>OZ005655.1:216151214-217351214 GCA_963930645.1 Salticus scenicus | reverse complement strand
CGATTTGACCATTTTTAGAAAATGTCTGTCAGTCTGTGTGTGTGTGACAAAATTTTGTGACAACTATCACCACTAAAAATAATCCTAAGATATTCTTTAGAAAATTGATTTTCTTAAGATTTTCTTCAAATATTTTAAAATATTTTGAAGATTTATCTTTTTTTACAAAATATCTTCAGAAATGTTGAGGACATTATGAAGAAATTTTGCAAGTTTTCTTAAGAATTGGCCATATAACTTGATATTCTGTAGATTTTCTCTAAAATTATCTGCAGAATATCTTGAGATTATTTTTAGCGGGGATATCGGAGGAACTATTGCACAGGATTTCATAAAATTTAATATGTAGTTGCACCTTGGCATAAATTAGTGCCTATCAACTTTTGATGAAAATTGTCCAATAAGCCATCGTCCATTACCATCGAAAATTGTCCATTGCCATCTCGCCTTTTCTAAATTTTCAACATGGCAGTATAAGACAAAATTTCGTATAAATGTACGTAAAGAGAATTATTTTTTAATAATCATTATGAAATTAAAAAGAATTATTTATGATAGTTACAATCAACTGGGAAAAGGTTTTGTATATGTAGGAGCATCGCTTTCCCCCGCCCCTGGGGGAATTAACTATCATAAAAACGCATTTTGGTATCTTTCAAAAGAGCTCGTGAATAATTTTAAAACCAATGGATGAACCATCGATATGCGACAGTTAAAAATAAAGTTATAGATTTTTTTTCATTTTTAACAAAATATAAATAAATAAATAAATAAAAAAGCATTTTTACTTTTTTTTTTTTTTTTTTTTTTTTTAATCCATAAATATGATAGAGACAGTATTTTTTTTTTCTTTTTTTTTTTTTTTTTTTTTTTTT
Source organism: Salticus scenicus (assembly GCA_963930645.1). Classification (NCBI taxonomy): domain Eukaryota; kingdom Metazoa; phylum Arthropoda; class Arachnida; order Araneae; family Salticidae; genus Salticus; species Salticus scenicus. The sequence continues at coordinate 217,350,339 of OZ005655.1, read as the reverse complement.
TTTTAAGATGTCATATAGAGAATAAAATTTCTTTGGATATTTAGTGTTATACTACTTCTTTATAATGGAAATCATCATCTGCATTCATCATGGAAGATAATTTTAATAAATTATTTTTGCTGAGTGAAATTATTTAGGAAAATATAGAAAAAAGTCATGTGATGGCCACAGTATATTAATTCATTTTTATTTAGTATTGGTATGCAGCTGCGTAAATTAATCGATGTAGGAAAATTAGTTCGTGGAATTACGAGGAGTATCGTAATGTTTTAATAATTACTAAGAATTAACCGATATGTGACGCTGCAGTAAGTTAAAAATATTAGATCAAAAGGTTTAGTTTTTGTTTTCTTTGTTTTGCATATTTTGGTACCTAATACAGTTCATATTTTTCATCATAAAATATTTAAGTGGGATGTAAAATTTTTTGTTATATCTTCAAGTGTTAATAATAATAAAAATAAACTTATATCAATATGAATCTTGATTATTATTATTATTATTTAATAAAGAATTCATAATAAACATCCATTTTATTTACTTAAAAAAATTATCATGTCATTCGTATGAAAAATAATTAAAATAGTATTATGTATCTCTTTTACAAATAATACTTCTCAAATTCAGAAATTTATCATCACAACCCTTTCCAACTGAGTTTAAATAAAAACACGCTATCTTACAAGTTTCAATAAAAAAAATCAACAATGATAAAGCGTACTAATAAAAGTCGATAAAAATTTAATTCATCTTGCGAAAAGATTACACTTGAATATCTGACTGATTTCAGAGCTTTTATTTCTACCCCTCCCCAACCTGTCCTTATAAATGTTTATCTTCTGAATACAATCTTCAAGTGGAAACTGCGCGAGTTGTCTACTTAATCAACTTTTAATATGATATTTTTTTTTTTTTTTTTTTTTTTTTTAATTATCTGCATTGCATAACTTACTTATGCTGTGTAATACACTTCAACAAAAGATACCATATTTGGGGCTATTTTATTTATTTGTTTATTTATTTTTTCCCCAACAAATCATCTAAAAGAAAATCATGGCTCTGGAAATTGAAAAACATAAAATTCAGTTAAGCAACTCTTATTCTTTTTTAAGAAAATGCCGCTAAAATATATGTAATCGAAAATATGTTTAATTTAGATAAAATATGACACATCAATGGTAATAAAGGGCTGTACAGTTTATTTATTTATTTATTTATTTATTTTTTATGCCAATGCATAGCACGGGTGATTAAGATGAACATTCTCTCAGTTATGTTGTCCTCCTTACTCTTTACGATTACAAAATACACTTAATTAACTTTTGCATTTTTAGATTAGAAAAAGAGTATATTCTAAAGAAATATAGATAGGGAAGACCGGGGCACAGTGGACCACTTTTACACTCTTAATTTTTTTTCACAAAAACTAGAAAAGCAATGTACTCGAAAAAAAAAAAAAAAAAAAAAAAAAAAAAAAAAATAGATAACAACCTCTAAGCCTTCTTGACATGTCTTAAATTTTTTTTAACAATATTTCTAATACATTATGAATAAAAAAAATAAATAAATGCATAAACGCCTAAAAAAATCAGAAACATGTACACAAATCCCATATCTAGGAATTAAATCATTCAACAATGAATAAATGACATTTATTCAGCTATCGTGAAAAAACGTCCGTCACTAAGTCATCGATAAAAATCAAAAGAAAAGAAAAAATTTTTAAATTTAAATTAAAAGAAAATAACAATAATAATTCAACAGATATATTTAAAAATTACCACGGGTCACTCATTATAGTTTATTTTACAACGAATGTAATTTTTTTTTTTTTTTTCGTTTTATTTTATTTTTAAATCTGTGTAATATTTTTAAAGGGTCCAGAAAGATGATGATGAATTTGATAAGGATAAAATTAGAAATTCTAACTTCTAAACGTTCATTAAATTATTTATTTTAATTTATAATTGTTGCCAAAAAAATTAAACTTTAAATTTTACATCTACTTTTTAAGATAGCACGCGATCTTGTTTTATATAAAAATCAAACCATTAAATTAATTTTTTTACTTATTTTTATTTCATATTGCTCGCGCACTTCTTAGTTCCTAATTCAAAATTATTAAAAAAAAAAAAAAAAAAACTTTTTCGATATCCGCGTTTGTAATGATCGATAGATGGCGCTCTTTCAGCTTTTGTTGTTTGTAAATATAATAGCCACGTGTATTTATTATTGTTCTTTTTGTTATTCTACTTAATATTTGTACTATAATTTCTCTGCCATTACATCATGGAAAATTTATTGCTTTTGAAAAAAAATATTTCAGTTTATTCAAAGTTCGATCGGAAGTAGATTTTTAACTGAAGCTGAACAAATATTAGTTTCAAATCATCTGATTAATTCTTTACATCCGTCAGCCGAAGCAACTGAAATTTTAAATTTGTCATTTGGAAATAAATAGAAGCTTAATTCTGGATTTCTTGATCCTTTGGAGTTACACTGTAGCACACAACAGTATGTGTTATCTTTTTTACCGGATTTATTCATTTTTATTCAATAAATATATGTGAAACTAAACATCGGCAAGCAATGGCGGCTTAATGAATGCCAAATTAAAGCATGTTAACTGTAATTTCACCTTAGTCCACCAGAGGAAGAGCATTTCATTACAATCGCGGATCGCTTGTAATGATACTGATTATTAATAATTTTGTTTTCTTTTTCTTTCAATAATAATAACAATAAAAAAAGATTTTGATGAAATTCTGGCAAAAGCAGAATTTAGTTTAGGACGGAGGACTATTAGTTTTATTTATTTATTTATTTTTTTATTTTTTCAAATTGTAACATCGCTTTCAAATTATTTAATTATATTTTCGATAAATTTTAGATTTCAACAAGTGTCCAACTATCGAAAACGACAACGCAAAAATCCCAGATTGAGACTAATAGGCCCTCAGTCCTAAAAAAAATTAAAAACAAAGAGCACTCACAAAGTGGACCACTGTGTCGCATGACCGGGATACAGTGGACCAGCCTCTTTTGTTTGTATTAAATTAATATAAATTACTTTTTTTCCCCTCTAAAATTAGTTTTTCATACTATTCTAGTCTAAAGAATATAATTCAAGCATTTTCATGAAATAAACTAAAATAAATTAAATTAAAATAAACAGATAAGAAATCAAATCTCAGTAAGAAAATTTATTAAGTTAAAATAGATAATTGTTTTTTATTCTTTTATTAATATTATATAAATTCTTTTTAATGTTTGTTTTTAATTCACATATTAATACATATTATACTACTATTCAAATATTTAATATTTTTTAAATATTATTTTGAGATATAATTAATTTGCATTTTATTAGTAGGATAAATTTAACTAAAATGTATTAAGCTGCTTCTTTTGCTGTTCACACATGTGATCTCTAAAAACAACAACAATAATAAAATTTTCCCACTATTTATTAAATTAGATATTATTTTTTTTCTTTTATTAATGCAATATATTTCAATTAGTTATTAAATTTAGATATTAATAAATAATATATTACTATTCAAATATTTATTCTTTTCAGAAATTTATTATTCATTTTATTTATTTTAACATTAAGATATTTATTACTTTGAGATATTATTACTTTGAATTATGTTTGTATCTATAAATTTAACTAAAACAAATATAAGTATTAAATCTAATTTGACTTTTAGGCACATTGGAAGGTAGTCCACTGTGCCCCATACAGAGGCGATCCACTGTGCACCGCGCTAGAGTAACACAAATGATAATAATAAAATAATATACAAACTATAAATATGTTAATAATTTTTTAGGAATTTAAAAACAGCAATATCTTGCCTTCCTTTAGCAAGTTATATAGTATTTATAGTCACTAGTTCAATCTTCATAAAATTTTGAAAACTTCAATGTGAAAAATTACTTTGAACAGCAGAAAACATAAAAACTGCTCAAAATGGTTACTTTACTATTTCACATGTTTTTTTTTTTTTTTTTTTTTTTTTTTTTGCATACAACTAGTACCATACTGCCATACATGAGTATCCATATGAACAAAAAGAGTTGAATATTAATAGATCTAAATAGGGGTAGTCCACTGCCCCGGTCTCCTCTACTCAAAATTCAATTTATTTTATTTTATACTATATTACTTTTATTTATCTATTTATTACTTTCATATTTTTCTCACGGACACAGACAAAGTGAATACAGAAGCAACTATATATATTACTTTTTTATCAAAAGCTTCTAAAATCTTCATTATTTATAACAATAATAGCAGTTAAAAATTATAATATAATTGGTTAACAAAATAAATCAACAAGTTTAGAAACAAAGAGAAATGTACTAGTACAAGGTACTTTACGCTATCTTTTCTTTGCACAGTCAATGTCTGAAAAGTGTATTCTTCTAACCGGCTCAGGGATAGGAACGTTGAATATGAAGTTTATATTAATTGCTTATTTGCTAAAACCGATGATGATACCAATTGTTAAATTTCCTATTTTTATCATCCATTTTTATCACTAATACATTTCTTATTTTTACTATTATTTTTACTATTTCATATTTTATTGATAAATATATCTTAAACTTCGTTCTTCATAACATTAACTGTCTATCATTTTCGTTTTCTTATAATTTAGACACTTTTCAACAAAGTTGAGACGTGTTTAATCTTCGTTTTTATTGTATAATATGATGAAAATTTCGGTTTGGCTGTCCGCGCTCCAATCACCGCAAATAATCTTTCATGTTTTTGTTTCCTATTAAAAACGTATTAATAGCACTATAGGTTTGTGTAGCAGAGCTTACAAAGGTATTCCAACATATTGCAGATTTTGAGAGCTATTTTTTAAAGCCTGTTTTAATAATTTCATGCACTAAATAAAACATAACTAAATTAATACAAATTATATAGATACACATAGCATGTTTCCTATGGAATTGGGTATGATTAACACAAAAAATTGTTTTACAAAACTAAAATTCAGATACATTTTGAGGTATATGTGAAATGACTCGAAAGGCATGTTAATTTTGTTATGAAATTTTTCTCTTATTTATTTATTTATTTATTTATTTTTACTGCTCTAAATTTCAGTACAGTGCAGCCACATATCCTAAACCTAGTAGTGAGGACGCGTCCAAAATGTTGGAGGGATGCCAGCTTGAAATTTGGAAAATATCCAGCAATTCCGTGCTCTGTTATTGCTCATTTTCTCCGAGTCAGTTGACTGTCACCCCTATTTCAGCATTCGACTCGTTGAGTTAGCACTTGCGCAGATGCTTCCATGGTTTCATCAAATGTGGTCGAAGAATACATGGTTTTTTATTTGTTTCATTTTAAGCAGTATACAGTATATACAAAAGCAATCCAGTTTATTTGTTATTTTTAAAGAACTCTCCTTAAACTATAAATATAGTTTTTTGGGATTTCGCTCACCATAATTGGAACATGAACAATAGTATTAATATCTGCACTAGTTTGTATACTGGGACTCACAAAAGATTTCAAATAAATTACGGTCTATGAGAAGTATTTATTTAATTTAAAGCATTTTTAATATATTTATACTGCAGGAAGAATAATAGGTTTGAAATATATTATCCAATTTCACAAAAGTATGTTTCCAATGGAATACGGCATAATAAATATCGAGGATCGTTTTACAGGATTACACAAAACTCTTTGATATAATCTGAGAACTATCCAGAAAATGACGGATGGATATTTTCAATTAAACTACGCCCACATACTTACATGTATGTTAAATTATTTAAATTTATAATCCATTGTATAAATGAGTCACATTCTCTTTTCAGCCTATATGCAGGGTTACGCAAAATCATTTTATTGTATGCTTTCTCTTTAAAAGTAAAGCTATAAATATAGCTTTTGTGATATTTCTGCCGTCATATCTAAGACAACTAACGTAAATAGCTCCATTGGTTTGTGTACAAGAATACGGTCGATATAATACGGTTTAAAAAAAGGAATTTATTTAAAGAAAAAAGGAATTTATTTAAAGTATGCTTAATTTCTTTATACTGAACAAAACACAATGACTTTAACGTATAATAATTAAATGAAAATATTCCCTTCAAAATATGTGTGATTAGCATTGCTGGCTGAGTTACAGGGGTACATAAAAATATCCAAGTACATTTTAATTTATACAAGTGATAATTGCTGGAAGTGCATTACATAATTTTTATTTTATGTTATACTTTGCAATGACATTTCAATAGAAAATAATGACATTAATTATTGTAAATGTTTAAATGATACAAACAAACCTTTACCTTTTCTCTGATTGTTTTGCCATTGAAAAAATAGTGCTATGTGCTAATAAAGTCTACTAATTTTTCTTAAGTTTTAAACTCTAATTACAATCTACAACAAATTTTTATTTATTTATTTATTTATTTATTTATTTTTAAGTGTATTTTGTGAAAAAAGGAAAAAAAAAGATGCCTTTTAAATTAGCATATATTTTGCATTTAGTAATGGATAAATAAAATGAATAGAGCTTTTATTAAGACTAGCTAGGTGTAAACACGTTTTTATTTAAATCGAGTTGCTAAAAAAGTATAAGAAATTAAATTATGACGTACAAATAAAGGTTCAAAAATCCTACCAGTGAAAAATAGTTTATTTTCCTGAAAAGTATATAATAGTAATAAATAAAAATAAAAATGGTAATTCTAAAAATATTAAATGAAATAGATTTTTTTTTGTATAAAAATTTTAAAGTCAAGAATGTGTCAATTTTTTAACTGGTTGAGAAATATTATTTAAAAACTAATTAATAAGCCTGATTAACATTTTTAACGTACCAACGTTTAAGAAAAGAAGAGCATCATAAATCATAAATGGAAGGTTTTCTAAAACCCTTTATTTATTTATTTATTTATTATTATTATTATTTATCACAGAAAATTTAAATGCATTTTTCTTATTATTTATAACGGAGGTTGAGCAGACCATTGCAAGATAAAAGAAAATTCGAAAAAAAAAAAAAATGTTACATATTATTGTTTTAATATATGTCAAATTAAGTTTTAAATAAGTTTTGTCAACGTTTCTGAGCTGTAACGTATAGTCGGCAGTAAAATTATTCGAGCGCTAGCAATAGTTCCTGTAAAAAAAAAAAAAAAAAAAAAAAAAAAAATTGTACACTTAACACTGCTTTGTTAAATAAATCCTTCTCGAGTCATGCTCTTAGTCAGTCTAAGAACAGGATTAGACAAGGATTTATTTAACGAAACAGTATTAAGTGTACTTTTTTTTATATAGGAATTATTGCTAGCTTTCGAATAATTTTGCTGCCAATAATACTTGTAATAGATCGGAGTAATTTTATATGATTATTTTTACTTTTATTGTTAGAAAACATATCAAACATATCAAATAATGTAAAACATTAAACATTATACATATCTATATATTAATAAAAAAGTGTAAAAAAAGTACACTTCATACGATTTTGTTAAAAAAAATCCTTGTCTAATCCTCTTCTTAGTCAGTCTAAGAACATGATTCGATAAGGATTTATTTAACAAAACCGTATGAAGTGTACTTTTTTTATGTAGGAATTTTTGCTAGTGTTCGGACACTTTTGTTACCGACTGTAAGTAAAAGATAAGTTTAAATTTTTACACTTGTCATGTCTGCCCCGCTATTAAATAATTTTCTGTATATATATATATATATTTAAATTTTAGAACTTTTTCAAAAAATATATAACAGGTGAAATGCCCTGTTTATGTAAATTGAAATTTCTGAACTTCAAATGTGTCATAATTTAGAGCAATTGAATGATAAAAATGAGTCACTGAAATCTCGTCTGTTTCTTGTATGTCTGTCACGCTATATTTTTACCTCATTAAGTGTAAATAATTTTTCTTAAATAAAAGTTTTGTATTATTTATAAGAAAGATATGCATATACATTGGCACACCAAAATTCCTTAAAATAAATTAATATTTAGTATTTAAAATTGGACAAGAAAGCTACCTATATATCTAGCCCCTAACAAATGAAATTAGCCATATTATGTCAGAAGGATTATAAGAAAAATAAAATTTATGAAAATTGCTATAATAAAAGCGACTCTGTAAATAAATAAATAAAAAATAATAATATATTAGAAGTCTTTTTTTTTTTTTTTTTTTTTTTTTTTTTTCACATTTAAAAATTATTTGTAAAAACTCATTAATAGTTTAATTTTAGGTAGGGTCTCGTTCAAATATGCATATTTTTTTTTCTAACTATGTTTTTGATAAGTTTTTTTAAAAGACTAAAAAAATACTAACGGACAATTTAGTATTTTAAATCTGATGCTGAATTAAAAGCAAATTTACATACAAGTTATTTATAAAAGTACATGTTATATTAAATTATAAATTATAATATTTAAAAAAGAGCGCAGAAGTATATATAAGAATTTTATCTTAGGAGTTTATGTACCATTTTCAGATATTATAATCAATTCAAAGGATCATACCTTGAATAAAAAAAAAGCCACAAATTTATTTATTTATTTATTTATTTGTTTTAATGACAAGCATGCATTAATTGAAGTAACCATAACATAAAACGTACATTTTCAATTATATTTATATCTATAAAACAACAAGGCTTGTAAAATGCTGGTACGTTATTGAATTTGACATTTTTAAATATAAATTATTTAATTTAGAATTTTGTTAGTTTTAAATAAATAATAATTTCAAGATTTTAAAACCAAAAAAGTTTTAGGTTAAACATCCAGTCTTAAAAGAACATTCATAAAGTTTCAAGCATTAAAAAAAAAAAAAACTGTTTGATATTAATAATCAATTCAAAAACAATAACAATTTATCAAAAAGTTAATGGAATTTAGTAGGAATTTTAAAAAGTTAAATCCTATTGATATGTTGTGTAAAAATTTTATGCATTAAATAACAATTCTTTTATCAAGTGTCAGGGACGCAGATATAGTAATAAGACATAGATTGATCATCGAGAGAGAAAAAGTGATTCCTTTTTACTCCAAGAAAGACGGCCATTTTTACCGGTTAATATCCGTCTTTTTCCGAGTGAATACACGCGGATAAGTTAGCAAAGAAAATATATGAATAATTTATGTACTAAGGGTGAATGAAAAACACATATACACCCAGTTTTCTCTCTCTCTCTCTCTCTCTCCCTCTCTCTTTTCCATGTTCCCATAAAACATTATACCTCTGGGGGTCACTGAAGCGACAGAGCCATCCCTTCCGTGAACGTGGAGGATCAAAATTGTGATGGCATGTCTCCGGACCACCTCTAGGGCTGTGGCCCAGACCGTCGCCAATTGCCCATCTGCGCAGCACTAGTGCGACGTAAAAAAAACAACCAACCCTCTCTCTTTTAAATAAATTAATCAAAAATACTGAACTGCATTATTCTTTTCTTTTAAGTTAAATTTTTTTCTTATACATTAAAACTAGCGAGCTTTACAACACCACTGCTAACTATATTTAAAGCAATTTTTAAAATTCCATATTACTTACTAATATAAAATATTAAAATTTAAAAAAAGTATGTCATTAAATATGAAGACGGTAATTATTTCATAGTAATAACAAAGCAACTGATTATAAAAATTATATTTTTAATAAAGGCAATAATCTGCATTTTAAAAATTCATCAACATTCTGTTCTATTACAATACAATTGCCGAATTTCAGTACCGGCTGATGCCAAAAAAAGTTTTCGGCATCAAAAATCTTTGCATGATAAGGGATGATAGATTTATATAAATTACTATATCTATGGTCAGGGAATAAAATGCACGGTTTAAGAGGCAAGGCAATTAGGCACATTTAATATAAAAAGTTACCAGAATTTACAAATAAAGTTAAGTTACAGAACGCTAAGTTATAAAATTTTCCCTCTAAGTTACAAATGGAAAATTTTGGAATTAATTTTTTCAATTGGGAATTAGTAATTGCGGGCTCAGGGTGAGGATGCTACTCTTTAAGGATTAAAATGGTTTATTTTATTTTATTTTTGGGGTATTTTTTATTTCATCTGAATATAAACTAAAAATCTTGAGTTAAAAAAAATATGTTGTATACGAAATATTTATGTTGTCCAAGTATCATGAATAAAATTTACTGTTAATGGGTTAATGAATTTATTTTACGTTAGTTTATTTCCTTCTACAGATGTGTTTTTATTATTTTAAACATTATCTTCTACTCTATACAAAATAATAGTATTATTTCGAATATTATGAATAAAATTCTGTGTGTAATGGATTTATTTTATATTTTCTTTGAATAAAATATTAAAATCTCATTCGCAGTTAAAAATGAAAAAAAAAAAAAAAAAAAAAAAGAGTTGTGTACGAAATAATACTTATGATGCCCAAGTATCATGAGTAAAATTTGCTGTTAATGGGTTTATATTATATCATATTATTTTGACTATCACGTTAAAACCTCGTTCGCAGTTTTAAAATGTTGTATACGTAATAATATTGATGTTGTTCAAATGGGGTTTAATGGAATTAATGGGTTTATTTAAAATTATTTAATGTTATTACACTTTATTTTATGGATGTCATTTATTTATTTATTTTGTATATTACCTTAAAATTTTGATCGTAGTTAAAAAAATAAATAAATAAAAATAATAAAGTATACGAAATAATGTTTATGTTATACAAGTCTCGTAAGTAAAAATTTCTGTTTAAAGTATTTATTTCATGTCATTTTATTGAAACGATTTTCATTTATTTATTTGAATATTATCTTAAAATCTTGCTTAGAATCGTCAAAAAATGCTGTAAATGAAATGAACATGCTGTTGTCCATACTGTCCAAGTGTCATGAATAAAATTTTCTATTTAATGGATTTATTTTATTTTACAGATTCCGCAAATTAATTTAAAAAAATTTTTAATTCTTATTCGCAATTAAAAACTTGTTTAATTAGTTTATTTCAATTAATATTATTTTAGATTTTTTTTTTAAATAGTTATTTAGAATATTATCTTAAAATTCTGTGAGCAGTCAAAAGTAAAATTAAAGAATGAGGCGGAATAAGATTCCCCCCCCCCCTTCTTTTTAATAAATAGTAGTGATAAAAGAATAATAGGTGGCAAGTTTCCACACGCAAAAAAAGTTAAAAATAGGTTTATCAATATTAGAATATATAATTAACTTACCACTTTCCTTGTGTTGACGATCAGTTAATTTTTGTCGAGCCCCAACTGTCTCTATTGTCTTTGAACACTCAGTATAAACAAACTCGCGATTCTGAATCGCATAATTTTGTGCCTCGTAATCACAAGCTTCATAGTATTTAGTGAAGCAAGTCTCCCTGTAGTTCAAAGGTTGGTTATTCATTGAATAACCCCAATTCATTTTACACAGAGCAGTGTTCATGGCAATGCGATAATTTACAGTTATTATCTGTCCGCAAAAATTTTTCAGATCAGCAAGTTTCTGAACTATGCACCTAAGTCACGATCGACAGCTTTATTAATGATAGAATTAAACACCTTGTCATTAACAGGGCACTGTACGAGAGATTAAAGTTTATTAACTAGCACTGAACTTAATATTGTGATGTATAAAAAAAAAGTTAAATACCGGTGGGTTGGTTTCGGAGAGAGTGTGATGTGAGTCATTAAACAGAGAGGCGTTCGCCATTGGTTGAAGAGTGTGACTAGGTGCGGTTTCAGTATTTCACTATTGGATACTTCAGTTTCTGACACCGTAAAAGTTTTTACTGTTTGTGGTCAAATAAATAAAGTACTAAAGAAAAAACTCTATTTCAAATGAATGTGCTAATAAGAGGAATACGTATTAAAAAAAAAAAAAAAAAAAAAAAAAAAAAAAAAAAAAATACTTTTGCGTGTAAAACTTTCGAGTGTAATTTTTGCATATTAAAAATGTATTCGCAATTTTCTAAACAGTTATGAATCATTTTCGAAATATGCTTAGATTTTTTAAAGATGATTTACATTAAATTATTATATATATATATATATATATTTTTTTTTTTTTTTTTTTTTTTTTTTTGCACTGAAAACGGAAAATTTAGAAATTGAATTCAAATCCTTTTCAGAAAAGAAGTGTCAGTTTTTACTGTAATCATTGTTCGGATAAAAAAAAAAAAAAAAATCATTTAATATTTAGTAACAAAATAAGGAGCTGGTAAAATTAATTTTTAATATCTTATATTTTTTCAAAAAATATATAATGTATAAAAAATACTAAAATCAAATTTTGAAAAAAAAAAAAATGAAAGAAAGAAAAAAAAGAAATAGATAATATTAGTATAAAATACTAAAGTACATTCATTTTTAAAAATAATAAAAGTAATTTCGAAAAAAAAAAAAAAAAAAAGTAATAATAATAATAATAATAATAATGTTGACTTTTAAAATAGACATAGTTTTAGAAAGCATTGGGGTCAGTAAATTATATGGGAACTAAAGACAAAAAAAAAAAAAAAAAAAAAAAAAAAACATACAAACTATTTGATTAATACTCCACAATTCCGTCTATATTCAAGCGAGTTTTGGAAAATAAATAAATAAAATGATCATGAAAAATTCCAAATGGATAGATGGATGAGCGCGACCTGTGATCGAACCCAGTAACTACCGTTTGTCCGCTTTGAGAACTGAACTTCTGAAAAGAAATAACTATTATGAAATTAGACTACTTTTATCTTTTAAATATACACGTAGTAACTTTTGTAGCGGATTCAATTAAACATAAAATTTGTTTTTACTTATTTATTTATTTTATTTTATTTTTATTTTTTTATGAAATTGAATTAAATTGAACAAAAAAAAAAATACTTTAAATTTATTGTTCATGTCAAAAAACTTAATAAATTTTGCACAAGAGAAAATATAAATTAATTAAGATTTTAAACCGGGTGACATTAAAAGTAAGAATTTTTTTTTTTTTTTTTTTTTTTTTTGTCAATCTGGTAAAAACAATATGCAAAACAATATGCATAAAAAATTATCTTATTCAATTTATTATGAATTTTATTATTCTTATTGCTGTAAAGACACTAAAATGAATTATAAACGTTTACTGCGTTACATAATCCGGAATTATAAGTATTACTTAAAAAATTAAATTATTTTATTGAATCTCATATAAAATAACTTTAAAAAAAAAAAGTATGTGTTATTTAATTTTGCCGAATAACAAAAAAAAAAAAAAAAAAAAAATTAGTTATATACTATAAAGGTTATTTTCGTAAGTTGCTACTTACAAATGTTTAAATTAAATTACACCTTTATTTTACTAATATTTCTTTATTTAGATTATATAAGAAACTAGCAGGCTTCGCCCGCTTCGCTGGACCCTATTTTTAAATGAATCACTACAATTACTGAATTCTAAAAATTGCATTAAGTTTTATCTCGTGGAAAAAAAAAAAAAAAAAAAAAAAGCGAAACAAAATCTGATTAGGAAAAATGTCGCACCGGGTTCTCACTGCCTTCGGAAAAAATTCCCAAAATGCTCTAACTCTTATTTCTGTTATTTTCCCCCTTCGACCCCCCTCCCGTCTATCCTAATAATTTTACAAATTCGAAAATATCCGCAATCGATTTGTAAATATCAAAACCTCTATGCACCAGTTTTGAACGATCTATCTCTATTTTTATTTTTTTGCCCCACCACTCCCCCCCCCTTCCTAATAATTTTTAAAATTCGAAAATATCCGCAATCGATTTGTAAGTATCTAAAACCTCTATGTACCAATTTTTAATGATCTAACTCTATTTTATTTTATTTTTTTGCTCCTCCGCCCCCCCTCCCGTCCCTCCTAATAAGTTACACTTTCGAAAATATCCCCATTCGACTTGCAGGCCTCTAAAACCAATCTGTACAAATTTTGAACGGCATAACTGCATTTCTATTTGTTTTTGCCCATAGCCCCCCTTACCGCCCCTCCTAATAATTTTACAAATTCAAAAATATCCGCATTCGATTTTAAGTATCGAAAACCATTTGTGTACGAATTTTGAACGATCTAACTCTATTTTTATTTTTTGCCCCCCCATCCCCCCCCTTCTCGCCCTCCTAATAACTTTACACTTTCGAAAATATCCCCATTCGACTTGCAGCCCTTTAAAACCTATCTGTACCAATTTTGAATGCCCTAACTGTATTTCTATTTGTTTTTGCCCATTGCCCCGCCCCTTACCGCTCCACCCCCTTCCCGCACCTCCTAATAATTTTACAAATTCGAAAATATCCGCAATCGATTTGTAAGTATCAAAAACCTCTATATACCAAATTTGAACGATCTAACTCTATTTTTATTTTTATTTTGCCCCCCCCCTCTCCCCTCCCCCTTCTCTCCCCTCCTAATAACTTTACACTTTCGAAAATATCCCCATTCGACTTTCAGGCTATTGAAACCTATATGTACCAATTTTGAAAGGCCTAACTGTATTTCTAATTGTTTTTGCCCTGCTGCCCCTCCCCCCCCTGCTGCCCCACCTGGGGGCTGAATTTTTAAAATTCCAGAAATTGGTTTTTAGATATTTGTATTAGCAATATTTTATAGCAAAAATTTCACGTATATCTGTTTTTTTTTTGTTTGTTTGTTTGAGATATATAGGATTATGCGAAATCGCGTTTTACGCATGTGAAATCCCGTTTTGCCCCCCCCCCCTTGGGGACCGAATTTCGAAAATTCCAGAAATTGGATTTTAGACATTTATATTAGCTATATTTTAAAGCAAAAATTTTACGGATATCTGTTTTTTTTTTTGTCGAATTTTTTCAATTTTTTTTTTCCTAAACCATCCCTGACCTATAAGGAAAAAAACAAAAAAAGAATGATCGAAATCGGTCAAGCCGTTTACGATTTTATAAAGGATATACAGACAAACATTCATTTTTATATATATAGATGAAATAAAGTAAAGCTGTTATCGAAAACTTTGAAAACCATTTTTCTGATTAGAAATTTCTAATTTCTATAATATTTTCTAATTAGAAATTATCTTCAAATGTTTATTAGCATAAGGAAGTATTATACAAATAGATAAGTGATTTATAAAAGATATTGACTAATATAGAAATATTATATTATTATAAAAACCTAAATTTAAAGGCTATGTTTTATTTAATTTTTCCGATTCATTCCTCGTCCAAATTTTCCACTTTAGGTTTTTAATAGATTTACACAGTTTAGAAATTCCGAATATAACAGTTTTCGATTAATATCTATCAGATTGTGCATTAAAAATATTTTTGGGTGCAGTATATCAAGAAGATAATGCATACATAATGCACTTAAATGTAGTTGAACATTAGGATAAATCGGTACTAACTGTAATTTTGATGTGTATACCTTCTTATTAATAACATTGTTATTGAACGATTCTCAGCAGTCACTATTTTGAATACTATTTTCTTTTCTTTTCTTTCTTTTTTCTTTTACAGTAATTTTCACAAATCGTTCGTAGTGATTGACACTTTTAGAGCAATCTCTGACGTTTTTAATGTTCTAGTCATCAGAAAATATTTTTAGATATCTTAAGTTAATACACATGATACAAAAGACATTCAGAACCACATATATGTTACAATATATGCATTTGATAACAATATATTTTTTTATTTATGAATTTTTGTTTGACACCCACTCAATGTTCCAGTAATTGACACCCTATGTTCCAGTGTTTGACACTGCTAGTTATTCATTTATTAGCACCCCATGCTCCAGAGTTTGACATAAAATGTTAAAATTTTTATATGTAAAATATATGATTTTATTATTTTTCTTATTTATTAATTATTTCGGGATAAATATCAATTACTGGAGCATGCCAATCACTGGAGCACCTACCTTACTACATATCTTCAAAATAATAATGCAAAAATTGCTTTATAGGAAAATGGTATTCAAAATAGTAAATTCTGAGAACCCTAATAATGTGGCGTTTATATCGCAATGACCATAAAAAATATACCGAGGTTAGAAAAAAGAAGAAAAAGAAGAAGAATCAAGCAAAGCGTAAAAATACCTCACCTTATTAAAAAATAAAAATTATTACTAAAAATCTGGAGGAGAATTTTTTTTTTCATTAACTGTTTTACACAGTCGTCACATAATAGTACAAATAAATAAATAAATAAAATAAAATAATCTAAACGGTAATTTTATCTCGTTTTTCCAGATTATAAGTATTAAAATCAGCACTATTAGTTAAATAGTTCAGGCGAAGGGGATATGTTCCCCATTATATTAGAAGTGTAATGGCTTCATGGGCAACAACCGTCTTTAACGAAGAATAAAAGAAACCGGAATAATGATTCAGCGCATTTTATATCATCAAACGGATATAGTTTGTTTTCTTGCAGACAGTATACAGGAAAAGAAAAGACAGTTTTACAGGCAAGCATTAGAGGCGTTCAAAAATAAATAAAGAATAAACAAATACGAATTAAATTAAATTAAATTAAAAAAAAGGATAAAGTTTATGAAAAATCTTTTTACTAGTAATCTTCATAAGAACGGTTTGGTTCATTTAAAAAAGAAATTCCATTCAATATAGCTGGTTGTTCTTTTAACTACTCTATTAAAATATATATATATATATCGAAATTTATTTTTATTGCATGTGTAAGAAATATTTATATTTGTATTTAAGTGTATAAGGTATAAGTAAGTGCGCCTATTTAAACTTATGAGTGAAAATACACAAGAAAAAAATATAAATAAAAAAGTATCGAGTCTTACACATATACATACATACATATATATGTATGTATGTATACTAGGATGGTCCTTAAAAATTAACATTTAAATTTTTGTATGGAGCACCCGCTTATTTTGTTCTATGTATAAAATAAAGACTTCCACAAAAATTTCAAAATTTTAAAACAAGTTTTAAGGGTGGCGACCGAGGTTTAAAAAAATTAAAATTTGACATATTTTGTAATTTCATTATAAATAATTATATTTTAATTACATTAAAAATCGAGACAATATACATTAAAATATTCAATTTAAAATATTAAAATACACGTAACATAAATTTAAACGTTTCGAGCCTTATTTTAGGCTTCTCATCAGTAAAATGCATCAAAAGTAAACGATGAAAAAACAATTGATTTTTCTTTACGAAAGTACAGCATATTCAGCAGGACTTTTGCATGCTTCATTAAGCGGTGAAAAATTCGGTTTCGTATACCAGGCTTTCAGAAAAATTCTTGAATGATAATTTGAACAATTAGATACGATTATTTTAGTATTGTTAAAATCATGTAGATGGTCGGTTTCTATGGCATGCTGCACTATTTTAAAACGAATATCGCGGTTTTTGAAATTTCCTTTATGTTCGAGAATTCGAGTATGAAGGGAACGGTCAGTTTCACCAATATAAACAGAACTGCAAGATTTACAAGGAATATTATAAATAACCCCTGTACGCGAAAAGGGGGTGGGGACACTAGTAAGAATCGATTAAATCGATTCGATCGATTAAATCGATCGATATTAATTTTCGAATCTTATTTTTTATTAAATCTTCATAAAATTTCATTTAATATTTTTTTATGTATATATCTAAGCACAAAACTTAGAAACAATTCCCCCCCCCCCTCTTTCTTTTTAACTTTAAAATTATCAAATAATAATAATAATAAACAAATAAATAAAATAACAAAATCGCGTAATTATGATTGTAAATAAATAAAATATCAGCTAACTTTTGTTAAAATTAACTAAAGCTATATGTAAAAAAAAAAATTCAAGTCTAGATGAAAATGAATGCAAAGCATTTTGAAATTGAACTATTTAATTTTAATTAATACGTTAATTAATTATAACAAGAATGTCAATTTTACTATGGCTCTTGTTCGCTATAATTAACACTATATGAAACTGTAACAATTGCAGTACTAGATTTATAATTGTAGTTTTTTTTTTTTTTTTTTTTTTTTTTTTTTTGAAAAATTTATTGTTGCTTAACACACACACACACACACACACACAAAAAAAAAAAAGAAAAAAAAAAAAAAAAGAGAGAGAGATGTAAAAATTCTATAACAAAAAAAAAATTACTTTGAGATAAAATGGCTGCATGATTTTGAAAATCATTTTTAAATGCTCGAAAATTTGAGTAAAAAGTTCGGAATTTCTGTTAGTATTATTTATTTATTTATTTCATTTTTTTATCACGTGGTTTTTATACTTAGATTAATTTAAAATCGCCAACTGTTTGCAGAGCAATAAAAATTTTTGATATCATCCGAAACCTAAACGTATTTTGGTTCTGAAAAAGTAAAAGTGAATTAATATTAAATTCATTATCTTATGATAATTTACATAATTTGTTTTTAATTTTTTAAATAGTAATGAACCATTAAAAAATACTTTTATTTATTTAATTTTTTCTTAATTTAAGTATTTAAATCACAATGTATAAATTTTCAATAGTATTATTTAATGTTTTATTCTTCATTAAACGTAGAGCATTCCAAGTTTTAAAAATCATAAAATAAGTTTACTTACTAAATATTGTCATTTTCGTTCGACAACGGGAATGTCTTTTCACTTCCAACACAGACACAGGAATGTGAGAATCGGAATTGAGAGCCGACGTGGCCAGCATCTACGCCTCATTTTAACTATTGTTTAATTCAGGCAATTCATTTTGGACCACGTCTTTGCGAAGACATAGCAATTGTTAAACTGATAAAAGTTATAACGTAAGCAATAATATCACCATAGCTTTAAAGACTTTGTTAATAATGGGGATTTACTAGCACTTCACAACTTTAATAATTCCAAGTGTTTAATATTTTTCTTCTATATTCAGTAGAAGAAAACCCTGGATTCGTTATTTAAAAAAAAAAAAAAAAAAAAAAAATCGACTTTTGACTTTTAAAGGATTTACACGATTAGATCACTGTTATAAAATGTCTGTCTGCGTTTACAAAAAAAAAAAAAAAAAAAAAAAAAAAATGTGGCAGCTCTAAATCAAAAATTAATGCACAGAATGCTATAAAAATGTATATTTAGTTGCAAATTAGTATTTTTCAAAAGAATTTGTCAGTACTTCTAAAATGAGTGGTTGATAATTTTAAACAAAGTTATCGATTTTTAAAAATTAAAATAGATAAATAAATAAATAAAAAATTTTTAAATGTTTTATTTACAGGGCCCAAAATTGGCTTTGTTTCTACATCAAGGGTTATACTTCTCTGTTATGAAACTCTCTGCACTCACCAACGAAATAATTTTATTAAATAATAATTTTAATAAGAAATTTGCACTGCGTAAATTTGTACAGTAAAATATAGAATGTTTTGTGAATACTACAATATATTACTTCTTAAAAGGTAATTTTCTTACCTCCCCTCCCCTTATAAAACAATTAACTATCTCTATTTTGAGAATCTTATAGATATTAAAGACTGAAGCAAAAAGCAGGATCAAAGTTGTACTTTAGCTATGGTAATACTAAAACTGTGATCGTCACTAAAAAGCACAGTCCTTTATTTTGCCATATTTCTTTTCAGATATTTTCCTGGGACTCTTTTTTTTTTTTTTTTTTAAATATTGGAAGGTCAATACATTTAACTAATAAATTATAGTAGAAAAAAAAATATGTGTTAATGCTTGCGCATGCGTAGTTAAGCATTATTAATTAAAAATATTCATATTTTATCATATATTCAATATTTTTATAATATGATTACTGTGTGTTATCTGTATTGTAGTATGTTATGTTTCCTAAAAACAACATTGCATTAGTTTGGAAACTATGCATGTTATAAAAAATATAAAAAAAATGTAAATTTTGAAAGTTTTTTGATTTTTGTTAAAAACAAAAAAAAAACACTTTTGATCTCTAAGAATGTACATACTATTCTTACACAAATGAATATAAATAATTAAAGCATCGTTATCATGTACTATAGCTACAGCGCTTTTCGAGCATTATTTTTCACGGCGTGATCCCAAACATCGATATTTTTTTTTTTTTTTACGGCTTTTTTTTCTTTTTCTTTGGGACAAAATATTCGCTGAATTATGTGATACATGACATGTTTTTTAAACCCTTGAAATTCCTAGAGTATTTGTCGGTTCTTTTTAAATATTTGACAAAAAATTAATTCGAATGTGCTCAAATACTTTTTGTCGGCACAGGGTACAGCGTACATATATCTCAAATTTGACACTTTTTTTTTTTTTTTTAAATCAAATGGTGCATTTTATAATTCTCATATAATTGTCTAAAATTTTATTACGTAATATATTTTTTAAAGAGTATCAAATTTAAAAGTACTTTATCTGTGAAGAGTTATGCCAATGACGTACAAGTATTGTAAAAAGTATCAGAAAATTTTATCTTATAACAATCTTGATAATAAGGGATCGTATAGTATGTTATCTCTCTTATAGCTATCTCCTACTCATTTCCTGTACTTGTAATGTATATCTGAGATGAGATCTGGCTTTTCGTTTGTACAAGTTCTGTAATTCCACAAAAGAGGGGATGACTGTTTACAATAGCAGATATATTATTCTTAATATAAGTTACGTATAACACTAAATGGATAAGAATTTTTTGAGTGATAGGAAACAAATATGTATGCATTGTTTTTATAGGTTTGAAAAAATAGTGAATTCTTAACGAAAATTTTCATTTAATGTGGTAAATTGTATTGGATTACAAACAAATATTATAAAATTGTTTCGTAAATATCGGTATAAAAAGTCAAAATTTTGTCTGAGTAATAATTAAAGCAAAATCTTAAGATAAATAAATAAATAAATGAATAAAAATACTGTCATTTGAAGATAATATGTACTTATTTTAAATCAATTTTCAGTTTATCATATTATTATGTAATTTTAATGTAATGTTTATATTTTATTTTAAACTATATGAAAAGAGATGATTTGTCCATAGTAGTAGATAGAAAACAATTATAAAAAAGCCTTTATATTCTTATTTCATTTTATTGTTAATTGTAACAAAATAGTTATTTTCTTATTTATTGGGGGAAAATACCGTTCTGTAAAAATTATAGAATAGTTGTTATGCTATTTTAAACCAATCTGAACACTGCATACATTTAAATTTTGAATAATTGAGTGTATTGTCGGTGTGTGGTATTTATTGATAGTTTCAATACAATTGCACGTTTTATATTGTATGTGTTCTACGTTATAGCAAGCATACAACATATATATTAAAATAT
This sequence comes from Salticus scenicus, assembly GCA_963930645.1. Lineage (NCBI taxonomy): Eukaryota > Metazoa > Arthropoda > Arachnida > Araneae > Salticidae > Salticus > Salticus scenicus. The sequence goes on along the minus strand of OZ005655.1, from coordinate 217,329,078 downwards.
GTGTGTTGGAAGAAGCATGATGTAAAATATAAAAATGCATCTTTAGGTAAGAATATATTATTTTATTGTTAAACTGTAAGAATATGTATGATTGTGTGTTGGTGAATCAATGTGAGAATAGATAAAATGGTTGATTAATTTAAAAGTTAAAAATTATCTACCGTTGCCATTCTGGTATGTATCAGGAAAGACAAAAAGACGCGTCATTTGGAAAGTGAGCTACATCTAATTGTGGATTTAAACCAGTTAATAATGATGGTGAAAGTGATATATTCACCATTTAAACTTAAATAATTTAAACAAAATATACATATATTTATAAAGATATACAGTGAAACCTCCCTAAGAGAGTCACTCATCATATTATACAAAACTGGTCCTTGACAGAATGGCCTTTTAATAGAGGTTGTTTAATAATGTAAAATTTGGAAAACAAATAATATAAATTTTAATTATTCCCATTTATGTTGTCTGTCTATATTGCTTTCTTAAAATTACAGTAGAGCACCGATTACCGTGAAATTGGGTGGCAATCGCGGATAACCCGAAAAACAGAGTAAAATGGGGTGCAAACATGAAAAAAATACACGGTAGAACAGTATAACCCTATTTCTAAAGTAAAAAAATCCATTTCCTCCTGAAACCGCCAAAAAAAATTCCAAGTAGGCCTATAGAATTTCGATGCACATTAAACATGTCGGTAATTTTCGACCTTCGCACTGTAGAACCTATTTTCCTTGTTGTTGGCTTGATTTAAAATTGGGTTTTTTGGAGGTTAGTAATTATTAGAATTTTTTTTTTTTTTCCCCAAAGCTTTCGTACTCGCGGATAATCGGTGCTCTACAGTATTAACATTTATTCAAATTTTAAAAGCTCTTTAATAATAATTTTGTTTTCTAAGGTTGTTATATATATAAATATATCCTGGACCAAGTCTTTCAACTTAGCATCTGATTACTGAGTACATACAAGGCGTCTATTAATCCAATAATTTCCACTAAAGTTTCCTGGAAATAAATACCAGGTTTAGGTTTTTAACTTTTAGTCTAATCTGAGTTTATCACATTTATTTTGCAATTTAAAGTTAACTTTACTCTCTTAGGAAACTTTAAATTTATTAAAGTAATAATAAGACTCAAAATTTACATTTTCAAGCTTCAACTTCATCTCTAAGTATGGCATTCATATGAAGACTTATAACTCGAATCTTTTCTCTACATACACTTTCGCAGAAATATTTGCTATCATTTTACAAAAAAAAAAAAAAAAAAAAAAAAAAAAAAGGAATCAGCAAATTTATATAGAGGGGTTACAATACTCACGTCTAAATATCAGTGTCACTCGTATGATAAACACTGATCAGTTCATGTTAACAGAAAAACATAATTGCCTGCTCTTACGAAATGTGACCCCCTAAGAGAGGTAATATTTGTACATGATCCTTTAATGGAGGTAAATTAGTATAAAACCCTATAAGAAAATTTTGGGATCTGGAAAACTGAGCCTTAAAGGAAATGTCCTTAAATAAGGGTGGAATTTTATAGAGGTTTCACTGTATTTCTTTTGACATTTAAGTAAACAGAGCAGTTCAGTGCTTTATAACTTATTTAAAGACAGCAACAACAATGAGGACAAATTCAAAATGAATATACGACAATGTAGCCCATCTCCCCATAAAAAAATACACTTTTCAGAAAACATTCATATGGTACACGTAATATTTAACGTTATGTTGCAAATATTACATATTTTTATCCTTTTCACAAAGCAACTAATATAAACCACAACATTATTATTTACCTAAATGCTGGAAAGCTACTTTTATAGAAGAACAAATAAAGGGTAAGAAACGTATTTATCAATCGACATTTCTTACTCCCTCTCTATTTTCTTTCAGATCAATGGCCTCCAGAGTCAATATTTGGAGAAACGAAAGCGAATAAGGGGGACTAAATATTCGTAAACAGGTTATTTTAAAGATATCACTGGATTTCTGTTCTTATTAAACTATAAACAAATGTCATTATTTAGAAATGGTTAAAAATGATAGTACATACGTTTTCACACTTGCCAACATACTAATTAATATTCTGTAGTATTGTTAGCCTTGCCTTCTTTTTCATACCAGTATCTTTTTAGAGTATTTTTCTTCTTATTCAATAGTGATTGCATTTGGAGAATATTACTCTAAAAATTTATTGGTGTGAAAAAAAGGGCGGGACTAACAACACTGCGGAATATTAATTAGGATGTTGACAAGTGTGCGTTTTGATTTTTAAACCATAATATGATAACGTTATAAGTCATTCACAATTATCTCTGAGCAGATTGATCAGATTTCACAGTTGTATAACGTGGTTATACATCAATATGAGTTTGGGTAAGTAAAAGTGATGAAAGTTATTATTACGTACATGCAGTGGCGGATCTAGAACTTGACTTTTGGGGGGGGGTTAAGATTTTTCAAAGTGTTATTCTAGACCAATAACAAATTTACAATTGCAAAATTCAATTATGAATGACAGTGTTTTGGGGGGGGGGGGGGCTTCAGCCCCCTAGCCCCCCCCCCCTTAAATCCGCCACTGCGTACATGAAAATATGTGGCGGATGAAAATATGAAAATTGTTGTCCGATTTTTAAATCTTAAAAATTTAGTATATAATTCTAAAATTTATATTCTGTTTTATTTCTATATGCTAAATTATCAACGCGAAATAAATGTTTACTAAGTTGTATTGTATGTATATCTCCCAACAGTTCAAAATATTATATTATATATAAAGTGCTATGTATGGTATAATATTGGGTTTAAAAAGCTTATTTCAGTTGAAAAAATATATTAAGACAGATAAATTATACACAGTTAGAAAAACCCAAGCAAGATTACGAGCAAAGTCCAGCAACAGAGATTCCAGGCAAAGCCTTTAAAAAACCATTTTTACCATAAATGAAGTACCCCCCGTAATTTTACGTTGTGACAAGCACACAACTTTGAATTAAATTCGTTTAATTAAATTTAGAAAACAATAGTTCTTTTATATCAATCGCTATTTGTATGAATGCATAAATAAACTCTCTCAGCCAATAAAAATACAATTATATTTTCAGTTTCGAATATGAAGTGATTCTTATATGACGAATGACGTCACTGAAAAGCTAACGCTTTACATTTGAAAGGTTTTGACAGTAAAAATACAGTTCGAGGGTACATTTGAGCAAATTACGTAGATTAACGACTTTTGCCCGTTAAAAAAATGTCAGTATTCCAAAATTATACTTTCATAGCATCAATTTACGGGCTGTGGCCGTTTAGCTAGCAAAACAGTCATTTCCCGTAAAATTATACAGTCAAATCCAAATGAATTTCTTTTCTTTTCTTTCTTTTTCTTTCTTTCTTTCTTTCTTTTTCTTTTTTTTTTTTTTTTTTTACAGTGTACTTCCATTTAATCTTTGAAATATTTCTTTTATACCTCATTCACACCTTTCATTTTCGCTTTCCTTTTGCACTGCCTCTCATATCTCTTTCATAATAATTTTACTGATACTTTTGCATTCAGAATTAATGTGGTCTGACGTTTATTTACCTACCATGGATTTTCTGCTGATATTTGTTTCTCAGTTATACCTGATAACGGACTGACTGGCACACATGAACCAATTGCTAAAAGCACAGTTTTTCAGATTGAGGGTATTTCAAAACGTGTAAATGTAAAAAAAAAAAAAACTTAGTTTTAAAGATTTTACCCTAAAACAATATTTTCTATATTCAACACATATGTGTGTAAGAGAAAGTAAAATTGCTTGACTAATTCCTATAAAAATGTCTAAATAACATTAGTTTTTATAATAAATAATTCATTGAAATATATGCTTATATAAATCAATAATTTAATCGCGTGTTTAGCATTACGTAATAGTAATTTACTTATATTAATTAATTTCTAATGAATTTTGTTTTAAATAATGTGATGAAAAGTACACTACCTACCAATAAATATTTGATCAGACACTTTCGAATTTAGACATTTTGTCAAATATATAGAAAATTTCTTTCGGAATCATTTTGAAACTTTGGTAACGTAAAGAACCCGTTATACCTCATATATTTCAGCAAAAGTTGTATCCTGAAAAGAAAATGGGGACCAGTAAAAAATTAAAGAAAAATCAAAATTTTTTGTATCGCCTTCTAAAAAGTAACGCTGAAATGTATTTTGGCTATAGCGTGTGGCTAAGAGGAATTTTCTCATTATCTGTATAATTTTTTAAGAGGTTACCACATATATTCATGGAGGTATATATATATTTTTTTTAAACACTGCAAAAAAATTTCCACTTTTTAAATTATAACACATAGGGTATTAGACCCACAGCAAAAACATTTTCAGAAAATTTGGCATACTTCATTAGCACAGCATACTGCAATCAGAATGCAAAAACGTTAAATATATTACAAAATATGAGCATTTTTACTAAATAATGTTTATTTACTCATGCACTAGCTTTAAAAAAAATTTCATTCGTATAATTTAATAGCCAAATGTATTAAGCAACTTATATGAAAACCCCAAACAAATATCGTGTAAATTTAAAGAGTTATGAGAGATAGAATGAACAGAATTTCAGTTCTCTCTCTCAAAAAAAAAAAAAAAAAAAAAAAAAAAGCTAAACTATAAGGGGTTTTACTCACATTATTATTTTGATTCAACCAATGCCCAATGGCAATACAGTGTTCACTCATTGTAAATAAATATTGATAAAAACCCCTATCATCTTCCTTTTTTTTTTTTTTAGAAATTTTGTTCATTCTATTTCTCATAACTCTTTAAATTTACATGATATTTGTTTGGAGTTTTCATATAAGTTGCTCAATATATTTGGCTATTAAATTATACAAATGAAATTTTTTAAGAGCTAGCACATGTGTAGATAAAAATTATTCAGTAAAAATGCTCCTATTTCGTAAGATATTTAACATTTTTGCATTCTGATTGCAGTACATTGTGTTTAATGAAGTATGCCAAATTTTCTGAAAATGTCTTTGCTCTGGGTCTAATACCCTACGTGTTATAATAAAAAAAATGGATTTTTTTTTTCAACGTTTAAAAAAAAAAAAAAAAATAAATAAAAAGTTATATCTCCATGAATATGTGTGGCAGCTTCTTAAAAATGTATACAGATAATGAAAAAATTCCTCTAAATCGCATGCTACAGCCAAAATACATTTCAAGCAATACTTTTTACGGAGTGATCCAAAACATTTTGATTCTTCTTTAATTTTTTACTGGTCCCCTTTTCCTTTTCAGGACATAACTTTTGATGAAATATATGAGGTATATCGAGTCCTTTACGCTACCAAACTTTCAAGATGATTCAAAAGAACTTTTCTAGATATTTGACAAAATGTCTAAATTCGAAAGTGCCCAAATACTTATTGGTAGGTAGTGTATAAGACGGAGGTAGCCGAAATTGGCAGTTTATTCTTTAAAATATAGAATTTACTATTTTCGTAACAATTTATCTGTATACTAAAATGTTAAAAACGCAGGAATTTTTTTTTTCTTTTGAATTTTAATATTGCTATAAAATGCAACAAGTGCAGTAGGCACATATTACATCGCTAAAGACTCTAAATATTCACGATTAACTCATTAGAGATGACGTGAACATTAAATAAAGCAAGTAAAATTTCAAATTCAACTGTGGTAGCCAGAGATTTCCGTGGAATGGTAATATATCACGTTTGGAAACACCTGTGATGTGATATCCCATTCATCAAAGCTAATTTAAATAGGAATAAGAAAAAAAAAAAAAAAAAAAGCCAAATGTTGCTTAGTTAGCAAAGTAAATTTTCAGCTGCACATTTTACATTTTACATCAATCGTAAATTTGATGTTCAGTTCGTGAGTCGATAGAAATTTCATACTTCAAATGAAAAATATATAAATAAAAATAGAAAAAGAGTTAAAATTTAACATGCCTATACAAATGGGTTGCATGTAACAGATGAAAAAGCTCATCATTACAGGAAACATAAAACTAAAAAAAAATAAAATAAAATAAAGATTTTGCATTTTTTTTTTTCTTTGATGACAAGTAAATTAAAAATAAATCAACAAATTAAAGCCATCCTGCATATTCTACAAAGTCTACAGTGTCATCAAAATAATGAAAGATATCGTTACTAAGTCATAATCGCTTTCAATTATAAAATTAAAATGATACGTTGATAAAATTCATGGTAATGTAGTCAGTATCGTATCGTTTACTTTGCAAATAATCGAAATTTTAAAAGCTGAAAGTAAATGAAAAGGCAGAAGAGAAAGTCAAGTAGTGTGTTTTTTGTTTCGGCACGTGTTCAAATAAGAAGGTGGATTATTTTTCTTTCGTCTCCTTTCTATACCCGAACGAACAAACAAACAACAAACAAAAACAGAGTGCTTGTATAATGTGTTTTTTTCCCGTTATTAAAAGACATTAAATAGTTGCAAATCATTCTCAAAATTTAAAAACATCGTCTTTGTTTATTTAAAATGTTTAAAAACATTGAATAAAAAATATTTATTTAAGAGACATAGTGAAATACGAGTAAAAAAATAAGTTGAAATACATATAACATAAACGTTTCGTTCTATTTTCTCAGAACCTCAGCAGTATGCACAGTTGGCAATAAAATTATTGAAGCACGCATCCACATTTTCATATATATATATATATAGTTTGATCGCTAATTTTTATCATCAACTTATTTTTTACTTTCCGAACACTATAGTGAGGAAAGTATTGTAATCATGTCAAAAATCCGAATTCGAGATTTTGATGTTTCTATACGATTCGAGGTCCAACGAGTCCGTTTTCACTATCTTTACGATGATGTATGTATGTGTGTGTGTATGTATGTGTGTATGTGTGTGTGTATGTATGTGTGTATGTATGTGTGTATGTCTGTGAGTGAACACGCTAGCGTCTAAACGCTTTGTTCGAATAAGCTGAAAGTTGGTACGTATATTGCAAGTCACCATAGTACGAACCCTATAGATTTTGGTGAATCTAGCACTTATAGTTTTTTTACAGGGACACAAAGAAAAATTCGTTATCATTATGGCCAAGGGACCAAAATCTTAAAAGTGCGATAGCATCTAAACGCCTTATTCAATTGAGCAAAAACTTTATACCCATATTATAGGTCACAGATACTCAATCTGTATAGATTTTGGAGAATCTAGCACTTATAGTTTTTTTACAGGGACACAAAGAAGAATTCTTTGCCAAATTTTTAAAAGTGTGATAGCGTCTAAACCCCTTGTTAATCTCAGCAAAGAATTTGTACACATGTTATAGGTCACATTTGAACCAACTGTATAGATTTTGGTGAATCTAGTACTTACAGTTTTTTTACAGGGACACAAAGAAAAATTCTTTATCTTTATGGCCTATGAGACCAGCGATAGCATCTAAACGCCTTATTCAATTGAGCTGAAAATTTGTATGAATATTATAAATCACTGTTGCACTAACTATAAGCATTTTGGTGAATCTAGCATTTATAGATTTTTACAGGGACACAACGAAAAATTCTTTATCATTATGATCTAAGGGCTCAAAGTTCAGTAGCGTTAAATAAAACCTCGTGTGATATATGGAGAAAAATACTCAAACACTCTGTTATGGTTTTCTCTTTTTGTTTGTTTAGCAATTCCTCTTTCTTTATTTTATCTACAAAACTGTTAGTTACTCAATGTTCGGAAAGTCGAGTGGAGTCACTCCAGATTTTTTATAAACAGAATAAGACTAAAACCATCACTCGAGAAATATTCACTTAATAAAACTTTATAATCAGCATAAGACTAAAATCACGACTTGACAAACATTTACTGAATAAAACATTATTACGTCAACAGTATCATTTAACCCATTTTCGGCCAAAGATGAGTAAACGCATCATTTCAATACATATATACATATATATTTTTTATTAACACTGTCACGTATATTTAAATTTTTCAGTAATTTTATTTTTCTGCTATTTTTAAGGGTTCTGAAGGCATTGGTAAACTATTAGTAATTCAGTTGGAGTAAACACTTTCTGTTTAGAAATTTTCAAAATACGCTTGTTTTCTATCTTGAAACGATTATTGATAAATTCGACTTTTTGAAAATGTATAATTATTTCACTTGAGATTAATCACATGTTTTCATTATGAATTAAATTTGTAAGTTCTGTAAATAAAATAAAAATAAAACAAATGTAACAAATGTAACATAAAAAACTTATTATTTTTTGTTTAAATATGCACCATTTTATTTCTTAACTAAAATATAATTTTTCATGCACGAAACTTTTCTTGTGTCTTAATGAATGTAATTTAAGCATATTTCAATGAAAATAATACCACATTTTTATAAAATTTCTCTGATTGGCCTAAAATGGGTTAAATAGGAATTATTGCTAGCGCTCAATAATTTTGCTTCCGACTGTATAACATCTCCCAAGCAACAATTACAACTGCATAAACAAGGAGCTCGAAGTAGGAATGCATATTCGGAATATGCACTCCTATTTTGAACTCCATTCCTATTGTCAATCATAAAATTGAAATGATATGTTGATGATATAATTTAAGATAATGCTGGCTGTACTGCATCGCTTACTTTGCAAATAATCGAAAATTTAAAAGCCGACCAGAAAGGAAAATTCATAGGAATTCGGAAATGAAAAGTATACGAATTCCGAATATTGAACTCCTTGTTTGTGCAGTTGTAAGTTGTTGCTTGATAGATATTACACATAGAGATGAGCTGCTAAAAAATATAACACGAAACGTTTATGTTTTATGTATTTAAACAAAATAAAAAGAAGAAAGAAAGAAAACACAAGACATTCTATATAAATAAAAAATAAAATAAGAATTAATTAAATTTTACAACAATCAAAGAGAAAATTTCAATTTCTTTGAATGAAAAATGAAAATGTTTAAATCCGTAAGATGAGCGAATTTCTTTTGCGTGTAATATTAATACATTTATTAAAATCTCATTTATTTTAATTTCTGATTAAAAGTTAAAATAATCCCAATCAATATTAATTTATCTACTAATGATGATATGAGATTCTATTATCAAATTTACAAAACCAAATGGCGAATATATTTATATGAAATCAAATAGATAATTGAAAAATTAGAAAAGTAAAAATTACAAAACCAAACAAATTTCAAATTAATTTTATTACATTTGTTATAATAAATTTTAAAATAAGATAAACAAAAGTTTTTCGTGAGATTATTCTCAATAATTTGTCTCTAAATCAGAAACAGGAAAATAAAAAACAGTTAAAATACATACCCTTATTAATCTGGAAAAGAAATCTAGTTAAATAAATGTCCATCAAGCTCATTATCGTCCCACTTATTTATTTATTGTTTTATGGCATTTTCCTGATAAATGAGGATTATTAAAAGAAAAATGTTTAGAAAAAGCATTTGTCACCATAAACGACAGAAAACTTAGCTGAGTAGACGAAATAGACAGAATATGGTAAAAGATATTGAAAACGTAATCTAGAATAAGCACTTCAGAGATATGAATGGTCATTACTAGTCAATTTTTGGTATCACCTATAACAGGAAATGCATGTTGCCTTGGCCAATAAACAGGCTCTTTCGCTGTAGGCCACTAAATCACAATATGATAGTTATCTATTTACCCTAATGAGTTACAAACGCAGAGATGTTAGCAAAAGAAACTAGTATGTTAAGGCCACCACAAGACTTTCTTCTATATTTTCCTATACAAATTCACTCAGTAACAATATTAAAAAGAAAAAAAAAAAAGATTTTTGTTGTTGTTGTTGTTGTTAAAAGTAAAAAATCGATAACTTTGTTTTAAATTATCACAGATTTATAGTTCAACCATTCGTTTTAAAGGTATTGACAGACCTTTCGAAAGATACCTATCTTGAAAATTACCCCCCCCCCCCTCCGAGGGAGTACTCACCCGGAGGGGGGGGGGGGAACTGGGGGGGTTCCCCCAGGTGGGGAACCGATTCCCCCACATGCACAAAAATGTTTTCCTAGTTAACTAGTTAACTACCACTATTATCAATAATTCCTATCAATTGCACAATCACAAGTTTAAAATAACTCTCATTATGCCCATTTATACGAAATTTTGTCCTATACTGCCATGTTAAAAGTTTACAAAATATACGATCACAGCGCCACCTGTTGAACGATTCATCCCCAAATCTAATCAGCACCAGTTTATGTCAGGGTGCAACTAAATACAAAGTTTGGTCAAATTTCATTCATTGGTTCGTGAGGTACAGTGGACACAAAATTCGTGATACAGACACACAGACAGACAGACATTTTCTAAAAACTAGCAATTCGTGTTCAGGATATCCCAAAACGTGCAAATCCATCAAAAAACGGAGGTTGAAAATTTTCACGAATCCAATACTTTCTCTATATTACGTATAGAAGAAAGTAAAAAAATATAATTAACAGACCAAAATATGTGCATGATTTTAATAAAACAAAAGCGTGAAGTTAATTAAAACTTCTCATTTTTATTGAAATTATTGAAATTTTTATTATCTGTGTTATTATCTTGCCTTAATTAACACTTCGTATTATTTTTATTCTTTTTTATAGTGTATACAGTGGGTGATAAAATTATTAGAATTTTTTATTACTATTATTTATTTATTATTATTACATCTTTTATTTTGGCATATTTTTGCTTTCTAATTTCTAAGGGGGGGGGGGGAAAGTACTGAACGAAAAGTCCTTGAGCTTCAGATATGCAAAGAACATTTTAAAACTCAAAGTTTTTTGACTAAATTCAGTATCGATTTAATCAAAAGTGCAATTAGGGGACCAACCGCAAATTGAAAAAAAAAAAACTTTGGATTATCTTGTATCATAAATAAAAGCTGCAAATGACATCTAACTTTAACATGATTTCACTTACTATTTACAATATATGTATTTTTTTCTTTGTGTGCATTACCTGATTATTTAGACATGCATATTCTAAAACTATCTTTTTTTTTTTAGCAAGTTGTTTGCTTCTATTGAAATGAATTTTAACAAAATTTTATAAAACTTAAAAAAAAAAAAAAAAAAAAAAAAAAAAAAAGACAAAACATTAAAGAAACATTAAATGAACACGTTTAATTTTCGCTGAGAAGTTTTTGTAGTAAATAATATTTTACTGCGCATGCACGAAAGATATCATTTATTATTATTATTATTATTATTATTATTATACAAGTTGAAAGCTAAACATGTTGGCAAACTTACTGCAAAAGTTCATTTGAATGCAGCAAGAGTTGAGGAAAATATCAGCTAAAGAATGAGGATTTTAGATATTTTTCAAAATTGAAATTTCACGAGATTTTTTACATGCCACACGTATTTAATTTGTGAATCCAATTATTTTAGCCGCATTACAAAAATTCTTTTCTGGGAAAACCCGTTTATGAGCTTGTAACTCTAACATAATTTTATTCATTTACTAAGATTTGCGAATTCATAAGGGGGTTTTCATTAAAAAAAAAAAAAAAAAAGATTTTTCACAATGTGGCTAAAATACTAAACATATACATTATTCAAGGCAAGTTTTTAATTATTTTCAGAAAAATTCAACGAAAATATAGCGTCGATAAATAATGAAAGTAGGCGAACACTACAAATTCAAAGAAACAACAATCGATTTCATGGCGAAATGATCACGTATGACTTTTCATCAGCCATATATAGTAGACACGAGTACAGTGTGAAAGAAATAACGTAATATACCAAACTAAAAGTGGCACTGATACAGAAACTTAAAAACATTTGTAACTTATCGAGGGCGTTTAAAACTTTGCAAATTATTTTGTACTATTTTCGATGTAAGATAGGTCAGATAACTCTTCATTTTCAGTCAGATGTTTCTGGAATTGATTTTGCTGTATAACTCATACTTTACTAAACCTTGTCATCCTGTTTATGGCAGTCATTGCCGTCATGTTATGGGAGAAAAGGACGTCTTATGTTATGAGAAGGAAGTAGAAGATAGGTGAATTAAATGAATAATATTTATTCTGCATACACTGTTAAAAATGGTTTCTTAAAAATAAGCATATATGTAGAATCTTGGCTGGGCGTCTAGGGGTGGGGCAATGAAGAGGTGCGATTAAGATAACTAAAAACATTTATTACGTACACAACACAGTTTACACAAAGATAAAATGATAATATTAGCAGGGTTTCCATCAATAACATTTGCTGGTTTCGAGGCCTAATACACATAACAAGCTCTCTTCATTACTAGGACTAACAGAAAGTAACATATATGAGCACTGACTCGCTCTACAATTCACATTAGTACCTACGCGTACTATTTCTAATAAGTGAGATTATGGTATAGAGCTCTCCATGGCTCTACACACTTATACAGAGCACAACAAGCTCTAATTAGCAGAAAAATGAGCCTGTCAGCCTACGCGCTGAAGGTCTCAACCGATCTCCACTGCAGCCAGATCTCAACTCCTCCGTTTGTCATCTCGTTCAATGATAAGCATCAGAGACAGCGCCATCTATTGGCTGTGCACTGAACTTCCCACAACGCTCTGCCATTCTGATGTTGCGGTGACCTCACCGTAAACCAACCTGGGATACTAAAGGATATCTGCAAAATACAATTAAAAGAAAAAAAAAAAAACAAAAAAGAGAAACAGACATTTAAAAAATTATGTACATAAAAATTCACAGTTAACTTTTTCTGTAATGTTTATCAGTCCATTTAGTTCAGTCTATTTAGTTTGTGGACCATAATTTCATATGGTCTGCAGAAGTACTAGTTTGTATAGGTCCTTCGTGATCGCCTATCTTCTCGACTTCATATCTGTCTTTGTTCTTTACTCGCACAACTTTATAAGGACCTAAGAATTTTGGTCTTAGTTTCATGCCGGTTCCAAACTGAGTTCGCTGGATGGCAACTAGATCATTAATTTTATATACATGGGCTTTCTTTCTCTTCTTGTTGTAACATCGGCGATTTTCTTCTTGAATCTTAAGAATGTTTTTTCTTGCTTCTTCACGAATGGTGTTAAGATTATCAAGCATGGAATTTATCCTTTCCTCTTCGAGGAGTTCTAGTATTCTCTTATCTTCTTTCTTTCTCATTGTTACTCCAGTGAGTAGTTCAAAAGGAGTTCTTTTGGTACTTCTCGATGTGGTGGAATTAATAGTTCTCTGAACAGCCTCAACAAACTTGTACCACTTGTTAGGGTCATTTATACATAACTTGGATAATACAGGAATGATTGTTCGATGAAGTCTCTCAATTTGACCATTCCCTCGTGGGATTCCAGTTGTGATGGTGTCATGTTCAATTCTCTCTGATTTACAGTAATCTGCAAATTCCTTAGATATGAACGCAGGTCCACGATCGGATATTATTCTTGCGGGGTTACCAAAAATACCAGCTTGCTGTTTTAATTTTTGCAAGGCGTCTGCTGAAGAAGTTGATTTGACTGGATATAGCCACGAAAATTTACTAAATCCATCGATGACGGTAAAAATGTGATTGTAGTTTTTGTTAGTGGTTGGTAATGGACCCACAAAATCGATGTGATACGTGGATAATGGTATATCCCCTTTAGGGATAGGGTTCAAAAAACCTTCTCCTTTTCCCTGTTTCTTATTTACAAGTATACATTCTATACAACTTTTTACAACGTTATCTACGCATTTTTTCATATTAGAAAAATAGTAATCTCTTTTTACTAACTCTTCAGTTTTATTAGCCGAAAAATGTCCTAAGGCATGACATTTCTTTACGACCTCAAGTTGCATGATCTCTGGGACAATTAGTACATCCCTATCATTTAACACTTTATATAAAACATTATTTTTTAACACATATTCGTCATTTTGGTTTTGTTGTAAAAGAGATTTCATAGTATTGATAAACTCATCATTTTCTTGAGCAGTAGCAATACGATGAGTAAGGGTATCAGTATTTACAGCCATTACAGGGTGTCTGCTAAGAGCGTCAACATGCTGCATTTGTTTACCAGGTCGATGTTCTACTTCGTAGTCGAATTCCTGTAGCAGGAAAGACCACCTGGCTACCTTAGGTGTCAATTCACGTTTATCTAAAGTTTTAGTGAACGCTTGACAGTCAGTATAAATTTTAAATTTACTACCTAACAAATAGTTCCTAAATTTTTTAAGGGCTTCTACTATCGCTAACACTTCTAACTCATAACTACAGTATTTTTCTTCTTGTACAGAGGTCTTTTTACTCATATAATGGATTGGATAGTACTGTCCATCGTCATCTTGTTGTAATAGGATTGCACCGAATCCTAATTTAGATGCATCTGTATGAACTTCTAACTTATAGCCTTGCTTAAAAAGATGTAAGACAGGCGTATTTGATAAAATGTCTTTCAGCTTTTGAAAAGCTAATTTCTGCTCTTGCTCGAATTTAAATGGAGTGGAAGCACGTAATAAGTCACTGAGTGGTCTTGCTATGTTGGCATATGAACGAATAAATTTTCTAAAGTAACCCGTTAAACCTAAGAAACTCTGCACTTCCCTAGCATTACGGGGTTCTGGGAAATTTTGTACTGCGAGAGTTTTTTCTACTGAGGGTTTAATCGTGCCATTCTCAATTATGTGACCTAAGAAATCGATCTTACGTTTCAAAAACTGACATTTCTTTAAATTTAACTCTAGACCAAATTTTGATGCCGTTTCTGACACACGTTTTAATTTATCTAACCCTTCATTCTCATCTTTAGATGGAATAATTATATCATCTAAATAAATAATTACAGTACCATCTTTTAATAAGTCTTTAAACACATAATTTACATATCTTTGAAATACTAAGGGACTATTACATAATCCATAGGGAACTTTTAGAAACTCATACTGGGCATTATCGGTCACAAAAGCTGTATATTTCCTACTTTTTTCCTCTACATCAACTTGTAAAAACGCATTCTTTAAATCTAGTGTCGAAAAAACTTTACCCTCCCCTAATCTATCAAATAAATCTTCAATATTTGGCAACGGGTATTTATCTTTAATTATTTTCTTATTTAAAGCACGATAATCACAGCATAACCTTATTCCTCCATCTTTTTTCCTACACACCACTATTGGCGAAGCATAATTTGATGTACTTTCTCTAATTATACCATCCTTTAACCACTGGTCAATTTGTCTGTCCACCTCTGATTTCTCTACAAATGATAATCTGCGAGAGCGTGAACACACTGGTATATCATCAGATAAAATAATGGACATTTTTAAATCAGTACTTTTTGTTTTAACTGGCTTATAACTTTTTATTAATTCGCTTAATTTCTCTTTTAACGACTTATCTAAAATATAACTGACATCGAATTTTTCTTCTTCTGAAAAATTGCACACACTTGAAAAAAAAGAATCTATCTCATTTTCCTTTCGATCGAATACAGGAAAAGAACACCCACCTGCTTCATCGAAATTGCTTTCCCCCGAACGCGAAAAATTTTCTTTCCCCCCTGCTACGTCGCTGGAATTCGAAACATGTGTTTCCTCTTTATTTTGTTGTTTCAAAATATGAAAGATATTATTAGGCAGAATTACGTCGCATGTCAAATTGTTGCATAAAGCACCGATTATGTTTATTGAATCATGATTAGGTAAAGATATTTTAAATTCAGTCAGATTTGCATCTTTCTTTTCATTAAAGCAGCTAACTAGAGTGGTTGAAGAAATAACATTTTTAGTCTGTGGAATGCTATTTTTATTTACAATTAGAATCGAAGAACCAGAATCTTTTAACCCTTTAAGTGGAATATCATCCACTAAAATATCAACATATTCGAGCTCATTAACAATTACGTTAATCGGACTTGTTTCGGATTGAACTACTGAATTTGTAGGAAGATTTTCACGGAATTCTTTTTTCTCAGCAATACGTTTAGGACACACTCTAGCGAAATGAAATGTTTTCCCTTTTGCACCACAAATATAACACATTCTTTCATGCTTTTCGTGAGTTTGATTAGATACCGAATTACGTACTATGGGATCTTTATTATTATAATGTGTCTTTCTAAAAGGAGTTTTGTTTACAAACCGCTTATTCTCTGAACTTTCGTTTCGCGTATTATTAGTTTCAATTAACGATTTGCCTCTAGAAGAGTAGAATAAATCACACTCCCGACCTAATTCGTTGGGTTTAAACCAATTTTGACCTTCTCGAACACTAATATGTTCCTTAGTTCTAGAATCCAACGTTTCATATAATTTATCAGAAACTATAAGATCACACAATTGTTTAACATCGTTAACCCCTCTCAATCTACAATAGTAATCAAAAGAAGCGCTTAGACGCGAAGCGAATTGGACATGAGATTCTGACGGATTACGCAACGCATTTTTAAAATTACTTAAACATTCACGCGGCGTTGGTTGAAACTGTCTTAAAATTAATTCCTTAACTTTTTCATAATCGTTAATCTCTTCGGAGGTTACGTACGCAAGAACCTGATTACATTTATCTCCCAATAAATTAATCAATATTTCCGATTTAAATTTAGGGGGTACATTTTTAGAAACGAATGCTTTTTCAAGGGATTGAAAGAATAAGTGCAAAGCTTCCGGTTTCTCAGGTACTGAAATGGTTAATGTTCGAATACTTCTAATTAAATTTTCTAATGATTGGGAAGTAGTTTCTGAATTTGATTGCTCAACATTATTACTAGAATTATTTGCTGCAGCCTGTAACTTTAAATTCTGTAACTCTATTTCTTTTTCTAACTGGGATAATTTAATTCTTTCTATCTCAATTTTGGTTTGTTCTTCTACAGATTTCAACTTTTGTTCTTCTAGTAACATTTTAATAACACCTCTAACAAATTCTAAATCATTTTTATAAATATCAGAACTCTCAATTAAAGTTTTGATTTCAAGTACCTTAGCTTCCGCCGGAACAGTTAGGCCTAATTCTTCAGCAATTGTTCTTAAATCTGCTTTTCTAATGCCTTGTAACACGTTTTGGGCCATTATAACTCTAAATAATTACTTATACCAAAAAATATTTCAATATTTCTACCAAATTAATATCATACTTAAATAGGAACAAAATAATATGAGAACATATTTCTTAAAAATGATTCTATGCTTTTTGTTCTCAAATCAAAATTATCATGATTTTTAAATAAACACATTCAGAACAATTTATACCATTTTATAGAATATTTAGAACAACTTATATATTTCTTAATTATTGCTATATACACATATTTCATATAATATCACCATTATCATTATTCTTTCTTTAATTATTGTTTTCACTTTCGTTTTAAAATAATATTGTTATAATATTGTTAAAATATTATTGCAAACAGTAATAAGCAAAATTATAAAAGATTACTCAGAATATTTTTTCAATCATAATTCTTATTTCTATTCATTCTTCTCAAGTAATATATTTATTTAATTTCATCACACAGTGAAACCAAAAGTGTTCTCAAAAGTATTTCACCATTAATTTCTAATTCAAAATAGTAACTCAAACTCTTTTCTCAATTTATGCATTAATCATTATTATCCACTATCAAACAGAATGATAAATATATAACAATAACAGTTACCTTTTATAACTTGTTGGTGGTAATATCGCGGCAGAGTCCCCACTTGTAGAATCTTGGCTGGGCGTCTAGGGGTGGGGCAATGAAGAGGTGCGATTAAGATAACTAAAAACATTTATTACGTACACAACACAGTTTACAGAAAGATAAAATGATGATATTAGCAGGGTTTCCATCAATAACATTTGCTGGTTTCGAGGCCTAATACACATAACAAGCTCTCTTCATTACTAGGACTAACAGAAAGTAACATATATGAGCACTGACTCGCTCTACAATTCACATTAGTACCTACGCGTACTATTTCTAATAAGTGAGATTATGGTATAGAGCTCTCCATGGCTCTACACACTTATACAGAGCACAACAAGCTCTAATTAGCAGAAAAATGAGCCTGTCAGCCTACACGCTGAAGGTCTCAACCGATCTCCACTGCAGCCAGATCTCAACTCCTCCGTTTGTCATCTCGTTCAATGATAAGCATCAGAGACAGCGCCATCTATTGGCTGTGCACGGAACTTCCCACATATATTGTCTCAAAATAGCCCCGAAACAATATATACTTAAATTTGAAAACCCATGTACTCATTTTTGAGTGTATTGACATGCTAAAAAATGGGGTTGTCCAATAAGAATCTCATTATCCCCATGTTTGACATGTCAATGTACTCAAAAATGAGTACATGGGTTTTCAAATTTAAGCATATATTGTTTCGGAGCTATTTTGAGACAATTTTGCTCATTTTTAAAAAACCATTTTTAACAGTGTAATCAGGGTATTCTGCCATTTTTTCCCCCTTTTCATTCAAATCATTTTTCAAGAAATAAAAATCACTCGTTTTTCACTTCTTATAAATGACGATATCATACTCTCTAAGAAGTTTTAGTACAATTCGGAGTGTTATGTGACCGTTAAATTATATGTCTAGCTCCCTTCTTCGAGAGGCCTCCTTGGTGGTGGATCAAAATTGTGATGGCATGTCTCCGGACCATCCTTAGGGGTGCGTCCCAGACCGTCGCCAATTACCCACAGCGTAATATTAGTGCGACGTTAAACCCAACCAACCAACCAACCAATCAACTAACCATTCTTCGAGAAAAAGTTCCAGTACCCCTAAATTCATAGCAAAATCGTTCATTACAGGGTTTCTTTTCTTTTTCGAGAAAAAAAGTGTAGAATTTTAACAGTAATAACTTTATTTTTACCAGTCAGTGACTGAAACATTTTTTGCCAGTTACTTACCATAATCTAGCGTTCAGACTTATTATTACAGAATACACTAAAAAGGAAATTACTTAAGTCACAGAATTTATAAATGCCTAATGAAGAAAAATCTTATGATCTCAATTTGGTCGATACAAGACACCATTTACTGTAACAGGTTACAGCCGGTAAAATCAATACGCTATCACAACTAATAATCAAACGAGTAAGAAGTTAGCGTTTATGAAAACAAAAATTAACAGATAAAAACAGCGTATTTATCAGATTAAACTGCATTTATCACATACATGAGCTAGTCTTATGCACGCATATCTTCTTTATGGATCGCGTATGCTTGTTGTATTAGAAGACGCATGAAAAATATATAAAAGTTTCATGATTATGAATTTTAATTTAAAAAAATAGAATATTAAAAAATAATAATAATAATTTTATAATATACAAAATTATTTTCTTGATAAAGGTAGACATAAGTATTAAAACTTTATGTCTGATTGAATCTTAAAAATGGAAATTCCAAAGCATGCAAAATCACCCTGAAAAAGAAAAAATAATATAGTCCTGTAATAAGCTTATACATAAATAATAGGTGGTCTGAATTGTTTTTTCTCAGTTAAATGTCCATAATACATGTATACTGCGTACATTAAAGAGAAAAAGTATCAATGATTAAAAAACCAAAAATTAATAAAATAAGCAATATTAAGACTAAATTTACATACCTTATGCATAAGCAGCAATTTGAAGATATGTAATCTTTATATTGTAAAATTTTTTGAAAATAAATACAACCTAAACAACAATGAAACCAGACAGAACCCAAAAAACATTAAGATCATCATCAGAGAAAACCCTCTATATAGTAAGATGTTTAAGAAAAAATGATAAGATGTTTCAAGAGCTACTTGCGAAAACAAAAAGTAACTTGGTCCCCTACATCCTACTAAGAGGAAAAAAACTTTATCTGCAGCAGCTGGAAATGAAAATGGGAAAATTCGAGCTTTAATTTTTTAAAATTTTTTTAATTTTCAGTCCGAGTTGCACTGGATAAAGTTTTTTTTTTCTCTTGGTATAAGATGTAAGGGATCAAGCTACTTTTTGTTTTCGCTAGCAGCTCTTGAAACATCGTACTGTTTTTCCCCCCTGTATTGAGGAATCTCCCTGATGATGGCCTCAACGTTTTTTAGGTTACAGATATTATCTGCCTGGATTCATTGTTGTTTACAGATTATATTTAGTTTCAAAAGATTTTACATTTTACATTATACTATATATTAAAATAATAATAATAATAATTAACTAGTTACCAAATTGGCTTTTATGAGTAGTTGTGGCAAATTATTCATCTGTTTATTTTTCGTTCTCATTCTTATCAATTTATTGTTATCATAATATATTTATATATATAAACGTAACTTTAAGGTTTTACATACAAATAGAAATTTTACTCCGGTATTATTCTCCTGAAAAATTCATAAATATCTAGTACATAAAATATTTTGCAACGTGTTAAATTAAGTGGCAAATATTATATATTAATATAAGATATAAGATAATATACCGATATATTAAAAATTGTTAACCAAAAGCATTAACTTTTGAGGCGTAAGGAAATTGCGCTCATTTAAATTAGACTCCCACCAGAATTTACGAACAAAATTAAAATAAAAGCAATAAATGTCTTTTTCTGCTATGTTATAAAGTTAAATTTTTCTTTAAAAAAAAAAAATCAGGGCTGAATTTTTCCAGTTGGGGCTTAGTATTTCAGTTCTTATAGGAGAACACTACGCCTCAAAGGGTTAAGGCACCTGATTCAGAATTTGCACATGAATCAGATTCCCCCTTTCATCCTTCCCATGTTATCCTATTGGACTTTGCTGCTTCGTATTGTAAGAATATCTCATTTAAAAGGGAAGTTTTTCGAATTCTGTTTTTTGAATTATATTCTTTGAACATGTCGCCTTTTAGATTAATAAGCATTTTTTTTTTTTTTTTTTTTTTTTATATATATAAATTTTGAACAAAATTAAACCGAGCACAGATAATTAACTACAAAAGCTTATATAAAAAAAGAATTTCTATATAATTTTATTTATTCATTTATTTATTTTGTATATCGGAAACAGTATACAAAAATTATAAAATTGGCAACTATGAGTATAATTATGATAAAATTAAAAGTAGATTAAAGCACACAATGAAAAAGAAAACAAAAATCTAGGGAAAGAAAAACTGTCATTATGTGAAGTGCAAAAAATATTTAAACAAACACCATAAATTGCGTTAACATGCAATAATTTTTTCATGTATAAATTAATAAGTTCTAATGAATATGCAATAAATTATTAAAATGAAAGAAAATTTAGAATATATATCTGTACTGATAAGTATAAAGGATTTAAGTCCAAAAATGTCGATTTTGAGTTAAGTACATAGTCAGACTCAGAAAAAAATTCTCTATCGATTGGTATAAAGGATTTAAATCCATGTCATTTAGTCTTTGAGAAAATCCATTGTTAAAAAAAGATTTAAATCAGAAATTTAGCATTAATTTTTGGTATAGAATATTTAATTCAATTTTTTCCTTTATTAAATGAAGATTGACAATCACTGAATGGTATAAAGCGTATAAACCATCATAATCCCTTTTTCCTAATCGATTCTTCTGATTAGTTTTTAGTTAGTCTCCTGAAAAATCAAAAATATGGACTTAAACCCTTTATACTTATCAGTACAGATATTTTCACTCTTTTTTATTTTGAATAGAAAAAAGTATTGGATTCATAAAAAAATATTGTACTTCCAGTTTTAGGTGGATTTACACTTTTTAAGAGGGCCAGAAAAAGTCTGAGTGTCCTACCGCGTGTGTGCGTGACAAAAATTTTGTAGCAGCTCTAGCTCAAGAACTAATCCACATAATTTCATACAAATTTATATGTAGTTGCGCCTTGAAATAAACTAGTATCTATCAACTTTTGGTGTAAATCACCTGACAGCTGGCGTTGCCATTCCGTTTTATCTAATTTTTAATATGGCATTATCGGACAAAATTTCTTATAAATAGGCACAACAAGAAATATTTTTAACGAATCATTGTGGAAAAATAATTATCAGTAACAGTCATAGTAAACTAGGGGGGAAATGTACATGTAAGATCATCGCTTTCCCTCCTAGGGTAAAAATTTCCCCGAGAAAGCGTAATTATTTGTGAATATTAAAAAAAAAAAAAAAAAAAAAAAACTTTAAAACGAGTGGTTAAACAGTAGATTCGTGATAATTTAAAACAACATTATTCATTCTTTTTCATCTTACAAAAAAAAAAAAAAAGTGCTTTTTCACGATTTTTGACGTTTCTCTAAAAATTACACATAGTTATATGAAAAGTTACAGTTCGTTGCACAGTGACATAAATTATTGGTTTCAACGTTTGGCACATATTGCTCAACAGTTGGCGCTGCCGTGTCGTTTCTCCCCCCCCCCCCCTCCTTATTCTTAATATGGCGATATAATACAAATTTCGTTAAAATATGCACAACTAAGAATATTTTTAATCAATCATTATGTAGTTGTGAAATTTTATTAATAATAGTAATAGCTATCTGGAAAAAATAAAATAAAATAAAATAATATATATATATATATATATATATATAGCAATCTCTGATGTTTTTTATGCTCTAGTCATGAGAAAATATTTTTAGAAATCTTAAGCTAGTACATATGGTGACAAAGACATTCAGAACCACATAGATGTTAAAATATATAAATTTGATAACAATTATTATTATTTTTTTTTTTTATGAATTTTTATTTGACACCCACTCAATGTTCCAGCAATTGACACTTCCATTTTTTCATTTTATCAGTAATTGGCACCTATGTTCCAGTGTTTGACATAAAATGTCAAAATTGTTATATGTAAAATATATGATTTTATTATTATTATTCTTATTGATAAATTATTTCGGGATAGATGTCAATCACTGGAGCCCCTACCCTATGTAGGAGCACTGCTTCCATTTTCGGAGATATCACCCCTGTGAATTTCAAATACAAATATTTTTCAAAAGAATTCGTCAATACTTTTAAAACGAATGGTTGAACCATGTATTTGTAATAATTTTAAAAAGTTATCGATTCTTTTTCATGAACAAAAATCCACTTTTTTGCCATTTACCTTCCTTCTTTGTTTTTACAAAATAAAATGAATTGGTGACTGCTTTAGTCTAAACTACAGGAATTTATATAGGAAAATATAGAAGAAAGTTTCATGAGAGCCAAAACATACTAGTTTTTTGATCGATTAAGAGAGTGACTATGAAAATGCAAATTTTCTTAAAGTGAAGTTCTACACTGTTAAAAATGGTTTCTTAAAAATGAGCAAAATTGTCTCAAAATAGCTCCGAAACAATATATGCTTAAATTTGAAAACCCATGTACTCATTTTTGAGTATATTGACATGTCAAACATGGGGATATTGGGATTCTTATTGGTCAACCCCATTTTTGAGCATGTCAATCAGTGGCGGCTCGTGAACCGAAAGTAGGTGAAGAGCTCAAAAATAATATTTAAGTATTTCCAATGCATGACTTTTATTAAGGGTGGTCTTGGCTAAAATTACCTAAAATTACTTATTTAAATGTAAATTTATATTCTATAAATGAATACAGTGTAAAATACAGTGTGCCTCTTCACCCATTTTCGGTGCACGAGCCGCCACTGATGTCAATATACTCAAAAATGAGTACATGGGTTTTCAAATTTAAGTACATATTGTTTCGGAGCTATTTTGAGACAATTTAGCTCATTATTAAGAAACCATTTTTAACAGTGTATTAAGAATATATTAATATAAGAAATTTGTTTTTAGGGTCAATTATAAAATTAGATAAATAAATAAATAATGTTACAAAGGAAAAAAAAAAAACTAGTATGCTGTGGCCACCACATGACTTTCTTCTATATTTACATTTACAAATTCATTCAATAAGAATAATTTATTACAATTGTTATTTATAAAAATTATCGTCCATGATAAATGCAGACAATTTTCATCCTCTAGAATTAATATGACACTAAATATCCGAAGAAAATAAATTTTATTTTCTATATGAATCTTTAAAAAATATATATATTTTTTTTCCTCTACTTTTTTTTCCTGTTAAAAAAAAAAAAAAAAAAAAAAAAGAAAAATCGGTAACTTTATTTTAAATTATCACAGATTGATGGTTAAGTGATTCATTTTAAAGGAACTGATGAGCGCTTTTGAAAGATACCTATAATGAAAATTTGCTCCGCTTGGGGTACCCCCTCCCCCCCCCCCCAGTGCAGGGAATCTATGCCCCCCACATATGCAAAAGTTTTTTCCCAATTGACTATCCCTATTATAACCTCATAACGATTCATGCAAAATAATTCTCTTTATGCACATTTATGTGAAATTTTGTTTTATACGCCATGTTAAAAATTATATATATATAAAAAAAAAAGGCGGGATGGCAACGACACCTGTTCAACGATTTTTATCAAAAATTGTTAGGCACTAATTTATGTCAAGACGCAATTACATACCAACACCAACATAGATATAGTAATAAGACATAGATTGATCAGCGAGAGGGAAAAAGTAATACATTTTTTCTCGGGAAAAGTCACTAATGGCTGCTTTTCCCCGAGTAAATCACACACAGGAATAAATACGGATAATTTAGTAAATAAAATTTGTGAATAATTTATTTACTAAAGGTGAATGAAAAACTCCAGATACAGTTTCAAATTCATTTTTCTTTTTTTTTCAATACTCTCTAATGGTTGATTTTAGAACTGTTTTTCGGCATCAAAAATTTTTGCTCGGTAACATGGGGATGATAGATCTATATATATTACTATATCTATGCATACCAACTTGTATGAAATTTTGTGCAGTAGTTCCAGTTGCCACAAAATGTTTTCACACACACACACAGACATTTATTTTCTAAAAATGGTCAAGTCGTGTTCTACAACTCTCAAAACGTGTAAATCTATCAAAAACTGGCAATAGAAAATTTTTAATGGTACAATACTTTCTTCTTTTGAATATAGAAGAGAAAAAAAAAGAGAGAGAGAGGGAGAGAAGGGGAAAAAAGGAAAAATGAAACATTTGGGTTGTTTCAGAAATTTTACATAAAATCAAAGGGATGACTATCTCAAACGGAAGTTGATTTATTTCCGTTTTGGATATTTCGCCGCTGATTTTTATTTCAAGAAATAGAGCCTCAGACGACGCCAACTCTTAAAGGTCAAACACCATTGGCGAGTCGACAGGCATTAATTCTGATTTTGTAGACATAACATGGTAAAGATGAAATTTAAATATGTTAATAAGAATGATTAAGAATTGGCTGGAGTAGCAAATATTTCCGAAAACTTTCATATTTTCTTTCTTCCTTTTTTTTTTTCTGCCTCCCTCGTATCTTAACTGGCACAG
The DNA here is from genome assembly GCA_963930645.1 of Salticus scenicus. Lineage (NCBI taxonomy): Eukaryota > Metazoa > Arthropoda > Arachnida > Araneae > Salticidae > Salticus > Salticus scenicus. Next base: position 217,303,739 of record OZ005655.1, on the reverse strand, counting down.
TACATGTAACATGATAAATTTTCATTGAAGGCAATGAACTTTATAAGTAGTGGTAACTCTTCAAGTTTTTATCTCTGAATTCGGTAGGACATAAAGAAATATCTTCTTTCATAGTCTTAACGATATGGAATTTTTTATCATGCACGTATAATGTAATCAAAGGATTTCTTCTATTTCTTTTTTATTAAATACATTATTTTTTAATATTACTATTAAATAACTATAAGTCAAAGACTCCATTTTCAATCGTATAAGCTTCGGATAAATAAGCTGAATGTATTCAATTAAAAGCTATTGCGTACGTTTATTTGGGTTTCGTATGGTAAAGCTGTACGCATCGCAGCATACGTTTTGTATTATTTCATTTATTTCTACAATAGATAAATAATAGTTTAAAAAACAAGTTAATCGGTTACCGGTAATTACTATATAAACTATTCATTAATGAGTTGTAATTAGCTAATATATTCCTATTAAAAATTCCTAAAAGATAAGGCTGCTTCAAACTATACGAATTTTCCTATATAGCTTTCTCGGCATACTTCTAAGTCACATACTAATACATTATGTAAAAACGTCATTCAATTAATTAATTTTTAAATACAGTTTTTAAAATTTTTTGTTAAGCTGGATTTTGGTTTACAAATTATTACAGGTTTAATTAAAAGAGAAGTGTTACTCAAATTTCAGAATAAATATTATTATTATTATTATTATTATTATTATCATTATTATTTTCAACTTCAAAATTCAAAAGAAATTTTAACCAAATAAATTTAATAGGTTAAATATTTTTAAGCAGTGTTCCTTTCAAAATGAAGAATTTTTCTGATTTTTCTTAAATGCTCAGTTTTATTCTAAGAGTTTCTGTGTTGTAAATGGAGAAAAAAAATTGTTTGAGAAAAGTTTTTGGAAATTTTGTATTTCACTTAATTGTTATTACTATTATTACTGCTATTAGTACTTTCTTCTATAATCAATGAAAGAAAGTTTAGGTTTCATTAAAATGTTCGATTTCTGGTTTTCAATGAAATTACACATTTTGAGAGCTGTAGAACACGATTTGGTCATTTTTAGAAAATGTCTGTGAGTGAGTGTGTGACAAAAATTTTGTGGTGACTGCATTTTGGAACTACAGCGTGAAATTTCATACATGTTTATATGCAGTTGAACCTTGACATAAATTAGAAAATTTTCCAACAAATGGCGATGCCATCTCATTTTTTAAAATAAATTTTTAAGTTTGCAGTATAAGACAAAATTTTATATAAATATGTATGATAAGAATTATTATTAATGAATTATTATGAAATTAAGAAGAATTATTTTTAAAGGTAATAGTTAACAAAGAATTATTTTATATTATTTACTTATTTATTTATTTTGTACATGTAGGAGCCTCGCTCTTCGAGGGTTGACAAATTTTCCATTTGTGAGTATTTCAAAAGATCTCACCAATACCTTTAAAACGAATGGTTGAACAACTGATCAGTGATAATTCAAAATAGAGAAATCTATTATTTTATTTTATTTTTTTATTTTTATTTTATTTATTTACTTTTTTTTTTTTAATTTATTTACTTAAAAAAAAAAAAAAAAAAAAAAAAAAAATGCATTTTTAAAATGTTTTTTGTAGAGAATAAAATTGACTTTCTTTGGATAGCTTCTCGGCATGAAAATTGCCCCAACACCCTTTTGGCAAATCCTTATGTAAAATAACCTCCTGAATTCGAATATGACGTCCATTTTACCCTATCACCCACCAGTTTTTAGGGACGGCCCCCTATTTTTATCACTTTTTTGGAAATTTTAAGGCTATAAATTTGATTTTTAGTGGGAGGGGGGATTATTTTAACTGTTAAATATCCTCTGAGGGACTACAGAGTTGGAAAATTCCAAAACATCAACATTTGCGGTAAGGGGAAAAATTAGGGGGGATTTGCCACTGAAATTATGCATTACATTTCTTATACTTTTTACTTTCTTCTATATGTAATATAGAGAAAGTATTGGATTCGCGAAAATTTTCGACCTCCGTTTTTTGACGGATCTACACGTTTTGGGATGTTCTGAACACGAATTGATAGTTTTTAAAAAATGTCTGTCTGTCTGTCTGTCTGTGTGTCTATGTGTCTGTCTGTATCATTTTTTTGTGGACGCTGTATCTCACGAACATATGAATGAAATTTAACCAAACTTGGTATTTAGTTGCACCCTGACATGAACTGGTGCCCATTAGATTTGGGGATCAATAGCTCAACAGGTGGCGCTGTAATCGCATTTTATGCAAATTTTTAACATGGCAGCATAGGACAAAATTCCGTATAAATGGGCATAATGAGAGTTATTTTAAACTTGTGATTGTAAAATTAATTTGAATTATTGATGATAGTAGTAGTTAACTAGGAAAAAAAATTTGTGCATGGGGGGGCATCGGTTCCCCCCCTGGGGGGTTAAATTTTGAAGATGGGTATCATTCGAAAGATCTCGTCAATACCTTTAAAACGAATGGTTGAACCATAAATCTGTGATAATTTAAAACAAAGTTATCGATTTTTTTTACTTTTAACAAAAAAAAAAAAAAAAAAAAAAAAAAAAAAACTTAGAAAAAAATTCGATTTTTTTTTTTTTTTTTTTTTTTTAATTATTGTTAGTGATTGAATACGTATTAATTTTCACAAAAAAAAAATTTTTTTTTTTTTTTTTTTTTTTACTGATTGAATATGTATAGGAAAATATAGAAGAAAGTCTTGTGGTGGCCACAACATACTAGTCGATTTTTTTTACTTTTTACAAAAAAAAAACTTAGAAAAAAAATCTTTTTTTTTTTTTTTCTCTCCCCTTAATTTTATCAAACTCCCACGGTTTCCGTGTTCTGACAAACTTAAACTAATTTTTGCTTTTTTCCCCTAATTTTGTCAAAGTCCTACGGTTTCCGTGTCTTGACAAACTTTAACATATTTATGGAATTTACCCTATATTTGTCAAGTCCCACGGTTTCGGTGTTTTGACAAACTTTAATAAATTTTCGCATTTTACCCAAAATTTTGTCAAAGTCCCACTTTTTTTTTTCTTTCTCTCTTCTTAATTCTATCAAACTCCCACGGTTTCCGTGTTCTGACAAACTTAAACAAATTTTTGCATTTCCCCCCCAATTTTGTCAAAGTCCCACGATTTCCGTGTTTTGACAAACTTAGAATAATTTTCACATTTTACCCAAAATTTTGTCAAAGTCCCACTTTTTTTTTTTTTTTTAATTGTTACTGAGTTAATTTGTATAGGAAAATATAGAAGAAAGTCTCGTGTTGGCCACAACATACTAGTTTAATCTATTATTAATGTTATTTATTAAACGTTATATATTTTTGCTTTTAAGAGTTAAATTAATTTTTTTTCATTCTCCAAATCAAATTCATGGCCATAAAATTACTGAACAGTGATAAAAATTGGGGGGGGGGAGGGGTGGTGTCCCGAGAAAACGGTGGGTGACTGAGCAAAATGGTAGTCAGATTCGGATTCAAGAGATCATTTTACATAAAAATCAGCAAGAATGGTATCAAGGGTCGATTTTTTTTTTTTTTTTTCCAGCGCAGTGTAGTTAGGATAAAAATCATCTGATTCAACATAGAAGATGATTTTAATAAATAATAATTTTGAATATATTATTTGTACTGAGAAAATTTGTATAGGAAAATATAGAAGAAAGTTTTGCAATGGCCCCAACATACTACTTGTTTTTTTTTTTTTTTTTTTTTTTTTTCAAAATAATCTATTGTGGTAAGTGGATATGCCGTGACTGAAGTGAGATTGAATCATTCAACTGTTGGAGAAAGTTGTCCTTAAAAGTCATATTTACGATGAATGATCATTTGTTGAAAATTATTATATAATATAGTATATTCTTTCATTCTCGAAATATCACTGAAATTTTGTAGATCAGATTTGTGCTTAAATATAGTTACTTTATCTTTAGAATCGTAGGGAAAACGATATGATAACGATTAAAATCTGATTTCAGCTGAGAAAAGCAAGTTCTATCCGTGGTTATCAAAATCATTGGGTAAGGCGTCTGGGTGTATTTACGTCGTTGCAATAATATTATATGTTTTCATTTTTAATGCTCTCTAGCTTTATTTCACAAAACTAAATTTATTCTGTCTAGCCAGCAGTAGATAACAAAGAAAAACACGTTTCTCAACGAATATTTCAAACAATAGAACAGCATTCAACAAAACTCTAAAAATGTAGTTTTGAAACTTAAGTAAAATACTGTCCAGGTAAGAAGGGCTATAAATTGGCAATTTCGTCACCGTGTATTCTACAAAAAGTTCCAAGTATTCGCAAAAGTTTCAGTTTTTTATTAAAGAAAAAGAAAAACGCACTGATATGACATCTGTAATTTAATATATGTTTTTATATATTTGTAAATTTATGTCAATGAAAGTCACTGTTACATTTATTTTTAAATATTATGAATATTATTCCACGAAATGTCTTCTTTATATTAAAGCAGCATTTAAATGTGTATAGTCATGAAAATATTTCATGACTGTCGAGTACATACGTACGTTATTTCAACTTCTGCATAGTGAATCATATGAACGAAGACTTAACACGAAGCGATATGCTAAACCATTTTTTATTTTCATGCGTGTGCGAATTAACATTTGCGTCACTGTATTCATTCATACACGCTGTTTGTTCATGATACTGTTGTCTGTTGATGTTGAAGGATAGGATGGAAGTTCTCCTGTTTCATTATGAAACTATACGAGTAACTATGGCTAACGTGTATCCTGATTAGAGCGAGTTATGACGATTTTCAAGAACTTTAAGTATAGTAAAAAATGGATAGTGAATGTAAAAATATTTCGAAGGGAGCATTAAACAATAATAATAACACAGGTCGACATTTAAAATTTGATTTCATAATTTTGGCTGGTCTTTATGGTTTTTGGTGTACTGAAACCGAACATAGATATAGTAATAAGACATAGATTGATCATTCAGAGGGGAAAAGTGATACCCTTTTTAATCGGGAAAAGACGGCCATTTTACTCTCTTATGGATTTATTTCCATTCCCCGAGTGAATATACACGGTAATACACATAGGTAATTTAGCAAATAAAATTTATGCACTAAAAGAGAATGAAAAATTCCAGATACCCCTTTTTCTTTCTTTCTTTTCATTTTCATTTTCCTTTCTTTTTTTTTTTTTTTTTTTGCTATACTCTAGTATACTCATGTCTGCGCAAAACTGCCTTTATTTCGGCATTTATTATTATTATACTTCTTTGAGATAAAAATCGTCTGCATTCATCATGAAAAATAATTTTAATAAATTATTTGTATTGCGTAAATTTGTATAGGATTATATATGGAAGAAAGTCTTGTGGTGGCCACAACATACTAGTTATATATTAAAACTTTCACGGCTGGTATCTACATTTTAAAAAAAATTTAGAATTTCATATTACTTACTAATATAAAACCTTAAAAAATATTAAAATTTAAAAAAAGTATTGCATTAAATATGAAAACAGTAATTATCTCATAATAATAACAAAGCAACTGATTATAAAAATTATATTTTTCATAAATTACTTGAATATAACTTATTTATGGAATCTACCCCATTTCTTTTCATATATTTATTAGAACACGTAAAAGCCGCGCAATATTTCGGCATTTCCAAAATTCATTACCATTCTATTCTATTACTGTTTTCGAGTTTTAACTCTCTAATGGCTGATGCCAAAAAACTTTTTCGGCATCAAAAATCTTTGCTCGTTAACATAGGGATGATAGATCTATATAAATTACTATATCTATTAAACCAAAAGTGAAGTCAGTTTTCCTCTATCGCGTACAGATTTTTATCAATACAGGGTGCCTACCTATACAATTTCTTCCATTACTCTTTCACCAGTATAAATATATGGCAAGTTTTATAGTATGTTTCCATGATTAATTGATCATGAATACCTGTTGTTATAATAGCGCAGCACTAGTGTGACGTAAAACCATACCAACCAACCAACCTACCTACCTATTGTTAGTATGATATATGTAAGAAATTGTGTTAGTAAGCACCCTTTATTGACAAAAATCTATACGTGATAGAGAAAAATGGGCTGCATTTTCGGTTTCACCACATCGAAAAACATAAATATCAGCTAAAATCATCAAATCAAATTTTGTCAATTTCATTTTTGTAGGCCTGTGTAATAGTAATAAAAGTAATGATAATATTTTTTATGTTTCATGCAGAATAATTTAATTATAAAATAGGATTAGGCCCAAAAATATACGCGTGTGTGTAATATTAAAATATGTGCGTAATATATTAAAATAGGTTTTTATCTGTAGTTATATGAAAATGTAACATGGCAGGGTTTCGGATCCGCCCACATACCCCCCCCCCCCCCCCCCCAAAAAAAAAAAAAAAAAAAAAAAAAAAAACCCTGCGCGTTTTTTTTTTTTTTTTTTTTTTTTTTTTTAAATCTAATGAAATTTTTCCCTTTTCAAAAAATATTTTATTATATTTTACTTCACATTATTATATATATAACCCTAGCTACATAACATAATGTATTATATTAGGGATGTATATGCTAGTTTGATATTATGTAATTATTTTACAACTCAATGTAAGAAAAATTCCTTTCCTTTCATTTGTATCTGAAATATCTGTTTCGAACGGAACAGTTTTGAAAAAAGAAAGATGCAAATGAATGAACACAATTGCAAGCCATTTTTATATTTGTTAGTTATAATCTTTAAAAAAACAGAAAACAAAAAGTAATAATTTGCTTTAAATTCTAAAGATTTATAAAAAATATTAAATATAACTAACAAATATATTATAATGACCTTGTAAGGTTTGATACAGGCAAAAAATGGGGTTCTTTTGTTGCTCTTCACAAACTTCAAATTCATAAAAACAGCCATTTTAAGATTTAGTTTTATAAAAATGATATTTTTATAAAAATTTTCCGTGTTTCCAGAATTATTTTTATTGTTTACTTATAACTTGGTGTTCAATGAAACACTATTAACTTGATAGTAAACATTTATATAGAACGACTGATAAAATGGAAGGTGTTAAATGATTTATTTTATTTATTTATTTATTTATTATCATTATCATTATTATTATTACTATCATTATTATTATTTTCACAAAAATAAAAATTTTACAGAAATATTTTGTTTTACACAAAAATAGGCCTAAAAAATTAAAACCAGAATCAACTCCTGACACATAAGTGTAGAATTCAAGCAGTGATAATTTTGTTTTGTATTCTTTTATTAAATAAAATTTCAAATATAAATAAAATATGTCAGTATCAATATTAACAAAAATTTAAAAACAGATTTTCTAATTACTTTTTTTTCTTTACTCATATAAATAAAAATACACAATTATTTATACTGGGAGAATCGTACATGGAAGGATTAAAATATTTTGCTTTTGTTACTAGTTTTAATTTTACACAAAATGACTTACTTTAAACAAATTAATTACATTCAAAATTGTGATAAAATACTGAATAGAATGAAATAAGAATCCATTTTATAATAGTTAATTTAATGAAATAAGAGTTCATTCCTCAGTTTAGACCAAACTAAACTAATGAACTACTATAAAATATAATGAATAAATTACATGATATTTTAATTTAATTTTTAATTAATTATAATTAATGACTATTACTTTATAATAAGTTTTCTTTTATCTAAAACTGTTTCTTTTTTTAAATAGATTTAAAATTTAAACCCAATAGTGTTATTCTAGGTTTAACATTAAAATCCAATTAACACCCCCCCCCCTCCCCCAACCCTTAAAAAAAAAAAAAAAAAAAAAAAAAAAAAAAAAAAAACTTTTAAACCCAATTATACAAAAGCTTCGAATAGCTAAGCCGACGAGCGTGACCTGGGGTCGAAAATGGCATTTCCCGCCTACCAGTTTCAAGAACAGAAGCTCTTGGTCACTCTTAAATAAGAATATAATTACTAATAGTTAACTTCATTTAAAAGATTGTATCATTTTAATTCTGTTTTTAGGAGCTACGACCCTCGGAGGGCATTCCACCTATAGGTCTAGGACCCTAATTATGTCAATCGGCCTTAACCCACACAATCATAACCGTTTTTAAAGTAATTGATAATTGTTTTACAAAAATATAATTTAATCGTTTGGTTAACAACAGCAAACATCAATCGGATAAAACACATTTGAATATTGACTATACCTCTCTTTTGTTATGCATTTTTAAATGTTCCAAATTGATTGGATTTTTTCTACGCAATATTTCATGATATGTTAAAAAAATAATCTTAAAAAGTTATCACAATCTAAGAATAAATTAAATTTAAACTTTTTTTTTAATTAAATTCCTCAATAATAATAATAATTTATTCTGTTGTTGTTGTTGTAGGGTTTTTATGTCCGACTGACTGCGCTAGGGTCCTTGGCCTATAGGAATAATTTATTCTGAAAAAGTTCTAATTATTTCACGTGAATGTAAAGAAAACAGAGAAATAAAACGAATTATTATATCAATAAATGACTGTAACAGCTACAACAAAAAAGTGCTGCTGCCATCTATTGGGTTAAGTGAAAGAATAGAGTTATTAAAATACACATAAATAGAGGGCAGCACTAAACATTTGTGGTAGATGAGGTTGGGTCCCTTCCTTTGAATATTTAAAAAAATATCTTATAATTTAATGTTGAAATTATGAATATTGATAAACTTATCAAGAATTCTCTGAAAAAGATATTTTAGTGCTTCAACCCCCCCCCCCCCTTTAATATTTGATCGTAGGCACGCGAGGGTCTATGTAAAAACGCAACAACGGAAAATGATGATGTCAGTATTCAAAAATCGCGCTTAAAAAAGAAAAAAATTAAAATATTGAACAATGGATTTGCGCTTATATGTTTTCGGATAATAGTAACACAAAAAAAGCAACCATTTTCTAAATGTTTCAGTTTAACCAGTGGTCGAAAATTTCTGCTCTCAGAGCTCGTAGACGAGAGATGCTGGATTTGAATCCAGAATACTGTGAGAATGTTAGCCTTCTGTGCATAGCCTTCTGTTCAATGCATAGCCTTCTGTGAGAATGTTGTCTCACAGAAGGCATACCACCCAGACATGCTATGATATAACGTAAAGAGTAGACAATCGGCTTGAAATCCCACAACAATTCAAACATTCTTTAAAGACTTAAAAATAAGTTTTAAAAAGCTCAATTTTAAAGTCACCCGATTTCTGATTGGACATGGAAAGTTCAGTGTTTGTCTTGAAAGATTTCAGCTGAAGCATTTAAACTTGTGATATTGCGATCTAAGCATTGAGCAAAGTGTCTATCACATACTTTTTAACTATCATTTGCTTTACACTTTCTAAAATTTTAGAAATGTTTTTGTGTCGGGGGAGGAGTTGCGGCATCAAGGCCAATTGATTACACTGAGTGATGTGCGCTCCGTAGGGGTAGGGAGCTTTCTAAAGGACCCTAGTCCGTATTTACGCGTTTCAGGCAAAACTCCGAACAGCTAGATCGACGAGTGCGGCCGTGCATCGAACCCGGCACCAGTTTCGAGAGCCACCAGTTTCTACCAGTTTCGAGAGCAGAACTTCCCAATCACTGGTGTGGCAATTTTAGACATGTTTGTCACTTTGGTCCGCCAGTCAGTTTAGTCGTGTTTCCATATCCATAGAATTCCATAAAACTTTTATATGTTAGTCAGGTTTTTCAGATATACCATAGGATGCTTCCTATTAAAAGTCATATATTTAGTGCGATTGTTTGTATACAAGGACTCACAAAATTATTCAGATACGTTACGTCTCAGACGCGTGTTTCTTATAAGCAAACTTAAAAGTTTTCTATACCAGGTTAAATATATAAAATCAACCACTATTTTTGAGAAAAAAGTAAGGATGCTTATTACGAAAAGTAATGTAATTTACATGAATGATTTTTTTTACAGGTCCAAACAAAAGTATACTGATTCATTCCGGGATATTGATGCAGATGCATTTTCAGTTATTCTCTGTGATTTTAATATTTTTCAATAATATTTAAAAATATTTATGACATAATATTTATGATGTGATGGATAAATGCACTTAGAAAGGGATTTATGGAATAATTAAAAAAAAAATTATGTATATAAAAACGCTGACAGAGTGGCAAACAAACTGAAGCGATAAATACTTCGAATTTTTTTTAGGAAATGTTAAAAGTAGTTAGTATTAAGGCATGTAATATAAATTATATTAACAAGTGATATTATTTTTCTTGAAATACAGAATACATTAAAAAGTAATTAAAAAAAATCACTATTATTCTAATACATTTAAATATTAATTATTCAAATACTTCACTGAGAATAAAAATATACCACCTCCATCTAGAATGAATAAGTGATCATTTTCTAAATCCCTAAACTAGAAATATACCAAGATTATAGTTGTTAAAACTTGCTTTTTGTATTCATATTGATTTGCAGAGATTTTTAAATAAGTTTGACTTCGATAATATAAGCAGATGCTCTAGAATTCCAATAAGGGTTTCCAGAACTCGTTTTCAAAGAGGACTAGAATATATAAGGATGACATGGAATTATTTTTACTAGAGCCACAATTTAGATTCTAGGTATCAGTTACAGAATTTTTCCACAGTGTTTAAATAATAATTTATTATTATTATTATTATTATTATTATTATTATTATTTTTACTTCTCCTGGTGAGACCCTCTAAAAATGCTTCCCGATTGTATTGTCATTGACATTATAAACTCGTGTATAAATTTTGAACAAAATCGACTCGGTGGTAGTGCGTTAAGATTTGACTGTAAGATTTGACCCAGACAGAATAACTAAATTAAATCAAAGCGTGTAGTAAATTTTGAACTAGAGTTTGGGGTACAGGACGACGATCCTCCGTTACTACTTGTGCATATATTGTTGTCAGTGTTACACATGTATGCAAAATTTCATCTCAATAGGATGATAGAAAGTGGATTAAAATCTGAAAATAAATTTTGAACTGGAGTTCAAAATGGGCTCTCACATTCACTGGGATGTATTGTTATCGGAATTATACATGTACGCAAAATTTCAGAACAACTGAATAATGGGGAAATGGGTTAAAATTCGAAAACAAATTTTCAACTGGTAGTTGGAAGACCAGGGCCCCAAGACCTCATCCTTTCTTAAGTCGGTAACTGCTTGAGCATTATTGTCATCGGGACATGTATGGAAAATTTCAACTCAGTTGGATGATAGGAAGGGTTAAAATTCACGACCAAATATCGACTGTAATTAATAACAAAAAAAAGTTAAAGTTTGTAATAACAAAAGACACGTTGATATAAACAAATAGTTTGTATTTATATTTTTAACAACGATCCCATATTATTCGGAGTTTTAGTTCTATTAATTTGTAAATATTATTCTTTTTTATTTATTTAATTTATTTATTTTGTACAATTAGTTAAACAAATCCTTTATTCAATTTTACCAATTATTTCGTTTTATTATGAAAAATATTTTTTTTTATTGTTTTCTACAATTACCATTATTATTGTTATTATTATTATTATTATTATTATTATTATTAAATATTGTATCTGTGAAAAACATTCAGCTTAAATAATTTTACTCTTCAAATATTTATGAATAACTTAATTTACAGTGCCTAAAAATATTACCAGTTAAACTTCAATGTTTATTAGGAGAGCAGATTATCTATAATAATTAGAAACAACTTTTCTTTAATCATTATCGACATCCGGTGTTCTTAAGACTAGATTTGGCGAATTTTATTTTGTTTAAATACTCAGCTAGACACAATCAAATTTACAATCAAATTACAGTTTACAATCAAATTTAAATGTGTTAAAGATACCTACACACTTTTCTTTCACATACCATGATTATTATTCGTACTTGAACAGTATTTTAATTCTTAATTTGATACCACAAAAATGTGTCAAATTGTACTTCAAACAATTTTTTGCCGTAAATTAATCCTTTGCTGGTCCTATTTTTTTACTTCTCTGTGTAAATTTGGGAACCATTTTATTCAATATCTACCCCTAAATTTTAACTGTAACGGTTGCTTAATCACTTCGAAGGTTTTTTCCGTTATGTATATCAAATATCATTTCTCAAAATTATTGGTGATAGTTGAATAAAAGAGCCCTTAGAGCGCTGTTTAAAGCGCTTTAGAGCATTAGGGCTGGCAAAGGGTTAAAAAAGATGGTGAAGAACCTTTTTAGCTATAAATCACAGTTGTTTAAAAACAGTTGTAATTCACAATTTCAGAGTGTTTGGTGGAATTTCAAAATTATCCATTAATAATAATAATAATAATAATAATAATAATAATAATAAATAAAATTTTATAATAATAATAATTAAAAGCATTTTGGAATATTTTATCAATTTAATATATTTTGTTTCGATAACAAAAAAACAAACCTACAAGTAAAATTTATCCAGAGAATTTTTTTTTTTTTTATAATGATCAAATATTTGCTTATAATCGCAACTACACGGCAAAATGGCGGTATCGTTCATTTTTATTTAATCTAAACAACTTTATCAGTTACTTCGTAATCCTTATCATTTCTGTGACGTGAAAGAATAAATTATGAAAAAATTATTTCATTGGTTGGATATTACAGTCTACAAAAAAGATGAAAAGGGGGAAATTTTCCTGCAATACATGTACTTCTGCAAGAAAATTATGTCAAGAATCGGATTTTAAAAAAAAATTAGTTCTAAGATGAGTTTTTATTGGTTATGTCCGATTACTTAATACGTACTGAATAGATTTCTCTATAACCAAAAATAAAGATTTCTTTATGTAATATAATCAGTACATTTTTCCTTTTAAGACTGTGTGTTTTTTTTTTTTTTTTTTTTTTTTTTTCATATATAACAGCAAATAAAGATAATCTATAATAAAATGCATCAAATACTGTTTTTTAGAAATTAAAGTATTGGCTTGTTGACAATATACATAGCATATAGGTCGCTCTAACATTTATGGTTTATGAAAAAGAATAATCGTACTATTTATAATGTGAGTTCATAAGTTTCTCACGTTATAACTGTAAGTTTGAATTATTAAAAAGTTCAAAGGAAAACAATATACCGTGTGATCCAAAAGTCTAAGAAAAAATTAAAAATTTATTATTCAAAAAGTACTTAGAGTAGTTCTATGTTACCACTGAAATGTGCAGAAAAGTATGGGATTTATATATTATATATATATTGGGAGTACAAATTAATTCGGTCCGTTTTCAATAGATGGCTCTGGCTGATTTGTTTACTGAATAATGATAGATGTTTTTGGCATTGTTAGAAAGGTTTGACCTTTGTCAACCATATTCAGTCAACGAAGCTTCGAGTTTTATACAACAACATTGGTTTTTTGAGCATTCAATATGTCGAGTTTTGTGCTAAAGAAACAACATTTGCGGGAAGTTTTGATTTTCTTTTTTAATTGGAAGAAAAGTGCCGCTGAAGCGCATCGATCGCTTGTGGAAGTTTATGGTGAATCTGCGCCATCTGATAAATCATGTAGAGAGTGGTTTCGACGCTTCAAAAATGGTGATTTTAGTGTCGAAGACAATGAGCGCCCGGGCCAGCCGAAAAAGTTCGAAGACGCCGAATTGGAGGAATTGCTCGATCAAGATCCGTGCCAAACGCAACAAGAGCTTGCAGGATCGTTGGGAGTCACTCAGCAAGCAATTTCCGTGCGCTTAAAAAAAATGGGAATGGTTCAAAAGCAAGGAAATTGGGTCCCATACGAGTTGAAACCGCGCGACGTTGAAAAGCGATGTGGCAATTGTCGTTAAAAATTACTTGGAAACGTTGAAATAGGAGGTCCTACCCCACCCGCCGTATTCGCCAGACCTTGCTCCTTCTGATTATTGGTTGTTCCGACGGATGCATCACGATTTGGCTGGACACCGCTTCACTTCTTTCGAAGAAATTCAAGAATGGCTCGATTCATGGTTTGCGTCCAGAGAGGACTCATTTTTCAGAGATGGAATCCGAAAATTGCCAGAAAGGTGGACAAAAGTTGTGGCTACCGATGGACAATACTTTGAATAACATGTTTTTTCATTTTGATAATAAATAAAATGTTTTTTTAACGAAAAAAAACGGACCGAATTAATTTGTACTCCCAATATATATATATGAAAAAAATCTGGTGTGAAACAACCACACGACTTCCATTACCCACTATTACACGTATTATGTGCATTTTTGAGAGATAATGTGATCAGAAAACATAAAAGTGATCTAAAGAGAAAATCGTTAGAGCCGTTTTTGAGATACCAACTTTTACAAAAACACAATTATTGATGGGAAAACAATAATTACATACAAAAGGATATTTAAAAATGAGTTAATATGGCGAGTTTGAAAAAAATCCGTACAACCGTTTTTAAAGGAACGTCTTTGCGAGGCCTGAAATTGAGCTATTTATACAGGACGCCTATCAATTTTCCTAAACTAACCAACTATATCATTCGAAAGGACATCTAATAGAGTGTTTATATAGCAAGTTTGAAGAAAATCGTTAGAGACGTTTTTGAGATACGGACTTACGGTCCCACTTCCGGCTTCCGATGTCCCACTTCCGGTTTTTCAATTTTCACCAAAATTTGGAAAATTCATCTGTACACCAGACGTATTTCAATTCTAAAGTTTCGTAGCTCTATCTTTATTAGTTTTTGAGCTATAATGGCCAGAAGATTCTCCACATACATACACACACACACACACACACACATACATACACACTGACCAATTGCCAAAAACCACTTTTTTGGACTCAGGGGACCTTAAAACGTGTAAATCAGGTGAAAACCCGATATCGAATTTTCAGACCAAATACAATACTTCCATTACCTACGGTAGTAGGGTAATGGAAGTAAAAATATACATTACATTTTTCACAGTTACATTTTTCACCAACATTTCGTGCTGTATTTGCACTATCCTCTCACATTTTAAGCAGATTTGCCTGATTAAATGATACCATATTTCGAATTCTGAAGCTTTTTTTAGGAGAATTTCCAATGCGCAACGTCTGACAATCATTGTAATAAATGATGGCCATTAAATTGAGCCTTTATAGTCCTAGTTACTTTGTTTTATGTACTGTACCACTGTAAAAAGTATTTTACAATTAAAGAGCTACCTGATGATGAAAATTTAAACTAATTTGCTAATAAATTTTTTGTTGTCTAAAAAAAAAAAAAAAATGCCATGTCTTTCTGTGCATTTTAGTGAAGAAAACTGCATGGTGCTACTGTCAATACGTAATATATTTTTTATTTTTTCTGTGAGTTTCGGATCACCCTGTATATATATATACATGGTGCCCATAAGTCTGTAGACATTTTAAAAATTCATAACTTTCGAAGGAATTGATTGAACTGAAAGCTGTTTGCGAAAAAATCATTGTCATGAAGACGGATTTTTTTTTTTTTTTTTGGTAAAGAAAAATATATAGTTAATTTTTTTGTCGACGACAGTTATACAAATAGTTAAATTTTTCGCACGGATGTAAAAGAGAAATATGCGAATGAAAGTCCTATAAATTGCCCACTTTTGCGATTAGAACAGGTTATTTCTTATTTTGCCTCCTACTTGTGCATACATGAAGTTTTAATTGCGACGCTGACCTGGTGGATAAAGCGTTATTGGTGAAGATGTTTTCCCTCAGGTAAGAACCGCCGACTGAAGCTGTAGTTAGCAGTGGTATAACTCGTTTGCAAACTGTAATTTGTGGTGACGACGGACACATAGAATAGGATTTATAGGCCTGTAAACATCTGCATGTGAATAAATACAGTTTTTCATGAAAGTGTGTGATCGGGTCGCACATAGCGCCTTCTATCGACAAAATAGCGTAATCATTATTTTTTCTGAAAAAAAAAAAAAAAAAAAAAAAAAAAAGAAGCACCTTCACGAGAATTATTTTTTCTCAAACCGCGTTCAATTCTATTAATTCACTCAACTGTTATTTAAAATGTCCACAGACTTATGGGACACCCTGCATATATACACATATATGTTGCTCTTTGAAAATCTCGAATGAAGAATCATGAGATGTAGTTAACTACTTTCAAGCTCAATCAAAAATGCATTGAAAATTAAAATAGCTATAAAACAAAATGAAAGTAAAACAATGATAATACTATTAATAGAAAAATTAGATGTAATCTATTCTTCGACCACTTTTCATGAAACCATGGAAGCATCTGCGCAAGCGCTAATTCAACGAGTCCAATGCTAAAATAGGGGTGACAGTCATTTGAATCAGAGAAAATTAGCAATAACACAGAGCGTTGAATTATTGGATGTTCTCCAAATTTCAAGCTGGCATCCCACCAACATTTTGGACGCATCCTCACTGCTAGTTATAGGACATGTGGCCGCACTGTACATCAGATTTAAGACTTCAAAACAGGAATTCAAAATAAAACTCGTTTTAAAATAAGAAGAAAAGAAAAGAAATAATATTATTAATTAAACAGAAAAACTGTATGTAATTTCCACAAAGAAAAACATTATATTTTGCGAGATGTTAATTCAGACTTGGCAATAATAGAGTTTTCTGTCAGAAAAAAGTATAGGATGCCATTTTACAACATATTTTGGAATGCTCCTACTAAAATGTCTAAAATAAATAGAAGCAAATTAAATTGAAAATAAATACAAGTGAGTTATAGTCAAAAGTTATTAGAAACTCAATATAATTTGTGTAAAAAATAGTAGTCATATAGAAACTTAAAAGTTGTCAAATAAATTAATGGCAACTCACAAATTTTATAATATCAATACAAAATGACGTATATATTAAAAAAAAAAAAAAAAAAAAAAAAAAAAAAAAATCACATTTTTATTAATTACAAAGAAAAATATCTATAAAATCTGTAATTTTCCAGCAAATTTAGTGAATTTTGATCCCATAATAACTGTAATTATCGACAGTTTTAAACTTTTGTCGTAATCAATTTAAAATTCGAGATTTTTTTTTTTTACTTTTTTATACTGTAATCCAAAAATCCGAGTGATTTACCATTTAACATGATTTGGAAGTTCGAAAATTGCTAGCTCACAAATTATAAAATATGAATGCAAATTTGTCTGAAAAAATATATTTTAATTATTTTTAAATTTTATCAAACTGATTTTCATCACTAAGCTAAGAACCATATTGACAAAATCAGCTCTTGGGAGCTGCAGTGCCACAGATAGACATTGAAAAAGAGACAGATGTTTCAAATTTATGACATCCCTCTTCTATGGTAGGCGGTAAAAAATAAAAATCAGTTATATTTCAAACAATATAAAACTATTCGTTCTATGTCAGGGGTGCAAAAGTTTTAGAAATAAAATAAATCTCTCTCACCAGCATTCGTTATCAATCATTTCTATTATGCTCAATCACAATAAATCAAACCACAAATATGATACAAATTTTTGATAAAAATGCGCTGGTGTAAGTTTTCCGTCCTGAGACGGAAACTCTTGCACTATGAGCTTGTTCTAACTAATTGATAAATGTTTAAAAAAAAAAAAAAAAAAAAAAAAACAGGCTCACACCGGAAGTAATAAAAGAGCAAAGTTGACTAGAAAAATACATTGAACAGCGCGAACCGGGCGGGCTGGGGCATGGGTCCTATCGTCTAGGATTAATACGACTCGCCTAGTATAACCACCGCTACTTTAGAATGTATAAAAAGAGGGGGGAAAAGGCTAAAAAACCCATAGAAATAGCATGGGAAGAAAAGCAAAAAAGGTGGTGGGGGTGGGTGGGCGGGAACCACCGCTACTTTAGAATGTATAAAAAGAGGGGGAAAATGCTAAAAACCCCATAGAAATAGCATGGGAAGAAAAGCAAAAAAAACTCACAATGTCAAGTGTGTTCAAAAAAAAAAAAAAATAAATAAAAATAAAAACAGGCTGACACCGGAAGTAATAAGAGGACAAAATTGACTAGAAAAACACACCGAAGAGCAGGAATCGGGCGGGCTGGGGAATGGGTCCTATCGTCCAGGATTAATACGACTCGCCTAGTTCTTTTATAGGATACAACAAAGTAAAAATTTTAAAAGTAGTATACAATTAAAAAGTTAGTTTAAAAAAAACTACTAAAAATTTATATTTATCTTAAGTGTTACGTAAAATCCCTGTGAAAAGTAAACGGAGTTGCTAAAAAGTCTATTTTATATATACATTTCAATTACTAATATTATTTCGATTAATTACTGGAGAAAATAAATTAATAATTTGCCATTTTTAATTAATTAAATTTTATTTTTATTTGTTTATTTTATTTTATTTTGTTTTTGAACTAGAAATATTTATTTATGATTTTTATTAATAGATAAAAATTTGTTAAAATAATAATAATAATAATGTAATCATCTCATATTCTTCTTAAATTTTCATCATATTTAAATTTCCTATTTCCTATTTCATATGGATCATCTGACTCCGAAGGGATTTTCGGGCCAATCTTTATGGTCAGTGATCTTAATGATGACACACCGGAATCCCTCTGGAGCTTAAGCTTAGAATCCTTAAGATCCTAAGTCTGTCTGTCTGTCTAATCCTAGATTCCCTCTTGAATCCTTAAGCTTAGACCGGCTTAAAAAAGAACTCATTCGAGTAAGTCTGTAAGGTGGGTGATTTTTCATTTAAATGAAAAATATATAGAATAAAATTGAGACTCTTACTCTGGATAAACATTTCAGTCAATTTACATATTTTTTTTACTCCTTCTCCTGTGTAAATTTTCAACATGATTATTTTTCAAAACAACTTCTATACACTTTTGTAATAGGAATACGGGCTAGAATCCCTTAGAAATACTTTTATGGAGGACACCCCACCCAGGTCAAGGGCCATAGTGTAGCCAATCGGCTTTAACCTATACCTTTAAAACGAATGATTGATCAGTGATAACTTAAAACAAAGTTATCATTTTCTTCTTCATTTTTAACAAAATAAAATAAATTAAATCGGGGGGGGGGGGGGGAGAGAGCATAATTTTAGAGGTCACCTATTGGGCACAAACACGACTTTCCTTTGACATTTAGTTTTACAATTCTCTGAGAAGAAAATATTCTGCATTCCTCATAAAAAATAATTTCAATAAATAGTAATTTTAATAAATTAATTAAGTAATAATTTTAATGAATAATAATTTCAATAATCTGTACTGCGTCAATTTGTATAAGAAAATAAGGAAGAAAGTTTTGTGTTGACCACAACATACTAGTTTTTGGAATTGTAAACAAAAAAGAACTTCCCTTCAGCTATATAACACAACTCGACCTAAAAAGTTCTATAAATACATCCTCGTTCTTAGTAATTGATAAATACGTTTAATCTTTTGTCAGATACAAAGAACTTAAATGTTTCAAAAGTAGGAAAACTATACAGTATTTGTGAGAGTAGGGACATTGATAGTGAGATATCTAAAGGTCTCAAGTTCGCGACAGCAGTTTTTGTGTTTATGCTAGTTGTCGACACGCTCATAAATCAGCTGATTCGAAAAATAGGATAGATTTTTAATAGTTCGAAAATATGTGCACCAGAAATTATCAGAAAACTATTGTGTATCGTACAATAAATAAATAAATAAAACTTGTAAAAGACAATGACAATCTATATAAAACTTCTCTAACGTGGAACAGTTTCAATTATTTTTTGTCGAAACGATACGATACGCGAGGATAAAAATATTTGTACATGAACAATATTTAAGCATGCGGACTTAGCTCATTGGACTAATAAGAAAAAATGACGACATTTGTCTGATTAGATTATTTTACGAAAAAAAATTATTTTTAACAGTTGTTTCTTCAGAATCTTTGGAAGCGTCATTTTAAACCTAGCAATATTTTAAAGATATGTACAGAATATGAACTTTTGTGTCATAAATATTGACTAAAAAACACAATCATAAAAAGTATAATCAAAATAGGAATTATTTTATTTTATTTATTTATTTATTTAATATATATATATATATACCACCAAAATTAATAAAAAGTCATGGCCAACATGGCGACAAAAATTTAAAAGGCGTCGTGGGAGTTTTATATTAACACTGTACTGCCTGTGGAAGTATGAAAATTGGGTCGTGAACCATGAATTTTATTTGCAAACCATTCTTTAATTGATTTTGGTTTCACTATTGTACAATATTAATTTGGTTTTAATAATAATTTGACTTCTGATAAATAAAATTATAATTAGGTGGTGAAATTGGTATAACATCTATGAGTTTCAAATTTTGAAGGTAAATAAGAAAAGAAATAAAGGGCGAATATTTCGCACGGGTTTGCTAGTAAATAAATAAAACTTGTAAAAGACAATGACAATATTAAAATGAAATACAATAGCGCAAGTTAATGGAAGAGAAAAACAATTCATATATTACAGTAAATTTAAAAAATGCATTTTCATTTCCAGAAAAATCTCTATTGTTCAGGAAAAATGAAAGTCCGATGCTTGGTATTCAATCACTTTCAATTCCATTTTTATTCTGAGAAACAAGTATTTTTATTTGTTGGAAATCAGGAGTAAATGATGTCATCGTTATGAATAATACTTTTAAACTGTCTTTTTAGGAATTGCATATATGCTAGTATTTTATTTAAGAAAATTCTAGCAAATACCTTTCTAATTGGTGGTATGGTATTGCTTTTAAAGCCAATTCACTGCTCAAGAGATTTATGCCTGTACTGGATACCTTCTACGGTTTTTGTAAGGAGACCTAGCTTACATTCATACGGTTTCAGGAGAAAACCATCAGATTTATGACGACTATTCCGACGAGCGCAATATGGGTTCGAGCCCAGCATTTTTCGTCTACCAGATTCGAGACATACTGAGAGTAGCTAGCATTCTCTCGACTACTAGTGTAGCCAAATATATTTGTTAAACAAAATATTAAAACAAAGTTATCGATGATAATCAAGAAATAAAATACATAAAATATAATGTAGTACTTTTATTTGAGTTTTTATAATAAACTTAATATGAATATAAAGGGTGATACAATGCAAGAAAAAAGTATAAACGAAAACGAAAACTAACTAAATCTAGAAAGCTCTTGGTCGAAAACAAATACATTTTCTTAAGTAAAGATATTGAAAAGATTAGGGTTTTTTTTATGTAGTTATTTTTTCTAAAAATAAATATGTATGAAACGGGCAACTATTTTTTGTTTAAAATTATATTAAAATTTGTATATTTGGAAGCAGAAAATGACAATATCAAATATTAAGATTAGATTACTAAGCAAAATTTACACTTGCCTCATTCTTTCACGGTTTGTGTTCGACAATAAGAGCAACTCAACTCATCTTTCTAACCCCCCCCTTTTTTTTTTATATTATTATTATTAAAAAAAAAAAAAAAGAAAAAAAAGAAAAAGAAAGAAAAAAATTTACTTTTAATTGATATGGAATAAGTATAAATGAAATATTTCGAGTAAAAGAAACAAAAGATCTAAATAATGATAATAATAATAACATAAATAATAACAGTAAGGCCTTATTAGGTCGAACAAATATCCAAGTTTCTAATGAGAAACCGGCTTTAAAAAAAATTACAAAACCTAACAGCTAGAAACTTGACTTAAAGTGACAATACTTTCATGCTCAAAAATTTAGCAAGATTTACAAATGTGCATTTCTTTCTTTCTTTGTTTTTTCAGTTTAAAAATTTATCTCTTGGTGAAACGTTCTCAAATACTAGATGTGTAAAGAACAGAGTCGTTTTGATGTTTTTCAGATTACGGCAATAATTAGAGGGCTAGCAACAAATTGAGCGAATTCAATAAGTTTCGTGGTCACCTTGTATCTTTAAGTAAACGATATCATATGTAATTGTAAGATATGTTGATATAGAATCTGTACAATTTTTTTATGCATTCGCATAACGATAGCATATTAAATAAAAGAAGATATAAGCATTTATCACTGAGAAAAAATTCTGTAACTGACATCTAGAATCTAAATTTTGGCTCTAGAAAAAATAGCTCCGTGTCATCCTTATAAATTCTAGTCCCCTTTGAAATCGAGTTCTAGAAACCCCTATTAGAATTCTAGAGTATTTTCCTATATTCTCGAGGGCAAAATTATTTTAAAATCTCTGCAAATAAATGCGAGTACAAGAGGGGGGTTTCAGCAACTGTAATCTTGGTAATCTGACACAACTGTAATCTTCAGCAACTGTAATCTGACACAATTCTAGAAAATCAAACAAGAATATCTCATAACACAAAAGATTCATAATATTCATAATATTCATAATATTGTTTCACCATCTAGAAATGTGTAGACTAGAAATTCTCGATCATTTCGTCTATTCAGTTTATTGGCGTGCCTTATGCACATAGCTTGGAAATCTATATTTCTAGTTAAAGTATTTAGAAAATGACCACTTATTCATTCTAGAGGAAGGTGGTATATATATATATATTTCTCTCAGTGATTTAAGAACTCGAAAAAAAAACCAGCATGATTTTTATTTTTAATATGCAGAGTTTTCAACGAAATTATGGCCAGTTTTAGATAAGTTGAAAAAACACTTTTGAAAAATATACAGATATATCAAATATATCATTAAATATAAGCATTTTTATGAAAAGTTTTTTAATTACGCATATGCAAACGATAAAAACAAACTTTTTTTTTTCATAATTTGATTGTCAAATGTCTAGTACCACAAACATTTTCAAATATAACTAAAATTCAGAAAATTGTACACGAAAAAGTAAACAGTTTTTCAGTTATTGACCGAAATTGATTTTCTCTTCAGGGCTTATTCACAAATTGACGTTTTCTCTGTTAGTCAATAGATAATATAATTATATATAGACTTATAAAGAAAATGTCAATTAAGAGATAAATTTTTAAATTAAAAAAAAAAAAAAATATCGCTTGTAAATCTCGTTAAACTTTTGAGCATGGGTGTTACAGTACATGATACCAGAATAGAGACAAATCATAGACACTCCGTAATTTTCACAAATTTCATGTAATATTCTTAAAATACTGTATAATTGTTACCTATAAACTTTGAATAAACACCATAAAATGCAATAAACTCGCAACAATTGTTTCGGGTCGAAAAAACACACGACCCTTCATCAGGCGAATAAAGTAAGCACGAGTGCTGCAGTCAAAGCGGCAACGCAATGAGCGCTTTGGTGCGTTGCCGCTTTGACTGCAGCACTCGTGCTTACTTTATTCGCCTGATGAAGGGTCGTGTGTTTTTTCGACCCGAAACAATTGTTGCGAGTTTATTGCATTTTATGGTGTTTATTCAAAGTTTATAAGTAATATTTTTTACAACGCCAGTTTTGTGGTGCTTTTTTATTAAACTGTATAATTGTGCTTCCATTTTGCGCGGACCGATTTAAAATATATTAAAATTAAAATCAAACATCTATGCTTTAATATCAAACCTATATTTATTTGGTAGAAATGTATCTTTAACAATGCGTATTAATATGAAAATGCGCACTGACATCTCAAGGCAAAATAGGTGATCTCTTTTTCTGCTAATTTACTTATTACACAGGAATCAAGAAACTGTTGAAGAGATTTTGAAAGTGCAACAGTGATAAAATGTAGATTGTGAGTTTTGAAGACGCAAACAATTATTTTCAGATTATGAAACTGTTTGAGAAACCTTGGATTGTTAAGTGTAGCACAAAAGATTTTGACAATAAAACAACTATCTATAAATTTAAATGATAGCTTCCTTATTTTAGTTTAAAAAACTAAAACTGAATGTATATATATATATATATATATATAATTATAATATACAACTATGTAACACATATGATTTATAGCGCAATTTTGTTTTTAAAAAGAATAAGACAAAAATTTTTAAAAATTAGTATGTTGTCTTTATCAAAAAGCTTCCTTCTATCTAACAGCGTAACATACAGCTTAATATGCACAAAAATTTAATCATAGCTTCTTAAAATAAAGATTTTACATGTGGCGTTTGATGCAGTATTGATCAACAGATGCTGAGATATAGTTATTTGAAAAATCATGGATGGTGAGAAATAGTAGCGCCACCTGTTGCCTATATACACTCAAATTAAGCTAGTATTCGTTTTCATAACGTTCTCTCACATACCAAGATTTTTGAAATTATCCACAATAGAATCTGAGCTATAGCTTTCCCGTGCATGGCGAAAATTGCAGAATAGCAACGCTACCTATCGGCTGACATGCATTAAAATTGAATAAACATAAGGTTTCACAATGATCTTCTCATATATAAAGTTTTGTTCAATTACACACAATAGAAGCTGAGATATAGAATTCCCTCAAATGAGAGAAATCGCAGTATAGCAGCTCGAGACTTGCAGTAAATTTAATAGGTACAAAGTGTAGCACATGTCAAGGTACAACAAAATACAACTTTTTTATGAAATTACGTGCATTAGTCCTCAAACTAATGTTGGCAGAAGATTTTTGTCCATATACAGACAATCAGACAGACGGATATTTTCTACAGTCGGCAGTAAAATTATTGAAGCACACAACCACATTTATTTATTTATTTATTTATTAGTTTGATCGCTAATTTGTATCATTAGCTTACTTCTTTTAAGCAGCATAAAGAATAAGATCAGGACTCGACAAATATTCACTTAACAAAACGGTATTAGGTGTACATCTTTTAAATAGGAATTATTGCTAGTGCTGCAATATTTTGCTGCTGATTGTAAAAATGGTCAAATTGTGTTCTGTTTCTCTCTAAACGTGTAAATCCATCGAAAATCGGAAGTCAAAATTTTTTACAAACCCAATATTTCTATTGCATATATAGAAGAAAGTAATTATAGAAACGGAATAGAATATGAAGTTAACCATTCGGTTTTGTCTTAACTAAACAAACACAATACAACACAAATTAGCATTAAAAAAATTAAAGAAATTGTGCGAAAACTGATAAAAAAGAAAAAAAAAGGAATACATGTCTATTGTCAGATAGTTTTTGTTTATGGCCTTCTAATGGCATCTTTATATTATAAAGGAACGTGCATTTCTTTTCGCTGTTATTATTATTATTACTATTACGTCTTGTTTATAATATTTGATTTAATCTTTAGCTATAAATTAGAAAATTCTGTATAATTTATTTATGATTAATTTTGCTATTTTTTAATGTATAATCTTAATTACAGCAAACTCTTTTTGAATCACAATATGATATAATTAAACAATTAAAATTTTTGTAAATGTATTTTTTTTCCTTTAGCTGAAAGAAAAGCTATGATATTCTTTAATAAGTTTTTATAGCTCAGCTGTGGGTATCAGTGGCGAAGCGTCCATGGAAGCGATGGAAGCAGCGCTTCCCCTATTTAAGATTTTAAAAAAGTAATGAAGTAACGTCGACTCGTCGTAATACGGAATTGGTTCTTCCTCTGCTTTTGGAAGCGCTTCGCTGTGGCGCTTCCATAGTTTTCTGAACCACGCTTCGCCCCTGGTGGGTATGGGCTATGAGTAATGAATGAATACAGGGGGCCCGATTAAGACAATCTGATACTATAGGCCCGCAATTTATTTGGAGTCTACCTCCCTCTCCCCAATCCGTTCCACAAAAAACGTTTTAAAAAATAAATATCATATTAAAATCAAAAGAAGCATAACTAAGAAAGTAATAAGCAGAGATATTTATTACAAGACTTTCTAACATAAACATGAAATTAAATTTATTTAAAGAAAAGAAATAATAATTCAAAAGCAATATGCATTTTCTTCCCCGGGATCAATTTGATCTTATTCTGATAAAAATGTTAGCCGGCTTTTTGAAGTGAAAACCTTTATATATATATATAAAAAAAAATTATCTAAGCAAATTATTATGCTCCTAAAGTGGTGCGTTTTCTTTTGTAAGTACGAGGAAATATTTACTCAAGGAGTAATTGGCGATGATTTGAGATTCACCCCAAGGGTGCTGTACATGTCGAACAGAAGAATGTCAGATACTGAAGAGTATTTTAAAATTATGATGCAAGATAAGTGTTATCTTATTTCCCTTTTACTATGAATTTTTACATTAAAGTAATATTTTTTTAATAATAAGTACTGCAGTTTTAAAATAGCAGTTTTAAGACCGCAGTTTTTTTTCCCCCTATAGACCCGAGCCTTACGAGCTTATGCATTCAAGACCTAAATGAATGTAAATAATGAAATATTGCAGGTATAATCCTAGATCACAGTTGTGGATTTAATTAGTTATTTGAATTTTTCCTTATTTTATTTTCTGTCTTTCGCAATCTAATTTAAATATAAATACGCTCCTTTAAGCAGTTTATTTCCAAAGGTATTCTTAAAAAATAAAAGACATTGTTATTCATATAAGAAACAATATTTACGATGCTTGGATTACACAAGTCAGTAACAAAAAAAAAAAAAAAAAAAAAAAAGTTTTATTTTTTATTTTTTTACAGTTTCATTTTGATTCATTAAAAACGGGGTGGGGGAAGGGGGGGGGAAATCCATGTTTTTTTTTTTTTTTTTTTTCAAAACTCATATTTTTATTTTTATTTTGCGTAAAAACGGGAAATCTTGTATCCTGTTGTCAATCATAAAAACCATGTTCAATGATTATTGCTTATTTAAAATAGTAGTTATAAGAGGAAATCTAAAAAGTAATACAAAATGAAATATAGGAGTGATGGAGGTTCGAGGCATTGGAAGGGATGAAAGTGAAAGAGTGTTCGGAGGGCCATCAAAAAGAAGAAAACGTTTCACAGGCATAAAGAGTGAACACAGAACGTTAAACATCATACCATGAAAGAATTGTTTGTTTTATTATAAGAAAGAACGTGATAAAGTCAATGTAATAAAATTAGTAATTTTTTAGCGTAAACCCCTCTTATTTTCGGGGGGGGGGGGGAGAAATGCACATGATGAGCAGAAATGGAGATCATTTTTGGGTTCCACATCCTCAAAACCATAAAGTTTACCCCCAAAAAAAATTCATGGGGCTGATTTTTTTTTCTTTTTTTTTTTTTTTTTTTCCATATCTGAGTTATCCATTATAGGTTAAATATATAGCTGAAAAGTTTTTCTTATGTGTCAAAATATGCTTTTACGCAATATTCCATGGAAATATATTAACTTCTGAAACAATTAAGTAGAACTAGAAGTCTGCGCGGATACGAAACGGATCGAGTCTCATCTTGCATTTTGTCGAAGACTTGGATCAAAATTTAAATTTTTATACTGGTGTGATTTAAGCGAATAAAATTTGAAAAAAAACTTGAAATCTTCCTTTTACTAAATCTTTTGTAAAAGTCATCTCCCTTTTAAACACAAAATTGCTCTATTATTATTATTATACGCTGTATGGTTGTGAAAACATCTGTAATTTCAAATAGAGAATAACTGAATTTCTTATTTCTCATGAAGTTTGTAATAATATCCTTTCTTTAGTTGCTAATTTGTCATATAATTTTATTTTTAAAAATAAAGGAAAATCTGATCTGATGGAGTCATTAAAAAAATAAATATTTCTAGTAGAAAGATAAATATAATAGAAATATTAAGAAATGAATGTAATATTTTGACTTTTAATTTGAACAGAAACTACTTTAAATTAACTTTCGATTTATTTTTTTTACTTTCTTCTATATTAAATAGAAGAAAACATTGGCTTTGTAAAAATTTTCGACATCCGGTTTCGATGAATTTACACGTTTTCAGAGGTCTAGAATACATTTTATAATTTTTAGAAAAGTCTGTCTGTGAGAAAATTTTACGGAAATTGTATTTCAGAAACTATTGCACAAAATTTCATACACATTTATCGATTTAGTTTATTTTTAACAATAAATAAATAAATAAATAAATAAATAAATAATGCTTTTTTAAGATACTGTTAGTGGAGCATAAAATCAACTGTCTTTGAACATTCAGTATTGTACTTCTGTAAGAAAAAAATTGTCTGCATTTATCATGGAAAATAATTTTAATAAATAATTTGCACTGAGTGAATTTGTAAAAGAAATTTTTAAGAAATTTTTGTGATGGCCGCGACGTACTAGTTATAATAATAATAATAATAGTTATATATATATATATATATATATATATATATATATATATACATATTCAATATTAAGAAATTTGGTGAAATGAAAGATGAAAATTAAAACAAATAAGTCAATAAATCAATCAATAATATACAGGAAATAAAGAAATTGAGACAAAAAAGCTTTAAGTATAAAGAAAACTTTTGTCTCAACTAAACTGTAACATTAATATAGGCAAAAATAAATAAAAATATTTACAATGTAAGTTTTTTTTTTCTCTCTCTAAATATTATGTATTTTAAAAACTTCTCTACGTCATATCTATTTCATTAATTGGGAGTAAAATAAATTTTCTCTAAATAAAAAGATATTTATTACCAAATATAAATGTGGAAAATTAAGAATATCGTTGTATTTCATTTGACAATAATATTTTTGAGTAAAGAATGCTTAAAAATTTAAGAAAAAATTAAGTTAATTAGCACTAGGTTTACTGAACGCGTCGTTTTGACGCATTGAGTACAATTTCAAAAACCATTATTATTATATTTTCCAATTTATGCTAATAATTATTGGTGTAATGAGATGAATATATACCCAATTTTATTTTTTCTTTAAAAAATGCCATGTCTCTTGTATTCGTCAATTTCACGGTGTCCGTAAAGATTGGTATAAAAAAAATGCCCGTAAAAACCTAGTGTTAATTAATAAAATAAAATAGAAGAGGTCCAGTTTTATTATTATTATTGTTATTATTGTTTTGTAAAATCATTATTTTTGAGAAGAATAAATATTTATAAAACTTTTTCATCTATGTTCAAACTCCTCATTTTCCAAATCATTTCGCTTCTGTTGTTGTATACATTTGTTTTTCTATTCCTTTTCCATTTATTTATTCCACTGAATTTAATTTTAACGTTTATAATAATTTTGAACCATAACTAAATTAAACATAATGTATGTTTTTCGCCATCACAAAACTTTCTTCTACATTTTCTTACATAAAATCAAGCAGTATAAATTATATATTAAAATTATTTTCCATCATGAATGCAGAAGGTTTTTATCTGAAAGATAAATAGCACTAAATGTTGAAAAAAAAAAAAATAAAAAAAATAAAAAAATAAATAAAGTGAATTTTGTACCCAACAGACGACATAAAAAAATTCAACTTTTCAAGACTTCTTTTTTTTTTTTTTTGAAAAAAAATTATAAATTTATTTTAAATTATCACAAATTTGTGGTTCAACCAATCCTTTTAAGGGGACATACGACCCTTAGAACTTCAAAAAACATCGATTTAATTATAGTCTTTTTTTAAGTAAATTATTGTTAACTAATCTTCATTGGGCATGTCTAATTGTTACCCATAAGCTTATTATGCATTTTGGAATATAATTTAAATTCTGTGGTGAATTATTTAATAATTTATGTGTTAATAATAAAAAAAAAAAATTCGCCTTGCCCGCAGGATATCTCTGAAGCTATTAAATATTTTTTCTTGAAATTTTCACAGATTATGTAACATACCAGATCCTTCAAACTGAACCTAAATTTGTTCAAAT
The DNA here is from genome assembly GCA_963930645.1 of Salticus scenicus. NCBI lineage: Eukaryota > Metazoa > Arthropoda > Arachnida > Araneae > Salticidae > Salticus > Salticus scenicus. The sequence goes on along the minus strand of OZ005655.1, from coordinate 217,274,035 downwards.
TTAGGTTAAAAATATATTAAAAAAAAAAAAAAAGAAAAGTTTAAAGATAATTTATTTTTTAATAAAATCTGAAGTATCACCTGTATCAAAAATAGGAAGGGGGGGGGGTACAAATTTAGGTTCAGTTTGAAGGATCTGATATGTTACATAATCTGAAAATTAAAAGAAAAAAAAAGAAAAAATTAAATAGTTTCAGAAATATCCTGCACGCAAGGTAAAAAAAAAAAAATATTATTAACACATAAATTATCAAATAACTCACCACAGAATTTAAATTATATTCCAAAATACATAATAAACTTATTTATAGGTAACAATTAGACATGCCCAATGAAGCTTAATTAACACCAATTTACTTAAAGACTATAATTAAATCGATGTTTATTTTTAAGTTCTAAGGGCCGTATGTCCCCTTAATGGCATTGATGAGTTCTTTTAAAAAATACTCATACTGAAAATTTACTCACCAGGGCAAGCGATGCTTCTATATATACAAATACTTTTACCTGGTTGATCATTGCTATTATAAATAAATAAATATATATATATATCAATTTCTCAAAAATTGGTTAAAAATAATGTTCACTGTGTACACTTGCACGAAATTCCGTTATATGCTGGCATATTAATTATTATGAAAAAAAAAAAAAAAGAAAAAAAAAAAAAAAAAGACAGCGCCACCTTTTGAGAGATATATTCCAAAATGTAATCATCACCAATTTAAGTCAAAGTGTAACTAAATATCAAATTTGATTAAAAATACCGTTCAGTGACTCGTAAGATACAGTGGCCACAAAAGTTTTGTAACACACACAATGACAGTCTCACAGACCGACATTTTCCAAAAAAAAAGGTTTAATCATGTTTTGGACATCGAAAAACATATAAATCTATCGAAAATCAGAGATTGAAAATATCAAATATTTTCTTCTTGTGTATACAGAGGAAAGTAAAATATATACTGTTAAAATAAAATTTAATTTGTTCATTACAGAGAAGTGTTTCTGTAATAATAATAGTTATTCCTTCCCAGAAGCATTTAAAAAGTAAAATTATAAACTGAAAAATATTTCAATAATTCTTTTTTTATGTTTTTTTTTTTTTTTTTTTTTTTTTTTTTTTAATTAAATTAATATTTGTATTCAAAATGTATTGAAGTAAACACAAGAAAGTTATTTCTGCAAGAAAAAATATTTAGATGACAATATTTATTTTTGAGATTATCTAAAGCTTAAAATTATTAATGAATTACAGTAAATGCATGTTCCAGCACTTTTTTTTCTTTCTCTTTTAACTTAAAACATTTCTTATAGTTATAATGTAACTGTGCAACATATTTAATAAAATTTCGAAAGAGGGTCAAGAAGTCTTAAGACAGAAAAATTAAAACAGCTTCTGTTTTAAATATTTGTATATTTTATATTTCTTAGCCTCTATGTATACCACTGCATCTAATAATATGTTAACTGCAATAAAGAAAAGAAAAATCTGACAAAGTTTATTACTTACAATGTATTTATACTTTTTGCATAATATTGTGAGATAATTAAGAAATCTTAAAAGCTTTAGGTAAATTTTAATTAAGCATCTTTAAAAGAGTTCGACGTGTTCAATGCAGTTCATCATTCTATAACGTTATGATTCATCCTACGATAATTAGTTAAAAGATAAACATATTCCATTATCAAAAACTACATTGAAACGTATAAGTCACCATAAATTTGGACTCATTTCTATTAAATATAATAGAAATATGTAGGGATTCCGCCACTGTAGCCTTTTTACTTTAAGAGTTTTTATTTTAGAAATTAATAATTTTCAAAACTCACTATTACTTCTTTATAGAAACCTAAATCGCGTTATCTTGAAATTTTCCCTTAAATTTACTACTCTCCCATGAACTGAGGGCGTTCTTATCATTTTTATTAATCTTCATAAAAAAGACGTTAATTCCAAGTTACGTAAAAACTCGGTCCTTCCACTTTCATCACCGTAATAAGAAAAAGTTGGGGTATTTATATATAAAACAGCGGTATGTATATAAGAAAAGTAAGGAAAGCGAGCCAAAATCACGTTATCTGTCGTTCATGATAAGGTCGAGACTGCATCTACGCATCTACAGAGAGATAAAATTGTACGCGTATATATGTTCTGATAAAATTTTATCCCAAGGCCATATACGTCGTAATAGCTTTCAAAATTTACTTTATAAAACACCCCACCTTTTTATTTGCCAGCATTTATAATAGTGGTTATGAAGACGAGTTATGGGAATGAAAAGTAAATTTTGTTCGACAATATTATAAAGACGCTTTGTGCTGAGATATTTATTCCTCCAACAGCAAACCCATCAATTGGAAGATAAAAATAAATAAATAAAAATCTGAACTGACAACACTCGATATTCTGGACATTTACCAGGCACACAAACAAATCTTTACACCATGTTTTAATGTAAATATTACATTATATATTGCATTATAAAAATATACGTAAATTTCAATTTGCTTAATGCATTCTAGAGACGATACACCGTACCTACGAAATAAAATCCCCTATAGACATAATGTATGTGAATTCTCACGGGTTGGGTTGTAGGGTTTTTAAGGCTGATTGACAAAGCTAGGGTCCTAGGCCTATAGGTGAAATGCCCTCCGTGGGGATTTTTCTAATGGGCCCTAGCTCGTATTTGCGCGATTTTGGAGAAAACCACGAAAAACTCCGAATGCCTAGGCCGATGAGCGCAGCCTGAGATCGAACCCGGCTCTTCCCATCTACCAGCTTTGACTGCAGAATCGCTCGGCCGCTGGTGAGCCTGAATTCTCCTGGATGACCATGTACGCAAACCATTAGTCCGATTTCAACAAAATATTTCAAGTGCATCCCCATATGATACAGATTTGGAACACCGAGATTGGACTTCTTGCTGATGTCTGTTCTTGAGTTATGATGATTTAACAGACTCACAGAAAGACAAATAAACCCACAGACCAGCCGCTAAAAACCTGATTTTTGGATTAAGGTGACCTCAAAACATACAAATATGACAAAAACTCAATCTCAAAAATTTGTCATTAAATAATACTTTCTCTACCGATACATGGGTAAGAGGAAGTAAAAATGACTCAAGTCTAACGCAGCGAGATAAACCCGAAAAAGCTCACGTAAAATAAAATAATAATTAATTAATTAATATAATAAAAATGTTATGAACATGTATTATATTATAGTAATAACGTTACTGTTGTTCTTTAAGAATAAAATCATAGGATAACTTCTAAAGGTTTTCTTCCTTTATAACAAAAAGCAAAATCTATTTAGATCATCATTATATAAACAAAATAATATTTGAAGATTAAACGAGCGGTAATGAGTAGGTACAGTTAAAAAGTGCCTAAATCTATACGAGCCACATGGTTTTTCTTTCTCGTCTTAATATTATCATAGTTCATAGAAAAAATAAAATCTTGACTCATTTTGAATCTCTTGTTTTCTTTGGGATATTACATGAACGCTTAGAAAATGATCTTGATTCATCCACCTCCTTTAATCACAGGTTTTGCAATTTTCTTTTTTCAACTATCTAGTAAGTGCTTACATAATAGTTTAAATAAATTAGTCAGATCAAGCTAGTCATTCATTAACCACTGAATTGGTAGAACCAAATAAAATCAATATTAGCTTTTTTTTTTCCGTAAATACATAGTAGAAAAAAAAGATTAGGATAAATTGCAACACAGTATGTTGGAATCACTTTTATCCCCACGTTATGTTGCAATCTAATGTTTCACGTTTCGGAGCACATCTTTTTAACGTATCAGCGTCGTTAACGGAGTAAATGTCAGAGAGGTACAAATATATCGCACAATGAGATTAAAAAAAAAAAAAAAAAAAAAAAAAAAAAAAAACTTTCTATAATTTGTTTTAAATAGCAAAATTTATTACATTATTGCTTTAATACCACTAGGTAAATTTTGTAGCATATATATGAATTGAAAATATTTTTATAGGATTATGATACTTTTATTTAGTAAATTTTATTTTACATGATTGAAAGTATTTATAAATCACAGTATTATTTCACAAAAAAAATTCACTGAAAATTTATTAGTTAAAAAAAAAAAAAAAAATCAAAAGAAAAAAAAAAAATCTAAATTCATGCAGATACTTTTTAAGACACACCTATAATTCGTATACACTATATTGCAAAAATAAATAAACGAAACACAACAAAATAAAAACAGGTTCAGGATCCTTCAGTTTTTTCGAAAGCCCTGAGTTTAATAATGCAAAAGTACTCCTTGCAATTTCTTATTGGATTATTATTATTAGTTTTTTTTTTTTTTTAACTATAAAAAATTAAAGCAAATTGTATATCACCTATCACATGTTGTATACTTATAATAATAATAAAAAAAAAAAAATGCAAGAACACCAGTGTAAAAACACGCCAATAATATTAAAAATGAAACTGCGACATCCAGCTTTTCATGTTGCATTTGATAATTTAAAAACCAATCATAAATAATATTTAACAAGAAATATTGTTTGATGGAATGCATTTTCAAAATAAATTCGAATAAAATCTACCGTTTAAATACTTTTAAAAAACTTCTTTATAAATGCAGCAGTTGATTTTAAATAAAACAACTTGAACCATTCACTATAAAACTTTAAATTTTCCGATATAATTGTCGATTAAATAATAATAATAATAATAATAATCATGTGCACAAACTTAAAAAACACCGAAATACTAAATACTGAATATCTCTTATACTTAAAACTTCAGAACGTTTCATAAACATTTCATGTTTATTCCTACTGAATAAATGAATTTATACCGCATAAAATTATTATCATTATTTGTAGTTAGTTTTTGTTATAGATGTGTGCTTATAACTAATAATGCATATTTGTTTAATTTGATTTGCTTTTTAGCAAATTTTTCATTATCAAATAAACATAGGTGTTTAGAATGAAAGAAATGAATGTGTATATATTTATCTTCATACATCTTTAATTTTCCTAATTTTAACATTTTTAACACTATAAGTTTTTTTTTTTTTTTTTTAATCGCATTCTCTACCGAAACCCACTTATCACCATGCACCATTAACATTCCTAATTTTAACATTTTAAGTAGATACAAGCCCTCCCCCTTTTGTTTCAAATCTTCTACCGAAACCTATTTATATTCATACGTCTTTAACTTTCTTTATTTTAGTATTCCTAACAGCTATAAGGTTCTTTATTTGTCTTGCCAAATCTTCCACATAAACCTATTGGGATTATGTACTGTTTACGTCCATAATATGTTAAAATAAAATAAAATAAAATAAATAATTCAAACTATATAACAAAATGCAACCAAATCGTTGCTTTCTTTATTCTATTTTATTTCTTAAAACAATTTTTATAGATGCCACACGCACCACATAAACTTTAAATTTTACATCTACTTTTTAAGACAGCACGCGATCATGTTTTATATAAAAATTAAATCATTAAATTCATTTTTTTACTTATTTTTATTTCATTTTGCACGCGCACTTTTTATTTCCTAATTCAAAATTATTCAAAAAAACTTTTTCGATAGTGTTTGTTTCGATTCTTATTATATTATTAATTTTCTTTTCTTTTCTTCTGCCCCCCCCCCCCCCCAAATATATATATATATATATATATATATTGATGAAATTCTTGCAAAAGCAGAATTTAGTTTAGGACGGAGGACAATTAGTTTTTTTTTTTTTTTTTTTTTTTTTTTTTCAAATTATAACATCGTTTTCAAATTATTCAATTATATTTTCGATAAATTTTAGATTTCGATAAATGTCCAACTATCGAAAAATGACACCGCCAAAATCCCAGATTGAGACTAATAGTCTTCAGTCCTAATAAATAAATAAAAACAAAAATGGGGAACAGAAACATGCATTTATAAAATAAATTAATTATTCTTGCGTATAGCTTGATTAGAACCACTCCAATTATTATGTGCATTTCATCGACGATAAATTTATTATTGTGTCTCAAAATAAATTACACATTTCTGAAAAGACTAGAGCAAAACCTAGTGCAGTATATACCAATAAGTATTTGGGCACTTTCGAATTTAGACGTTTTGTCAAATATCTAAGACAGTTCTTTAGGAATCATCTTGAAAATTTAGTTATGTAAAGAACATGTTATATTTCATATATTTCAGTAAAAGTTGTGTCCTGAAAAGAAAAAAGGGACCAGTAAAAAATTAAACAAAAAACAAAATATTTTGGACCAAACTGTAAAAAGTAATGCTTTAAACGCGTTTTGGCTGTAGCATGTAATTATGAAAAATTTTATCATTATCTGTATGAATTTTTATGAGGCTACCACATGTATTCAAGGAAATATAACGGTTTAACAAAAAAAGAAAAAAAAGTCACTTTTTTAATTATAACACGTAAGGTATTAGATACAGTGCAAAGACATTTTTAGAAAATTTTGCATACTACGTTAGACACAGCATACTCGCCATCAGAATGCAAAAATGTTCAATATCTTAAGAAATAGGAGCATTTTTACTCAATAATTTTTAACTACGTATGCGCTAGTTTAAAAAAAAAAACAATTCATTTGCATAACTTAATAGCGAAAAGTATTGAGCAACTTATATAAAGGAATCCAAATAAATAGCATATAAATTTAAAATTTTATGAAAGATAGAATGAACAGAATTTTAGTTCTCTCAAAATAAAAGTTAAACTGTAAGGGGTTTTACTCACATTTTTATTTTGATTCAACCAATGCCCGATTTTAATAGAATGTTCGCTAATTGTAAATAAATATTGATAAAACCCCTATCGTCTTTTTTTTTTTTTTTTTTTTTTTTTATGAGAAGAACTGAAATTCTGTTTATTCTATCTTTCATAACTTTTTGAATTTACTTGACGTTTGTTTGGGGTTTTCACATAAATTGCTCAATACTTTTGGCTATTAAATTATCCAAATGAATTTTTTTTTAAAGCTAGCGCATCCGTAGTTAAAAATTATTTAGTAAAAATATTCATATTTCGTAAGATATTTAACATTTTTGTATTCTAGTTGCAGTATGCTGTGTCTAATGTAGTCTGCCAAATTTTTATTAAAAATGGTTTTGCACTGGGTCTAATACCCTACATGATATAATTTTTAAAAAACGTTATATTTTCATGAATATATGTGCTAGCCTCAAAAATTTTATACAAATAATGAGAAAAATCCTCATCATCACATGCTACAGCCAAAACGCATTTAAAGCATTACTTTTTACAGGTTGACTCAAAACATTTTCATTTTAGTTTAATTTTTTACTAGTCCCCTTTTCCTCTTCAGAACACAAGTTTTGATGAAATATATGAGGTATAAAATGTTCTTTACACTACCGAAATTTCAAGATGATTCTTAAAGAACTTTTGACAAATATTGAATATTTAACAAAATGTCTAAATTCGAAAGTGTCCAAATACTAATTAGCAGATGATGCATAAAAGTCGTGGAATGTGTAAAATATTATTATTATTTTTTTTTATATTTGTTTTTAAAGGGAGGTTTATTTATTTATTTATTATTATTATTATTTTTTTATAATAATAATTCTGAATGTAGTTCACAATTTATTCGTTTTACGAACACAAAATAATTTCAGCAACTTGACCACCATTGTTTGATATATTTAGTTATATATGTTAAAAAAATTAGAACACAAACTATTTTGTTTTAACAAAATAAATAAATAAATAAGTAAATAAAATCCTTTTAATGATTATATAATGATGGCAATTAAAAATATCACCGAAGTATTGGTGCTGAAAAGCAATAAATAAAAAACTTTGTAAGCAGAGACCATAAATTGCAAGTAACTCGCATCATTTATTTCAGATCAAAATAATAGTCGAGTGTAACATCAAAGCGATAAACCACAAAACAAAGATAAGTGATGAGATTAAATAATTCAGTTTTATTTATTTAATTTTATCCCTTCTCTCAGTTTTGTGCGCTGCGGCTTTGATGCTGCACTTGTGCCTACAATTTTTAGCCTGATGAAAGATCGTACTATTATTTCTATTCAAAATAGTCGCTGCAATAAACTATTGTATTTTTTTTTTTTTTTTAATTATATAATGATATTTTGAATGGTAATTTTCGTTCTTCAGCGGCCATTATTTATAAGAACCCAGATATTGGATAAATGTACCGTGGCTATCGATACATACATATTTGGATTGTATATCGATAATTATCAAAACAAATAATAAGTAAACAAAATGTACGAACCGACCCACAACCTCCATGAGCTCAAATCGCCCTTATTGTCTTTTCTTGGTTGATGCTCGGTAATTACGTAATCTAAAATAGAAATAATTTTTATCTGTTACTATAGTGCATTCTCTTTAACTGAATAAAACTATTAAATTATTTTATGTGTTGGGAAATACATAGAAATAAAATAATAATCTTTTAACTTTTTTTTTTTTTTTTTTTTTTTTTTGTAAAATAGTTATGCAAATTTTATAACATACTAGCAGGCAACGGCCGCTTCGCTGGCCCCTATTTTTAAATGAATCACTATAATTACTGAATTCTCAAAATTGCATTACTTTTTATCACGTAAAAAAAAAAAAGAGAAACGAAATCTGATTCGGAAAAATGTCGCACCGGGTTCTCACTGCCTTCTGAAAAAATTCCCAAAATGCTCAAGCTCTTATTTCTATTATTTTCCGCCTTCGCCCCCCCCCCCTCCCGTCTATCCTAATAATTTTACAAATTCGAAAATACCCGCAATCGATTTGTAAGTATCAAAAACTTCTATGCACCAGTTTTGAACGATCTATCTCTATATTTTTTTTTTTTTTTTTTTTTTTTTTTTGCCCCTGCGCTCCTCCCCCCCCCCCCCCCATTAACCCCAATATTGTTCCCAATAATTTTAAAAATTCGAAAATATCTGCAATCGAATTGTTGGTATCGAATACCTCTATGTACCAATTTTAAATGATATAACTGTATTTTATTTATTTTTTTTTTTTGCCCCTCCGTCCCCCCTTCCCGGCCCTACTAATAACTTTACATTTTCGAAAATATCCCCATTCGACTTGCAGGCCTCTAAAACCTATCTGTACCAATTTTGAATGGCCTAAATGCATTACTATTTGTTTTTGCCCATAGCCCCCCCCTTACCACCCCTCCTAATGATTTTACAAATTCGAAAATATCCGCAATCGATTTGTAAGTGTCGAAAACCTCTATATACCAATTTTGAACGATCTAACTCCATTTTTATTTTTTTGCCCCACCTCCCCCCTTCTCGCCCCTCCTAATAACTTTACACTTTCGAAAATATCCCCATTCGACTTGCAGGCCTTTAAAATCTATCTGTACCAATTTTGAACGGCCTAACTGTATTTCTATTTGTTTTTGCCGCATAGCCCCCCCCCCTTCTGCCCCACCTGGGGGCTGAATTTCTAAAATTCCAGAAATTGGTTTTTAGATATTTTTATTAGCTATATTTTAGAGCAAAAATTTCACGTGTATCTATTTTTTTGTTTGAGATATATAGGATTATGCGAAATCACGTTTTACGCATGTGAAATCCCGTTTTGCCCCCATCCCCCTTGGGGACCGAATTTCGAAAATTCCAGAAATTGGTTTTTAGACATTTATATTAGCTATATTTTAAAGCAAAAATTTAACGGATATCTGTTTTTTTTTTTTTGAGATATGAAGGATTTTGTGAAATCACGTTTTGCCCCCCCCCCCCTCCTGTCCCCCTCGGGCGGCGAATTTTGTAAAATCGCTTCTTGGTGGATGCCTACGTCATAGAAAGAACATTGTCACAAAATTTCATGCTTCTAGGTCCAGGGGTTTGGTGTGGGCGATGATGAATCACCCCCTCACACACTCACTCACTCACTCAGGAAGAACGATTATATATATATAGATAACTGAATTATCCCGTGTTTTCCTTTGTGAGTCGAACGATTTTAATTTTTTTTTTTTCATTAACAGCAATGAATTCTGGTAGCAGTTAGCCCTGCCGATCGGTTTCAAAGCCCTCAAATCCTTACCTTCCCGCGTTTTGGTGTCTTTAAATAAATTTTTTTTCGAGCATGTTGCTCAGATCAGACCGGTGTTCGAGTTTTTTCTCCCTTTCGTTTTTTCCCTCATAGTAAGCTGCTGTACATCGGTGAGTTTTTGGAGGATTGTCACAGATTTGCATGAAGAAAAACGGGAAGGGGGGGGGGAGTCCCAAACCAAAAAATAAGAAAAAAGCATGTTAAATAAATTAAAAAATAAAAAAAAACCTGAAAGATTAAGAAAATTCAACTGACTCCATCCAGAAAATGAACGATAAATAGCTAAAGACATCGAAGATCTGAAAAGTTCGCGGCTCTGCAATCATCAACAGAATTAGTTAAATCTCGTTTGATACGTTCTTTAAAATCTGGGTTATTAACTATTTTTAGCCTCGAACCAAAAGTAATGAATTATTCAATCGAATTCGCGACTTATGGGCTCATCTTGTAATTATAAATGCTTTTTAAATAATCCTTATTAAGGAAATATTTGTTTTTCGAAAATAATTAAACTATGACACGAGAAATGAATTTATAAGAAAATTGCCTATAAAATTTAAATGTCTGCATAATAACATATAAGGATGCAAAATAATAAGAGAAAATTAAAAAGAAATTAAATTTTAAAAAAAAAATTACATTTCTTTAGTGTATCCTTGACCTTGCTCCAATAATGATAAGTTTCAAACTATGGATGTATCTTTGAAAAACAGCATAGTATGTCATGTTCTAGCACTAATTTGTTTTAAATTTTAGTTTTCATGACACAAAATGAGAAAAAGCGATCCTCGCATGGCTAGGTAGTAAAAAAAGGGAGTAGCATATTCGTAACTTTATTTAACAGAAATTGTTTTTCTTTTTTTCCAACTTCTTTACGGTGTTAGTTTTTTAAAATTCTGATGTAAATATTTAGCACTTTCAACTTCCTCGAGGTCTTCTTTAAAACGAAAAACTTCAGAAAAACATTTAGAAAAGTCTTCATTATCAATATCAAGTGTATAGCGCCCCAACAAGATTTCACTATAGTAAAAAATATACAGGAGAACTGGTGTTGAATATTTATACGTAAAAAACTTTGTATAAACTCCATAAATTGCAAAAATCTCGCAACAATTGTTTCAAATCGAAATAAACCCCCAACAAAACAAAGTACGTTGTCGCATTTTTTTTTTTTCCTGCATCAGTGCCTACTTTGTTCACCTGACGAAGGATATTGGTTTTATTTCGATCCGAAACAATTGTTGTGAGGGTTTTATTTTGCAATTTATGGTGTTTATACAAATTTTTTGCTTAAAACATTTCATTGTGCCTTCAGGAATTTAACAATAAAACTCAGGAGTTAATTTCTAAATCAATCCGATCAATTATAATTCTTTTATTTTTTCGAAATTGAGAGAGTTTTTATCTTCTTAAAACAAATCTTTATTTAATATATATATATATATATATATAATCCTTTTATAGTAAGAGAAAAGAATGAGAACGAAGAATAGTCAGTCAAATAATTCACCGAAAAAAAAAAAAAAAAAAAAAAAAAAAACATACACAAGCCAAACAAAATAACTAGATATCTTAAATTGATTTAATTTTTAAGATTATTAATAGTACTTACTTTAATTTTTAAGACTACAATACCTGATGAAAATTAAATAGGACCATGTAATATTCTGAAGAAAAGAAAGGTGACACTAGGATAATTTAAAGGGAAAAAAGAGAACAATGTTTTGAAGTGTGTTAATTTTGAGATGAGGAAAAGAAGATCGGACCAAAACAGAACAAATCAGAATTTGTGCTTTAAAGCTCATAATGCTATACGACGTTTTCAAGTGCTATCCTCGTAGCATTGAGCGAAGAATTGTAGGTTTTCTGTAATTGAAATGCATTTTAGCAAAATATCAATTGATATAGCACGAATCTACACGGAAAAAAATAACCTGAAATGAATTAGATGAAATAATGACAAAATATATATAATAATAATAAGTTGTGAAAACTTATATCGAAAGACCCGGCTCTTCAAGTTTAAATGGTGATCCATGGCTAAAAAAAACTTCTCACTCGGATATCTAAAATAAATATTATTCACGAATTAAAGTAAAAGGATAGAATGGAAGATTATTATTATTTTTTTTTTATTATTATTATTACTTTTCTCTTCCTGAAATAATTAGATTACCATTCCGATTTCATACATTTTTTTCACCAGTTGCTTATTTCGAAATTTACAACTTACAGCTAAACACAAAGAGAACAATTCCTCTATATTAAATAAAAATTTAATCACACTCTCAATAATTTTAAAATAAACGTGCATACTAACATGGATTACACAGCGACTTTCTCAATTTTTGTCGCTGATTCTTTTGATTTTCAGTATATTTAAGCAAAGGGTATTGCAGGATAAGCATATGAAAACTGCACCAGCGTCGAATGAAGAGTTCTTGCCTGCTATTTATTGTTCTTTATCTGAAACATCTTTTGCACACAATTTTAGACTTCTACCCTCAACGATTAGGGAGTAATGGGGGTGGCAACCTAAAACGTTAAATTTAATTATAAAAAAAAATATTCAAGATATCTTAACGAGGTTGAAACTATTTATAAATGTTTATGAAGTACATAATATATATATTTTTTTTCAGAATTTTCACTCAATTTTAAACGGTAGAAAATGATAAGTATATTTTTGATGGGCGATTTTTTATACTTTCCACCAAAGTGACACCTACCAAAAAAATACAGTTTATTTGTTTATTAGTTAGCTATTATACATAAAAATTACAGAAGGGTCAAATTGGTAGAACGTAGTGAAAAAAAATAATAATCACTTAACAATAATACTTGTGTGCAAGTATTTCACTCTCAAAATAAAAGACTGACACCAGCACTCGTTATCAATAACTTCTATTATTATCTATCGCAATAAATTAAACCACAAATATGACATAAATTATTGTTAAAAATACGCTGGTATAGGTTTTCCGTGCTGAGACGGAAACTCTTGTACCCTTGTAATAATACCAATGATATAATGTTTATTTTAAAAAACTACTTTATAATAATAAATAAACAAGGCAAGCAAATATAAAAATGCTCTTTTAACATTTGTTATTAAAATGTACCAATTAGCAATAAAAAAAATATTATATTTAATTGTTATCAGGTATCTTACATCTAAACTTTTTTTTCAAGACACTTTTACGGATGAGAAATTTTTCTAATTTTTTCTACGTTTATTTTTATACAGTAGTCTCTATCCTGTTTAATCACGACAAATTACTATGAAAATACTGATATAAAGATTTCTGTATGAAAATAGCATAGATGCCAACATTTTAATTTATTACGGGGTATTTTTAGCGCCTCCTTTTTTCATGCATATGTCAAGAGCTGTTTCTCCATTCATAGTTCATAATGGCCACGCCTTTTTTCAAGAATTCTACCACCAGTACTTTTATGGAATAGATTTCCTTTTAAATTTTAAGACATTTTAAATTAAAAAATTGCTAAATATTAATAGTGGTGCAGAAAATTAAGAAGTTTCAACGACTGTAAGAACTATGTCATTTTTGATGGGCGGAGCTATGTGAAAGATTTATAAAGGATGTTATGTCAATTGTACCTGATTACGTTTAACAATAGTAGATAATTTATAAAAATCACACTCGTAAATAAATAAATAAATGAATAAAACTTTATGCATGTAGAATAAATGAATTGGTAGACCTTTATCAAAATATTATTATTTAAAAGAACGGAAAAGCTTATAAATATACTTTAGCCAAATTAAATGGTACTTTTCAGACGTATAAAATTCTGTGTTACTGTATGTCAAGGGGTTCATTCTCTAGCAAAGTTGTTACAACTTATATATTGAAGTAAGCGCAAAAAGATTAAAAAACTGAGAGACTTCTAATTCATTCTGTAACATCATCAGTAACTGCCTAACAATGTTACTAATTAAAATAAAAATGTTGGCAGCTACATTTACAGCTAATTATATGGCTCGTATTCCATGCCCCCTTTTACACGTTCGGAGATGGAGGAAACACCCGCTTTTTTTTTTTTTTTTTTTTTTTTTTTTTTGCTACTGCTATTTTCATAGATGCCAATATTTTCATTTATTCCGGAGTACTTTTAGCCCCGCCCTTATTTATAGAAGAATTTTATGAAATATATAACTTCCATAAAATCAGGAAATTTTATCCTTAAAAAATAAGTGGTATGGAAAAAAGGCGGGGCTAAAAAATACTCCGGAATAAATTAAATTTTGCCATCTATGCTATTTTCATATAGAAATTTTTGTATCAGTATTTTTGAAGTGTTGTGACGTGATTAAAAAGGATAGAGACTATTATGTAAAAATAAAGATAGCAAAAATTACGGAAATTTCTCATCCTTAAAAGTGTCTTGAAAAAAGGGCGAGATGTAAGATCCCTGATAATAAATAAATATAATTTTTTTTATTATTATTGCTAATTGTTACGTTTTAATAACGAATGTTAATAGAGCATTTTTATATTTGCTTTCATTGTTTATTTATTGATATTAAGTAGTTTTTAAAAATAAATATAATATCATTGGTATTATTATTAAGTGATTATTATTTTTTTCACTACTTTCTACCAATTTGACCCTTCTGTAATTTTTATATGTAATAGCTAACTAATAAACAAATAAACTGTATTTTTTTGGTAGGTGTCACTTTGGTGGAAAGTATGAAAATTCTGAAAAAAATATATATTATGTACTTCATAAACATTTATAAATAGTTTCAACCTGGTTAAGATATCTTGAATAGTTTTTTTTTTTTAAATTAAATTTAACGTTTTAGGTTGCCACCCCCATTACTCCCTAATCGTTGAGGGTAGAAGTCTAAAATTGTGTGCAAAAGATGTTTCAGATAAAGAACAATAAATAGCAGGCAAGAACTCTTCATTCGACGCTGGTGCAGTTTTCATATGCTTATCCTGCAATACCCTTTACGAAATACCCCATGTAAAAAAAATTCAATAATTACAATATATATATATATATATATAAATGATAGATATCTTAATAAACTTTAACCTTAATATTTTAGCATTTAATAGATACATGTCAATACCAACACAACAAAAATAAAACTGGTTATAACACATTTCTAAAACTATCACAAAAAGGTTGCGATACATGTTAAGATCCAATAAGAGACAAAAACAATTTAAATTACTTACGCCCACTTGTACAAGAAAAAAAAGGACCATTAAACATAATGGCGGAGAAAGTAATTAAAGAACTTCAGAATAATAACTGGAATAAAAAATGCTTAAAAGTAGAAGTATTAAATCATCAGGGGGCAAGTACTTCATAAAGCTGTGAAAGCTGCAACGATTTCGTAAAACAATATAGCTAACAATAACATATATATATAAATCATTGTAGATGCAAAGCTTACGATTTACTTAGTTAGTGTGCTAGAGTAACAATTTGCATGCGTTATGTCATTTAATAAAAACTTTCTATAATATTAATCCAAAGAGCTTTGTATTATAAATCACTAATTAATTAAAATAATAATATTAGATGTTGTTTTAAATATGTAGAAAAACATTTCATTGAATGAAAAGTTTTACGAAACCAATTCTTTCTTCTTTTGAATATAGAAGAAAGTAAAAAAAAATTTAAACAACCATAAAATTTCGATCATTGTAGTTTATAAGGTGAATAACATAAATAGATAATTAAACAAACAATCAACAAACCACCAAACAAATCTGATAGAGTTTTCCCCCAAATACTCTTTGATAAAAAAAAAAAAAAAAAAAAAAAGCAGCATTTGAAAAATATATATATATATATACTATATATATCTTTTTTTTCCCTTTTTCAAATGCCTCAAATAATAAACGACAATAAAGAAAAGAAAAAACGAAATCAGTAAGGAAAATAATCCAATAAATGAAATCGATGAGCTTTACTGGCAATCGATTACCTTATTATTGAAAACAATTTCAAAATATTTACAAAACTCTTTTAAATAAATTAAAAATATTTGCTCTGTTGTTTGCAATTTTCATGCTTCGAAAACAATAATGTTTATCGGTGGTTTCAACATATGCCTGATCACTGTTATCGCTACGACTTTTTTAATGCCCTTTATTAAGTGATTTATAGTTCTTTATATAAAACAACAATATTCCTTAATCTGATTTCTAGAAATAAACTATTTTTAAATCTGGTGCAACTATCTTATAAAGATAAAACAAATGTTTCTTGTTTTATTCGAATTAATGTTCGATATCTAATTTTTGCCATTTTTCACTTTTTAGAACGGCTTATCGAATCCAAATTTAATGATAAATTTTTCGCTCTCTAGAGATATTGATAAAAGATTAAAGAAATGCTCATTATAACGATTTGAAGTTAACAAAAAATCTAATCAGCTGATATTTGACTACATCCGGTGATGATTTGATTAAAAATATATATATATATATATATATATCTTAAACAGAAAATATACTAAGAGCATAGGCTATTTAAAAAAGTTTTAACATCTTAACCTTTATTTTTCATTAAGTGCTTTGGTTTTATATAACTTAGAATAAAATAACTTGAGACATAAAATTTGTAAATGTCTGTAATATAAATCGAGGGCTATAAAATTCGATTATAAATTCATCAACCAATCCAACTAATTTCAGTTCAAGTAAAAGATTAACAACATTCAAATTTGCAAACAGCGATACAAGCTTATTTGTATTAAGGTTGTACAAAATGGAGATTTCATCTGGGTTTGTTTCTAGGTGGATTAATCTGGATTCCTAGAAATTTGGACAATTTTCTTCTAACAACATTAGCATACCGCAATTTTATCCATAAGAAACTGACAAATGTGATGAATGTTACTTATTAACATTGTCAAAAAACTTTGAAATTCAATAACGAATAGAAAAGACAAAAATGGTATTTTAATTCTCAATAATAAATTAAAGAACTGGTGTAAAATAAATATTTAAACTTAAAAACATCTTCACACACTATAAAATTAATGTAAGCGCCACGTCCTAGTCTTGTTTTTGCCTCCAAGGTAGTAGCTCGTGCTTTTTACACCTGAAAAAGAAAAACCACGCCTTTTCGAAACCGGTAGCGCTTACATTAATTTTATGATGTCTAAAGAAGTTTTTAAGTTTAAATAGTTAAATTTCCATTTTATTCAAGAACGTAGCGAACTATAACTTATACATATGTAGAAGATATATTATGAGTACAGGACTGGCCACCAACATCATCGAAAGCTATCTAAAATGACGTTTTTCAATGTTCTAGAAACTTTCAATCTTTTTTGCACTAAAATATATCGTTCTAGATCTTTTACCCCTTAATCTCTTCCCATTGCATCAAAATAAAAATCAAATAAATAACTACAAATATAAATATCGAAAAATCTGATAAAGTGCACCATTTATGGAATAGGAGATAAAGTGCTCGGTGATTAGTGGAATGCCTAGCAACAGTAATCACGATCTTGCAACAACTTAACAGTAAACTAAATAACTCCAGTCTATCACAGGAAATATGACCCCCCCCTTTTTTTTATTCCCTATTTTTCTTTCGATTAAAAATAAATAAACTACATACAATCATGAAACTTCATTAGGGTAGATGTATCACTTAAGACAACCTTTATTGTAGAAAATTTGTCATGTTTTGTCACCGATATTCTAGTTTAAAATTTTATGAGATGTTTATATATTTACTCAAATTTTAAGATATATGGAAAAAAAAGACATTGCTAATAAGTTGTTTAGATTTTAATTGCTAAAATGTTACACAAGCCTGACCAAAAAATATAATAACTTTATTATTTCAAGTGTTATTACTTACTATTGCAAGTATTTATTACTTACTACAACAGGGTGTACACTAAAGTCTGTTCTAAAATATTTAACCATTGAATGGCTGCAGACATAGCCATAAAAGCGATGTCTAGGTATAGTAAAATTGTTATTTGCTAATAGATGAGACATCATACAACGCCACCTGGTGGAGAATGACAAAGTTACAATTCCTACTTCGAAACTGTACGAGCTAGAAGAAAAAGTGAATTACAAAGTTGTAGAGCATCATCGATTTAGAACGAAAAGAAACTTGTAGACACGAATGAAAAAAAAAAAACTACTTAAAACATTAGTTTGTTTCTTCGCGATTTCCTACACGTCGGCGTGACGAAATGATCATAGAAAGGAAAAAACATCATCAAATGCCTTTATTTTCATTGTTCAAAATTCAGTCAGTCAGCTGTTGTACATATTCGGAACCTTGTTTATACTTTACATTACAACATGTGAACGTAAAGTTCAAACAAAGGTCCAAAAGTGCATTGCAGCTGAGGACAAGAGTTTAAACTTCGAAAATAAAAAAGCATATTAAGATAACTCGATTTTTTTTTTTTTTTCCACTTTGAGATCGTTTCCTCATAATTCAGTGCAGGAAATCACGAACAAACAAAGGCACATTTTAACGGTTCCGCTTTTAGCATTCAGTCTACAAGATTTTTTTTCGTTTTAAATTAATGCTGCTCTACAGCTTTGTAAATTCACCTATTCCCCGTACCTCGTAGTACCGTTTCGAGATAGGAACAGTAACTCTGTCATTTTCCACCAAGTGGTGCTGTAAGCAGTTGCATCTAGAGACCCAGTGGCGGATTTAAGGGGGGGGGGGCTAGGGGGCTGAAGCCCCCTCCCCCCAAAACACTGACATTCACAATTGAATATTGCAATTGTAAATTTTTTACTGGTCTAGAATAACACTTTGAAAAATCTTAGCCCCCCCCCCCCCAAAGTCAAGTTCTGGATCCGCCACTGTAGAGACCCTATATTAGGAATATAGAGTCTATAGTCATATAATATAGAGTCTATAGTAGCGCATAGCCACTTTACTATATCTAGAAGCCACTTTTATGAGTATAACTGAATACCCTTTCAAGCAAGGACCCAAATATGCATTGCAGCTGAATACAGAAGTTTGAACATCGAAAATGAAAAGGCATCTTGAGATAATTAGATTTATTTTATTTTTCTCATTCTGAGATCGTTTTCTTACAATTCAGTGAAGGAAATCACGAAGAAGCAAAGGCACATTTTAACGGTTCCGCTTTTAGCATTCAGTTTAGAAGATTTTTTTTTCATTTTAGATGGATGCTGCTCTACAGCTTTGTAAATTCATCTTTTTTCCCATACCTCGTACCGTTTCGAGATAGTAACAGTAGCTCTGTCATTTTCCATCAAATGGTGCTGTAAGCGGCTGCATCTAGAGACCCTATATTAGGAATATAGAGTCTATAGTCACATAATATAGCGTCTATAGTCGCATCTACAGTCGGTAACAAAAGTCTCCGAACACTAGCAAAAATTCCTATATAAAAAAATTACACTTAATAGAGTTTTGTTAAATAAATCCTTGTCAAAACCTGTTCTTAGTCAGTCTAAAAACAGGATTCGACAAGGATTTATTTAACAAAACTGTATTAAGTGTACTTTTTTTACATAGGAATTTTTGCTAGTGTTCGGAGACTTTTGTTACCGACTGTAGTAGCGCATAGCCACTTTACTATATCTAGAAACCACTTTTATGAGTATAACTGAATACCCTTTCAAACAAGGGCTCAAATGCGCATTGCAGCTGAATGCAGAAGTTTGAACATCGAAAATGAAAAGGCATCTTGAGGTAATTAGATTTATTTTATTTTTCTCATTCTGAGATCGTTTCCTTACAATTCAGTGCAGGAAATCACGAACAAGCAAAGTCACATTTTAACGGTTCCGCTTTTAGCATTCAGTCTAGAAGATTTTGTTTTTCGTTTTAAATGGATGCTGCTCTACAGCTTTGTAAATTCACCTTTACCCCATACTTCGTACCGTTTCGAGATAGCAACAGAAACTCTGTCATTTTCCGCCAAATGGTGCTGTAAGCGGTTGCATCTAGAGACCCTATATTAGGAATATAGAGTCTATAGTCACATAATATAGAGTCTATAGTCGCATCTAGTAGCACATAGCCACTTTACTATATCTAGAAGCCACTTTTATGAGTATAACTGAATACGCCTTCAAACAAGGGCCCACATGTGCATTGCAGCTGAATACAGAAGTTTGATCATCGAAAATAAAAAGCATCTTGAGATAATTAGATTTATTTTAATTCTATTTTTCTCCCTCTGAGATCGCTTCCTCACAATTCAGTGCAGGAAATCCTGCACAAATAAATGCACATTTTAACGGCTCCGCGTTTAGCATCAGGCTACAAGATTATTTTTCGTTCTAAATCGATGCCGTTCTACAACTTTGTAAATTCCTATTTTTCCCATATCTCGTACCGTTACGAGATAAGAACGGTAACTATGTCATTTTTCACCAGGTGGTGCTGTAAACGGTTGCATCTAAAGACACTATATACAGGAATGTAGTGTTGCGCACTCTGGGTTCGTAAGTTGTCTCTGAATGAAAAGCGAAACTCGCAGAAGCTCAAAAGTTTATTTACAGAAAATTCGGGAAGATTACAGGCCTATAAAACAAATATCAATTTCAGTTACACCAGTAAACACAGCTCAAATAACAGCTGACGACAACAAATTCACAGTACAAACTGTATCAGAGCATTAACATACACGGCAATGCGCTGCAAACAAGAGACTAGTCAGGAGCTCTTTATCGTAAGGCAGTTGGCGAAAAACTGACTGAAGGCCGAAATCCGAATCCTTTAAATACCCTTCTATTATTCCAGGGGCCGCGGTAGCCCAGCCGGTAGAGCGCCGGCCTCTGCGGATTCGGTACTCGAGCCGGCCAAAGACCGTCGTGTACACATATGGTGGCTGGTGCACGTAAAATCTGTCGTGGCCGCAATGTCCTCCATGTTTCCATCAAAATGATACCTCTGGGGGGTCACCGAAAACGGAAGAGCCATCCCTTCCACGGAGGATCAAAATTGTTATGGCATGCCTCCGGACCACCTCTAGGGGTGTGTCCCAGACCGTCGCCAATTGCCCATCTGCGCAGCACTAGTACGACGTAAAACCCAACCAATCATCTATTATTCCAGAATTTTCTACTAACTCGTAGAATATTCAAGTTAGAGCTTAGATATTTTGTATAATCGATACTAAGAATTTGCTCTCCAAGGTCGCCAAAAAATTCGGCAAGGAACGAAAAAAATCGCCAAATTTGGCGCCAAAGCCATTACCTGCCTTAATGAGGCCTTTTTAACGGGAAATGGGCTATTTTAATACGAAAACAAACTAGAAATGTTGATAATTAACATTTTATCACCTGATTAAGCCTCTTTGAATGAATTTACATAAAAATAACTACGAATTATTTACAAATTCGTAACAGTAGGGTCTCTAGTCGTATGATATAGGGTCTCTAGTCGCATCTAGTAGCGCATAGCCACTTTACTATATCTAGAAGCCACTTTTATGAGTATAACTATAGCCGTTCAGCAATTAAAAGAATGAGAAATGATTTTAAGAAAAGAGCATGTTTACAAACAAATGCTTCGTCAGTCAATCTATTAAATTTACTAATGGAAAAAAAAAATAAAGCTGCTTCCCACAGAAATGAGAAGAAAAATTTAAGGAACAGTACAGAGGCTGTTCGCACATTTTTCAGACGATTTTGATGGAGTGTTCTGAAACAATTTCACTCATATTTCGTGTTTTATTTGTTCAGTTTGATAGCCCTTATTCTTAACTATCATTCTACACCGTAATTTCTATGATAATAATGCTTTTTATAATATCGGCAGAGGTATATTTTTCTACTCCTCTTGAATGGCTTTCCAAAGTCCACAAAGCGTTGTAGGTCGGTGTTTGGATAATGCTGATTTTAAGAGTCGAAAAACACAAAAATCCAACAGTGATACATCAGGAGATTTAGCAGGAATATCAGTGAAGGGTATGGTTTTAATTCCCGGTTTTTGTTCCATTTTTTTCTAGAAAAGCAATTACGGATTGTGATGTGTGGCTGCTTGTTTTGTCTTGATACAGTTCAACCGATTGATAGCATTGTGGATAAAGACCTGGATTTTCATTTTTTTAAATTGGAATTAAAATATGTTCTTGATAGTATTTAGAGCTGATTTTGACACTTTTGTCACATTTCTTTTGCTTTTATCTTGCGCTTGTATGAAAAACCAGTGACAATCATAAATCCTTTAGAAAAACTTTCTTTTGATGCTTTGAGCCATGTAGCAATTTTTTTTTTCTCCACTTTTGTGATAATAAATTGATCTTTTTTTATTGCAACCACTTAAATAGACCCAAGATTCATCTGTTGTTGTAACATTTTTCCATTTTTCTCCTGATAAATGCTTTTCATAAAGATTTCACTAAAAACTATCTTTGGAAAGAGTGGAAACTTATCCTTCCATCCACTGCCATTTTAAAAGCGCATTTTTGCATCTAAACAAAAATTCTAAATATCAGAAGATAAATAAAACTTCCAAAAATATAACTGTTGTGAAAATAAAATTCTCCATGCAAACGATTTTTTCTTACTGCGAAATAAAATTGTCTAAAAAATGTGCGAACAGCCTCTGTATTTAAAAATTGTTGTTTGTTTGTTTATTTATTTATTTTATATATTTTTTTTCTCCACTTCGAAAAGATTACAAATAAATATGCAAAAATATTTTTAGATATAGATAAATGGAATGGAATAACCAAAATTCAATTAATAATTATATAAATACAATGATTGTGCTTGTGCATAATAATTTTTACAAGCTATTATTACAAATTATTAAACGCATCGAATTCAGAGCATATTAAGATTTATTTGTTAGAGGCGACTAAACTTAGAAGTTTTACAAAAGCATATATTTATAAGTTGAAGATAGATTTATTAATAATTTAGAAACTGAAATTATTAATAAATTTTTAAAATAACTTAAATCTAAATAGGCAACTTAGATCATAGGCAGCTTTCTCATAGATAATATTAAATAATTTTTAATATTATCTATGAATTATAAGGAAATAATTATTGAACTTTATTTAAATTAATTTATAACATAAAATTAATAATAATAAAATAAAATATAAATAATTTATATATATACTTTAGACATATATTATTTATTTATTGAATTATAATTTACAAATTAACATCTTAACTTTTTATTAGAAATTGCATTTAGTAAAAATGTATAATTAATAAATAACTCTAAATGATTTTCGTTATAATGAATAATCATAATTAATAAATTAATTTGTATTTTCTTAATTATTCTGATTCATGTTTTTTGTATGTACTTATAAGATATAATATAATTTAAACTTATCATGTACTATATTATTAAAAAAAATACTAAACATATGTTAACAAAATATCAATTAAAAAATTAAATATCATAATATTTTAAGTCCTTTTTATATACTCATTTAATAATTAAAAAAAAAAAAAGCATTTATGATTAGTATTCAAACTATTAAAAACTAATTTGAAAATTGACATGAAATGAAATTGTAAACTGCGCCTAAAAGTATAAAATAAATTTCTTCGCCAGACAACAAAAACACTTTAATTAATTATGACATTTGAAATATAAGCGCAAAACTAAATATATAATTTGAATAATTTAATTCCTTTGCAACACTCAGCAAATGAAAGATAGATGAAAATACCAACATTTTTTTTAATAATATGAAATTTTAAATGAGGTGTATTTCGATTAAAATTATTATCATGATGATAATATGTATATATATATATATATATATATAAATAATAGATAACGTAATAAAATTTAATCTTAAAATTTAGCAATTAATAGAACTAAAACAATAACAGCACACTAAAATATAGAACTGAATTTAACATAGAGGAAAGAATGACACAAAAAGTTGCGTATATATATATTAATTTGTTTTGAGTAGTCGATAATATTTTTTAAATAATGGAACATGAGTTTTGAATTACTAACTTTAAACTCATTTACTAACTTTTAAACTCATATATATTTAAAGAAAAACTTCAAACATTTAAAGACAAACCTACTGCTTTAAATTTTTAAAATTATAAAAAGTTTAAGAGCTAGAAATTAACAGACCTAATCTATCTAAAGTCTTAGAATTGAAAAATAAATCGCTTACATATATAATTCAAAAACTCCGTACATTGCCTTTATTAAAATACAATTGCAAAATCAGCTGCAAAATAAATTATAAACAACAAGCTTTAACAACATTATTATTTAAATCTGATTCTTTAATATTCAGAAAATTCTTCTAACTTGTCATTTTAAACTTTCATATTTTATCTGAATGCTTTGGGGGGGGCGGGGGGGGAGGAAAAAGGAAAGAAAGAAAAAAGGAAAAATGGCCAATAAAAAGCATAGATAACTAATAAAAATCCAAACAGTTTTAATTATATTTAATTCACAGTTTACCACAAAAAATATGTATATATAAATAAATAAACACAAGTTATTAGTTTTAAATTTTCTCACAATTCTCAACAATTACAATGATGCTATTTTATTATAAATTTCAAAATTTTTAATTTTAGTTCTTCTTAAAAGTATCTTCCTTATTATATTTTTAAACTTTTAATTATTGAAGCACATTTTTCAAAAAAGACTGCAGATAAATGTACTGATGTAATTAGATGTTAATGTAATTAGAATATCAATAGTTTAGATATCAATAGTAATTAGAATATTCAACGTAATTAGAATATCAATAGTTTAGATAAACAACAGTTTGGAGCAATCTTGGACGAATTAGTACCATTAGCGCGACCGGAAATTGCAGGACCGGGCGTGAAAGTGATTTCTTCCTTTTCGACTTGATAATCTGAAAACACCCGTAACAGTTCCGCGGCAGTCACTACCACGCACGTAAAAAAAAAAAAAAAAAAAAAAAAAAAAATCACTGGACACTCCTACCTTACTGTGCTTGAATCTGACAAGGAAACATTTAAAAGGTGTCTTCAAAAAACATTGAAAAAAATATGTGTGATTCTACTTTTCATAAAACACCAGAAAATGAAAATCTATCGGCTGAAATGAATTACAGCGACCACAAAAAATTATCAAAGTTAAGCATATTTGGCAATTTCGCACTGTTAGGCGATTGATTTTGAGTACTTGGCGGAGAAGCAAAACACGGTTCTGTTCGTACACGGCAATCTCGGTACTAGCGAACTTATCACCTAAAAAATTATTAATTTTGATAATTTTTTGTGGTCTCTGTAATTCATTTCAGCCAATATTTTTTTCACTTTCTGGTGTTTTATGAAGAGCAGAATCACATATATTTTTTTTTTTTTCGATATTTTTGGAAGACGACACCTTTTGAATGTTTCCTTGTGAGAACGCCCGTAACTCGGTTCCGCGGCAATCACTACCACACACTTAAAAACTAAAAAAACATCACTGGACACCCCTACTTCGGTATGCATAAATCTGAGAACGCCCGTAACTCGGTTCAGCGGCAATCAGTACCACGCACGTAAAAACTAAAAAAGAACATCACTGGACACACCTACCTCGCTGTGCAGTGTGCATGAATCTGAAAACGGTGGTAACTCGCTTTCGCAGCAATCAGTATCACGCACGTATGTATATACGCTTCGCGCACATGAAAAAAAAAAAAAAAAAAAAAAATCACTGGACACCCCTACTTTGCTGTGTATGAATCTGAGAACGCATGCAACTCGTACTATTCTTGTACTTTTACTTTGCTCGCGCAAATGGGAAATTTTCACCACTTCGCGCAAATGGGATTCGCGCATATGGGAAGACACCGCTTGGACTGTGAGTTATATTCCTAAAAGCATGCGCAATCAATTTGGACTTCAAGAGTTTTCAATACTTATCCTTGCTGACCTTATTATTCTATGGGGAAAGTTTACAGAATTACTCATTACGCGCACTTTATTATTATAAGGTTTTCGCATCTGGTCACTATTTTTAAAAGAATCACTATAATTAATGAATTCTCAAAATTTCGTTAATTTTTATCATGTGAAAAAAAAAAAAAAAAAAAAAAATTCTGATCGAGAAAAATGTCGCACCGTGTCCCCACTGTCTTCGACAGCACAGGCCACTGCGCGCTGCACGAGTGCATTTATGTTCGACACTCTCTAGGAATCATTATCGTAAGTGAAAAACATAAATATAAAATACAAAAAAATTCTTCT
Organism: Salticus scenicus; assembly: GCA_963930645.1. Classification (NCBI taxonomy): domain Eukaryota; kingdom Metazoa; phylum Arthropoda; class Arachnida; order Araneae; family Salticidae; genus Salticus; species Salticus scenicus. Next base: position 217,247,757 of record OZ005655.1, on the reverse strand, counting down.
CTCATCGGCGTAATAATCAGTCTGGGCCCCCACTCCCTGCTGCAGCGTATACACGCGCGCACGGCGCGCGTTTCTTCGCCCACCGTTCCCACCCCTCCTGATTATTTTACACTTTCAAAAATATCCGCAATCGTTTTCTCGGACTTTTAAACTTAATAAGACTAATTTACAACGTTCTATCTTAATTTCTTTATTTGGGCCCCGGCGCCCACCCACTTTCTCGCCCCTCGTAATAATTCTACACTTTCGAAAATATCCGCAATCGATTTGTAGGTATCAAAAATCCCTATGTACCAATTTTGAACGACCTAACTGCATTTTTATTTTTATTTTTTTTTTCCCCTCCGCCTCCCTTCCCGCCCCTCCTAATAACTTTACACTTTCGAAAATATCCTCATTCGACTTGCAGGCCACTAAAACCTATCTGTGCCAATTTTGAACGGTGTAACTATATTTCTATTTTCCTCCCATAGCCCCCCTTTACTTTATTTTCATTCTTTTGCCCCTCCGCTCCCCTTCCCACCCCTCCTAATAACTTTACATTTTCAAAAGTATCCTCATTCGACTTGCAGGTCTCTGAAACCTATCCGTACCAATTTTGAACAGTCTAACTGTATTTATTTATTTCTTTATTATTATTTTTTTTGCCCCATAGCCCCCCCCCCTTCCCGCCCCACGTGGGACAAACTTCTAAAATTCCAGAAATTGGTTTTTAGATATTTGTGTGAGATATATTTTACTGCAAAAATTTCACACATATCTTTTTTTGTTTGTTTGCGATATAAAGGATTATTTGAAATCACATTTTGCCCCCTCCCTCCTTTAGGAGCTGAAATTCTAAAATTCCAGAAATTGGTTTTTAGGTATTGGTATTAGCTACATTTTAAAGCAAAAATTTTACGGATATCTGTTTTTTTTTTTTTTTTTTTTTTTTTTTGTTGTTGTTGTTGTTGTTGTTGTTTGATATATGAAGGATTTTGTGAAATCACGTTTTGCCCTCCCTTCTTCCCTTGGTGGCGAATTTTGTAAAATCGCTTCTTAGTGTATATCTATGTAACAGAAGGAACATTGTCACAAAATTTCATGCTTCTAGGTCCAGGGGTTTGGGCTGGGTAATGATGACCGGTCACTCACTCACTCACTCAGGGCAAACGATTTTATATATATATTATGAATATCTTTTCATACATTGAAAAAAATGAAATGACATCACCTGGAAAGCATGAACAATTTGAAAAAAGTTTTATATTTTTAAAATGTGAAAAATTCACCTAGTTTATCTTTCTAACTTTATAGCTAAAAAAAAAAAAAAAAAAAAAAGGAGCCAATTTTTGAAAATCAAGAGGAAATTTAATTCTCTCTTTCTGGAAACAAATATCATAAACCAGTGCGCAATTAGTCTGCACGATCCACAATTTTCACAAAATGTCTACGATAATACAGGGCCTAAAATTGGTTATGTTTACCACAATATAATACATACCCAGCTGCCAAAGCTTTTCTTAACGCATAATCCCGTCAAGATAAATCGAATTTTATGAAACAAGTTCCGTGCCGATATTTGTTTCTCTACATCTACAGAAACACAAATGATGATGAGATCGTTATAAGCAGTTAATATAATGTAGATCTACGAAAGCGAATTCCCATTTTTATCAACGTTAGCTGAATTGTGTATTATAAAACATTTATATATTAAACATCTGTGACCAATTAAGCGATGAAGCGGCGGTTTAAAGGTCTGCCACAGAACCGGGGCAAACCCATACCGAAGCCTACACCCGGCGAAACAAAGACAAATTTTCTAATATGCCTGCAGAAGAATGACGAATTTTTGAGAGTCAACATCCCCCCCCCCCTCTTCCCTTCCCTTGACGTAACACTAAAGACTTTTTTTTTTTTTTACAAAATGAGAATTGAAAAAATTATATTTTTCCACAAATGTAAGCTTATAATGTAAAAACTTTGTAAATAGGAAGCATTAAAGAAATATTTACTGCAATGAGTGTACTTACATCATATTACATCATTTAGATGTTATTTATTTTTTCCCAATCTACTAACTTTTCTTATCTGTAATGTTACGTTTATAATTTCACGAAAATGATTGAATGGTTCGAGATAGGCAGTCTTGAAATTACTTATACCTGAGTAAACCAGGACATTTTTTGATTATTATTATTATTATTTTCAAATCAAGTCAGCCCTGGTCTATATTTCATTTCACAAATACTACTGCTTTCAATCTGTAGTGAAAATAGTGTCACACGCAAACATTGTCACTCGCAACCTGGAATAAAATAATTTAAAACACTTCTCCATATTATGGGATTTAGCTATGATTGCATATAACACGCAGAAGCACACGCATGCAGTAAAATTTCGCATCATTCATAAATTATAAAATCACTATTTGTAAAGGGAAGAAGAAATAGCCATTTTGTAATAGAAGAGAGATTTCGAATTTGGCTTTTTTTTTTTTTTTTTTTTTTTTTTTTTTATCTCAAACGGGTTAAAAAACTTCACCCCACAAACCAGGTCTGAAATTTCAGGCCATTGCATATCTCTAAGGGGACTGTGCATTATCAAATTTGATAAATTTCGGTAACCACAGTTTGATAGGATTTAGATTTCCAACAGTCTAGAATTTATTTCTCTTTTCACCATCGTCGTCATCAGTTCATTTTTTAACAGATATTATCTCTCAGTACACATGAATACCATAATAGCCATTCCTAAATTCTACGATGCAAGGCGTTAGATGACAATGAAATTTTGAACTTCGCCCGCGACAAGAGAGCGAAACTCTGCGATCGATAACTCTAATTTACTCGCACTGATTTTATATCTGTCTGTGTTTGTTTAGTTCAGTCCACTTCATGTCAGCAGGCTGTAAACAAATTTAGGGAAAAGGTTGGTCACAATGTTGTGGCTATTTAACATAAGATGTTAAAACCAAGATTCCATAAAGAACTCTTATTTATATTGTCTGATTCATAAAATATCGCTATTCAAAATTATCTTGAGAAAACTGATTTGTAATTGTCAGCGCAACATGGATTATTGGAAATCACAGTCCATAGTTTAAAGTATTACTGGTAGTCTAAAAGCTGGTAATACACAAAGAAAAATAGTGAGATGTAAATGAAAACGAGTATCATTTTACAATTGGTGACACAATTTCGAGAAACTGGGAATATTTGATGTTTCTTAGAACTGTTTATATTATATCAAACAATTGGCAATTAGCATCTGTTGGCAACAGCTCAACGAAACAGTCGAAATGAAAGTGTTTTTTATGCCAAGATGGCAAGATGATAAAGTTTGTTCCAAATGTCAGTTTTGTGGTCCGAAATTACGCATATGATATTTTTGCCGTTTTCACGTTCACGCTTTCAGTCATTGGAGATTACTTTCTTTTAACACAAATAAGACTTAATAAAGTTCGATTTAATGAGAAAATGAGTCAAATTAGTAAAAAATTTCAATTTAGTCAGTTAGTAAATTAGTCAATTAATTTTACTGAGTCAATTTAGTAAAAAAAAAACCAGCATGTTAACTAAAATCTGTTCCAGAAGTTCTAAAGCGCAATCGTAAGTCGTATTTCTATCAAACTAATACTTCGGATAAATTTTTCGCATTCGAAGACTGTATTTCTTAAAAAGTGATTTCTTAGAAATTCAACTTCATTTTTATCATATCAATAGAAGTGTGTCCAACAATCTTAAGTTTTCTAAATTAAATTTCTCTAGTAATATATGCACAATTTGTTCCTTGGTCAATAGTAACATAAAAGAATAAATAAAGGATTTTAAAATGTTAGGACTCACGAAAGTGGCTACGCAGCCTGCCATGAAGCTGTAAAATAAGGTTTCTCTTACAATTTAGTTTTGAAAAATAATCGCTTTAATTTTGCTATTCTGATTCTTAGAAATGCAAACTATAGTTGCATATATAAAAATAACTTTTTAAATTATTAATAGCTATTATGAAAATAAAGACTTACTTTCATTCTACAATAAAAGAACTAATTAAACACTGGATATATATATATATATATATATATATATATATATATTTAATCAAAGCATAATTTTTTTTTTATTACTACTATTTTTTTTTTCCTTCTTGATATTTAACTTAAATGTCTCTATCAAAGGTTAATTAAGACAAGTTACGAGTAAAATTCATTAATATAGTAATTTATATAGATCTATCATCCCATTGTTATCATGCAAAAATTTTTGATGCCGAAAAAATTTTTTGGCATCAGCCATATAGTGGTATTGAAACCATTGAAACTCGGCATTTGTAATAGAATAGAATAGAATGTTGATGAATTTTCAAAATGTCAAAATATTGCGTCTTTTAGTTCTTCTAATAAATTTATTTAAAAAAAATGGATAAGTTACCATAAAAGCAAATTATATTTGACTAAATTATGAAAAATATAATTTTTATAATCAGTTGCTTTGTTATTATTATGAAATAAAAACTGGTTTGATTTTTAATAGAATACGTTTTTTAAAGTTTGATATTTTTTAAGATTTTATATTAGTAAGTAATATAGAATTTTCAAAATTCTTTTAAATATAGTTGGCAGCGGCGTAGGTACAGAACGTTAGTTTTAATATATAAAAATAGTTTAACTTTAAATGTTAACCAAATTAATAAATATATAAAAGAAAAAGAAAAATGATTTCGAAATTGTATCTGCAGTTTTTCATTCACTTTTAGGACATAATTTATTCATAAATTTTATTTTATAAATTATCTGTGTGTATTCACTCAGAGAAAGACGGCCATTTTGTCGACTTTTCTCTGAGTAAAAAGGAATCATCCCCCCCCCCCCCCAAATGATCAATCTATGTCTTATTACTATATCTATGGTAAAATTATTATTCTTGTAATGATAATTTGCAAATTACTTTTGTCTTAATCTGACAAATTTGCTATTGCTTTTTTTTTTTTTTTTTTTTTTCGACAGGTAGATGGCAACATTACAGTCTATTCAAGTAACCAGAATTGTCTCTCTACAAATATAAATTCTATAATTTGGATATAGCTTTAAAAAAAAATAATAATAATAATAAAATAATAATAATAATAATAATAATAATAATAATGATAATTCGTTTATAATAGTATTCATTATGCTAATAAATAATCCTTGCTTAATATTATTTAGATCAGTATTTGTGATGGATTATTACAGAAGATGTCAAACCTTTATCTCAGAATTCTAATGATAATCCGCGATTGTAATGATCGATAGATGGCGCTTTCTCAACACTGCAGTTGTTAGTAAACATTGCCACGTGTGTTCCATTAGTGTTCTTTTTGTTATTATACTTAATATTCGTACTATAATTTCTCCGCCATTACATCATGGAAAATTGATTGCTTTTGGAAAAAATACTTCAGTTTATTCAAAGTTCGATCGGAAGTAGATTTTTAACTGAAGTTGAACAAATATTAGTTTCAAATCATCGGATTCATTCTTTACTTCCATTAGCCGAAGCAACTGAAATTTTAAATTTGTCATTTGGAAATAAATGGAAGCTCAATTCTGGATTTCTTGATCCTTTGGAGTTAGATTGTAGCACACAACAGTATGTGTTATCTTTTTTACCGTATTTATTCATTTTTATTCAATAAATATATGTGAAACTAAATATCGGCAAGCAATGGCGGCTGTATGGAATTCGAATTAAACCATGTTTATTGTAATTTCACCTTAGCCCACCAGAGGGCGAGCATTTCATTACAATCGCGGATAAAGTGGGAGCAACTTTCTGTAAAGCTTTTATAAAGATAAATGTATACGTGTAACAAACTCACAAAAATGAACCACATCCAGTTTTTTTTTTTTTTTTTATCTTCAAATTTGAATTTATTTATCTATTTGTTTATTTTTATTTATTTATTTATCTATTTTCATTTTTTAATTATCTGTTAATTTATCTGTTTTATTTTTTTTTAAGTTTTACTTAACTTGAGCATTATTCCATTTCAGACCTCTACATTCTTTAACAACAGTTATTACACTAATTTTCATTCTTTTAAAATAAACCACGTAAATAAACGTAGTTTTATATAATCTAGATTTTAATATGAAAGTATTGCTTCGATTTTCTTTTCTTTTTTTAAAAAAAAAAAAAATACCGGTACGTTTGAGCTGAGAAAATTGTACTGAATCTGGTGATACATTTTCCTAAAGGAAGCGATCATTAGATTTTTTAAATTAAATAAAATGTGATAGTTTCTTTCAATTATGGTCATTTCAAAACAAATTTTGCCTGTGGAGAAATAAAAATCTTTTAAAACAGATTTATATATAGATATAGATAAAAGAATCCTTTTTCATTTTTTATTTCTATCTGAATCAAATGGTAATGAAGCAGAAAGAATTAAATTTATTAAATTTCAAAGTTAATTAAAATGTATAACCATTAAGATTGTAATTTTTTATAATAGAATAAAGAATTGATAATAATATAATTGATTTTACTTATAATTTTTTGGTAACTGAATAAGAGCTAGAAAAATTAGGTCTCGCTAGTACATGGTGGCAAAACTAAAATGCTCAGTAGATGCTGAGATATGGCAAACAGCAGCGCTACTTGTCGTCCTATAAATACCAAAATTAAGGTGACCGGGTAATGCGCTGTTGTAGGTAGCGAGGATTCGAAAAGAGGTTTTGAGTGATTGCAATGGAATTTTCGTTTTGTTTTTATATATACAAAAATAATTAGTGATTTTTTTTTTTTTTAATAGGAAATTTTATTTAAATATAACCAGCGATGTGGACAAAGCCTGTTAGTATAATAATGAAGAAAAATAAATTGCAGAAACATGCAAGAAAAAAAGAAGAAGAAAAGAGAAAGCGTGTGTGAAAGAGAGAGAATAAGAAGGTTGTGATACTATTATAATATATTAAATTTATAATTTGACTCATTTTTATGCTTGTTTAAAACAGATTCAAGTTGGCATCCATGATCAAACAGGTAAGTTCAATACACTCGCCACATGATGTTTATCGTTTGGCGTTGTCGCACGGTATACAATTTCCTGCGGTTGTTATCATTGGTTTTAACACAAATAATTTTTTACTTTTCAAGAGAGAATACCAGATGTCAATGCACTTGAGATAAATTTTTCTGAACATCATTGATTTTTTATATGACAAATTTATACAAATTTAATTTAAATAGTTATAAATATTTTGTTTGATAGTTACAACTGTTGTCATGCCTTCAAAGTACTTTTGAACATTAACACGATTCTAGTAACATTTCAACTTTTATTCAATTACTGAGATGTGCACATTATTAGACCCAACGCAGAAATTACATATCTCCTTACCTTATGCCAGGGGCGAATTTACAACTCTCGAGTGCTCGGAGCGAAAGTCTCACTGGGGACCCCTGGTTGGAGGCTCTTCACCATCCCTATCAACATGTCCCCTTGTATTTCTTAACTTGAACTTTTAATCATAAAAAGGCATTAAGATCAGTTTTAAAAGCAATTCGAAAGCCCAAATCAACGTGGGGGCCAGTGGCATTAGCCCTGCTTGTCAGGCCTTGCATAAATGGGTCCGTTTGATTTTTGTATTATTGCTCTACGGTCACTTTTTTGTACATTATAGCTTTTTATACCAGAACCTACGGTTTAAAGGAGAATTGCAACAAATGTTTCGGGTCAAAATAAAGGTACGATAACTTCACCAGATATATATACTTAAAACTTAAGTTTCTTTCGGAGGCCCCCTCAAGATCAGAGGCCCAAGGCGGCTCGATCAATCTGCCTTCAATTAGGTACGCCATTGCCTTGTGCCTTTAGTTTTCAATATTTCAATTTCCAAATTTGTGAATGGTAAAGAAAATGTTATATCTTATTATAAATCGGCGAAAGTTTTGTTCCGATAGCAAAAAGAGGGCCAGTAACAAATTAGATAAAATCAAATATTTAGAATCATCCTGTAAAAGACAATGAATATGTACTTGAAATTCATTATAGCTGTACCATATGTGATTATGTTTCTTCTTATAAATTATTTATTTCCATATAACTGAATTATATATATTCCTTTATATGAAAATAGTCTGTATATTCATGACAATATAAACGTATCTTTAACAACAATGACATTTTTTGAAGTCTTTCCTTTTCTTTATAATATGTAAGATTTTTATGTAAGATTTTTAAATAAATGCCGCGTCACTTTTATCAAAATTGACACATTATTACAGAATACACAAGATACCGTAATCATAATAGGAAAATATTAAATAGCTGATGAAATAAATAAAATAAAATAAAAATAAATTTTTAACTCCGCATGCGCGAATCTTAACAAAATTTCATTGCATAATTTATTAGCAAAATCTGAAAAAAAAAAAAATATATATATATATATATATATATATATATATATATATATATATAATACAAATATTGTGAAAATTCAGGAAGATATCGTAAACAGAATAGCTTGAATTTTAGCTTTTTACAAAAGGAAGCAATCATATAAAAGAATTTCTCAACAATTTTGTTTTAAATCAACATTTTTATTTTCATTTCTTTACATTTTTATTTTGAATTAATGACATACTATATTGTCATTAATTGATTCAAAATAAAAATATGGATAAAATCTCTTATCTTTTAATGTCTTTATATGAGAAATTGAAATTTAACTCATTATATTGGTGTTATCTTTTTTTTTTTTTTTTTTTTTCTTATGATATTCGCATATTTATTTATTTATTTTTTTAAGAGGAACTCTAAACATTTGGTTAATAAATTAATCAAAAGACATTTTATTAACGCTTCCGCATGTGCAGTTAAAAATATTTTATAAAAATACTCATACTTTATTTTGTGACTTTATTAAATATTTAATATTTTTACATCCGGATCACAATATATTGTGTTTGCTGCAGTACGTCAGGTTTCCTGAAAATGAGTTTGCATTGGATAAGTACCCTACATCTGCATGTTATACATAAAAATCTTTCGAAAAATTTTCGTTGTAGTTAAAGAGACCTTTTTATATCACTATGAATGCGCGTGATATTCACATACAAACGAAACATTATCACATACTTTAAAAACAACAAATTGCAAGCTTTTTTTTTTTTTTTTTTTTTTTACAGGGTGATCTTAAAAATTTTTGTTTTTGTTTAATTTGTTACTATTCTCCTTTATGCTATCACGACAAAGCTTTTTCTGATTTATATGAGGTATAACATGTTCTATATCTAATAACCCACAAGTTTGAAAACTGAAATAATGAATCAAAAGTAAAGGTATAAGGTTAAGATATGCGTAATTGTGGGTCTAATTGTATTATATTTAATATTTGCTGCACTGGGTTTAATAAATTGCATATAAAGCTACAGTAGTATGCACATCACTGTAGTTTTATGAATAAACGTAAATTACCCTGAACTTACAGCATCATTTCAATATATACACTGATGTTAAAAATTTAAGCAACAACCTGTTTTTTCGTTTTCTTCTTTTGCGCATAATTTTTAAACATATGAACATAAAATTTATATTTCATGTTCGTTATCATACCATTAATCGAATTTTATATAATTTTAGCATGAGTAATAATTTTTAAACTAATAATTATTCATTAAATATGCTTTGGAAAAAAAGAAAAATTTCAACAATTTTAGAAAAGAAAACTTAATGAAAAGTGGTGTTAAGGATGCATTACAGATAGATAAAGCCGCACATGCCTTGAAATGTTACTCTAAATCTCAATTTTTCTTTCTGTATAAACTTTTCTTTTACTTTTATAATAGACTTTAAAAAAAATATATATAACTAATAATTTGTAAACTATGAGCATCATGAAAATAATAAAAATGTCGATAAATACTAGTTTTATAATGAACTTCTTATCCAATTTTCATGTTTGTATGTATATTTTTTTAAAAGTTATTCACATGCGAAAAAAAGATGAAAAAAGAAGAAACAGAATGTGGAAACAGAATATCGATGCATGTGCATCTTCACTAATCTGTAATGCATCCGTATGACCATTTTTCTTTTATAAATTGTTCAAGTTTTCTTTTCTAAAATTGTTGAAAATTTTCATTTTTTCCAAAGTTTATTTTTGAGAAAAAATGAATATTTAGTAGCTTAAAAATCATTACTATGTTGAAGTTATATAAAATTTGGTTAATGATATGATAACGAACATGCCATCCAAATTTTATGTTCATATGTTTATTTGTTTAAAAATTATGCGCAAAAGAAGAAAACGAGAAAACAGGTTGTTGCTTAAATTTTGAACACCAGTGTATATTAATGAAAAAATATACATGACAAGTATTCTATTTAATCTTTTATCTATCGCATTATGAAACAGAAAATAATTCATTTGAAACAGATTTTTTTATATGTTGTGCCCAAAAGAAAAGGAGACCTTAGCTGTAGCGGCGTTATATCAAATCCCAGTGAGTTAATGTGTTGGCCGATATATGGCATGGTGGTATTGCTACATGCACATGCGTAGTTAACGGCTTTGCATCAATATCCTCATTGCCTGAGAGTCATTTCCGCAGTTCGTTGCATGATGGATTCCTCCAGATCAGCATAAAAGGTGTGCCCAAATGAGAAGGAGACTAAAGTTATATGTGAAGAAATTTTAATAAGAATATTATAATTACAGTTCATGTGGCATAGTACAACTATAAATAATTGCCATGTGATACACTGATCCCAGCGTGTAGGAAGGAAGTGGATGGCTCAACAGATGGGTCAGGCAAACATCCATTCTCTCCGTCTTCTGATTCTCTGACAGATGCTTGGACACCCAATGTGCACAAACTTTGCGATAACCAAGATTTTTGTGGATTATGTGATGCGCAGTTCCTTTGTTTATCGACAGTTCAACAGCAATTTCACGTGTGGTGATCCGGCGATTCTGCCGTATGAGCTCATCCACGGCCGACCTTTTTGGGCTGATCTGGAGGAATCCATCATGCAACGAACTGCGGAAATGACTCTCCAGCAATGAGGATATTGATGCGAAGCCATTAACTTCGCATGTGTATGTAGCAATACCACCATGTCATATATCGGCCAACACATTAACTCACTGGGATTTGATATAACGCCACTACAGAGCTAAAGCCTCCTTTTCATTTGGGCACACCTTATAGTTACATAAGAGTATTGTTTAAAGATATATGCAGTAAAAACTCTGCATATCACCTCATCATAGTAATTAACAAGGATTTATTGAGATGGAACTTCAGTGTACCATTCGTACATAGAGGTCGAAAAAAAATCAGAACCTTAAAAAAGTGTAAAAATGTATTCACTTTTATGTTTCTTACATTTCTTCTAAGATTGAAAGAAAATTCTTGCAATAATAGAGGAATTAATTATAACACACGTGAAGATCACGAAAAACACCAAACAAGAATATACCAATATCACACTATAAAATCCTTTCTTGAATAAAAACGGCTACATGTAAGGTCTAGCGCCATGGAGTGAAATTAAAATGAGATATATACGTTCTATTATTTTAAATATCTTTGACAATTCTTCTATAAATTCTATTTTATACGCTTTATAAACTAATGGTACTTTAAAGGTGCTGTCGGTAGGTAGATAAAGGGTTCAGGTTATGTTAGTTTATTTTTATTTATTTATTTATTCCTGCAAACGGTATTTGAGATCGAAATTTCATAGAATGGCTATTAAAATAGCGCTTATCACTGACTAATTGATTGATTCTATAATGCTGTTAGATGACACTATAATTACACAAAATTTAAACGCGTATATAATTAAGTATAATCATTATATGAAGTGAAACTGCGAATAATAGGATGGCCGAATAAGACACGAGATTGTTGACCGACAGTTCCGACTTAAAGAGTTTAAAAGCACAGCCTGGTGGTAAAAATAGGAATTTATAATATATTATGAGTAAACGATATTTTGTAAGCATGAATAAGCATAATCTTTATATGAAGTGGAATTATGATTTTAATTATATTAAAATGGCTTACAGCGCCTTCTTGCGGCGAAAATATGTTGTGAATTTTCACCTTATGAAACGTAGTTATGTTCATTATTATTTTTTTTTTTTTCTTTTTTAAGGGGCACCTTTTTTTTAAGGTACTTTACAACTAACTAGTATTTCATATATTTATTTAACTATTCATATTCACTTAAAACCGTAGCCAGACAAAATTTTCAAAGGGGTTTAAAAAATTTTGCATACTGTTGAGTGTTGAAACATAATTAAAAAGTTTTCGACAAATTTGCAAATTTCGGTTGGGGGTCTAAGCACCCAAAAGCCTCCATTGGCTAAGGTCTTGTATTTATTTGCTTTTTATTACTTTCTCTTACCATAAGGTAGAGAAAGTATTCTTTTTGGGTCAAATTTTCGAACGCGAGATTTTGTTATATTTACATGTTTTGAGGTCCCCTGAATACGAAAATCGTGTTTTTAGCAAATGGTCTGTGTGTCTGTGTGTGTGTGTGTGTGTGCATGTCTGTGTGTCTGTGTGTTTGTGTGTGTGTCTGTCTGTTATCAGCATATCTCAAGAACAAATAGTAGCAGACACTCCAAATTTGGTATTCTAAATGTACATCATATATAGATGCTACAGTAAGCTTTTCGTTAAAATCAAGCAAATGGTTCGTGTACAGGGACAATCAAGAGAATTCTAATGCATTATGTCTATGGGGGAAATTGTAGATAAGTAGAGTTTAACGTCTATAGACTGCACTAAACCAAATGAAACGAATATATGTTTTTGTAATAGAGATAGTCAACAGGGAAAAAAAAATATGTGTATGTAGGAGCCTCACCTCCCCCCCTGGGGGAGAAGTCCCCCCTCGAGGGGAGTAAATTTTTATGATGGGTATCTTTCAAAAGAGTTCGCCAATACCTTTAAAACGAATGGTTGAACCATCGATCTGCGATTTTTTTTTTTTTTTAACATTGAGAATAAAATGGACTTTTTTGGGGTATTTAGTGTTATACTTCTTCTCTAATATGGAAATCGTTTGCATTATCATAAAAGTTATTTTTTTAAAATAATAATTTTAATAAAATATTTTTTTAAAAACAGAATTATTTTTTAATTTTAACCGAATTAAATTTTATATAAATTTTGGTACATTAATGAAACGGGGGGTTGAGGGGGGCAGTAGCCCCCCTCACACAGAATTAATTATCATATAAAAGTCTTCCGAAGCCTAATTTGAATTGTTTAACATAGGTTTACATACATCGTTATCTTACCTCTTAATCTCCAACCTGTATTTATAGTATTAAATTTCAGGGTAAGAGAAAGTCGTGTGAGTGACACACCAGATTATTAAACTTGAAATTTAATACATCTCGTACAATCTTCAACAAAAGATTTTCTATGAGTTATTAATAAATTGAAATAAAATTCCCCTTAAAACGATACTGAATGATGTAAAACAAAACATTTGTAAGCGAACATCATAAATTGCAAAAATCATACTTTTAAATGACAAAAAGTACTTCACAAATCTTCAAGACAACAAATCCCCCCCCCCCCACACACACATATAATTAAAAAATATATCCCCTCCATTAAAATATATATATGTGTGTGTTGTAGTTATTATACAAAAACTTTTTTCTATATTTAACTATACAAAAATTCAAGGAGTACAAATTATTTATTAAAATCATTTTCCATGATGAGTGCAAACGTTTTTCATTTCAGAGATGAATAACACTAAACGTGAAAGAAAAGTCGATTTTAAGCCTTACAGACGACATTTAAAGAATTCTTTTTAAGAGTTTTATTTATTTATTTATTTATTTATTTATTAATGAGAAAAAGAAATGATGATTTTATTTTAAACTATCACAGATCTGTGGTTCAATCATTTGTTTTATAGGTACGAACTAGATCTTAAAAAAAAAAAAAAAACCTCTTAATGAAAATTTACGATAGTGATGCTTCTACATATACATTTTCTTTACGGTTGACTATTAACGTTATAATTATAAATATATTTTTTAATTTAACAGTGATTGGTTAAAAGTAACTCTGATCTTGTAGATATAGGCAAAATTTTGTCCCATACTGCCATATTAAATATATATATATTACAGTGCCACCTGTTGAACGATATGTTCCAAAATGTAATCAGCACCAATTAAAGTCAAGGTCCAGCTAAATATCAAGTTTGATTCAATACCGTTCATTGGTTCGTGAGGTACAGTGTGCACAGTATTTTGGTAACACATGTTGGCAGCATTTACATTTGGTAGCATAGAAAATTTTGATAACGATATTTTCTAAAAATGGTCAAATCGGGTCCAGGAAATCTCAAAACATATAAATTCATCGAAACAAACAGGAGGTCATAATTTTTTAGGAATATAATACTTCTTGTGTGTAAAAAAGTATTGGAATATTTTTACTTTCTTCTATATGTAATGTAATATAGAGAAAGTATTGGATTCGTAAAATTTTCGAACTCCGGTTTTCGATGAATTTACACATTTTGGGATCTCCTGAACATGATTTGATAGTTTTTAGAAAATGTCTGTCTGTGTGTCTGTCTGCGAGTCTGTCTATGTGTGTGTATCACGAATTTTGTGGAAGCTGTATCTCACGAACCAATGAACGAAATTTAACGAAACTTGGTATTTAGTTGGACCCTGACATAAACTGGTGCTTATTAGATTTGGGAATCAATCGCTCTGCAGGTGGCGCTGTGATCGCATTTTTTGTAAACTTTTAACATGGCAGTATAGGGCAAAATTTCGTATAAATATACATAATGAGAGTTATTTTTAACTTGTGATTGTAAAATTAATATGAATTATTGATAATAGTAGCAGTTAACTAGGAAAAAAATTTTGTGCATGTGGGGGCATCGTAAATTTTCAAGATGGGTATCTTTCGAAAGGTCTCGTCAATACCTTTAAAACGAATGGTTGAACTATAGATCTGTGATAATTTAAAACAAAGTTATCGATTTTTTTTCTTTTACTTTTAACGAAAAAAAAAAAACCTAGAAAAAAAAATCGTAAGGTTTTTTTTTTTTTTTTAAATATTGAAAATAAAATGGACTTTTTCAGGATATTTAGAATACTACTTCTCTAATAAGGAAATCGTCTGCATTATCATGGAAGATAACTTTTTTCAAATAATAATTTTAATAAATTATTTTTACTGAGTGAATTTGTATAGGAAAATATAGAAGAAAGTCATGTGGTGGCCACAACATACTAGTTTTCTGGTGTATATAAAAGAAAATAACAAAGAAAAGAAAGAGTTAAAAATGAAATGAAATGAAAGAAAAATTGTTGCTTTCAAAGGTTGTACTGGCGAAAGAACGTGATAACGCTTAATCAGACATTTTATACATATTACACAAGGAGTTTTCAAAACATCATTTGTAAGCAGTTTTTTTTTTCTTTGTTTCTTTAAAGAATAAAGAAAAAGTGTATAATGAGCTGTTTTTGACATGCGAAAATTAATCCTGTGGTTGTTAAGGGAAGTAGAAATAAAACATTTTGAACAGTGTTTATAAACCTTTTAGAATTAACAATGTATTTTGAATTTTAAAAGATAGGCAAGACACACTATTTATTTTACAATAAAAATGTTTCTTTCGTGATTTCTTTCTTTATTTTTGGTTAAAAAAAAAAAAAAAAAAAAAAAAAAAAATCTTATTTTTCTAAATAGAACAGTGTGTTATATTAATAATAATAATAATAATAAACCTTATCTCTGATTTTCACAAAAATCTTTAAAAACATTCCCAAGAAAATAAGATTTCTGTCATATTTTGTTTCTAGTGGAGCACGGAAAGAAGGGTTTTCTGAAGAAGAAGGTAATATAGATTAAATTTTGTCGTAAAAATCTCCTAACTCTAAAATTTCATCAGAAAGGTTAGAGTATTTATTTTCCAAGTATCTGTAAAACGAAGTTTCTGCCATATTTTGTCCCCAGCGGAATGCAGGTGATCAGTAAATGCTAGTTTTCCAAAAGATAAAAATAATTCAAATCGAATTGCCATGTCCAAAATCGCCCAACCGTAAATTTTTATCAAAATCGTTAGATCAGTTTCCTAAAAAAAACAGATTCCTGCTACATTTGGC
This sequence comes from Salticus scenicus, assembly GCA_963930645.1. Lineage (NCBI taxonomy): Eukaryota > Metazoa > Arthropoda > Arachnida > Araneae > Salticidae > Salticus > Salticus scenicus. Next base: position 217,231,616 of record OZ005655.1, on the reverse strand, counting down.
CCAGAAAAGACCACGGGTTACCAAAAAAAATATATTAATTTTTTAAAAAATGTATATCAGTCAAAACTTTTTTTTATCTCAAAAAACTCTTGTAGGTATTGCGAGGTTTCACAAAATTTTCGTAAGAAATTCGTAAATTTGAAGTTGCGAAGAAGTCGAGTTGGATTCGAAGCCTTAACTCTGATTTATAAAGGTACTCTACGAAGGACAGTCAGTAAAAAATCATTCAATAAGTCCCGGGACTAATCCCCAGATAGTGTCGCATGAAATATTTCTGTGTGGGTAAAGTAAACCTAACTTTCAAAAGATACATGTTAAAGTTTCATGATATTTCGGTCATTTGTTGCCGAGATATCAAAGTTTTAATGGCCCTACTTTTGATGTTTTCAAAAAATGAGGGACAAAGCTGAATTTCATGAGTCGATTAATCATTGCTTTATGATAGGCAAAAATATTGTTGAAATTTAGCAATGGCTTAACAGTTTCAACAGTATTTTTGTCCATCAAAAAACAATGTTTAAACAAGAAACGAAATTCAGCTTTGTCCCTCATTTTGAAAACATCAAAAGTAGGGTCACAAAAACTTTGATATCTCGGCAACAAACGATCGAAATATCATGAAACTTTAACGTGTATCTTTTGAAAGTTAGGTTTACTTTACCCACACAGAAATATTTCATTTGCGACGCTATCTGGGGATTAGTCTCGGGGCTTATTGAACGGTCTGTTAGTTACGAGTTAACGGCCTTCTTTCACTTACCGTCGCCGGAAGCCCGAGCCAATGTTATTCTATGGGGAAATTTTCTTTACAAATAACTTATTAACTAATACATATTTTTAAATTCTGTTTTCACATTCAGAAAATTCCCAACTGTTAAATTGACGGACCTTTTTTAAAAATGTATTTTTTTAATTTTTAATATTTTATTTTGAAATTGCAAAATGAAAAAATTTCACATATTGAAAATTCGTATTTTGCAGCTTCAAAATAAAATATAAAAATTTAAAAAAATAATTTTTTGAAAAAGGTCCGTCAATTTAATAGATGGGAATTTTCTGAATGTGAAAACAGAATTTAAAAATATGTATTAGTTAATAAGTTATTTGTAAAGAAAAATTTCCCATAGAATAACATTAGGTTCCGCTTCCGGTGGCGGTGAGTGAAGAGGGCCCTGTATATAGAATATTCACACTGTACTTGAAGTCCTTTTTAATAGCTGCACATAAGGATATAGAAAAAGAAAACAACCTTAAAATTATGTCTCAAAATGACTAAAAATAATGACAGCAATGGTAAGCAGATGTTAAAGAGATTATTCAAAAGCCCAGTTTTTTCAAAGATTGCTTAAGTTGTTATTTAGATAATGACGCATATAACATGTATCACTGTGTAACATGTCAATATATAAACATATGTCACTGGATGTAGTAACAAAAACTGGTCAACATTTTTACAAGTATTGACATAGGTCGAATACTCACCAAAAACAATGGCTATAGTTTGTTAAGAAAGATCATTTTATTCTCTAAAGATAATTAGGATCTATTTAAATTCTGAGCAAAGATTTGACAATTTAGTTGTTTTATCGACTGAAGTGATTCCATTCATGTATAAAGTTTTTTTTCTATAAAAAAACGTAAATCTCAACAGTTTTTTTTTCTCTAAAATTTATCTGCTAATTGTATAAATAACATTTTAAAAATTTTACATGCATTTTTTTTTCTTTTTATTTATTTAATTTTTAATATATATATATATATATATATATATATATATATTAAAAAAATAATAATAATAAAAATAGCAAAAATTAGAAAGTTAAAGAGTTAAAAAATTAGCTTTGATGATTGGAGTTCAGGGTTCAGGGTAACAAAAAATTTTCAGATAAATTATGAAATACAGTTCTATACTTATTTTATATTGAAAAACAGATCTTATAAAATTTCGAAAATGTGTATGTATGTGAAACTGTATGCAGCTAATAATTAGAATAATTTCAACCTATAGGATACAGGCATGATGTTTATCCTTGTTAGATACTTCTTTAAAGTTTGTTTTAATATCTGTTTATAGCGTACAACAACAACAACAAAAATATAATATACTTTTTTTTTCAAAAAGAATTTTTCTATAAAGTACTATAGGTATGATTAGCGTTAATAATTGGCTTATATACCCCATAAAAACATTCAGATGCATTATGGAATACACTATTTATCCATAAGTATTTGGACACATTCGAATTTAGACATTTTAACAAATATCTAGAAAAAATTCTTTAAGAATCATCTTGAAACTTTGGTAGTATAAATAGAATGTTATACCTCATATATTTCCGCAATAGTTGTGTCTGGAAGAAGAAAAGGGGACCAGTAAAAAATTAAACTAAAATAAAAATGTTTTGAGTCAACCTGTAAAAAGTAATGCTTGAAATACATTTTGGATATAACATGTGATTATGAGGATTTTTCTCATTACCTGTATAAATTTTTATGAGGCAGCCACATATATTCATGGAGATATAACGGTTTTAAAAAAAAGTACAAAAAAAAAAAATCCGCTTTTTTAATTATAACACGTAGGATATATTAGACCCAGTACAACGGCAATTTTAAGAAATTTGGCTTACTACATTAGACACAACATACTGCAATCAGAATGCAAAAATGTTCAATATCTTACGAAATATGAGCATTTTTACTAAATAATTAAGTACTCATGCGCTAACTTAAAAAAAAAAAAAAAAGCGTAATTTAATATCTAACGATATTGAACAACTTATATGAAAGCCCAAACAAATATCGTGTAAATTTAATAAGTTACGGGAGATAGTATGAACAGAATTTCAGTTCTTCTGATAAAAAAAAAAATTGAAAATGGTTGGGAGGCTTTATCAATATTTATTCACAATCAGAGAACACTCTATTAGCATTGGAAATTGATTGAATCAAAATAAAAATGTGAGTAAAACACTTTATAGATTAGCTTTTATTTTGAGAGAACTAAAATTCTGTTCATTCTGTCTTTCATAACTTTTTGAATTTCTATTTGTTTGGGGTTTTCATATAAGTTGCTCAATACTTTTGGCTTTTAAATTATGCAAATGATTTTTTTTTTTTTTTTAAACTAACGCATGCGTAGTTAAAAATTATTTAGTAAAAACACTCATATTTTAAAAGATATTGAACATTTTTGCATTCTATTTGTGATATGCTATCTAATGTAGTCTGCCTAATTTCCTTGAAATGTCTTTGCACTGGGTCCGTTACCCTACGTGTTATAATTTTAAAAAAATGATTTTTTTAAAATTAAATATAAAAAATAAAAACTATATCTTCTTGAATATATGTGGTAGCCCCATAAAACTTTATACAGGTAATGAAAAAAATCCTCATCATCACATGCTGCAGCCAAAACGCATTTAAAGCATTACTTTTTACAGGGTGATCCAAAACATTTTGTTTTTTGTTTAATTTTTTACTAGTCCCCTTTCCCTCTTTAAGACATAACTAGTGCTGAAATATATGAGGTATAACATGTTCTTTACACCACAAAAATTTCAAGAATATTCCTAAAGAACTTTTCTCGATATTTCACAAAACATCTAAATTCGAAAGTATCCAAATATTTATTGGTCGATAGTGTATAAGAGGCAATTGCTAGAATTGCAATTTCAATTCTGTTGCGGGATCTTCTTTATTGTTTCAAACAAATATTTACTTAACCCAACAACAATAAGTTTATATACGAGTATATACATTTTTTTTTCTTTTAAATTATTTTATTTATTTATTATTAATATTATTATCCATAATAATAATAATAATAATAAAATAAAAAATAAAAAAATATTTTCTTTTTCTTTTCACTATATTGCTGCGGCTGTGACGTCTTTTTTAACACTTTCCAACAAGGTTGAAAAGTGTTTATGACTTGGGTTTGTCTGTCTGTCTGTCTGTCCATGCTCTAACTCCCGTAAATATTAATGGAATTTCTTGAAACTGATATATGTTATTCAAGTTCACTATCGGATGTTCTCTATTGAAAATGGAGTTTATACCTCTACTGGTTTGTGTACAGGGACCCCCGAAAATATTTCAAAGCATTGTGTTCTATGAGAGGCATTTCTATAAACCATATTTTCATACCCTTACTGTACAAAAATCTTAATGAAATTGAAATATGTTACACAAGTTCACTATCGGATGTTCCCTATCGAAAATGGAGTTTATACCTCTACTGGTTTGTGTACAGGGACACCCTAAAATATTTCAAAGCATTGTGTTCAATGACAGGTATTTCTATAAACCATATTTCCATGCCTTTACTGTACACAAATCTTAATGAAATTGAAATATGTTATTCAAGTTCACTATCGGATGTTTCCTGCATAAAATGGAGTAAATAGCACCACTGATTTGTGTACAGGGACACACAAAAGTATTTCAAAGCATTGTGTTCTATGAGAGGCATTTCTATGAACCATATTTCCATACCCTTACTGTACAAAAATCTTAATGGAATTGAAATATATTATTCAAGTTCCCTATCGGATGTTTCCTGTATAAAATGGAGCAAATACCACCACTTATTTGTGTACAGGACACACAAAAGTATTCCAAAGTATTGCGTTTTATGAGAGATATTTCTATAAACTAAATTTTAATAACTTTACTTTGCACGAAGATTTGTGAAATTGAAATGTGTTATTTATAAGCACAAAAGAAAATGCTTTGCATAGAATATACCATGATTAGCATTAGATTTACAGGGTGACACAAAAATATTCAGCTATATAAAGAGCTATTAATAAATATTTGCTAAAAGTGTACTTTCGTTTCACATTAAGCATTTTTAACACTTTCTAACATTTTTAACACTTCCCAGCAAGGTAGAAAAGTGTTAATGACTTCGGTTTGTCTGTCTGTCCGTCTGTCTGTCTCTCCCCGCTCTAATACTTGTGGAATTTCTTGAAACTGATACATGTTATTCAAGTTCACTATCGAATGTTCTCTTTTGAAAATGGAGTTTATACCTCTACTGGTTTGTGTACAAGGGCATCCGAAAGTATTTCAAAGCATTGTGTTCTATGAGAGGTATTTCTATAAATCATATTTTCATACCTTTACAGTACACATATCTTAATGAAATTGAAATATGTTATTCAAGTTCACTATTGGATTTTCCGTATATAAAATGATTAAATACCAACTCTGTTTTATATACAAGGACACTCAAAAGTATTCTAAAGCATTGCGTTCTATAAGAGATATTTCTATAAATCAAGTTTTAATAACTTTACTTTCCACGTAGTTTTAGGAAATTGAAATATGTTATTTATATGCACAAAAGAATGCTCTACATAGAATGTAGCATGATTAGCATCAGATTTACAGGGTGACACAAAAATATTCTGTTATATTAAGAGCTATTATTAAAAATTTGCTAGAATTCTACTTCCGTTTACATTAAGCGTTTTTAACACTTCTTAAATTTTTTTAATTGTGAATATGATATCAATTTGTGTATCTGTCCGTCTGTCTGTATGCCCGCTCTAACTCCAGTAAATATTTATAGAATTTTTTTAAACTGATATATATTATTCAAGTTCACTATCGGATCTTTCCTATTGAAAATGGAGTTTATACCTCTACTGGTTTGTGTACAGGGACACCCGAAAGTATTTCAAAGAATTGTGTTCTATGAGAGGTATTTCTATAAACCATATTTTCATACCTTTACTGTGCAATATCTTCATGAAATTGAAATATGTTATTCAAGTTCACTATTGGATGTTTCCTATATAAAATAGATTACATACCACCACTAGTTTATGCACAGGGACACTCAAAAGTACTCTAAAGCATTGCGTTCTTTGTGAGATATTTCTATAAATCAAATTTTAATAACTTTCCTTTCCACGAAGTTTTAGGAAATTGAAATATGTTATTTATATGCACAAAAGAATGCTTTGCATAGAATATAGCATGGTTACCATTAGATTTACAGTGTGACACAAAAATATTCAGTTATATTAAGAGCTATTAATAAAAAATTTCTAGAATTGTAATTTCGTTTACATTAAGCGTTTTTGACACTTTATATCATTTTTTAGTGTGAATATAATTTCAATTTTTGTGTATGTCTGACTGTTCTTCTGTCCGTCTGTCTGTCTCTCTGTCTGTTTTTCTGCGCTCTAATTCCCGTAAATATTTATGGAATTTCTTTAAACCGATATATTTTATTGAAGTTCACTATCGGATGTTCCCTATTGAAAATGGAATGGATACCTCTTCTGGTTTGTGTACAGGGACACTCAAAAGTATTCGAAAGCATTGTGTTCTATGAGAGGAGTTTCTATAAATCATATTTTAATACCTTTAATGTATAGAAACGTTAATGAAATTTTAATATGTTATTCAATTCCCTATCGGATGTTTCCTATGTAAAATAGAGTACATTTCTAACTGGTTTGTGTACAGGGGCACTTGAAAGTACTCCAAAGCATTGTGTTGAATGAGAGTTATTTTTATAAACCAAATTTTACTAATTTTATTTTCCACAAAGCTTAATGCAATTGAAATATATTATTCTTTCGCCCAAATAGTGTGCCTTCTATGTAATATATTATGGTTAGCATTAGATTTACAGGGCCACACAAAAATAATCAGTTACATTAAGAGGTATTAATAAAAATTTGCTGGAATTGCACTTTTGTTTACATGAGCGTTTTAACACTTTCTTATAATTTTAGTGGGAATATGGTTTCAATTTGTGTATCTGTCTGTGCGATTTTCTACCTTTCTATCTGTTTGTCTCCGGCTCCTGTCATCCGTGAATATTTTGAGAAATGATACCCTCAAGTTCCCTATGGAATGTTCCCTATTTAAAATGTCATTAATAGGTCCTGTACAACTACTTGTTTTACAGGGACAATAACAAAAATAAATAAATAAATAAATAAAATAAAATAAAATAAAATAAAAAGCCAATGCATTACGTTTCAGGACAGCATTTTTTAAAAGTTATATTTAAAAAACTTTCTACTACAAAAATCTTAAAAGCATTAACATGTATTATTAATATTCTAAAATATCGTTTTTTATAGAATATGATATGATTAACTTTCAGATTTACAGGGCTACAGTAAAATATTCAGAGAGTTTAAAAGCTGTAATTATAATCTTACGGCTGCATTTTCTTTTGCGTTAAACCTTTTTAACATTTTCCAAAATGCCTAAGAGTAATTTTTAAATCAGTTAGTCTATCTTTATGTTTTTGAGTCATTCTGTCTGTTGTGCAATAACGTAGGCAAAGAATATTAATAGTTTTTCAATACAACAATTGCGTACAGTTGGAAAGTGTTACTAATCAATGCGTACTGCATGATTTTTCTTTCTTGTTTCTATTAAATTATTATTTTAAAAAATATTTTAGTCAATCCAAACGTTAGATTAATAAAATTTCATTTTGTTTATCTTATATGTTGTTGTAATATACCTTTACAGTCTCAAACAAAAGGGCTTAAACCGTGTGTGAGCTCCGTGGAATTAGACTATTATTATTAAGAACAGGGCTGGCCATTGGCCAACCCGCGGCCCACGGGCCGCATGTGGCCCGTAGTGTAAGATTCTACGGCCCGCGACAGAATTCAGAAAATTTCTAATTTAAAATGTTTGGTTAAAACATCTAAAATAAATAAGTTGTTTCTAACTTTTTAATAAAAATGCAATTAAGGTAGCTAAAGAAACAAATATCGTGCGCATTGATGTCAATAAAATATTATCAGATCAATAACTGATTCTTACTATTATACTTATGAATATATAATCAGAGTGTTCGTTGATTGTAAATAATTTTTGACTAAACACCTATTATCTTCCCTTAAAAAAAAAAAAAAAAAAAAAAAATGAAATTTAGTTCATTCTATTGTCAAGGATATTTTGAATTTACACGATATTTGCATAGGGTTTTTATATAAGTAGCTCAATATTTTTGGCTATTAAATTATTCAAATGAATTAAAAAAAAAAAAAAAAAAAAAAAAAGATTACGCATGCGTAATTAAAAATCATTTAATAAAAATGCTCATATTTCACAAGATATTTAACATTTTTGCATTCTGATGGCAAAATGCTGTGACTAATGTAGTAAGTTTCCTGAAAATGGCTTTGTACTAGGTCTAATACTCTGCATTTTACAATTAAAAAAAATGGCTTTTAAAAAAATAAAGAAATAAAATAAAAAAAGAAATTGTTTTATTTTCATGAACATATGTAGTATCCTAATAAAATTTTATACATATAATTAGAAGAGTCATCATAATCACGTGTTACAGCCAAAATGCATTTCAAGCATTATTTTTACAGGGTGATTCAAAACAGTTTGATTTTTATTTAATTTTTTATTGGTTCCTTTTTTTTTTTTGAGCAAAAATACATGAGATATATCATACTCTTTATACTTCCAAAGTTTCAAGATAATTCTTAAATTATTTTTCTAGATATTTGTCAAAATGTGTAAATTCGAAAAAGTCCAAATACTTATTGGTGGATAGTGTATAAAATTAAAATTTTCCAATTCTTGAAATTGAATCCCCCAAAATACTAAATCCCATATGATTTACAAAACCTTTGTAGAGATTTTTAAAATTTGTTTAAGTAAACTTTTTTGTCTTGCTATAATCTTAGAAAATTTATATTTATAACGAAATGCTGAAATAAATTTTGCGGATAGGTTCAACGTAGGAGAATATAAAATGTAAATTTCGTATTTTTTTTAAAGTGTGTCCCCTAAAATTTTTAATTAAATTTTGTTAAAATTCTGCATATCCTTTTATTCAACTTTTACTTGTTATAAGATGTCTAATATTTAAGAAAGCAGCGTGAAGGACAAAGTTTTTTGAACCCACTGTATTTGACTGCGTTCATGCCTTTAAAAAAAATTATTAATATTAATATTATTATTATTTTCAAATTTTCGATTTAAAATCTTTTTTTCGTTATTTAGGCATATAACTAATATATGTATATAAAGTATCTTAGAAAATAAATTATAAAAATGTGTAAATTTTATAAAATTAATTTTTTTTTTTTTCACAAATTCAATTAAAAAAAATTAGAGCATTTAAAACTATATACGTTCCCATACAATATATATATATTTCAAAGATTACAGTGCGCCGCCTCATACCCTGATACGGAGATGTACAAAATTTCAGCATTTGATTATAAAAAGTCCCAGTACTAGAAGTATGTTTAAATAAAGTCCTTTGGTAACTATTCACAAATTTATATATTATACTGTATTTTCACAAATTATATTCATAAGTTGAAAACATTTCATCAGACAACTTTACATTAAGTATTGTAGTACTCAATTTAATATTAAAATAAAACTGCTTTTTCACTGACGTACAAATGATAATATCAATAATTGTATTGAAAATGATATTATTAATATTGTTATTTATAATAACATTTTTAATGTAGTGCTCTTAAAATGATTAAAAAATAAATAAATAAATAATTTAAAACTGTACTTCCAAAAATAAATGACTAGGTGATTGTAAAATTCTTTTCGCAACTCAAACATAACGAAAAAATAAAATTCTCTTCTCCTATCTGTTATATCACCATTCGCTCTTACTTTTATCCAAATTAATGAAACATTGAACTTTAGGCATACCGAAACGGGAAATATTACTCACCTCCCACGAGATTATTGATAGCTGCCAAAGATGCCGCTTGGACTATGACACTATTCGGTACTAGTGGATGACTAGTGACTACAGTCTGTCCTGAGGGTCCCACCAGTACACTCGGAGCTGTCAATTGTGCCTGGTCCTGCGGGTTCATCTTCGTCACTAGTACCGCATCAATCAGCTGGAAATACCAAAAAACAAAAGTAGCGACGGGTTCAAATTTCAACGGTCTTTGGTTGAAAGTTAAAGGTTCGCAGTGATCTCGGAGGTGGCTGATAGCTTTTCTCGCAGTTTGCTGGTAGACTATCGCGCTGTGTGGATTTATCACTCCTGCTCAGATGCTAAAAGGAGGCGCCACTGGCTTGGAGAGAGATTGCATAGATATGGTACGAGTGTTTCTTGATTAGCGATCTTTTGTTTGTGATTTAACTAGTATTGTTTAATTAAGAATACTTCTAAAACATGGGTGAGTCAATCCTTGATTGTACACATCTAACATTGGAATACATGCATTGACTTTTTTGTCATACATTATAAACGCTAGTCTAATGCTTACCAGCTGTTATAATGCTTACCGGTTGTTATAAAGTTTTAAATCTTTACGATTTTTACATTTTTGAAAAAAAATTTTGACGTTATGCATTCATTGGTTTGATTCATTTTTCAGGACAATGTTCCATTAATCCTTTGAGGAGCAATATAGGGTAAGTGCACCAGTGATTGACACATTTAGAGCAATCTCTGATGTTTTTTATTCATCAGAAAATATTTTTAGAAATCTTAAGTTAGTACATATGGTATGAAAGATATCCAAAACCTCATATATGTTAAAATATATACATTTGATAACAATTACTATTTTTTTTATGAATTTTTATTTGACACCCACTCAGTGTTCCAGTAATTGACACTGCCAGTTTTTCCTTTTATCAGTAATTGGCCCCCTATGTTCCAGTGTTTCACACTGCTAGTTATTCATTTTACCAGTTATTAGCACCCTATTCTCCAGTGTTTGACATAAAATGTTAAAATTCTTATATGTAAAATACATGATTTTATTATTTTTCTTATTTATTAATTATTTCGGGATAGATGTCAATTACTGGAGCATGCCAATCACTGGAGCACCTACCCTACTCCCGCTGCGAGAACACAATTACTAAATGCCTGTTGCAAAAAAATTATCCCGAAATTTTTTTAGCAAATTTTTAATTTATAACATAGCAGAAAAAGTCATTTCTTTCTTTTATTTTAATTTTGTTGGTAAAGTCTAGTGGCAGTCTAATGTGAATGAGCACAATTTCTTTGTACCTCGAAAGGTTATCGATATTTAGTAACAGAGCAGTAGGTATTGTTTTCTTTTGTTGAAAAGACGTTGTAGGAAAAAAAATAAAACATATAGTGAATACTCCGATTATGATAAATTCTCCCTTTAACATCGGTTTCCCACTTTGACGTTGGTTTCGGAACAAAACCAAGCAGGTAACTTTTTGTTGCTGTTTATGCAATAATTTTTTATATATATATTTTATCTTTGTTTTAATCGATTTGTAAACTTCTGTTACTTCTTTGTTTGTCAGATAGCAGCACTACTCCGAAAATTAAGAAATTATGTTTCAGAGGACGCCATAAGTAAAAATAACGTCGAAAAAATAATGGCAAAAATAATAATTTTTTAATAGACATGAGTGCGCACTTTTTTGCTTTGATGATGCACTCGTGCCCAGTTTTATCCCTTATAAAGGACTCTGCTATTATTTTGACCTGAAACATCTGTTACGATTTTTTTAAATATATATATATATATATTTATTTATTATTTACAAAGTTATTTATTTATTAAATTAAATATTATTTGAATTTATTTAATCAAGTTTACATACAGTTGTTTCAAACAAAAAATTACTCGAAAATTAAAAATGCTAATTTTTTTACTTTTGCATATTTATAATCAGCTATGTGTTTCAAATATATATAATTTTTTTTAATTGGTTTAGCAATTTTTAAAAGAACATATGTAATGACAGTTGAAAGGTTAAATAAGCACAGTTTCTTCTACACAATACCTATATATAATTGGCTGTTGTATTATTGATTGGTAGACTGTTGATGAATTAAATTGATTAGCAAATGAATCCATAAATAGGGTTACAATGACTTTAGAATATGTTTAAATTATCCCTGCTATCGGGTTGAGATGGCAGTTTATCTTTCTTTTATTCTCTCTCTTTTTCTTATATTTAAGACAGGCATATTAGCCCAACAACATCCTATTAAAATACCGCAAAATACCGTACTAGTTACTGTGAAATTAAATACCCTACCAGGGAGAAATGTTAGCATGACAGTTTTTAAAATATCATATAAAATTAACCCAGTAAAGATGAATTTCCTGAATTTCGCATAGAAAACTCGCATTTGTGAGTTCAGATTTTCATCCGATTTTAAATGCCATAGCAACTTCATACGATTATAGCTCATTATTTGATGCAATTGGGATTACGGCGAAAGTGGACTTTCAAAATTGCAAAATTGGACTAAAAATTCAATACTTGAATTTTAGTAGTAATGTGTGGCAAAAGGAATTTTTCAGTTCCCATAATTCTGTATTGAATTATAAGTTATTTATTTATTTGTTTATTTATTTTTATCTAAATAAATATTAAATCTCTTGTAAAATGGTAACTTTTAACATCATTTTCTCAAAACTAATTTTATGTATAGTTACGTCAACTTTAAAACGTTCCATGCGTCTTATTTTTTGTCGAATCTTCATGAAAATTCATTTAAAAAATTTTTAGCCCCAAACTTAGTTATAATTTTTCATTTTTGTCTTTTAAAAGTTTAAAATTATGAATAATAATAATAATAAATAAATAATAATAAAGTAATGAAATTGTTTAGAAAAGAGCTCAAAAAAATATTTTCGCACCTTAATTATAATTGTAAATAATTAATTTCAACTAACTTTTGTTAAATTATTTAGGGCTACCTGTAAAAAATTTTTGAACTTTAGCAATTAATTATTTATTTAAATTATTATCTTAGTTAATTTTAATTGGAACCTTAATTTTTACATATCATTTCTTGTCTACAAATAAGATTATATGAAACTGTAACTTTTGCAGTAATAAAGTATAAGTGTATTTTTTTTTTTTTTTTTTTTTTTTTTTTAATCTACTGACGCCTTAATTTACCTTCAAATGCATATTATTATAGCCGTTGCATTAGACCACGATAATATTTTAAGAAATGTAATAGGTTGTGAACTGTAATAAATGTTCTACTCAAAAAATTTGCTTTAATGTCAAAATTGGTCTTATTATCTTAAATAAAATTTCTAGACATAAATGTAGATATTATTTGATTAGACTTTAATTAATTATAAAACTATTAATTATAAACAACAAATATTTTTTTTCTTTTTGTTATCTTTATCATACTATGAATTAAAATTGCATTTCAATTAAAAAATAAAAAACAAGAATGCTAAGTTTTTGTTAAATTCTAAAGTTTTATAAAATTTTTCCTCTCTCTGAATTTTATGTTAAATCGTTTTGTTTTCATAGAAATTTCTCATTTTCAATGTTCAGTTTTATTTATGAGTACAATAAAACCATATTAAGAACTCTCTAAATATCACTTATTATATATGTAAATAAATACCTTTAATAATAGCCATATGATATATGTAAACCTTTGTTTGTCATTCATATTCGAGATCTGCGTAGCAATTTTCTGGAGTTTTGAGCGCTAGATAATTTCCCCCCTGTGTATTTATGCAGTATTATCTTTCTTTCTTTCTTTCTTTTTTTTTTCTAATTATGTTTAGTATTCACATACAAATAGACTCATATTCTTTGTATTATTATTTTACCTCGGCATTGATTCTTCAAAAATAGATCTTAGACTTATATTAAAAATTCCAAAGATGCATTAAAAAAAAAAAAAAAAAAAAAAAAGAAGAAGGAAAGAAAGAAAGAAAGAAAAAATTACAGAATTTTTTTCGTTCGATCAAAAATTTCCGGTAATTTACTTTCAAGAAATACAAAATTTAAATTTTTATATGGTTCCCATACAGAAAAATAAATTCCACCGAGTAAAAATAACTCATACCCTAATAAAGTGACATGAAAAAATTTTGAACTTTGTATCATAAAATGCCCAAGAAGCATGCTGAAATAAAGTTGTTAATTAGTCATTAATTGAAATGAAAATATCTTTATTTATTTACATTGTCATTGCTTTCACTCTTAATTTGTGTTGGATCCCTAAAATGCGATGTCACGTCATGCTTGTTTCATTCGAAAAGCTTATCGAGGCATAGGAAGATTGTTTAAGTCAGATTTTTTTATCTTGTCCTATCTCTGCAATTTCTTATGATTCAATGCTGAAATTTGTCATATAAGTTTATTAATGTATTGGTCACCTCAATGGAAAGATTTTTGAATAGCGACCGAATAAAAATTTACGTTTTATAATTCTTGAAATTAAATTCCCCGATATTTTTAACTGTCATCTTTTTACTTTCTCTTATCCATAGGGTCGAGAAAGTATTGTTTTGGGGTCAAATTTTCGAACGTGAGTTTTTGTTATATTTACATGTTTTGAGGTTCCCTGAATACGAAAATCATGTTTTTAGCTAATAGTCTGTGTGTCTATCTGTGTGTCTGTCTGTGTGTCTGTTATTAACATATCTCAAGAACAAATAGTAGCAGAAATTCTAAACTCGGTAATTTTGTGTATGTAGAAGCCTCGCCTTCCCCCCTTTGGAGTAAATTTTCATGACGGGTATCTTTCAAAAGAGCTCGCCAATACCTTTAAAACGAATGGTTGAACCATCGATGTGCGATAATTTAAAATAAAGTTATTGATTTTTTTCATTTGTACAAAAAAAAAAAAAAAAAAAAAAAAAAAAAATGTAATGTTGAGAATAAATTCAGCTTTTTTTTTTTTTTTTTGATATGTAGTGTTATACTACTTCTCTAGTATGGAAATCGTCTGCATTCTCATAAAAGATAATTTGTTTAAATAATAATTTTAATAAATTATTTTTTGAAAACAAAATTATTTTTTAATAACCGAATTAAATTCTATATAAATGTAGGTGCATTAATGAAACGGGGCTTTCATGGGGGAGGTAGTCCCCCTCACACAGAGCTAATTATCATATAAAACTCTTCCTAAGCCTAATTTGAATTGTTTAACATAGGTTTACATAACACGTTATCTTACCTCTTAATCTCCAACCTGTATTTATAGTATTAAATTTCAGGATAAGAGAAAGTCGTGTAAATGACACACCAGATTATTTACATACCCTTTTTGATAATATTTAAAATTTAAGCAGAAGTGAATGTCTTTCAAAAACACTGATATACAAAATCTTTAAAGTGTATTAAACACAATACTAATTAAAAAATAGAATTAAATAAATAAAACCCAAATAGAACATATAATTATTGAAAAAATATTGAAAAGAAATTCAATATATATATATATATATATATATATATATACAGGGTGTTCCAAAGGTCCCACACCCCTCTCCTATCTCGAAAATGAGTCGAAATTTTGAAAAATGGCGAAACGTATATTTAAGGAATTCGAGAGGGACCTCTTTTGGTGAAAAAAGTTTGGGCCCGGGGGACTAGGGGGGCCGCTAGGGAGGGCAACTTTAAAATTTCAAATGGGAAGGTATATCTTGTGATACATCCCTGGAAATGACTCTTCAAGACAATGAATTCGATATAAATAGTTTCACCCTACGATGATTATTAAAAGAGATACGTGAGTTTTTAGGCTTTTGAAATGTGAAATGTATCTCCTCTCCGTTAATAATCATCGTAGGGCGAAACTATTTATATCAAATTCATTGTCATGAAGAGACGTTTCCAGGGATGTATCACAAGATATACCTTCCCATTTGAAATTTTCAAGTTGCCCTCCCTAGCGGCCCCCCTAGCCCTTCCATGCCCAAACTTTTTTCACCAAAAGAGGTCCCTTTCGAATCCATTAAATATATGTTTCGCCATTTTTCAAAATTCCGGCTCATTTTCGTGTGAGGAGAAGGGGGGGGGGACTTTTGGAACACCTGTGTGTGTATATATATATCAAAGTTCGAAAAAATCTTAACCCGGCTTTAATTCTTTAATTATTGGTTTTAGACATTGTAAATAATCTGGTGAGACACACACACAGACACACTACTCCTCCTTACCATTTTAATTATAGGAACCTCTTCAACTTCCCATTTAATATTGTACCAATATTCACGAAATGTTTAATGTTTACATTAAAATAAGAAATTTATTTCAAAATATTCACAAAACTTTTAATTATACTATTCTTTGAAAAACTTACTAAACTTTGTCAAACTCTTCAGGTGGCATTCACACATGATCGTCAAAACACAAAATTAGAACTTAAGCCATGCTGATAACAGGTATAATTGCTAAAAACTTCATATTTGTATTGAGAGGTCGTCAAAACGCGTAATCATAGCAAAAACTCATCGTTAAATTGGATTATATTTTGCCTATCATATGAGTAAGAAAAAGAAATTGTCATTCCGAAACAATTTCCCTCGACATTGTATATAAAATTGCAAGGTTCTTTAATCAGTTATATCCAATACAATATAATGCACTTTTTTATTTTTGAACAGGCCTGTATTTTGTCTGTAAACTGTATGTGCTCCACATAGTGTATATTAATTTAGCACAATGACAGAATGACATAATACTATTTGAGATGTACTTCGACGAACTTACAAATATAGTTTCTGAAAAGTCCAATTTATTTTGTGAGACCCTGTAAACGAATGGTGACTGCTTTTTATTCCATATTCTATTTCTAAGAAATGCATGTTTATTTCATTTTGTTTAATGCAATCTAAAGATGTTAAAATATATTTACAATAAATTTCGACTATAGATGCAATGTATTTGAATAGTTTTGAATGTTCTTGCACACCAACTATTTTCCGATTTCTATTTAAGAAATAGAATACCCAGTTTGGATATCCTGCTACTATTTTTATTGTATTTTATTTTATTCCCAAATTCACTACGTTATGTTTGTGAATCTCAACCGAATAAAAAATGCGCCTCTATTTTAAGGTAAATACAAGCTTCTTTTTATTTGCCTCTTCGTGGCTCACTTGGTAAGAGCGCCATGTTAGTAATCCGGTAGTCCCGCGTTCGATACCCTGAAGGTCCGGAGTGTTAATTTTTGCAGACAATTAGTAGAAAAGATGTCAATTGATAAAAGAAAATTTATCGTTGACTACACAGTATTCTAAGAATTTTTGAAGAGTTTTTTTAAGAAGCCTTTTTCTTACATCTCTTTTTAGAAGCAAAAAAGAGTTTTTGTGGACTACAAGCGCCCTCTATTGGGCGGAATATTCACTAAAATGTCAATGAAACAATTAACAATGCAAAATAAAAATGATTAGGAAAAACACATAATCATTAAAGAAATCAGTAAAATGTTAAGTTATAATATAAAAAAATAATAATAAACTAAAATAATAATAAAAAGGTGCCTCAAACGAATAATTAAATTGCAGATATTGGCCCTTAATCAGAAAATGAAATCACAAAACTTATAGGCAATCGTGTGGTGCTGCCATCTTTTCTGAATTTTAAGAAATAATTTTTCTTTTCTTAACACAGTTCAAATTTCGCCAATTTTGGTTATTAAACAAAAAAGTTATAATTTTTTTTTTCAAATTAAATTTTATTCTAACTTCGAAAAGATTTATATTATAAGCTATAATAAGAATTTTGGTTTTAAAAGTTTTCTTAAATAGATTATTTTTATTTATTTATTTATTACTAGCAGGCTACGTCCGCTTCGCTGGTCACTAAATTTAAATTAATTTTCAAAAGAATTGAATCATTATTTATTTTTTATATCACATTTTGGGCTTTGTAACATAATTAAAAATTCCTTTTACGGTCAAAAAGTCAAAATAACATGTGACAAATTAAATTAAATTAAATATTTATTCCGTTTTGCACTCGTTTTGCAACAATGCTCTATGGTCTTATGTGAATGATTCTGAAGAAGGAATCGATAATTGTTTACAAATTTAATGGATTATGCATGGGAAATAAGTACGCTGTAATTTAAAAATTTCAGCTCTTAGAACTTCAAAACTGATAATTTTTAAAAAGTTATTCATTATTCTTTAATGTTAGACTGTTTTTTGTTTAATATTAGACTCTTATTTCGAGATAAAAGCAATCGAATGATATCGCGTAGTGAAACTTTGCAACGTAACACCTTTCAGTCTAATAACTTGATGTATGTAGTGCCCTCACAAAACATGAACAGTTTTTAGAACTCTTTTGAAAAATTATAACATCTATGCAGTATATTTTTAAAAAATTCATCAGTTTTTACTGAAAAAAAAAAAAAGGCCGACTTTCATTACCAAAGTAGTTAAATCTAGACCAATCAAAAATAGGAGTGGTCCACCCGGATGTGTTCCGCCGACAAACTCTTTACTTTATTTATATAGATTTTGAATTATGCTTATAACAGACAGACTGACAGACAGACACGGACCAATTGCTAAAAACCTGATTTTGTAGTGCATGGCACCTCAAAATACGTAAATATATAGTAATAACTCAATTTCGAATTTTTTTTTTTCTACTCCAAACCAACAATTTTTCTACCATGTGATGGTAAGAGAAAATTGAAGAATATATGACATAGATTTAAAAAAAAAAAAAAAAAAAACCTATGAAATTTTATAAAATTAAATAAAAAATTCAATTTCAAGAATTACAAAATATAAATTATTACAAAGTCCCACTTATAAAGAAAAAATCCAAATACGCACATGAAGTGACAGAGTATTGAATATATAAATACTATTGTAAAATTCGTTACTATAAGCAAAATTAACTGGACATGAATTTAAATTAAAACACAGTGTTTCATTTAATGTTTAAACTAAAAGTAATATATATATATATTAATGTCAAAAACATTTAAAATGATTTATCGACTCATAATAAAATAGAATACCACTCGAAATCATTTCAGAATGTCGTTCTTTTAGAATTTATTAAGAATTCATTGTTCGTTGATCGAATATTAATTAGACAGCTTTCGATTTGAAACATTCAATTTGATTTGTTATTTAGTAATGTAATAAGATTGTCTGGGAATGTAACTGAAAATATTTTTCATTTCAAAGATGCTGTCAAATCTGAAAGACAAATTACTAAAGTAGTTGAAAATACTGAATAGCAGTTCATAATACCTATTTAAAATTAAAAAAAATTTACTTACAAGAATGACTGCTTGTGGAGAGAGAGAGAGAAGAAAAAAAAAGGCTCGTTAATTGATAAATTTTTCAAATAACAGCAAAAATAAATATTTCAATCAGTCAAATATTGAATTAATTAGGCAACAAATAACTACTTTTAACAGTCTCAATAATTTTATATTCAAGTTCCAAAAAAAAAAAAAAAAAAAAAAATGTATAGACACTTTAATACAATATAAAAAGTAAAAGACTGAAATGTACTAAATTTTCTGTAGACATAAAATTTTAACAAATAAATAAATAATAATAATAATCTGGTGTGACATTCACACGATTTTCTCTTACTCTGAAATTTAATACTTTAAAGGCAGATTGGAGATAAAGGGAGTAAGACAACGAGTACTGTTATATAAATCTACATTAAAAACAATACAAATTAGGCTTCGGAACAGTCTAATTTGACATACAATTCTGTGTAAAGGTGGCTACAGCCCCCCTCAACCCCTCGTTTGAATACTGTCCCTACATTTATACAGAATTCAAAGTTATTTTTAAATTTAAAAGTTCATTCCAAATTATTCATACATCTTTCACCCGCACCATTCCTTGAAACTTATCAATCTTGATCAAACTTTTCAAGTAACAACCTTACATTAACTTCAAAATACAACACTTGATTTCGGGAAATTATTTGTTTTTAAGTTATTCTGCAAAGAGACATAGACAAAGACCAAACGTTAAAAATTTGACTTCAGCATTCAGGAAATCTCAAAACGTGTATATGTACAAAAAACCAGCGCTGAAGATTTAGCTTAAAAATAATTTATTTATCTTATGGACATAATGAATTAATTCCTGGGCAGTTTTCCTGGACATGGTAAAACATTGTAGAAAAGCACTTCTACTAATTACATTCAATAAAAAGGAACGCTTTCGCCTAGTTGTTGGCAGCTCTGTATATTTCCTAATATTTATGTACACACCACATTATACACTGAAATGTAATCCTATATTAGTAACGCACATCGCATTTTGAATCCGTCTTTTTCCAAGTATTGTCTCACTATATTCTAATTCTTTGTGTAGCCCTGTAAACGAACGGCGAAAGATTTTCATACCATGTTTTACATAAATCATGCTTTTATGCCTATAATACACACACACACACACATATATATACATATATATATATGTATATATATATATATAATATCATTTCGTTTGGGTTTAGTTCAGCCAAAAGATGTTAAACTCTACTTACCTTCAATTTTATCCATAGACGTGAATACTCTTGGATGGCCCTGTACACAAACCATTTGCTTAATCTCAACGAAAAGTTTAGTGTAGCATACCTTATACCTATATAGTACAGATTAAGAATACAAAGTTTTAACTTCCTGCTATTATTTGTTCTTGAGATATGCTGGTAAAAGACACACAGACAGAAAAACATATACACAGACCAATCTCTAAAAACATGTTTTTAGAGGTTCAGTATTCAGGAACCCTTAAAACGTGTAAATATAACAAAAACTCAATTTCAAAAATTTGACCCAAAAATAATCTTTCTATACCATATATGTGAGTAAGAGAAAGTAAAAAATTAATCTATATAGGTTTTAAGTCAACATAACTTATTGGCAATAGGTATTTGTTCGCTATCCTGGAACAAATGTATTGTTACTTTACAATAAATTTGTTATTTATTATGCATTTGATTTTCTAGCTAATTTGTTTATTCACCATGAAATTTTATAAATATGAGACTTTTATAGTGTATAAACTAGTTCTTGTTCTTCTTAAAAAAAAAAAAAAAAAAATCTTTAAGGAAGCGTTATGTGAGCAACTCTTTATATTTTAGTAATAATAATGGAAAGTTCAGTATATTAATGTCCTATGTCACATGTCTCTTCCGAATAAAATGTTTAAATATTAGAATGGTCAGCTCCAGATCTGAACCCATGGGAAATCCGTAATACAAAAATACCGAAAAATCCATATAGAATGAATGTTATAAATTATTCACAAAAGAAAAAAGAAAGAAAAGAAAAAGAAGGGAAATATTGTTTTTATTAACTTAATTAATTAAAACATTTATTCGGCATTACTGGTTTTAAATCATATTATAATTTGTTAACAATTAATTATTTTTCTTTTAAAATATCATCTATATTAATAAAATCAGAGTTTTATCTGTAAATTTGTCAGAATCGAAAAATTTTGCGATATCTTCACGTTTCACACACCATGAAAGCCGAAAATAAGTTCAGAAAATTTTGGCTGTGTGTGTGTGTGTGTCATCGTGTCTGTATGTCGCTTTTTTTGTCCGGGCATCACTTGAGAATGGCTGGACGGAATTTAACGGCATTTGGCAGAAACTTAGAACTTTACCTAACTTAAAATTATATCTCTCAACTTTTCAGCAATTCCCCCCCGTTCCCCCCTGGGGGGCAAAAGACAAAAACACGTTTGTCCGGGCATCACTTGAGAACAGCTGGACTGAATTCAACAGCGCTTGGCAGAAACTTAGATCCATATCCAACTTAAAATTATACCTATCAATTTTTCAGAATTTCCCCCTCCCCCCGTTCCCACCCTGGGAGGCAAAAGACAAAAACACGTTTGTCCGGGTATCACTTGAGAACGGCTGGACGGATTCAACAGCGCTTGCCAGAAACTTAGGTCTTTACTTAACTTAAAATTATATCTATCAACTTTTCCGAAATTCAACCCCTCGTTCCCCCCTGCGAGAGAAAAAAACAAAAACACGTTTGTAAGCATAACTCGGCTCCTAATTACTTCACAATAAAGAAATTACACATGGGGAGACTAGACATGAGTACAAATAAAACATTATCTGCGATTTAGGAAATTTCGATTTTTAAAGGAAGGAAGGGAGAAAATCGAGTTTTGGTGGGAAATTTTGAAAATTCCTGATTTGAGTCGAACTCTACTAAAAATGGAATAAAGATGTTGAGAAAAGGCTATGCGACTTTCTTAGGATATTTCCTAAAGCACATTTTTGATTTTTTGTGATCTGCCTTTTTTTTTTTTTTTTTTTTTTCTTGGGGGGAGGGGGGGGGGGGGTTATATGTTACAAAGGGCAAATTCGAGACACCCTTTTTAGCGCTAAATTTGTCCTGGAAATTTTATTAGAGCTGCGGTCACGAAGTTTGGTGCTTAGATTTTTTATATGCAACCGGCTTCTAAAGAAACGGGATTTATCAAAATACCCCCTTCCCCACAGCGGGACACGAAGCAAAAAAAAACGTTTGTAGGCATAACTCGGCCCCAAATTACATCACGGTGAAGAAATTGCACACAATGAGACTAGACTTGAGTATGAATAAAACATTATGTACGATTTTAGAATTCTTGATTCTTAAAGGAGTGGGGAAAATCGTTTTTTGAGGGGGAAATTTAAGAAATTCCGGATTTTTTAGTAGAGCTCTACTAAAGATATTAGAAAGGTATTGAAAATAGCCACGTGTCTTCTTTAGAATATTTTCAAAAACACATTTTCGTTGTTTTTTTTTTTTTTTTTTTTTTTTTTTTTGTAATTTTCGATTTTTTTTTTTTTTTTTTTTTTTTTTTTTTTTTTTGAGGGTGTGTGTGTGTGTGTGTGTGCAAATTCAAGGTACCCCCCCCCCCCAACTTTAGCGCTAAATTTGTTTTGGGAAATCTATGGGATCTGCGGTCACGAAATTTGGTGCGCAAATTGTTTATATGTATCTGACACTTATTGCAACGAGATTTTACAAAATTCACCCACTTACCCCCTTGGGCTCGGGAGGAGGGCAATAAACACGCATAAAGACACGTTATTCTGTTTGAAATCGCTTTACATTATCTTAGAATGATGCGTTTTGGTGTGTGGATGTCGATTAGGTGTACGCATTATGTACTTTGATGAGATTTTGCAAAACTTCTAACTTAGCCGCTGGGGAAGGGGAAGTAAGAATCGGGTAAGTTGCTGCCGAAGGCAGTGTGGACCCGGAATCCTCACGTTGCAAGCGGGAAAAACCTCTACGGGAGGAAACTTTAACTTAGATTATCAATAATGTAATGAAATTTTGACAACTCATTTAAGTATAGTGCTCAGCGAAGCGGGCAAAGCCTGCTAGTTAGATATATTTTATTAATTTATTTATTTTTTCGAAATTTATATGCATTACAACAATATAAGTAAATCGATGCCTAGTCATATTTTAACTGAAATTGAACAATCAATTATTAACTAATTAATTCTTTTATGCATTTTAAAATTAATTAATTATTCTATTGACATCTTCATTTTAAATAATGAAAATTTGAACAGTTTATTTTTTTTCATAACTTAATAAACATAAAGATTAATAGTTAATACTTAGTGTTGTTTGAGGCACCAATTTTATTGTTTATTTGATAATTTAAAAAAAAATATTTAACGTAATATTCTATTGTCTTTCTTCTCAATATATATATATACTAGCTGACCCGACAAACGTTGTTTTGTCATATAAATTATTTATAGAGAATATTTTGCTAGAAAAAAATAACTAACTTATTGTAAGTGTGTAAGGATGTGGTATATAAGTGGAAGATGTATGGAGCGCTGTGAACGGTGAAAGAATATAAAAATAACAAAACACCAATCATTTATTTTTTTAATTTATTAAAATTGATTCTTTAAAATTATATACATATCGCTACTTATAACAATATTACTAAAAAACAATATCAATCCCTTAATGCAACAGAGTGTACAATGCCACGTATAATTGTCCGTGTGAAAAACATGATGTGCTCAAATCTAAGCCACAGACAGACATCGTTTGGCCCTGAGACTTATTGATAGTCATTGCAACTGCCAATCTAATTGGAAATTGAGGGCGTTTAAATTGAATTGGTACATCTGTGGGTATAATAGGGATTCGCAGTAGTAATATATTTTCACCTCGGAATTTGTCATTTAAAATGATGGCTTCGATAGCATTTTTCATTAATTTTTTTATGACTAATCGCGTGCCGTTCAAATTACGAAGCAAAATAACCGGAGATCCAACCTTCAGTTGTAAAATATGCGGTGGCATGCCTGGTAAATCCAATGAGTTTAAAAACTTTGTTGGATAATTTACAGCTTCGGTGGCATCGCAAACTGTATCATTAGATTTGTATGACACCAAGTCTCCTGGTAACAAATGTTGTATCTTGAGATTCAATTCGTTGACGTCCACATTTTTTGCTGCTAAAATTGCTCTTTCTGCCAGCCACTCATGATTTGTGTATCGTCTGTGTACATCGGGAAATATCTGGTCAATAAGAGCATCTTGAGAATCAATGATTGTGCAGAAATCGGTCGGTAATTTTATGCATCCAGTTTCATCTGTAGTAACTTTTCCATCGCCGATATCTAACAATTGTTTTGAGAATGTTTCAGCGGATGGATCTTAAAGCTTTTGAACGCACAAATTTACTTTCAGTTGTACTTTTTCAACATTAAGCCACAATGACGATGATTTTAAGCATGCGTTGATCTCATCAGCGTATGTTGAACGCGGAATAACGGGAAGTGCTTGTCTGAAATCACCTGAAAAGAGTAACAGAGTGCCGCCAAATAGTTTGTCGTTGCTTTTAATATCTTTCAATGTCCTGTTCGACGCCTCAATCGAATGTTTGTGTGCCATAGTGCATTCATCCAAGATAAGAATTTTACACTATTTCAGCACTGTGGCCATGGCCGATTGTTTTTTTATGTTGCACACTGCGTCTGGGTTATTTTGAATATTTAGCGGCAGTTTAAATAATGAATGAGCTGTTCTGCCTCCATCCAATAAAGTTGCCGCAATGCCAGATGATGCAACAGCCAATGCGATGCCATTATTTGATCGTATTTCGGCGAGAATTAGCGAAATAAGGAATGTTTTGCCAGTTCCACCTGGTGCACCCCCCCCCCCCCAAAAAAAAAAGAATCCACCTTGTCCTGCCAAAACTGCGAGCATGATGCGGTCGTAAACGGTTCCTTGTTCTTCATTCATTAGTGGGACACTGCGAGCAACAATCGCTGCCATTTCTACAGTATTGTATTGTAGTTCACGATTCAATTCAGTGCTTATTAAATCAGATGCATTTCGATTTGTTGAATGCATACCGAAATGACTGAGTGGTAAGTTGGCAATGATAATGCAAAGATCTTCAGTAGCAATCAATGCTTCATTGTACATAGCGTCACTGAATACTATCGTTAGATCGTTGCACCGTGAACGATGTTGATGCAATATATCATCAGTCATTGAATCTTTGTGATTATCCCATAATGTCTCTGCTCGGGCCGGGAAACATGTAGTCAACACTATAGCGAATAGTAGACGAATTTGTTTTGCTGTGCAGTTCAGTCCTACTTCAGCAAGCATACACTCCCACTGGTTGTCGTCTTCCAGCAAGCCGAGTGCAAGGCATGCATCTTTATACGTTGGATACTGTTGTCCATTCACTTTACGTAAATCTTGAAATGACAAAGGGCCGATGACATTAACCAATAACAGTCGAAGATAAAAGCACTCAGTCTGCCTTGGATTGACTGTAAATACTCGTCCCAAGGTGTTTGATTTGAATACACCGGGACATGCATCAATCGGCATGCCTTGCTTGCGGGGCATCCATTTTTTTGTTGGAGCCCATGTGAAATAGCGTGGTACTTCTGAATAGAGTAATGTCCGTGCAAAAGCACCAAAAGCATCCGCACGATTACACAATTCAAAAAATTCGGTGAGTGTAGTTTTTGGTGGATTTATAGCACGATCAATCGCTGTCTCGCTCGTGAAATATACGCGCTGGCCATTTTCAAGATGGACGGCTAAATGAAGAACTGCTAGATCCCGTTCATGAATTGGGAAACCAAAGTACACGCCAAACAGCTTCATTGGAGCTGACGTACCGGCCAATTTGGTAAAGTGTTATTTCATCGGTGTTATTCACCGGAGGAGCATTCACATTGGTATTTTCAACTCGAAATACAGCCATATCACTGCCTTTATTCACATAATTGCAAATGTATTTGATGTTCTTCACTGAACTGCAGAACTGAACATTAATATGAGCATTGAATGTTTTGCTCAGCAGAGGCGAATATGGGACCACCCAACGGTTATCAATGTCAATATCTATGTTGTTGACATAGATGACCGCCATAAATGATAAGATTGTCCGCCATTATCGGGATTTCTACGACGATATATTGGATATCCGTCAACATTTGTGATCGTGAAATTTTTCGAAAAACTTTTAGTACATTTTCCATCTGCACAAATAATGATGGCCTAAAAATTCATTTTTCATTTTAACATAAAATAACGCCGTCGGATATTCACGAAATTTTAAAAGAATATACCATTTTAACTAATTTTAACATTTTAACAATATTAACGTTGGAAAAATATTTTAAACACTTACGGTTAAAAATTCATTTTTCATTTCAACATTAAATAAATTCTGACATCGTGTTTACGATTCTAAAATATTAACTTTGAAAAAATATTTTAAACACTTCTTAAGATACGGTTAAAAATTCATTTTTCATTTCAACATTAAATAAATTATGACATCGTGTTTACGACAACTCACGCCATCTAGGTGGAAAAGTTGTTGAAAGAGTTGGTTAAAAATTAATTAAGAAAGAACTAATTAAGTTACAACTTTCATTTGTAAATCTAAACCATTCTCAAATCCACCTGAAGACACACAAAAAATTTCATTAAACTCAGTCCAGCCATTTAGGAGGAGTTCAGTGACACACACACGCACAAAAGAAATATATATATAAAGATTGGCTTCATGAAGGGCAGAAATAATTTCTTTTTTCACGATGCATTTTCCTTTTTAATAATATTTCACAGAAATTACATTATATAGAGCTTTTTTATACTAAATAAGAAAAATAAAGAAATAAAACTACTACAAAAATTCTTTTGCGAATGCCTAATATAAAATATGCCTAATAAAAAAATTACTTAATATAGTATTTAACTAAAAAATGTTTTTTTTTTTTTTTTTTTTTTTCATTTATTTTATATTATAAAACTGTGAGAATTGTAATTTTGTAAAATGAAAATTTTTATATTCTGTATGAAAAATTCAAAAGCAATTAACGATTAAAAAATATGATTTCATTAAATTAGAAGTTTTAAAGAAACAAAAAGAAATATAAAGGGAAAAAAATAGATTAACTTTTATCACACAAGAACTTGAAATTCAAAAATAACTAAGCAAATGATAGAATCCATTGATTAAGCTATATGACGTCCCCACATTTATAAAATATATAAAAAAATACTTTTTTTTTTTTTTTTTACTTTCCGAACACTATAGTGAGGAAAGTATTGTAATCATGTCAAAAATCCGAATTCGAGATTTTGATGTTTCTATACGTTTTGAGGTCCCCTGAGTCCGTTTTCACTATTTTTACGATGATGTATGTATGTGTGTGTGTATGTGTGTATGTTTGTGAACACGCTAGCGTCTAAAGGCTTTGTTCGATTAACCTGAAAGTTGGTACGTATATTGTAAGTCACCATAGTACGAACCCTATAGATTTTGGTGAATCTAGCACTTATAGTTTTTTTACAGGGACACAAAGAAAAATTCTTTATCATTATGGCCTATGGGACCAAAATCTTAAAAGTGCGATAGCATCTAAACGCCTTATTCAATTGAGCAAAAATTTTATACCCATATTATAGGTCACAGATACTCAATCTGTATAGATTTTAGAGAATCTAGCACTTATAGTTTTTTTACAGGGACACAAAGAAAAATTCTTTATCATTAAGGCCAATGGGGCCAAATTTTTAAAAGTGTGATAGCGTCTAAACGCCTTATTAATCTGAGCAAAAAAATTGTACACATGTTATAGGTCGCATTTGCACCAACTGTATAGATTTTGGTGAATCTAGCACTACAGTTTTTTTACAGGGACACAAAGAAAAATTCTTTATCATTATGGCCTATGAGACCAAATTTTTAAAAGTGCGATAGCATCTAAACACCTTATTCAATTGAGCTGAAAATTTGTATGAATATTATAAATCACTGTTGCACTAACTATAAGCATTTTGGTGAATCTAGCATCTATAGATTTTTACAGGGACAAAACGAAAAATTCTTTATCATTATGATCTAAGGGCTCAAAGTTCAGTAGCGTTAAATAAAACCTCGTGTGATATATGGAGAAAAAAACACTCTATTATGGTTTTCTCTCTTTTGTTTGTTTAGCAATTCCTCTTTCTTTATTTTATCTACAAAACTGTTAGTTACTCAATGTTCGGAAATTCGAGTGGAGTCACTCCAGATTTTTTTTTTTTTTTTGGTGCTAACAAATGTGAAAAATGAAATAAATGTATTTTTTCACATTTGTTCGCGACAAAAAAAGAAAAAAAAGAAACTGATTGGGAAAATAGAATTTAAATATATATATATATATATATCGCGTATTTATATGTGTGTGTATATATATACGTATATATATGCATATGTATTTTTAAAAAAAGTGTTTATTTATAGATTCTCAAAAAAAAAAAAAAAAAAAAAAAATGATAATTCTAAAAAATCTTTATTATTATATTATTGACTTTCAAATTAGTTAATTTGACCATGGAAACATTTATCAAATCTACATTTATATATATATATATATATATATATAGAGAGAGAGAGAGAATAAATAAATAACTAAATTAATTAAAAAATTAGCCTCAATTTTAACTACATATTGCATTGTGTTCTTTTGTTAACTCTACATTGGATTTTAAATGATTGGATTTTAGTGGATTTTATTCCGCACACACACACACACAAATAAAAAAAAAAAAAAAAAAGGGTCATTTCTTTTTATACACTCCAAAAGATGGTGCTACTTACTTTCTAGTTTGATTTTATGTTTCAACAAAATGACACTCTTGAGTTTCCGAATTTTCGTAATTCAAAATAATCTCAATTTTTAATCAAAATTTAATTTTAAATTATCACTTTTAGGTTAATTATTAAAAATCAGACAGTTCACTCAACTTTATCGTTCAGTTGACAAATACAATACCCCCCCCCCCCCCTCAAAAAAAAAAAATTAAAAAAAAATATATATATATATATATATATATATTTTAGTAATTTAATACGATTCCAAAATTAACTGTGACTTTAACTGTATACAGCCACATGTTTGTTTAGTGATCAAGCTACTTATACTAGTTTTTCATGTGTAATGTATGTTAAACTTTAGTTTTATTAATTATTACTGGTAATTCATTTAACTTTTATTATTAGTATTTCAATTAATAATTTTGAAATTGCTGCTTGAATTTAAATAAGTTTGATTCTCATTTGATTTTTACATATTATTTTTTCAGTTCAAACTTTTCCTTTTATTGGGTGTTATTGGGTATAGCTTGTTCTAAATGTTCAGCAATTTCCATACAACAAGAGAGAAATAACACCTATTTTACATGCAATATTCATTCTATACCCTTGAAAACGTAATGAATTTGCATGTTTCAATTTAAGGTTGCTTAATATTCGTAATCTTCTTTTGTATTTTATGTATTTTTTCAGTTTCATCTTATTCAATGTTTCTTGTTTCCATCTATTCAGTGTTTGAAAAGGTTTTCAATATATATATATATACAGGGTGAGTTTGTCATGATCTGCCAAACGAAAGGAGGTGATAGAACAGCCCATGGGGCCATAAAACACCATAGAAACCCTGTCCTATCTCTAACCGTTTCCGAGTTATGGTAGATAGAAGAAAAATCTGTTTTTTTTTTTTTTTCCATCCCGTCTGAAAAAACCCACATTTGTGAGCTTTCTGAAATACTTACACGCAAAATAAGCATATATTTGGAAAAAGCAGAAAACATCCTATCGCGTGACATCATTTACATCAGGATACCTTAATTTGACGACGAGCTACAAGCGCTAAAACGTTGGCGAAGTTTAAAATCGAGTTGTCACCAAATTCTTTAACCGGCAATTCTGCAAACACCGTTCAAGCTACAATCGGTCAGATTTACCAAAAAGTAAAGTGATGAATGTTTTGCGTAAAAACCATTCCACAAGCTTTAGAATGAGCTCACAATAAACCATATCGGTGTTCTAGTTCAGGAGAATTTTAGCTTTTTGTTTGAAATACACAGACATGTTACTTTTCAGCCTTAAGGCTGAATTCAGCCTTTTTGAGCTTGAAAATTATTATTCTTGGGATCAATGCAAATCCGCATTAAAACTTTTTGGACATGTGGGGGTGGGGGGGGGGTCAGCCTGAATTTGTGCAATATATTATTAGCAATATCTATGTGATTGACTTTCAAGAAATGTCAAGTTCAACCTTGGAGAAAATGAAAAAGAAATAGCACTTCAACTGCATTTTCCTAATGAACTTGAACTACATTATTTTGCTAATCAATTGCCCCAGCAAACAATGCTTCTATAGAATAAACTTATTTTCAAGTATGTGTAATAAGTTTGTCTGTTTTTTAAGCACTTACAACTATTTTTATTATAATTAATATGATATTCAATATAAGATTTATTGTTCTGATTTTGTTTATTGTGTGTACATGTATGCAATTCAGATTTAACATTATTTTTATTATTGAAAAATTTATATTGTGTCAGTTGCCCGATACCACTTTTCGGAGGGAGGGGGGGAGGTTGTGAAAAGTTCAGCCTTTTTTTCTGTAAGCTTGTACCATGTCTGAATACATCACTGAAAACGGCGTTCGTCGAAATTCGGCAAACGAAACGATGGTGAATAAATGGAACGTATGCAAATTCGTGACTATCTGCTTATAGACTCTTAGTGATAAGCAGGTGTATTCCAACCTTTCTGCGCGCGCATCCCACTCGCGGGTACAAAAAGCGAGTCAATCTGTAACAGCTCATTAGCTTCTTTTACGTTTTATGCTGCTTATTACTTTAGCATTTTCTGGACTTTGCCTGAGCTCGGCCGATTCTTTTCACGCTGCTCTCACATCTACTTGCTCTGTCTTAGTTCATGCTTAGTATGTTTTCCTACATTGGTACGAATTAACGAAATTGGTTCTTATTCCGTAGAACTGTTTTTTTCTACATTTGTAAATTAATATTGAAGTTTTATCCCTTTTTGTTTACCCTTCTGAATTTTATTTTCAATTGAAGTCATCACAGGGATCAAATTGTCATACTTTCCAACCTGTAAACAGATATGCCTAGTTTTACAAATGATAAGTACGCGGATATGCATTTTGTGCATGGATTTTGTAATGGTAAAACTCTCGGAGAGCAGAAAAAGAGGACCGTCTACGTTATCCACATCGTCGTGCGCCCAACCGTGCTGTATTTGCCGCAATTCATCGAAGGCTTAGGGAGAGTGGGTCGTTCGGTAGGGTGTACGAAAGGGGCCATGGTCGCCGCTCCGCCACCGCTGAGGAGTCCGTACTCGACCGAGTGGAGGGAAATCCAAATATGAGTTCACGCATACTTGCGAGAGAAGGTGGAATCTCCCAAAGTAAAGTGATGAATGTTTTGCGCAAAAACCAGTATCATCCATACCACTTCACACCGGTACAAGAATTACGCCGCTCAGATTTCCAAAAGCGGGTAACATTCTGCCGCTGGCTTTTACAGCGAGATATTGAGGAACACCATTTCCTTAGAACGATACTGTAGACAGATGAGTCACTTTTCACTCGGGATGGCATGTTAAATTTACATAACTGGCATCATTACGCTCAACAAAATCCATTTGTAACACGAAACTCATCGTTCCAGACGCGATTCAGCTTAAATGTTTGGCTTGGAGTGGCTGGCGATCGCTTGATAGGTCCACATGTGTTCCAAGGTCATCTAACAAGCAATACATATTTGGAGTTTCTGGAACATCATCTTCCAGGATTACTTGATGTCATTCCTGTACCCCAACGAGCGGAAATCATTTTCCAACACGATGGGGCCCCTGCACATTCTTCAATGCCGTTCGGGACTTCTTGACTCAGCAGTATCCGCGATGGATTGGTCGTAATTGACCAATTCCTTGGCCTCTTAGATCGCCAGATCTCATTCCATTGGACTTCTATGTTTGGAGTTTCCTGAAGCAAGATGTTTACCGCACAGAAGTTGCCAGTTTGCAAGATTTAAGTAGCCGGCTCGATGATGCAATAATAAAACTGAGGGATGAGCTTTCGCTAAGAGCTACTGTGGTTTCCGTTCTTAAGCGGGCAAGGGCATGTGTCAGGTGTGGGGTGACTAATTTCAGAAGCAGCACTAAATTTCACACAACCTTTCGAATACATATGTGCTTTAATCATAAACGTGAGATACGTCTTTTTTTTTTTTTTTTTTTTTTTTTTTTTTTGCATATTCCTTTGTGAAAGACGTGAGAAACGTCATACTTCTTTTGTTTCCATTCCATTGTGTTTGTAAACTTAATACAGCTCCTGCTTTTCTTGTTTGTCTTTAAAATTTTCTTTTTTGCATCTGACAAAACAGCGGGCTGAAGGCGGACATGGAATCAGGAACGACCATAGCACCCCGTGAGTCTCCTTCTCGACGAACGTCGAGTTCAGTGATGAATGTATTTCAAACAAAAGGCTAAATTTCTCCTGAACTAGAACACCGATATGGTTTATTGTGGGCTCATTCTAAAGCTTGTGGAATGGAGAAGTTTTTGGTAAATTTGACTGATTGTAGCTTGAACGGTGTTTGCAGAATTGCCGGTTAAAGAATTTGGTGACAACTCGATTTTAAACTTCGCCATTGTTTTAGCGCTTGTAGCTCGCCGTCAAATTAAGGTATAATTAAGTAATCTACTGTTCGATTCCAAATCAAAAAAGCTTTCTAATGATGTATTACTTATGAAATTATTTTAATTAGTAGCTGAGATACAAAAGAAAACCTAATCAGGACACCTCAAACCTTGTAAATCGGGTGAAATCTCGAATTCCATTTTCGATACTGTAAAAGTACTTTAAAATGTGTATCGAATGACGTATTAAAAAAAAAAAAAAAAAAAAAAAAAAAAAATCATAATTAGAATTTCAAATACACGTATATTAGAATATTAGAATAAAATTTTATTTGCAATTAAATGTAAATTAAAATGTATTTTTTTTTTTTTTTTTTTATTCTCCGAAATTTTTCTCAGTAATCCGACTTATCCCTGGTTTTCTCCGAAACTTGCATAATTCCGGGCTATATAACGTTAAAAATCCTTAGTAGGATATGTGAGCAGAAATTCGAATTCGAAACTCTGCAAAATATTAAAGAATAAAGGTGTTCTGGGTATTCCGTTGTTTTCTCCGAAACTCCCGTTTATTAGAATAAAATTTTATTTGCAATTAAATGTAAATTAAAATGTATTTTTTTTTTTCTTCGAAATTTCTCTCAGTTCCGACTTATCCCTAGTTTTCTCCGAAACTTACATAATTCTGGGCTATATAACGTTAAAAATCCTTAGTACGATATGTGAGCAGAAGTTCGAATTCGAAACTTTGCAAAATATTAAAGAATAAAGGTGTTCTGGATATTCCGTGGTTTTCTCCGAAACTCCCGTTCGTTTTCTACATCGCTCTCCCCCCCCCTTTCCGCCGATAATAATAATTTTACACGCGAAAATATTCGCATTCGATTTACCTTGCCTTAAAATCTAAATATACCAACCAATTTCAAACGCAGTAACTCTTTTTTTTTTTTTTGCCCCTTTTCCCCCTCCCTCAAGCCCTCCCTATTAATCGTACTCTTTCAAAAATATTCACAATCGTATTATCGGGCATTAAAACCAAATATTACGAAATTTCAACGGCATATCTCAATTTAAAATACTGCAAAGTATAAAAGATAACTTAATCTTTTTCCAATAAATACGTCATTTTTTTATTTATTCATATATTTTCATGAAAATTGAACAGTAGCTTTATAATATGCTGTCTAGGCCAAATATTAATTTAAATGTAATGTGAATGAAAATTTGAAAAAGTTTGAAAATTGCAATTTTTATCCCCGCTCTATGAAATACGTGATATCTTAATTGGTTACATTCATTTCCTTTTTTATCGCAGACACTTGTCTCGCATGTGTTTTTTTTCCGATCGAAACAGCTTAGAAATCGTCTGCTGATAGAATGTTTCTTTTCCATCATTTTTCGATCGACATGGGTCTACATTTTAATTAATATCTCGGGAACTAATTAAAATTTTTAAATTCTGTTTTCACTATCAACTCGGGAAGGCTTCAAAACACCCGTATGTCAAATTTTGTACTTCTGCGTTCAGTAGTGGTTGAACGTATAGATGCACAGACAGAGAGACAGACAGACATCTTCTTTTATTATTATAGACTTCGGCGACCAGCTGGTTCGCGATCCTTGAAAAATCCGACTTTATGAAACTCCCGCTCGGTGGCACCTGCGGCGCCTTTTTCCCGTTTCAGGTCTTACAACAGCTTAGTGACATATAGTGAAAATAGCTTAATTGAAAATTTTAATCTCAGTAAATTCTCGCTCGGTAGCGCCTGCGGCGCCCTCTTCCAGTTTCAATATCTGAAACAACCGGTTCGCTCACCATGTTATGATCTTTCAAATTTCTGACTTCAGCAAAGTCCCGCTCGGTGGCGCCGCAATTCCAAATCAACAAACCTTTCAAATGAGGTATTTTTATTAGTAGCTGAGATACCAAAGAAAACCTAATCAGGAAACCTCGAAACTTGTAAATCGGGTGAAATCTCGAATTCCACTTTCGATAATATAAAAGTACTTTAAAATATCTTTCGAATGATTTATTAAAAATAATTTAATCGTAATTAGAATTTGAAATACGCGTATTAGAATAAAATTTAATTTGCAATTAAAATGTAAATTTAAATGTAAATTTTTGTTTATTCTCCAAGTTAAAGGTGTATAGTAAGTTTTGTGCACGGTAGAGGAAAATTGAAGAATTTTGAAATTTGAAATTTTTATCGCAGTCCAAAAACGTGTGACAGTAAAAGATATTTATTTCTCTTTCGTTCTACTTTCAAAATATCGTCTGCGAAGTTGCCATGGTAACAAAAAACCCCACTGTTGTTCGAACGAGAAACGCAAGAGTTTCAGAAACATCGATTCAGAATTTCATCAAAAACTGCAGAGATACTGAAAATTAAAAAAATTATAACTCATTCAGTTTTTAAAATTTTCTCTCAATCTTTTGGGAATTGAATTGTTAAAGCGAGATCTATATTAAAAAAAAAATAATAATAATAATTTATCTCTAAACGCTTTTGAGTTATAAAATGTTTTGTGAAAAAATCGATGTTTCGTAAAATCTAAAAATATCGATCGCTAATCTGTATTTTGTAAAAATGTTTATATGGTTCGAAAGATGATTAAATGTCCTTTCCAAATATACCAGTTGTTAAGAAATGGAACAGTTACTCCGTCGTACAGGGCGTTTCAAAAAAGACGATCGAGAAAAAGAGAAATTTTCGACCCTTTTTAAAACTTTTTTTTAAATATAAAAAATCCGTATTTTTTTTTTTTTTTTAAATTGTACCGTAAGAATCGGTAATAAATGCTCTTTCTCGTGGTACAGGTGTATTTTCGATATTTCCAACAGATCGGCAGCGATCGCTTTAGAAAAACCCGCGAAATTCTTCCCTCTCTGCTTTCTCTTTTGAGGAACACACTGAAGGGCGAAAATTAGATCCGCTCGCTTTTTAATTAGACATTGGTCGACGTTTTAATTAATATCTCCGGAACTAATTAAAATTTTTAAATTCTGTTTTCACTATCAACTCGGGAAGGCTTCTGAGCACTCGTATGTCAAATTTTATACTTCTGCGTTCAGTAGGGGCTGAACGTATAGATGCACAGACAGACAGACAGACATCTTCTTTTATTATTATAGATTCTAATACGTGTATTTCAAATTCTAATTATGATTATTTTTTTTTTTAATACGTCATTCGATACACATTTTAAAGTACTTTTACATTATCGAAAATGGAATTCAAGATTTCACCCGATTTACAAGTTTTGAGGTGTCCTGATTAGGTTTTCTTTTGCATCTCAGCTACTAATTAAAATAATTTCATAAGTAATACATCATGAGAAAGCTTTTTTGATTTGGAATCGAACAGTAGATTACAGAAATTTCTATTGCCAGATAACGCTGTAATATTTCAAAATTTCAATATTTCAAATTCTAATTATGATTATATTATTTTTAATGCATCATTCGAAAGATATTTTAAAGTACATTTATAGTATCGAAAGTGGAATTCGAGATTTCACCTGATTTACACGTTTTGAGGTCTCCAGAATCGGATTTCTTTTGTATCTCAGCTACTAATTAAAATTTTTTCATAAGTAATACATCATTTGAGAGCTTTGTTGATTTGGAATTGAACAGTTGATTACAGAAATTTCTACCGCCAGATGGTGCTGTAATATTTTAAATTTTCAATATTTTAAATTCTAATGAGCGAGGAAGGTGTTGTATGTTCTGAAACGGGGATAAGGCGTCACCGAGCGGGACTTTGCTAAAGTCAGAAATTTGAAAGATCATAACATGGTGAGCGAACAGGCTTTTTCAGATATTGAAAGTGGAAGAGTGCGCCGCAGGCTACCAAGCTGAAATTTACTGCGATTAAATTTTTCAATAAAGCTATTTTCACTATATGTCAGTAAGCTGTTGTAAGATTTGAAACGGGAAAAAGGCGCCGCAGCCACCACCGAGCGGGAGTTTTATAAAGCCGGATTTTTCAAGGATCGCGAACCAGCTGGTCGCCGAAGGCGGCTAGTTATTAATAAAATACTTATTATACGAATCTATGAGTATAATTAAATGTTACAAGAAAGTTTTCTAGTAAATATGAATATCTCATGTATGAAAGGTTATCAGTATGACATTTCAGTCACAGATAAGCCATACCTGAAAATCATTGCTCAGAAGGTGTACATTCTATAGTCATGTTTGTTCTTAACTTGAAAGAGCGTTTAAGAAATATAAGTTAAAATATTATACAATCCTTAATTGTAATTTTTACCTTGTCTTACCCTTACGGTAGAGTAAGTATTGTTTTAGGGCCAAATTTTAGAACGCGAGTTTTCGTTATATTTACACGTTTTGAGGTCCCCCGATTACGAAAATCATGTTTTTAGCGAATGGTCTGTGTATGTGTCTGTTATCAGCATATCTCAAAAACAAATAGTAGCAGAAAGTCCAAACTCGGTATTCTAAATGTGTATGATATAAGGATGCTACACTAAGCTTTTCGTTGAGATGAAGCAAATGGTTCGTGTACAGGGACGCCCAAGAGAATTCAAATACATTACGTCTATGAGAGAAAATGCAGGTAAGTAGAGTTTAACATATATAGACTGCACTAAACCAAATGAAACGAATATATATATATTTGTAATAGAGATAGTCAACTGAGAAAACCATTTGTGTATGTAGGAGTCTCGCCTCCCCCCCCTGGGGGGAATTCCGAGTTCCCCCTCGAGGGGAGTAAATTTTCATGATGGGTATCTTTCATAAGAGCTCGCCAATACCTTTAAAACGAATGGTTGAACCATCGATCTGAGATAATTTAAAATAAAGTTATCGATTTTTTTCATTTTTAACAAAAAACAATATATATATATAATTTTTTTTAATGTAATATTGCGAATAAATTCCTTTTTTTTTTTTTTTTTTTTTTGGATATTTAGTGTTATACTACTTCTCTAATATGGAAATCGTTTGCATTATCATGGAAGATAATTTTTTTAAATAATAATTTTAATAAATTATTTTTACTGAGTGAATTTGTACAGGAAAATATAGAAGTCGTGTGGTGGCCACAGTTATTGGATGTGCTTTACTAATAATATTTTACAATTTCCAGGAAATCTGTTCGGGAATTGAAGTAAATTCCTCATAGAGATATGGTAAATAATGTATGTTTTAAGCTAAATATTCATTGCTTGTTTTTTTGTATATTTACACATTTTGAGGCTTCCTGATTACCGTAGTCAAGTTTTTTAACGTTTGATCTATGTCTGTGTCTCTTAAAGTGACTTAAAAACGAATAATTTTAGGAGATCCAAATGTTCTATTTTGAAGTTAATGTAAGTTTGTTTCTAGAAAAGTTTGATCAAGATTGGTAAGTTTCAATGAATGTTGCGTGTGAAAATTGTCTGTATAATTTTAAGTAAACTTTTAATTTTAATAACAGAATTAAATTGTATATAAATGTAGGTGCATTAATGAAACGGGGGTTGAAGGGGACGGTAGCCCCCTCACACAGAACTAATTACCATATAAAACTCTTTCGAAGCCTAATTTGAATTGTTTAACATAGGTTTACATAACAGTACTCGTTATCTTATCTCTTGATCTCCAAACTGTATTTATAGTATTAAATTTCAGGGTAAGAGAAAGTCGTGTGAGGGACACACCAGATTATTTTACAAAGTAAAATGCAATATACGAGTTTGTATCTCCAAATTAATAATTTAAATTCATTCAAAATATAGATAAAGATGTATAAATGCAGCAGGAAAAATTTTTTGTAAACATGGTTATGTCACATAATTAGCAAAATCCTTTAATTCGTTCAATTCTCTTCTTCACTGTGTGTGTTAAAGTCTTGCGTGGTCCGGGTAAATTTAACCCTAGGGGTCATAGCGTCCTACTTTTTTCATATCATTATTTATTTATAATATTTTTTCTTCATTTAATCGCAGATGTTTACGGAATTTCTGCAATTAAATACTATAGAAAAAAAATATTTAAAAAATATAGTGGTTTGAAAAAAGTAGGACTCTTTGACCCTTGCTTGACCCACACATGACCTTAATCAGCAGCTGATTTGTGACCCGCAATAAAGTATAAGAAACGACAATATTCAATATGGAATAATGTTTAATTTTTTATAAAATAGGAGTAAAAATTTTACTATTTAATTATAATTTCATTTAAGTAATTTTATACTATTATAAAGCTCATTTTAATGTAAAACAATTAGTCTGCAATTATTTAATTCCAATGTTTTGTTTTCTACTTTAGTGTTTGTTAACCAGCCAAATTACGCGAATTAAAACAGCTATATTTTTTTAAAAAAATCTAAAACACAAAAAAATGCCTGCAGTACGCGTAGTACTTTAATAGAATAGTAAAATAGCAAAGAATTTTTTTTTTCATCCCGTTTTGGTTTATGGGGGTCTGAAAATGTCATTTTTGTCCTTTTTCTGACATTTCAGGGGACTGTACATATTAAAGGGTTA
This sequence comes from Salticus scenicus, assembly GCA_963930645.1. Lineage (NCBI taxonomy): Eukaryota > Metazoa > Arthropoda > Arachnida > Araneae > Salticidae > Salticus > Salticus scenicus. Next base: position 217,192,379 of record OZ005655.1, on the reverse strand, counting down.
AATATCACAGAATTTCAATTGCACTTTCTGATTAGGGTAATTCCAGAGATTAATTAGTGTGGTATTTTATTTTGTGATTTTTTATTGAAATTGACAAAAATTTGATGTTTGACCTTGAACTTTGACCGATTGTAATTATTAAGGTACAGCAGTGTAACTAAGCATGTGACACCTCTACCTTATGTACTTTGATACTAATATTTAAAATGAAAACTTATAAAATGTATTCAAAGAGATTTGTGTCAAAATATAAAAGTCTAATAATCCCATTTTTGAGCAGGAGAACGACTTTTGATGACCTGTGTAAAATCTCAGGTTAATCGTAGAGAAAAAATAAAAGTTGTTTTGAACATCTCTCATAAGGGCCCATAAGGGATATAAGTATCAAATTAAACAAAAATGGTCGAGCAACACACCTCTTTGAATTTATATGGAATGACCCATTTTTGAAGTAAATATGGTTTGAACCTTAAATGGAAAATTAAGTTAAATACAGATTTATACGTAAATTATTTTTTGAACAATTCTTTTAGTAGGGGAAAGTTGGATAAAACGGGATAGTCGGACAAAACGGGATACGTCGCCTAGGGACCCGGCTAGTACTGCTATCGACCGTATGACGACAGAAACTTGTTCTCGGTCATCATTTACATCATTCTTAGTTCGTCCCGTCTCGAGATCACTAGTTGATGTAAAGTTGTAGTTCTTAGAAATTTTTTATTCTGTTTTCTTGGCACTTTCTACATTTACGTGCGTTGTTTTCTACATTATTCTGCCTACATATATGGGAATACAATTCCGGTGAATATTACATTTGATTAAGCATTTATTAACGAATATTCTCACGTGTAGTCTATCTAATTTTCCTTTCACATTTAGGCAGCAGCCATGTTTATTTCGAAAAGTGTCGGAGTTGGACTGTTGGACAAAACGGGACACTTATGAGTTGGATAAAACGGGATACAGTTTTTTATATACTTTTCTCAAGGGACATCGCAGGAGTAGACCAGCCAACAAACCTATCAGGAGACAGCCTACGGACAGACCAACCTGCAACATCCTCAGTGGAGAAAAGATTAGAACTCTCTTGTTATCGACCTAAGCTACTTTTTTCCATCTCTCCAAAGTTTGTTCTACCTGTACCTCAAGTAAAAAGACCTCGCCCAGAAAACAAGGCTCAAAAGAGAAAAAAGAAACTGTAGCAATGACATCATCTCAATATAAGAGTAAGTTAGAAATGGAAGAAATAGAAATGATGATAAAACTACAAGAAAATTAAAGAAAAGGCTGCTAAGAAATCCTTCTAAAAATTCCAAAAAGAAGTTTATAAGAAAAGGAAATGGAAAAGAGGAAGAAAAAGAGCTACCAGGTCCAGCCAAACCTGAAAGTAGGCCTATAAAAGAATGCCTAATCCTGATGTTAAAAGTCAAAACATAGAAAAGTTTAATAAACCTTCTGCAAGCAGCCAAGAATGCATGTCGTCATTGTCTGAAGATGAAACAGAGGGAGGAGAAACCTGCATATATTGTAATACACTGTACATCGATTCTAAGGCTGGTGAAGGTTGGATGCAATGTTCTGGATGCCAAGAATGGGCTCACGAAGCGTGTTCTAATGCCTTTTTATGCGACTTTTGTTCTGCTATATAGGCTTAAATAAAAGGTATTCTTTCTCATTTTCTAAATAAAAACATTAAAAACTTTTATTTTAATTCTCTGATTACTGAAGACATTGTTCTTTCAAGTGGAAATTTTGCTTTACAGCTGTCTGTTAGTTAATTGTGCTTTTCAGTTAGTTTTGCACAAAAAATTAAACATTGTAATCCCTATCCCGTTTTATCCAACCCAGGTATGCTAAAACGGGATGTATAAGAGTTTGGTAAATACTTTTTTTTTACTATTTTACAATCATTGCAATTAGTTAAAAATATGTTTTTTGTGTGCTTCAATAACTGTTGTAGTTATAAAAAAAGAAATTGTGTGGTTTTCTTCAACATATTTTCCGTAGTAAAAAAAAAAACAAGAATGGTATCCCGTTTTGTCCAACTTTCCCCTATATTTCTTGAAAAAGTTTTTGAGAAGATAATATTTTAAAACTAAACTCATTGAAATAGTCTCAATTTTATGCATATTAAAAAAATTACTATATGAGAGAATTTATGACATATAAATTTTATCAAAATGAACATTGTTTTATAAGTGGAAAACTGAATAAAATTTAGTATAAACGTAAATGTCGATTTCATGATGATTCGTGCAATACAAAGTTATTCGAATATGATTTATATAGAATCTTTTCAAAAAACGCAATTGGCATTCTTTTGGGTGTCCCTGTACACAAAGCAGCTGCGCTATTAATACCATTTTAAACAAAGAGCGTGCCATAGTAAGCTTGAATAACATATATCATTTTGAAGAAACTCTGAAGATATTTTTTGTCGCTAGCAGCAGACAGACAGATGGATAGGTAATTATAATCATAATTCTTAAACATTGTTCCAAATTTTCAAAAACGATTATTAAAAACCAAAATGCATGTCTAGCAATTTTCAATAATAGCCTTTAATGTATCTGAATATTTTTGTGCTAATCATACTGTAACCTATAGAAAACAGTATTATTATTATTATTTATTTATTTATTTAATTTTATTTATTTATATTTTTGTGCATATGAGTAACTAATTAGTTGTAGGGCGACTAAGGCGCCCGTTGAAAAATGATCATTTCATTTTATTTATTTCTCACTTCAAATAATTAATTTGCTAGCAAGCCCGTGCAAAATTTTTGCACTTTATTTATCTCTTCGTTACCTTTAAAATTTAAAATTATTATTATTATTTTATAAACGTCATTTTTTCATATGCATGAGCAAATTTAATTTATATATATATACATATATATATATATATTTTTTTTTTTTTTTTTTTTTTCACGTGAAAGCATATTTCATTTTATACTGAAAAAAAAATGGCAACAACTAAAAACTTAAATATCTATTTTTATATTTTAATTGATTTTAAAAAATCTAATCAAAAATTCGTTACAAATAAGGTAACAAATGAAAGGGGTGATTTTTCTGAATCCGTCAAATTAGACAGCTTATCGATCGGACAATTAGACTTTTTTAAATTAGCTAAAGTATGAAAATCAGGTGACAACTTGCGTTCACACACAGACCGAGCCCAAGGAAATCTCTTATCCTTTTTAACCGTGACAGAGTCAGTCAATGATGAGCGTAACTATATATGAATAATATATATCAATTTTTATCAATATCATTTCTAAAAAATAAGGGTATTAAAATATGTTTTGTAAAAATACCTCTCACAGAACGCAATGCTGTGAAGTTCTTTCGGGTGTCCCTGTACATAGGCTTTATTTACCCCTTTTCAATAGGAAACATCCGATAGTAAACTTAAATATAATATATCAGTTTCAAGACGTTTCATGAATATTTCGCGAAAAGAGCGCAGACAGACACACGGACAAACCGAAGTCATAAACACTTTTCATCTTTATTCTAAAGTGTTAAAAATATGAACTTGTGTGTAAAGATTATTTCCTATAAACAATAATGCCCTCGATAATATAAATCTCCAAATTAAACTAAGCAACATCATTTTCTGAGCCAACATGAAGATAAGGTTTTCTTTATCTCAGTTTGGCGTTTGTAAATATATTTATTCAATTACTAACAATGAAAGTGGATCTTATTTTAGGAAATTCTTTTAGCTCGTTTTCTTTGAACAAGATTTTTTTTTTTTTTTTTTTTTTTTTTTTTTTTTTTTAAGAAAAATGTTATTTAATCAATGCATCATGCTTTTACTAGCTGCTTTAGTTCGTGTTATGCTGATTCTTTCAAATAACAGATTATATATTTTTGAAAAGGAAAATATCTTACAATACTATGCAGTTTATCGGAGATGACTAAAATAGATTATTGATGGATTAATCATTACAATAATTTTAATATTCAAAATAATCTGGTGTGTCACTCACACGACTTTCTCTTACCCTGAAATTTAATACTATAAATACAGGTTGGAGATTAAGAGGTAAGATAAAGATGTTATGTAATCCTATGTTAAACAATTCAAATTAGGCTTCGGAGGAGTTTTATATGATAATTAATTCTGTGTGAGGGGGCTACCGCCCCCCTCAACCCCCCCGTTTCATTAATGCACCTAGATTTATATAAAATTTAATTCGGTTATTAAAAGATAATTCTGTTTTTTAAAAATAATTTATTAAAATTATTATTTAAAAAAATTATCTTTTATGATTTTGCAGACGATTTCCATATTAGAGAAGTAGTATAACACTAAATATCCAAAAAAATTCCATTTTATTCTCAATTAAAAAAAAAATTTAAAAAAAAAAAGATTTTTTTTTTTTTTTTTTTTTTTTTCGTTAAAAGTGAAAAAAATCGATAACTTTGTTTTAAATTATCGCAGATCGATGGTTCAACCATTCGTTTTAAAGGTATTGGCGAGCTCTTTTGAAAGATACCCATCATGAAAATTTACTCCCCTCGAGGGGGGACTTCCCCCCCCCGGGGGGGAGGCAAGGCTCCTGCATACACAAAATTTTTTTCCCAGTTGACTATCTGTATTACAATATATATATATATATTCGTTTCATTTGGTTTAGTGCAGTCTATAAACGTTAAACTCTACTTACCTGCAATCTCCCCCATAGACGTAATGTATTAGAATTCTCTTGATTGTCCCTGTATACGAACCATTTGCTTGATCTTAACGAAAAGCTTACTGTAGCATCTATATATGATACACATTTAAAACACTATGTTTGGAATGTCTGCTACTATTTGTTCTTGAGATATGCTGATAACAGACAGACACACACAGAGACTCACAGACACACAGACACACAGACACACAGACATACACAGAGACCATTTGCTAAAAACATGATTTTCGTATTCAGGGGACCTCAAAACGTGTAAATATAAGAAAATCTCGCGTTCGAAAATTTGACCCAAAAACAATACTTTCTCTACCTTATGGGTAAGAGAAAGTAAAAATGCTTAAAGCAAGTAGAGTTATTTTCCCAAGAAAGATTTCGCTTACAATATTGGTGACTCTGCACTTTTTCTGGAAGTATGAGCAACGTGTTCCCTTTTTAGATTGGTTTTTTTAAACAGTCAAATTATAAGATTGCTAGATTTGCTTTAATATGTTCAAATTTAATATGGTATGGTACTCACACTACCCTCTCTTACCTTGCATTTCTATAAAAAAGGGATTTTTACAGTTTAAAATAAGAGGTACTATTTGAGCATTTTTTATGAGCATTTTAAAGCCAACCTTAACTTCCGATTTAGACCTTTTTGGAATCATATAAACAACCTGCTCGTCATTTCGGCATTAGTGTATAAATTTGAATGATGAATTTCATGGCGTCGGCAGCTATGGTCACGGGGAGAAGGCATGCCCTTCCCCTAGATTTTGGAAGTTTGATCTAAATTATTCCTTAAATTTCATAATTTTGAAGCAGAATTTACAAAATTTATTTAAAAAATTAAATATTTCGAGAGAAACAGTATGTTTCATGAAAGTATGATCCTCTTTCTCTCCATTCTCCTTTAAAGCAAAATTGTCTAGAAATATAAGAATGTCTTGCTCCCTCCCCACTTCTGTATTTTATTATGCCGGCGCTCATGCCTAAGGCTCCAAGAATTTGAAAAATTGGTCGCTATCAAACATTGCTGGTATCCAGTAAAAAATATCCCCCTCCCACCTTTTTTTTTTTTTTTTTTTTTTTTCTCGATTTTAAAATTTACTTGAATTTAGAAATTAAAATTCTATGCATAAAAACCAAATATTTATTATGACTGGATGATAAACAAGGAAACACCTTTTTAAAACTAACATCATCAAATCAGTTTTATTATTTTCTCCAAACCGATACATCATCTCCATTGATACATCATTACACCAGCAAAACGATTCAGCACGAACGGGAACGGTGTAAATCAATACCCTAAAATGGTGCACCAATTCAACACCTAGTTTCGAAATGTGGTGAGATGAGCGGGAGTGGATTCGAAGCCAAATTCTGGCACCATTATTTTATTTTATTTTATTTATTTTCAAAATATTTATATATTTAAAAAAAAAAAAAAAAATTAAAAATTAAAAAAAGTTTCCGTAAAGATTAAAAGCACAATCGTCAGTTAAAATATATTGATCGCCAATAGCGACCAGGTGACCGTATTTCACGAGCTTTGGTCATGCCCAGGGCCCGATTAAGCTCTGAAGCTAGGGGAAGCTCAGCACCATTTCGGGGCCCGCTTTCATATCGGAAAATCTTGTTTTCCTGTTACATATTGTAATATAAAAATGCTATAGACCAAAAAATAGTGTGCGTTTATTATTTTTATTTATTTTTTCATACATCTAGGTGGTTTCTCCACAGAACGTTAAAATCATACAACTTTTTAACTAAGAACATTCAGATTTTTGAGGTTAAATAATAGATTTTTCCCGAAATAGTGAGTGTTTTGTCTTGTCTTAGGTAACCTTTCTCACAAAAAATTCAATCTCAGTGTAAAAATATGAAACAAAAAATTCAAGACCATATTTTTAATCCTTATGGGGCTCCCTCTTAAATTTTAGAGGGGAAGCTTGTGCTTCCTGAGCCTTTTGGATAATCAGGCCCTGGCATGCCTATATGAAAATTCTAAAAATAAGAAGAATATTGATAAAGCCAAATCGCTGTGTAATCTATATGTTGTTATTCTGTCTCTACTTCTGAAGACTGCTTCGTTTTTTGCCGATTTAATTGAAAATTTCTCATCTAATCGAGAAACTAGATAGATAAAATGTGTAAGAGTTTGAAAAATATATCATGTCATAACTCTTTGTTTTCCATTTAATCTTAGTTCCTTTTTTTTTTTCTTTTTTTTTTTTTCGTCACTGAATTTCATCACATGATAACATTGTTTTCAATAAGTGCTATTGAGATATCAATGAAGTAGTAAAATATTATTTTTATTTTTATTATTATTCAATTGATGTAATTCCTAATTCTTTAAAACCACTTTTATTAAATATATAGTCCAAATGATGTTATAGTTAAAGTGTAAAAATGTTGAAATTAACATACTTGTGATTATTGCAATATTTGTTGTGTTGTTTAAAATATCAAGCGAAAACTCTGAGAGAGGTAGTGAAACTACCCGAATTAAGGCGAGAGCCTTCCTTGTTTGAAGAGCAATACAATCGTGAAGGGACGGCTACAGCTCAATAAGTTGGTGACAGATGGCAGCACCAGCGAACAGAGCTCATAATTTTGATCCAGATCGGGGGCCAGGGGCGAGCAATCCTTGATGGTCTGATCTAGTACTACCAGCAGGCAGAGCCCAGTTAAGGGGGGGGGGGGGGGAGGGCTGAGGGGGCTGCAGCCCCGGGCCCAGTGAACAAGGGGGGCCCTAGATAGGGCCAAGAAAACCCAGTAAATAGAAAAAAAAAATTATTTGTTTTTTAAATTCTGTTTTTGCAGTCAGAAATTAAATCCTTGATACTGTTATGTAAAAATATTTTAAAAAGACAAATTTCTGAAAATTTCTTTTAGTACTTAAACATTTCTAAAAAAAAAAAAAAAATTTAAATATTTTTTAAAAATGCATTAAAATTTTAAAATTTTAAAAGTCATTCAAGAGATGAGGAGGGGGGGGGGAGAGAATAATATAATCTGTTTCCTTCCGCAACATTTGACTGATTATGGAATTTGTTAAGTTAAAAGAAAGATCTCAATTGCTATCTCCACATGTAGCGACTTCACCTAAGGATCAGGGAAAAAGACTGAGAAGAAAAAAATGTACCGATGGTACTCTCGAATCTGAAACAACTAGCCATGTAACTCTTCAAGGATTTGAAAAACTTAAAGTTGAAGCTTTATTTGTGATAGTCGATAGATTAAATTCATAAATGATGAAACGAATTGATGCTTATTACTCAGTATGCAGCATTTTCAATTTCATTACTAAATTAGGTCTTGAACAAATAAATGAAGAATGAGTTAATAATTTTCTTGAAGTTTATGAAGGAGAAGTAGATTTTGAAGTCACAAAATCTGAAATCATTCAATTTTCACAATATTTGTTAAGCCGTAGCTTAGAAAAAAAATCACCGATACATATTTATGATCATATGTTTAAAAACGAGTTAAATGAGATTTTTCTAAATATGTTTATTGCATTACGTATTTATTTAACTCTACCGATATCAAATTGCGAAGCCGAGAGAGTTCTATCTCTTCGAAGAACAAAAATGCAGCAGAATAAGCTGTGATGTTTGGCTTTGCTGTGCTCAGAGCACGATTTAACAAGCGATCTGGATTTTAAAGATGTAATTGAAACTTTCAGCGCGGCAAAGGCTAGGAAGAAGCCAATTTAATTTTTTTATTCTGTAAAATATATTCATTAAAGTTTTTGATGCAGCAACTTTTCCTTTGGTTGGTGAGTTAGATTCCTTTGTTGTTAATATATATATATATTTATTTGTTTTAATTACTTTTTTGCAAACAGTTTCAGAGTTCATTTAAATGGTAATGAGAATCTTATTCTAATATGACCATTGTAAAATTTTATCTAATGATGAACATTCATATTAAAGAAAAAGAAAAATGTGTGTGTGTGTGGGGGGGGGGGGGCTCCGTTATTATCACAGCCCCGGGCCCTTAAATGGGTAAACTGGGCTCTGCCAGCAGGGCCAGATTATGGCACGGCACGGGTACACGGGGCACTGGCCCAAGGCCTCCAAATTTAGAGGGCCTCATTTCCAAAAATTGAGAAGTAATATAATAATTTTTTTCATTATATGTCTATTAAAAACAAAAATTGCGGAAATTTTGCTTTCTATATTTTATTAGAGAGCTTAAACACCTATTAAATTTTGTGACTAATTTCCTAAACAATGGTTGATCGATGTGCTTTAGTTTTTCATTTGTTTTAAACATAAAACTAATGATTTTATTAAAGGTTGCTAAAAGAATGAGGAAATAGAAGGAAAATTTGATGGAAAAATTTTAAAAATGCACTATTTTTATTTATTTATTTTTGTTTTTTAGAATGGGTCCTTTTGGTGAGCTCTTTAGAGCAGGGTGAGGGGGCTCCCAAAACCAAATAGTGTTAGTACCCCGGGTCTTCAAAAAGCATAGTCTGGCCCTGACTACCAGAGGTATAATTTAGATGGGAACTTAGAGCAAAGAATATCTACTTCTATTCTTTGCTCTAAGTCTACTTCTTAGCAATTAGATACTCTTTTCTAAGAAGCCACGAGAGATTTAACGTGCTCTAGTCGTGCACCAGTACATGACAATATTGTTTTCGGCCGGCTCAAGTATGGAGCTGCAGTCTTCCGGTTATGTGCCCAGTGCTCTTACCGAACAGGCTACCGCGGCATAGCAAAATTTATGAACGATAAATTAAGTTTTACTTATGATGAAATTAACTGTAACAAAGAATTTCGACACAGTAATAATTAAAAATTCCCTTAATAAAATTTAATAAAAATAAGAAAGATTTGTTTTCCCTTTTTCTTAAATCGAGTATTTCATTGAAAAAGCGTGTTTCAAAGCTGACATGTGTTACAAAAAATGTAAAAGGGTACATCTGTATTCATACATGAAACACCAAAAACTACCGAATATTAATTTATTTTCCTTTTATTTTTTTACTTTTCAAGTAATAAGATTAATTGGTTAATTTTACGATAAATTAGCGGTTCTTCATTCAAGAGAAATAAAACAATGTATCTTTATATATATATATATATATATATATATATATATATAAGGCAATGTTTGTGTGTGTGTCTGTGGACAGCGTAGCGAAAAGACAGTAGGTCGGACAGTCATGTAATTCGACACAAAGGTGCCTCCCCGAAAGGTCCTAGTGCACCTCGAAGCCCGATTTTCGAATTTTTGATTAGTTTTTTTAATTAATTAAAATGTCAAAATAATAACCTCCTAATAGCTTTAAAATTAGCCATTTAAATTTTATCCATCATTTAATTGTTGCCAAAAAAAATTTACGAGTCCACTTTTTTTCGACAGGAAAATAAATACATTTATTTACATGCACAATAAAAAATCTGGAGCGAAACAACCACACGACTTCCATTACCCACTATTACACATATTTGTATGCATTTGTTGGAGATAATGTGATCAGAAGGCATAAAAATGACCTAACAAAGTAGACACCTAAAAATTTTCTTGTAAGAGAAACTTGATGCATGTGTAAAGATATATAAAACAGAATTTACATAGTGAGTTAAAAAAAAAAAAAAAAAAAAAAATGTAGAGTTCCGATATCTAATCAATTTCCGATAATCTAATATCAATTTCCGATATCTAACACTGACCTACCAATCAGGATGACTGTTAATTTTCCTGTAATAACCACGTAATATATGAGAAAGGATATCTAAAATAATAAAACGGTTATCAAAAAATAATGTTAATAAAAATAAAAAACTGTTTGAGGCACCTATAATATCAGCATAACTGAAATCTCCAAAACATTATTATTATTTTAATCATTAGTGATCACATTAAAGTAAATATGTAAGTTTCGTGTTATGTAAAATCCATACTTCAAAGAAAAATTAAAAATGAATTTCTTATTATAAAGTTTCAGATAAGTGAGTTCATTCTGTATGAAAATTAACAATATAATTAATAGTTATAATAATGTTTTCGTATAATTTTAAAGGCTCCATTCCCCATAACAAAATACTACTCAATGGTCTGCAATAAGCTTTCAAATGGTGAAAAGTGTTTTGAATTTACGAAATGTGTTCTCACAATGTTATTAGCACACATTAAAAATAAATATATAAATAAAATGTATGTTATGACCCTCATAAAACTATTTTTTATATAACAACGCCACCTACCGGTTAACATGCACAAAATATAACCATGGCTTCACACAATAAATATGTTACATACACCCCGCGACAAAAAGATAGGTACAAAGGGTTTTTTCTTTGATTTTTCATAAAATAACATTATCTAAATTGTGCTTATCATTTATTTTTATCGTAAAATAACACTATTCCCGGACTAAGTTTTGTTTTAAGACTAATTTAGAAAAATTTTAAGACTAAAATTTTTCTAATTTAAGACTACACACCGCGACAAAAAGATAGGAACAAATGTTTTTTTTTTTCTTTAAATTTTTGATTATGATTTTTAATATGAATATTTTGAATATGATTCAAATATTTAATATGTTTTTGATATGATAATATTTTGTTATGATAATAAATGATCAGCACAATTTAGATAATGTTATTTTATGAAAAATTTAAAAAAAAACCCTTGTTCCTATCTTTTTGTCGCGGAGTGTAGTCTTAAATTAGAAAAATTTTAGTCTTAAAACTTTTCTAAATTAGTCTTAAAACAAAAATTAGTCCAGAAAATAGTGTTATTTTAAGAAAATAATATATGATAAGCACAATTTCGATAATGCTATTTTATGAAAAATCAAAGAAAAACCCTTTTGTACCTATCTTTTGTCGTGGGGTGTACAACGTTTAGTGCAATTTTAAACACTAGTTGTTGAGATGTAGCCGCATGGGAAACAGCAGATGGTGAGTAGTAGCAGAGCAATCTGTCGGCCGATATACACCCAAACTAAGCATTCTTTTTCATAATATCAATCCCATACATTCAGTTTGGGGGCATTATAAGCTATCGAAACTGAGATATAGCGATCCCTTACATGGAGAAAACTGAAGTATAGTAACACTACCTGCCAACCAATATGCGCTTAAATTGAATCATCGTAGATTAGATTTAATCGAAAATAAAGATTTTGATAATGATACACCATAGAAGCTGATATATAACTTTCTCTTAAAGAGAAAAATTGTAGCATAAGAGTGTCATTCACCTGTTGGCTGATATGCACCAAAAGTTAATATGCACCAATTTATGTCAAGGTATAACTAAATATATTTTTTTATGATATTCTGTGCATTAGTTTCCGATCTAGAGCCGCCACAAAACTTTGGTCACACACACAGATAGACTAACATCGTTTTAAAATGGTATAATCGTATCCAGGACATTTCAAAACCTATAACTATCTCACTGTGTACTAAACATAGTACAAATTAACGAGAATGCTAATACTATTTTAAGGTTAATTTATTTCTGTTTTTGTCAATAATAATGTGCATTAGTAAGTTCAATACGTAAGATATTCCTGATAAATATATTTATAGATATTGTATTTACAGAACAAATATACAGCCATCGACATAAGTGAAGGTTCCCTTTTGTATCTGAATATCTTAAAAAATACTTCATGGATTCTTTTAGAACTTCAAGGTAAAAAGAACATGTTATAGGTGATATATTACAGCGAAAGTTTTGTCCCGGAGACAAAAACAGATCAGTTATAAATTAACAAAATAGTATAATGTATGAGATTATCCTATAAAATTAATGCTTGAAATAAGTTGCTGCTACAATGTATGATTATGAGCCTTCTCTTAATTATAGGGCCGCGGTAGCTTAGTCGGTAGAGCGCCGGCCTCGTAATTGGAAGATTGCGGGTTCGGTACTCGAGCCAGCCAAAGACCGTCGTGTACACTAATGGTGGCTGGTGCACGTAAAATCTGTCGTGGCCGCAATGCCCTCCATGTTCCCATCAAAAATTATACCTCTGGGGGTAACCGAAGTGTGAGAGCCATCCCTTCCGTGGAGGATCAAAATTGTGATGGCATGTCTCCGCATCACCGAGGGGTGGGTCCAGACCGTCGCCAATTGCCCATCTGCGCATCACTAGTGCGACGTAAAACCCAACCATCCATCTACCTCTTAATTATATACTATATATATATATATATATATATTCACGGAAATATGTATGCTTTTTTTTTTTTTTTTTTTTTTGGACAATTTTCGTGCTTTTATTTTAATAACATGCAAGATTTTAAAAACACCAAAGATAAAGAAATGTTTTTTTTTTTTTAGAAAATTTGACATACTACATTAGACACAACATATAGAGCAATCAGAATATAAAACAAGTCCTTCCTGCTTATTCGGAAGGGTAGGTTGATTTCTTTTTCCTTATCAAATAGCCGTCATTTTGTTTCAAAATGGCAGCTACAAATTATTAATGAATTTGTAGAAATATTGATGTAGGCTATCTACATATGGAGTTTTAAGCAAATCGGTTCATAAATACCTTTTTATGTGAATTTAAAATTTCCAAGTGGCCGGCGCTTGGAAGCAAGATGGTGGGCCAAGTTGACAAATATATCAAATGCATTTGTGAGATAAGGCTACTGTATAAATATATTTGGAATTAATTCGGAATCTCAAAAGTCATCATGTTCAAAAGTTTAGTGGCTGCCACTTGCATCAAAATGGCAGAGAAAGAGTCTCAGTGAACTAATTAATCTAAGATATTGTTGCAAATTTGAAAATAATTCATTTTTTTTTTTTTTTTTTTTGGCAGAAATTCTTTCAAAAAAGCTTAGTAAGTTGATTAAATGTTAATTTTCTGCATTTCTAGTTTGTTTTAACGTTAAAATAGCCTAATTTTCCCTTAAAAACGCATTAAAAAGCTCCAATATGGCAGGTAATGGATTTGGCGAGTTTTCCACTTGGCGACTTTTTTGGCGACCTTTGGCGAGAAAATCCATAGTTCATTAATAACCTTCATTGAGACACTTATATAATCTATGTATACATCAAAATTCAAACAAATTCGGAATACGCTTTTTACAATTTGAATTTGAAATTTTCAAGTGGTCTCCACTTGAAAACAAAATGGTGGGGCAACTTGGTTAAGAAACTCATCCAAGATATTCATAACACAAGTTAAGACGCTGTCCAAATGTGGTTCGATTTGGAGTATTATTTCGGAAATTATCGTGATTTTAAATTTTCAAGTGGTAGCCTGATTTCAAGTGGCCCCACTTAACTTAAGATATCCTCCCCTTTATTAAAAATGGCGGATACGTTCATTAATAAACTTCATTGAGACACTTATATAGTCTACGTATACATCAAAATTCAAACAAATTCGGAATACGCTTTTTACAATTTGAATTTGAAAATTTCAAGTGGTCTCCACTTGAAAACTAAATGGTGGAGCAACTTGGTTAAGAAACTCATCCAAGATATTCATAACACAAGTTAAGACACTGTCCAAATTTGGTTTTATTTGGAGTATTATTTCGGAAGTTATCGTGGTTTTAAATTTTCAAGTGGTAGCCTGATTTCAAGTGGCCCCACTTAAGATATCCGTCTTTTTATTAAAAATGGCAGATAAATTTCATTAATAAAGTTCATTCAAACCCTTATGTAGTCTAGATTTACATAAAAATTTAAGCAAATCTTTCTTTAAATACGCTTTTTACGATGTCGGTTTGAAATTTTCAAGTGGCTGCCACTTGAAAACAAAAAGTCGGAGCAACTTGGTTAATGAACTCGAACTCATCCAAGATATTTATAAGATCAGTTCACAGACCAAATTTGGTTCGATTTGAAGTATTATTTCGGGAGTTATCGTGATGACAAAATTTTCATTATAGATATAGATAGATAGATAGATAGATAGATATAGATAAACGAAGTGATTGCAATAGGTCGATTTCTAAAGAAATCAACCTAAAACAGTTAAATATATGCGGAAATATGAACATTTTTACTAAATAATTTTTAACTTAACACGCGCAAGTGATTGTAAAATTTCCATAATTTACAAGCCAAATGTATAGACTTACTGGCGAAAAAAAAAAAAAAAAAAATCTGATGCGGACACCCCATGATTTTCTAATTGGAATATACGTATTGTTATGAAAACATTGACATATATTATTATTTAACTTGACTTAAGTTGGTATATCTAAGCAAAAAAAATTTTATATGCGATGAATGAAAAATCATAAAATAACGACTCAAATTATGCAATTATTATTAATAGCAAGCACATGAAACTTTGAGAGATCATTTAGAGTAATACTATAAACTAAACTGTCATTAAAAAGTAGAAATCATTCCAAGAAACCACAAAAAATATACGTGCTATTTTATTAGCTGTCCTCAAATGAGGACGCTGGGCGTTAATGGGTTTTTTTTAAAAAAAAAGGTCTCACAATCACAATTTATAACTTTTTTTTTTTTTTTTTTTTTTTTTTAACCCCATAATATCGCCTTAGTTCGCTTATTTCAATATCTGACATGTTCTAATCAGTTTGTATGAAAATAGTATTTTGAAAAAATTTTATTTGTAATGATGCTATTTAAAATTAATCACAGTAACTAATACAAAAATATTGATTTTTATTTCTTAACAAAAAGAAAATGAGGTAATGCAAAAAAGCATTTTTTTTTTTTCGAAAATATGAAGGAAACAGGAAAATCTCCAGGTTCTTTAATCATGTTCTTAAAGTCATGTCCATCCTATTCTTCAGCCTTCGACACATACACCTGGTAACTGTGAATACTTCGGATGTGGTTGACAAACGTAACCTTCGACGCATTTGCCATCTAGATTAAGCATGCCGCCACATGGTTCACCTGGTCCCTAATAATAAACAAATTTAAATTAAAATTAGTTTTATGAAAAATAGTTGCACAAAACTTATATATAATTTCCAAATTAATAAGGAATAAATAGATAAAGGAAAAATATTTATGGTATTTGAGTCTAAAAATAAATTTCTAATATATATATATATGAAACCTATAGTTTATTTCACCCACCACTTTTTAAAGTTAACAACAATCCTATATGTTCTTTTATAATTATAATTCTATTCCTTGGTCATGTATAATATTACTGATTTAAAAAACAATGAAAATAGCCTTTCTTTTTATTCCCCTCTAATGCTAGTTTTTCAAATAGCTCTAATTTTATTTGCAAATTACAAGTATGACCGATTATTCTTTTTAAACAAACAAATCTGTATTCAAATAATCAGTTTAAAAACAACTACAATTATTTGCAATATTTTCATAGAAAAAAAAAAAAAAAAAAAAGGCTTTGCAAAACCATAATTTCTAAATTATTTTCTGTCCATCATTTAAAAGTGTCAGTTATACATGCTCTCAGAGAAAAGTTTAATTCAGTTGTTACAAAAATTTGTTTGACGCAACAAAAATTTTGATCTAAATTTGTTCCAATAGTTTTGATTAAAGAAATAATTGATGATTTGTTTTGCAATTCTAGATATTGTTTTTACTGCAAAAATTTAATTTTTATTTTCAAATATATAAAAATTACAGTAAAAAAAAAAAAAAAAAAAAAAAAAAAAAAGTTGCTGCAATTTTGTAAATTTCCTAACATTACTTTCTGTGTTATAACAATTTTTTTTCTTTTAAGAAAAATTTGGTTTGAAACAACAAAATAACCTGTACCATTATGCATTTTATATTTTAAATCGAAATCTTTTGCTTGGTGTGCTATATAAGCAAAACAACAGTTTCGTGGCAGTTTTTGCTACCAAAAATACATTTAAATATTACATAATGTGGCATTATCAAGACCAATAACATGTTAGATAATATTGTAATTCATAAACACGCCCTAAAAAACAAAGAGACACGACTTCGGAGTCAATGAAACAATTTATTATATACATATTTAACCTGGCCAAAATATTCTAGAATATTATTTGAACAAACACCAGTCATTATTTCCTTCTAAGCAACGTTATAATTATTTTTTCATTAATAAAACAACATTAACGTTCTTAATCTGATGATATATATATAATGGGTCCAGGGCCTGTTTTACACATAGTCCAGTGAGTCCCGTGACCTAAGTACCAGAATGTTAGGGGCATCAAATTTTCATACATGTTCACAAAATTATGCTTACCAATGCAAATTTTCATTATGAATTTCTAAGCAGGTGCTCCTACAAACTACACCCTAATCAGCAAAGCAAAACGTATGTAGTCATGTTAACATTTTTACACATGAAAACAACTGTAGATTTGCATTTTTGCAAATATATATCGTAAATTCATAAAAGGCCTCCAGGAGGGAGGCAAACTGCATCTACACACTGCGGGCCCGGAACGAACCGCTGAATATGAGGGAAAGCAGCATCAAAAAACATTGAGCACTCTTTGGAAAATGATCAGAGAAAAGAGGGGGTTTTGTCCCATTTCTCTTTAGTTATTTCATTTAGTCATATGAAATGATGTTTTTAAGAAACGTTTACTGTAACGGAAAATTCAAGCATGAACTAGAGACAAAAATAAAGTACACTAGATTAAAACAAATCATCGAAAAATAAATAATAATAATAATACTTCTTTAAGACATAAAATGTATTATCAAAATCTTTGACATAAAAGGCGAACTATCTTCTGTAACTTATCTATAGAATGCCAAATTATTCAGAATCAATCAAATAACTAGCAAAATTTTCAATCATATACGCTCATTCAAGCTAAAATCTGCGTACTTTTTCAATTATACAGAATTTTCGCTTAAGCGTGTAGAAACATCTGGGAGACGTAGGCTAATCAAAGATGATTCGGAATTATATGACAATGTAGGAGTAAAATCACATTCGTGACTTGCGAAAGGATGATGTTATGGAACAAGCAAAAACTAGAGCCCTCAATTCAATATCGAAGGCTCTAGTAACACGGTACCAGAATATTGGCAGATTATGAATCACTAGATGTTTGTCTCATCAACGATTATGCGATATGGGAGCTTTCGGGACCAGTCAAAGGAATCAGGGATGAATGACGCGGACATCCAAAATAAAAGAGACGGTGCTTTGTTATGTAGAACGAAATCCACGTATCGACTATCGAAACATGAACATTCACTACAAACCCCGTTTTTTTTCCCTTGGAAAAGTGATATAAGAGAGGATGACATGCAATGTTGCTAGATTGGGGACATTTTTTTATTCAATATCTATCATTAAATTTTAATTGTAACGGTAGCCTAATCACTTTGATGTTTAATCGTCTATTACATATATCAAATATCATTTCTCAAAATAATCGGTGAGAGTTGAATAAAAAAAGTCCCCAATCTGGCAACACTAATGACATGTCCGGAAAAACTTGAAGTCAAAATTGCAACCGCAAAAGTCATTAAGTAACACAGAACTGACGTTTTGGCACACTCAGTATGGCTCCTGCCATATTGAGTCTACTATTAGTGCTGCTATTGTAGCAACCAATTTCAGTAGACTACAGTTAATTTCATTTGCTCTGCATGCTAATACGCCGTATTCCATTTTTTTTTATTATTATTACATTTCTCAAAATTCTTTCCCATACCGATGGCGTTGCCAGATACTGGGTTCGAATCGCAGTTCAGGAGAGATGTTCAGAATACCTTTTAGGCCATATGTTCCAGTCAATAGAACCTTAATGTGCAAATATGACCGTAGAGTGACACCTCTTAATCCAAATACATATCATGGTCTGAAGAATCCTGCCTTTAAACATTTGTTTCGATACCATGAGAAACGTATACAAATACTGCTTCCTGCTGATCACGAATTACATTTTATGGAAAGTACAAGCACAATTATGAGACGTAACTCCTTTTTTTTCGGCTTCTATCTAGTACATAGGCGAAAAGATTGCTGTATGCACATAACACGCAAAAATGAGCAGAGAACAACCGTAAGAATACTCAAGAACATACATAATAACACTGTTTTTCAATGAATGCTTAAGCAGGCATTGTTGACGACCATCTAACAAGCCCACATATCATATCTGTTCGCTTTGACGGATGATAATCTTGAAGGAAGTCCTGCCGGAAATACTCCACAGGACAATATGTGTTTCCAGCATGATGGTGGTCTAGCCCATTTTAGTCTTCCATAATATTTTAATTCAAAGTTTGGCAAAAAAAAAAAAAATGTGAATGGTCATGGTACACGATCATGGTACATGGTAACATTGGTACTGCATGATCTCCAGACCTGTCCTGCTTAGATTTCTTTCTCTAGGGTCACCTGAAAAGCCTGGAATACAAAATGCCGGTGACCAGTGAGGCCAAAGCCAATGCGTGTAATATGGTCGCAGGTATTAGCGTAACGATCATTCATGAAACACCTGGTATATTCCAAAACATCAGCGATTTCATGCTGTACCGGTGTCACGATTGTATCGTAGTTGACAACCGTAATTTCAAATACTTACTCTGATCTCTAGATAACAAAATGTGTCAATTTTCTGATTAAGATGATATTTTTCTTTTCACTTAGTAGGCCGTTTCTTATACCTTCTTCTCTGCAATTTAACGCATAAAGATTACGTTCCACACCTACATTCCTGCGTAAAGCCGAATAGTGTTTAAGTGGTCTAACCCTACCAGAAGTTTTTAAACGTTTAAGAGAAATTTCCTATATACGACTGATATGAATTTTAAATTGGTTTAAAATCAGCAGAGATATGAAATTTTAACTATAGCTCTAAAAAGTGCCATTCAATGTGCATGACAAATTTAAAAGCTATCGGGCTCTGTACGTCAAGCAAAATCTTAAGTCATGTGCGTTTATTTTCAGCCTAATTTTGTTTTAATGGAAAATTTATCATGAAAGGGGGGAAAAAAATGTCTGCAAAGTGATCTATTTTTCAAGCAACTTTCTCTAGAAAAATATTCTTTATAGTCTTCGAACATGCAATACTTCGTATTTCTCGTTTGTTGCTGTAGCCCACATAAATAGACAACATAATTTTTTAAATAATTAATTTATTCCATACAACCTGATGAGTATTCATGCTCTTTGGCAAAGTATCTGGCTGTAACGTTACAAAATATCAACAATATCTGAACTATGGACTATCCCATTGACTCTAATAACTTAAAATACGGTAACGTCTAAACGCTCTATCCAATTGAGCTAACAGTGGGGTTAGTATAAGTAACAATTGTTTAGTTGGTGATATAAAAACATTCTGAACACTTTATAATAACAGGAGACTTGGCGTTGGAATATTAAAACCGAAATAAACTACTACGTCAGAAACGCCAAAGAAAAATATTTGAGATGCATACAGCTGTTTCGGTAGCATTAAGCGTACCGTCTTCAGTGCAAAAAAAATTCTGAATGTGGAGAAGTTCTCGTATATATAGGAGAGGGACCGAATTTAGTTCAACCATTAGGAATACGTGAAAGGTGGGGAGTGTGGCCAATAAGAAATTAGGAATGGTTGAACTAAATTCGGTCCCTCTCCTATATATATACGAGCACTTCTCCAGATTCAGAATTCTTTTTGCACTGAAGACGGTGCACTTAAGGCTACCGAAACAGTTGTATGCATCTCAAATATTTTTCTTTGGCGTTTCTGACGTAGTAGTTTATTCGGGTTTTAATCTGAACACTTTGACTGAAAATTCCCTTCAAGTCTTTCCGTGAAAAACAAAATGGCTCTCAGTCGGTATTATTGTATTGTGTAAATGGCTGTATTTTCGGTTGTTTAAAGATAAAATAGATGTTTTTAGTTCCAAACATTACGCTATATAACTTATTTATTTTTTGTTAATTTATGTATTTTATTATCTTTATTTATTAACTGGCAAATTATTTATTACCTTATCTATTTTATTGCGTTATGTACCTTTTTCTATTTATTCTATTAATTTATGCATCTTTTTTTGTTCCAGATTCAGACGGGAAGTAAGAAATATGTATATATTGAATTTGAATAGATATAGAAGATGAAATATCATTGAATAACCATGGCACAGCGTTTTGATTCGAAAACTATTGCTGATCAAATTGATCTCAGCATCCATTACTTATGAATTTGGAGACGTATATTTTCTGCCAATATGTTCAAAGTTCTAAAACTGTAGTATATCCACTTTACATTACTTTAGAAGAAAATTTCAGTAATTAAATCCTTTATCGTGACAGGAGCATTACTGGAATATTATCAACAAAAGGGGCTGTGTGGCGTAAAAACTGTCGTACTAAGCATAGTTCCGTTATGCTATAAAAATGTAAGAAGAAATAAAAAAAATTAAGAAAAGTAGAGGAAGAGAACCCCTGATAGCCATAATGATGCAAATGGCTCAAAACGAGCATGTAATCGATCATAAGAAGATGCATCACAGAATAACATACAATACTTCTTTTGTGATAAGCAGATTGAAAATGAAAATTTTCACTTCGTTATGAACCTTTCATTCAGTGATAAGTATTAGAGGCAGCAAAACTATTTCAAGATCAAAGATAAATAGCTAAATCTGCGTCGATGATAGAATATCATTAGAAACTTGATACCATCTCCTCTGCCTCGTAGCAAGATTGCAGGTTTGGTACTCGAGCCGGCCAAAGACCGTCGTGTACAGTACACTAATGGTGGCTGGTGCGCGTAAAATCTGTCGTGGTCGCAATGTCCTCCATGTTCTCATCAAAAATTATATCTCTGGGGGTCACCGAAGCGGGAGAGCCATCCCTTCCGTGGAGGATCAAATTTGTGATGGCATGTCTCCGGACCACCTCTAGGAGTGTGTCTCAGACCGTCGCCAATTACTCATCTGCGCATCACTAGTGCGACGTAAAACCCAACCATCCATCCTTCCTCGTAGCTTTTAATAATAGCGTACAGTCGGTGACAAAAGTATCCGAACACTAGCACAAATTCCTATGTAATAAAAGTAGAGTTAATACTGTTTTGTTAAATAAATCCTTGTCGAATCCTGTTCTTAGTCAGTCTAAGAACATGATTCGACAAGGATTTATTTAACAAAACAGTATTAACTCTACTTTTTTTTAGATAGGAATTTTTGCTAGTGTTCGGATACTTTTGTTATCGACTGTGCTGTCTTATTGATGATATTATAAACCTATTGATAACTCCATACATAAGAATAAACTTGCTTTATTTTTAACACCAACGCCTTCTTCCAAGTCGAACTAAATCAAACTACAGATTAAAGCAGGCTCAAATCTTTCGTCTGATTATATTCTGGTTACCAAAACAGGGAAATTATCACAAACAACTTATTTCACAACGAAACGCAGCTGTTTCCTCAGTCTTTATCTGAAATGGGTAATTTAAGGTCGGGTAAAACATCTGATATAACATTCATATCAACAGGGTTAAATTTTTGTTCGTGTGATGCTCCCACGACGGACTGTAAGATTTTGGAAGGTGCAATTTTGGTGCATTTTCTGAAACAAGCTCTGGAATAAATCTTGGTCATTACGTTAGAGATGTATTTTGTAGTTATGTACAAAAATAGTTTGACAATAGCTTCAATGGATTTGACATTGTCTTTAATGTGTGTCAGCAAAACAGTTTAAAAGAATCCATGGGGGAAAGAAGAGGAATGTCACCTTACCGCTCTTAGAATGACGACAAAAAACCAACACCAAAAACTGGACAACCTTTCTACATAGTTCAGAAAATAAAGATGGACTCTACAAGTATTTAGATAATATTGTTAAATAATTACAGTAAAACTGGCAGATGTTAGTGTTTGTGATGTTGCTATTAGTTCAAATCCTATTTTGGATCTGACAGACTACCAGCCATCAAATCGGGAAGAGGAGGATACAAGGATAATTCTTCACTCATTTCCCCAAACACATTCAAACGCCAAATCGATGATCATTTGAACTGTATATTCTGATTTGCTAGTACTCGCGGTTGCGTACTTTGCAGAGTTATTGCAGTTATCGTTGAACGCCATGTACATAGCTTTTGGAAAAGCTAACAATTTTCGCTGTATTAAAGCAAGGGAAAAGACTCAACATTTTGGTTCTGTACGTTCAAAAGCATTGCTTCGTTTTTTTCATGCTTTCACGGGTTGTGACATATGACATGGTGTCATTGTTTGCTTGCTTGGCATGGAAAAACATGCGCATAAAATGTGCGGGAATTGTTTCCAACAATAACCGATAAATTCATGGAACTTTAAACACCAATCGTGGAATTAAGTGAAGAGCATTTTCGTAATATCGAACTATTTGTTATAAACATGTATGATAATACTAGTGGTAAAACTAAAGTCAATAAAGTTCGAAAAATTTTATTTAAAAAAAGGAATGCAGTGCTGGATAGACTGCAACTAAGAAACGTGCTTTGTACCAACATATATTGAGAGCTTATTTGCAGTCACAGTTATGGTTGACAAATCACTTACCAAACCCTATTTATAAAGATCCTTTGTTTTTTGATTGGCTTGAGGTCGATAAAAAATGGACTGTTTTGTCAAAAGCATCAGCATCTTGTCTAGAATTCATCTAATGAGGTGCTAAACCTCAATGTTCATCACGTTGCAAATCCATAAAGTCTGAACTTTTGTGCACTGGTCTCTGCTTTTGTGAAGGACAATGCTCTTAAATGTAATCAAAGTACTGTACTTAACTGTGGATTTGTCTTTTTAACAATGTTTTTATGCTACTAATGAGTTGCAATCATTTGAGAATACATTCATTAACCAACAATATTTTAAGCATAACAAATACTTCACCAGTTTGTCTACCGCATTCGATATTTAGTAAAAACTATTAAGTAACAGTTCAGTAGTATCAGAATCATATTTCTTGATCTGGAAAACGTAATATTTAATACCAAAAACATCAATATGTTATTAAAACAACCGCAAATACAAACATTTACACAATACCATAATGGCCTATTGGCGGCCATTCTGTTGTTGAAGGAAATACATAAAAGGAGTTTCTTCCAAAGTGCTTCTCATTGTAACTATTAAACGTGTTTCAAACATGAAATCCGTCAGATTTGACGCTTTTATCACTAACTGAACAATTCCTTGGTAATTTTGATCTTAACGGACATACTATAAGCGTTGGAAGATATGTTGTAAGTTAACGTCGAACGAACTGTATAGATTTTCCTAAGAGTAAGGCTCATAGTTCCTTTACAAAGAAAAAAGAAAAAATCTTTAATATTACCTCCTATAGACTCAAATTATTTTAAGTTCTCTAGCATATAAATTCGATGTTCGATTAAGATAAAATTGGGTAGGCATGTATGGAACATTTTTGCAACTGTATAAATATTTATAGGTGCAAGATTTATAGATTTTTTTTACAAGGATACAAAATAGAATTCTTATGAATTGCAGACCATGAACTCAAATTAATTCTAGTTTAATTCTGTTAAATTTTTAAAACTTAAAAAAAAAAAAAGATATAAATTACATTGCTTTGCAAAACATGATCATTGTATGGGAAATGATGTGCGTGTTACTGATAAATTTTTTACAAGGTATGCGTAAAGTATGAAATAATTTATTCATATCACGTTTTATTAGGGGTAATTATACGAAGTTCATTAAATCATTTAAAAGAGACTAAATAGATATATATTTTAGAATTTTGCTATAGAATTAGTGGAAATTGCTCGGTTAAATATTTATACTCTATTATACGGAAGCACAAAAGAATTCAGATACATTACACTCCATTGTAAAACATATTCGAACTTGAGAAGAAATATTCAAACACTCTATTACACTTTTTACTTTTGATTATTTACTGAATTATTCAATGATTTAAATTTATTTAAAGGTCTGAAAACTACCAAATGTTAGAAAGTCGAGTGGAGCCACTCCACATTTTTATTATTTTAGTTATATGTTTAACTTCCTTATTCTAAGCAAAATCAACTGCATCTAACGTATATAAATCTACAAGTACTGTAGAGTTGACGACAATTTTATCAAAATTTTATATGATTACGTATTGAAAAACAGTAAAGCATACATGAAAACACAATATATAAATTAACCCTTTGCCGGCCCTAACCCTCTAAAGCGTTCTAAACAGTGTTGCCAAATTTAGGAACTCTTTTATTCAGCTATCACCAGTAATTTTTGGAGGTGATATTTGATATACATCATGGATGAATAACTTTCGAAGTAATTAGGCAAACGTTGTAGTTAAAATCTAATGGCGGATATTAAATAAAAATGTCACTAAATTTGGCGCCACTGACAAGAAGAGTGAAATTAAATAGGACCGACAAAGGGTTAATAGAGGGATAAAAAACTGCAGATAGACAAAGACTGATTTGATAATTTTCCCAGGTTAAAAAAATGACTTAAAAATTACCTTTGCGCATGTGTAACAGCACTGACATACATCTAGCACTTCACCGTACAAGCAGTCATCAGTGTCAGGGCACTCATAATCGTCACATGACATATCGTCACACAAAAGTTCAATATCGTCTTCATCCTCAACAAACCTGAATAAAATAAATGTTATTTCAACTTCCATTAATTAAAATGATTTCACAAACATATATATATATATATATGTATATAATCCTTTTGATAATAAAAGAAAAGAGTGAGAACGAAAAATAGTCAGTCAAATAATTCACCAAAGAAACATATACAGGCCAAACAAAGTAACTAGATATCTTAAATTGATTTAATTTTAAAGATTAGTAATAGTACTTACTTTAATTTATTAGACAATAATACCGGTAGAAAAATAAAGTAGGAACGTGTATTTAGATTCTGAAGAAAAGAAGGTTGACTCTAGGGCAGTATTTTAAGGGGGAAAAAAAGAACTATGTAATGAAATGAACCTGTGAATTTTGAGATAGCAAAAGAATTTATATATATATATATGTGTGTGTGTGTGTGTGAGTATGTATATATGTATATACTTACATATTCATTAATTTATGTTATTATTAATTTGTAAATTATTTGTACTATCCGGAAAATGACTCAGACAGTACACTCTGTTCTTAAATATAACAAAAAAAAATATATATATATGTATGTATATATATATATATATATATATAATTGATAGTTTAGACCAAAATCAATCAGATTACAGAAGAATCTCCTGTTTTACCGCATATCTTTCACCTTCTCTTTACAGAAACTTCTGTTGCACTGTAAAAAGAATTAAAATAAAAAAGCACTGGTTAGTATCGGCGCTTTTTCGTAAAATTTACCCCATTTTTGGCTGTAATGGCCCTGGTGTAAATTTTCTGCGCCTAAAAAAAAAAAAAAAAAAAAAAAAAAAGATTTGCCCGTAGTTCAAATCGAATTCTTGTCGCCTGGGGGGAAACTCCGTACGCAATTGATTTCACTACAATTGTACGTTGAAACTGCGAGTCATGTGAGTACGGATTATAGATTAATTGTTACATGTTTTTCATTATTTTCGAATGTGACGAATCATATTATTTACCAATTTTTGCGTTATTTATTTAAAAAACTATTGTGGCTGTAGGAATTTTCAATGCGTATTTCCTCATATCATTTGTTAACCAGCGCACACCTGTCATGACGTAAACATGACGTAATGTGACGTAACTGTATAACGTAATCAACAGAATAGCGGTGCTTGCTTCGCTCCTCAGAGAGAGGTTTATATGAGTCTGTACCAGAAAGCTGTGCTAAGCGTGCGGCATGGAAATGTCAGCATTATGTTATTCTTCTTTTCTATATTATTAAATGTTTTTGTGACTGTTTAAAGGACTCTGCTTACTCTGTGGTCCCATTTAAAACAACAATGGTTATGGGCCCAGAGACACGCATCTTACTGCGGACTTTTTAAAAATTTAAATTAACATTCGCTGAAACGAAAGTGCGACTTACTGTTAAGCCTAAGGGCTGAAATCGAAAGTATTTTTGATTCTGTTTTTATAACAAAGCTATTATAGCTGATTAAATATGTCGCAAATATTAAATATAGAAAAGTTATCAAAAAGTAATTTTGACACATGGAAGCTGCAGATAGAAGCTGTTTTGATCAAGAATGATCACTAGTCTTATGCTAACGGAACGAAAATTAAGCCCGATGAAGGCGCCGAAGACGAAGAAAAATGGCTCGAAAATGATCGCAAAGCAAGAGCAGATTTAATCCTCGAAATCAACCCAAGTGAGTTGTGTCATATTAAACATTGTACCACCTCAAATGAAATATGGAATAAATTAAAAGAAGTTTACGAATCAAAAGGACCGGCAAAGAAAGCCACCCTATTGAAGCAGCTACTCTTTAAGAAAATGACTGATAGTGAAAATATGTCCGATCACCTCAATATTTTCTTTGATATAGTGGACAAGCTAAAAGAAATGGACATTCAAGTAGCGGAAGATTTATTATCAATTTTGCTCCTGTACAGTATTCCTGACAGCTACGAAAATTTTAGATGCGCTATCGAAGCAAGAGATGAATTGCCGCAGCCTGAAGCTCTAAAAATTAAAATGATGGAAGAATATGAATCAAGAAAAAATAAAAAGCATCAAGAATCGTCAAATGCGTATTTTACGACTCACAAGAAAAATCTTCCTGAAAAGAACAAAAGAGAAATCTTAAAGCCTGTACAGAACAAGAACACGTATGGAGAGAGAAATTATGCAATCTTTAATTGCAATTATTGTTCAAAAGTAGGGCATAAAGCCTCAGAATGCCGAAAGAAGAAATGCCGAAGATTCACTTCATCGAATAAATACAAAGAAAGATCTTTTATGGTTCAAGATAGTACAGAATTTACGATGGCAGTCAGTAACTATTTCCAAGAACATTCCGAGTGGTGTCTCGACAGCGGCTCAACATCGCATATGGCTCATGACAAGAATTTGTTTACAGAATTCGAACCAAGAAGTGGCTTATCTATAAAATTAGTTGTAGATGAAACAGCGGAGATCACAGGTGCTGGAACAGTAAAATTAAAAGTTCCCGGTAATCACGGTGTAACTAATTTAAAGTTAACAAATGTTTTGTGCGTTCCAAAATTAAAATGCAATTTAATGTCTATGTCAAAAGCTACTGCAAACAACTGCTGAGTTGTATTTACCGAAAAAGGTGCGAAAATTACTGAGCAGGACGGCTCTCCGATTATAAGTGCTACGAGAAAAGGTGATTTATATTTTTTTCAGCCGCAGGTGGATATAGCTGCAACAACTCAGGTAAGCAACTTTCATAAATGACATTTAAAATTAGGACATTTAAATGAAAAAGATTTAAAATTATTAAAATCTGAAAATATGTTGAGAGATTTAAATTTTAATGAAAAAGATTCTTTAAAAGATTGTAAAGTATGCATTCAGTCTAAACAAACTGTGAAACCATTTTGTAAAGAAAACAAATTTCATAGTAAGGAACTATTAGAAGTAGTTTATTCTGATTTATGTGGCCCTATAAATGTTAAATCCCATGGCGGATCACGTTACTTTATTACTTTTTTGGATGATAAATCTCGT
The DNA here is from genome assembly GCA_963930645.1 of Salticus scenicus. Taxonomy (NCBI): domain Eukaryota; kingdom Metazoa; phylum Arthropoda; class Arachnida; order Araneae; family Salticidae; genus Salticus; species Salticus scenicus. The sequence goes on along the minus strand of OZ005655.1, from coordinate 217,164,178 downwards.
TACATTGAAGTAAATTTTCTAAAAACAAAAGATGAAGCACGCGTTCCGGAGATATAAAGCGGCAGTCGAAAATCGATTAGGAAAAAAAATTAAAATACTGCATACTGATAATGGTGTGGAATATTGTGGCGAGGAATTCAATAAATATATTGAAGAATGCGGTATCAAACACGAATATTCATCTCCGAGGACGTCTCAGCAAAATTCTAGAATTGAAAGACAAAATCGCACATTATGCGAAATGGCGAGGTGTTTATTAATGCAATCAAACCTTCCAAATACATTCTGGGCTGAAGCAGTAAATTGCGCTGCATATATTAGAAACAGGTGTCCCACTAAAGGAATTAAAGAAAATAAAACTCCTTTTGAATTGTTTTTTGGTTATAAGCCAACCGTTAATTATTTTAAAATTTTCGGGTTTTGTTGTAAATAAAAAATCAAAAGGTAAGTTTGAAGCTAGGTCACACGAACATATATTCGTTGGCTATTCAAATGAATCACGCGCTTACAGATTATGGAATAAGGATACCAGAAAAATTGTCATAAGTCGTGATGTTCGATTTATAGACGAGTTTCAAACAAATGATTCAGCCACTACTGATCAATTAGAATTAATTTTTCCGTCTGAGAATAAATTCAATGATTGTAATATTAAAAATGAAACTCTTTTCCCTACTCAAAGCGAAGACATCCACAGCGATCAAAGGGGGGAAAACAGCGGATCGATTTCCATCCCCTCGCAAACAGAAAACGCAAACGGAGAAAGTTTCTCTTTTTCAAAAAGGGGGGGGGGGGAACGAGCACCTCGATTTCCCGTCCCCTGAATTCAGAGAAGAAAGCTACTCTCTTTCTGAAGGGGGGAACATGGAAGGTATGAGTGGAGTGGGGGAGAGTGCTGACGGTAAATGTAAACCAGAGGAAGGGATTGACAAAAACAATCCTCCTTTTAAACGTGGTCCAGGCCGACCTAGAAAAATTAAAAGTTGGAATTTTCAAAAGTCTCGTAATGAATATATTACGGATACAAAATATAAAGATGAAACTTCTCAATTAGCTGATAACTCATTTACTGAAATTAATCCCGATGTAATCCATGCGCTAACCGGACATTATGCTAAAAATTGGGAGAACGCGATGAAATTAGAATATGATTCTTTAGTTAAGCAAAACGCTTGGGAAATTGTAGATAGATCAAAAGATAAAAAGGTAATTGGGTGTAAATGGTTTTTAAAAACAAAATTCAAACCAGATGGTCAAATTGAAAAATTTAAGGCCAGATTAGTTGCCAAAGGGTGTTCACAGAAACAAGGTATAGATTTTCAGGAAAATTTTTCACCAGTAGCCAGATTTAGTTCTATGAGAACTGCAATTGCGTATGCTATTCAAAATGGTTTCACAGCATACCAGTTAGATTTTATTATGGCATATGTTAACGGCGATTTACATGAAGAAATTTTTATGGAGCTTCCTGAATTTTTTGAAAATGATATACATGAAAATAAAGTGTGTTTATTAAAAGAATCTTTGTATGGACTTAAACAGTCAGGAAGACAGTGGTTTAAGAAATTAGATGAGAAATTGAGAAAAATGAAATTTAACCCTTTGAATTCCGACAAATGTGTCTATTACTCAAAATATCCTTTTGATGCTATTATAATCGTTTATGTCGACGATTTAATTTGTCTCACTAAAAGTGAAGAGCACTATTTTGATATTAGAAATAAATTAGCAGAATCTTTCAAAATGAAAGATATGGGCCTTCTGCATTATTGCTTAGGCATTGAATTTAATCAAGATAGGGACAGCATCACTGTAACACAAAAGAAATACATTGAAGATAAATAAAATAAATTTAATATGGAAGATTCTAGAGTGGTGAATACACCTTTAGATAACAGTGTAAAATTAACTAAACAAATGTGTCCAAATACAGAAGAAGAGAAATTATACATGTCAAAAATTTCTTATAGACAATTAATTGGTTCTCTTATGTATCTGTCGGTTGCTACCAGACCAGATATCACCCATGCTGTAAATTATTTAAGTCAGTTTAATAACAATCCAGGAAAACCTCACTGGATAGCTGCTAAAAGAATACTAAGGTATCTCAATAGCACTAGAAATTTAGGAATTGTTTATTACAGAGACAATAAACCATTAACAGCATTTGTTGATGCCGATTGGGCATCGGATATAAATGATAGAAAATCATATACAGGATATGTCTTTAAGCATGCCGGTGGACCTATTTCGTGGGAATCGAGAAAGCAGTGAACCGTTGCTCTGTCCACTACAGAATCTGAATATATGTCTCTGTCCGAATCCGCAAAAGAAACAATTCATATTAGAAATTTCCTGAAAGAACTGGATCCTGAAATTGTATCAAGTCCGACTGCAATCATGTGCGACAATCAGTCCGCACTAAGATTAGTAAAAAATCCTGTTCATCACAATCGCACAAAACACATAGACATTCGACATCATTTTGTGCGAGAAGTTTACAATAATAAACTAATAGACATTAAATATATTTCATCAGATGAACAACCTGCAGATATTTTAACAAAAAGTTTAAACGCATGTAAACATGAAAAATTTTGTGATATGATAGGACTTAATACTCAGGACTGATGAACTTAAAAAATATTTAAACTGTGTTTTCATTAAGAAATTAACTGCTTATATTTTACATATTTTATTTTATTATCTTAACCATAATTATTTGCTTATAATTTTTATTTCTTTTCTAATACTTTTCACATTTTAAGTAATTTTTGCATAAAAATAATTTTCTGTAATTTTTAATATGCTATTATAATGTATAAATATGTTTTAGTTTCGAAACATTTATTGAAAAAAAGGAGAAATGTAGGAATTTTCAATGCATGTTTCCTCATATCATTTGTTAACGAGCGCACACTCGTCATGACGTCAGATGTGACGTAACTGTATTACGTAATCAACAGAAGAGCGGTGCTTGCTTCGCTCCTCAGAGAGAGGTTTATATGAGTCTGTACGAGAAAGCTGTACTAAGCGTGCGGCATAGAAATGCCAGCATTATGTTATTCTTCTTTTCTATATTATTAAATGTTTTTGTGGCTGTTTAAAAGGACTCTGCTTACTCTGTGGTCTCATTTAAACCAACAGTGGCCATCAACAGACTTTCTTCTACATATTCCTATACAAAAAATTATTATTTATTAAGGTTGTTTTCCATCATAAATGAAGACGATTTTCATCACAGAGAACTATTAACTCTAAATGCCCAAAAGAAACTGGATTTTATGCTATATACAGAAAACGCTTTTTTTTTTTTTTTTTTTAGTACGGAGGACTATTAATCTCCATCTTCGGATAAAACGTTGTCGCCAGTTTTACGATAGTTGGTTATTTATAGAAAATATAATTGAATTATTTGAAAGCGATGTTATAATGTGGGAAAAAAAAAAAAAAAAAAAACTAATGGTCCTCCGTTCTAAACTAAATTCTGCTTTAGCCAAAATTTCATTAAAATCTCTCTCTCTCTTTTTTTTTTTTTTTTTTTTTTTTGAAAGAAAAAGAAAAGAAAAGAAAATTAATAATAATCAGTATCGAAAAAGTTGAAGAGGTTACGTGCTAACTCCGACGTGCCATCTCCGGACATAGTCAAAGTCCCTCTTTGTAAGGGATTAAAGTGTTGAAAAATTCCCATTTGCGCGACCAGAAATTGCAAGACCGGGCTTGCAGGGGATTTCGTCCTTTTTGACTTGATAATCTGAGAGCGCCTGTAAGTCTGTTCCGCGGCAATCCCTACCACAGACGTAAAAAGAAAAAGAAAAAATAAACACTGGACACCCCTACGATCGCTGTGCATGAATCTGAGAACGCACGTAACTCGATTTTGCAGCAATCAGTATCACGCACGTATGTTCGCTTCGCTCACATGAAAACCAAAAAAAACATCACTGGACACCCCTGCCTCGCTGTGCATGAATCTGAGAACGCATGTAACTCGCTTTTTCAGCAATCAGTATCACGCACGTATGTTCGCTTCGCTCACATGAAAACCAAAAAAAACATCACTGGACACCCCTGCCTCGCTGTGCATGAATCTGAGAACGCATGTAACTCGTTTTTGCAGCAATCAGTATCACGCACGTATGTTCGCTTCGCTCACATGAAAACCAAAAAAAAAAAACATCACTGGACACCCCTGCCTCGCTGTGCATAAATCTGAGAACGCATGTAACTCGTTTTTGCAGCAATCAGTATCACGCACGTATGTTCGCTTCGCTCACATGAAAACCAAAAAAAAAAACATCACTGGACACTTCTACCTAGCTGTGTATGAATCTGAGAACGCATGTAACTTGTAATATTCTTGTATTTTTTACTTTATTCGCGCAAATGGGAATTTTTCAAATTACTTAAAACTAGTAAATTTATCGCCAAAATTCAACTTAGCTACATTTCCGGTCAATAGACTTTAGGGAGTGGGCCAAGTATAAAATAATCCTTTTAAGACACATTCCTTCAACACTTTAATCCCTTACAAAGAGGGACTTTGACTATGTCCGGACAAAAATACATAATTTATTTTAATTTTTAATTGTTGCCAAATAAGTTTACGAGTTGATTTAAAATTTTTTTTAAATGAAAAGAAATTCACGCGTAAATATTAAAATTGATATAAAACTTTGGGAAAAATTAAACTTGCAGGGTAAAATTGACATCTAAAGGTTTTGTTATTATTGCTAAGCAAAAGCAAACCCGTACGAAATATTCATCCTTTATTTCTTTTCTTATTTACCTTCAAAATTTGAAACTCATAAATGTTATACCAATTTCCCCACCTAATTAAAATTTTTATTTACCAGAAGCCAAATTTATTATTAAAACCAAATTAATATTGTACAATAGTGAAATTAAAATCATTCAAAGAAAGGTTTCCAAATAAAATTCATGGTTTACGACTCAATTTTCATACTTCCACAGGCAGTACAGTTTTTAATATAGGACTCCCACGACGCCTTTTAAATTTTTGTCGCCATGATGTTGGCGATGACTTTTTATTATTATTATTTTTTTTTTTTTAATAAATAAATAAAATAAAATAATTCCTATTTTGATTATATTTTTTATGATTGTGTTTTTTAGTAAATTTATGACATAAAAGTTCATATTCGGTATATATCTTCAAAATACTGCTAGGTTTAAAATGACGCTTGCAAAGATTCTGAAGAAACAACTGTTAAAAATAAATTTTTTTGTAAAATAATCTCACCAGACAAATGTCGTCATTTTTTCTTAATATTCCATTGAGCTAAGTCCGCGTGCTTAAATATTATCCATGTACCAATATTATTTTTTTATCCTCGCGTATCGTATCGTTTCGACAAAAAATAATTGAAACTGGTCCATGTTAGAGAAATATTATATAGATTATTATTATTTATATTACATTTTTTACTTTTTTTCCCCCCTTTTGATCCCGCGTTTTTCATGTGCTCTAGGATAATTCGCATTGCGCACAATTCAATCGCAGATAATTGAAATTTTACTGTATTTTTACTTCCATTAACCTAATACCTTAGATAATGGAAGTATTGTATTCGGTCCAAAAATTCGATATCGAGTTTCCACCTGATTTACACGTTTTAAAGCCTCCTGAGTCCAAAAAACTAGTTTTTGGAAATTGATCAGTGTGTATGTATGTGTGGAATCTTCTGGTTATCATATCTCCAAAATTAATAAAAATAGAACTACGAAACTTCAGAATTGATACAAGTCTGGTGTACAGAAGAATTTTCCAAATTTTGGTAAAAATTGGAAAACCGGAAGAGGGTCATCAGAAACAGAAAGTGGGACCGTAAGTCAGTTTCTCAAAAACAGCTCTAAAGATTGTCCTCAAATTCGCTATATAAACACTCAGATGTCCTTTCCATTGATATAGTTGGTTAGTTCAGGAAAATTGATAGGCGTCCTGTATAAGCTCAATTCCAGATTTCGCAAGCGCGTTCCTTTAAAAACGGCTGTAAGGATTTTTTTTCAACCTCGTCATATTAACTCCCTTTTAAATATCCTTTTGCATGTAATTATTGTTTTCCGGTCAATAATTGAGTATGCCAAGTTTTGGTCAAAGTTGGTGTCTCAAAAACGGCTCTAACTATTTTCTTGAAAATTGTTACATGAATCTATTTTTGATATCCTTTCTCATGTATTATGTGGTTATTACAGGAAAATTAACGGTCATCCTGATTAGGTAGTTCCGTTTTAGATCTCGGAAATTGGTGTTTAAAAAACCTCTGTAATTTTTTTTTTTCTTTTTTTTTTTTTTTTTTTTTTTTAACTCGCTATGTAAACTATGTTTTATATCTCTTTACACGTGTATGAAATTTCTCTTACTGGAAAATTTCAAAAATGCATATAATACATGCAGTAGTGGGTAATGGAAGTCGTGTGGTTGTTTCACACCAGATTTTTTTTTTTTTTTTTTTAATGCCACAAATTGCTACAAAATTTATGCATTGCTCAGTTTTGATCTATTACCAAAACATTTGTTTTATTTTTTATTTTAATGGTCATAGCTAAATCTTTACAAAAGCACATCAAATAGTAATTATAAATATGCACAATATGGCGATTAATTGTGCGCAAATTTTTCAGGAAATATCTCTGTTTGTAGCTACAAATGGCGGACGTTTACTTACAGACCACATTATCAGATTATGAATGGTATTAGATATTCGTCATTTTTTTCACATGCGTGTTTTAAAGAAGCTTTGGAATATATGCCTAAACCTGGTGATGTATTTATAGATACTTATCCCAAATATGGCACCACATAGATGCAAAGTATTGCCTTGCACATTTTTCGTCGAGGAAAAGAACTGGAGAATCACAAGGATTTTTTCAAAATAAACCCTTTCATCGACAATCTAGGAAATCAAACAATAAACTTAATGCCTCGTCCCGGAACAACCAAATCTCATTTTCCTTCTTCCAAACTTCATTATTCTCCTGTTGCAAAATATATCATTGTTATGCGTAATCCTAAAGATTGTTGTGATTCTTTGTTTTATCACACTAAGTCAAATTTGGGACATGGATACTGGGATGCGAAATTCAATGACTTTTTTTAATTATTCATAGCTGGAGAAGTAGAATATAATGATTATTTTGACCATATAATGTCATGGTATCCAAAACGTAAAAACAGTAATGTTTTCTACACAACTTATGAAGACATGACATTACAGAGATCGCATTAAAACTTGCTAAATTCTTAGGTGAAGAATATATTGAGACAAATGAGAAAGATAACAATGTATTGTACAATATTTTAAATTTCAGTAGCTTTGAATACATGCAAAAATATGTATCAACATCTCACCATTCAATAATCGATTCTGCTGAAAGATTAAAGGAACATGAATCAAGCACGCTAGAAGGAACAAAATATACGGTGAAATACAGATTATCTTTGAAACCGTCCCCAAAAATTAAGATGCTGATGGTGTGATCACTGACACTTCCCTCATGTTTTTATGGCTGATGGTAACAGCAGTTTGCTGAACATTGCTACTTGATGATGGTTGATCAGTTACCATGCAATTTTCGCCAGATGGAGAGAAACCCGGGAGGACGAAATTAAGAACTGCAAGGGGGATGAAATTGGGACCACGCTACTTCCAAACAGGACGGAGCTTCAGTTCTCATAAGATGAATTCAACGTCCGAAGATCCCCTGTATGCTACTGTCGTCATCTTACCAATATAGAATACATGCAATGCATAAGAAAGAATGACTTATAGTGCACTAAAAAAACTTTCTACAAAAGATATAGTAAGAACTCGTCTCTTCCAAAAACAGGAAATCCAACGTACGTATAACAGATGCATGTGTCTTCGCAAACGAATTTTTCACTACTGACGTCTGAAAACCCACTGTATAGGCTACTATTAATATCTTATACCAATATAGAATACATGCAATATATAAGAAAGAATGACTTATAGTACACTAAAAAACTTTCTACAAAAGACATAGTAAGAACTCGTCTCTTCTAAAAACAGGAAATTCAACGTACTTAACAGATGTATGTGTCTTCGCAAACAAAATTTTCACTATTGGCTCGTTCTCGTTCGAGTACTACTGAGTCGTTCTCGTTTCTCTATAGACCGCTTCTTTTGCCTCGCGTGACAGGTGGCGCCACCTCAGGAGGGAGGGGTGGATGGATGGATGGGTTTTACGTCGCACTAGTGTTGCGCAATGGGCAATTGGCGACGGTCTGGAATTGACCCCTATAAGTGGTCCGGAGACATGCCGTCACAATTTTGATCCTCCATGGAGCGCAGGGTTTTTCCGCTTCGGTGATCCCCAGAGGTATAATTTTGATGGGAACATGGAGGACATTGCGGCCGCGATAGATTTCACGTGCACCAGCCACCATTAGTGTACACGACGGTCTTTGGCCGGCTCGAGTACCGAACCCGTAATCTTTCAATTACGAGCCCGGCGCTCTACCGACTGGGCTACCGCAGCCCTGCGCCACCCAGGGATAAGCAGAGAAGTAAAGTGGGGGGAAAATTAGGACACTTTATCTTATTAATTTTTTACCCAACTATATTAAATATCAAAATGTTATAATATTCCAACGAACCTTATCATTGTATATTACGATTATTTTAAAACTATGAGATACTGGAAAGCAGATGACACATAGAATTGGAACAATTTCTTCTAAAAGCAGAAATTTAAAAACATTAGAAGTAAATTCTACACAAGTTAATATGTTTAGAAAAAATAGTTAGACTTTTACACCAAACCTGCAGAATTTTTTAAATATCTGTCACATGAATACACACTCAGCACGTCACTCGTCTGTTAAGGTTTATGAGCCTTGCTATTGTCAAGTCAGTTATTAATAAATATTATAGGTAACTTTTTAAAACTTTCATACGTTAAGTTTTAATTGTTGTAATAAAATATATTTTTAGATTTTAATGAATTCATGCATTAAATAGTTTGCATTATTCCTTACCTTTGCATTTTTTATATGATCTTAAAAGAATGCTTTCCATTTCTTTATTTTAAATACTAATTAAAAATGTCTATGCTTCGAAAATTTTACGTTGCATTATAGAAAGCATTTATTAAATGTACAAAATAATTTTGATTTTGACTTTTTAATTTTCTATCAAAAATCTTCATTATTTTTTTTTTTTTTTTAATATAAACTTAAAGATTAAGACATAAATCGCAATTTATAATATTCGATAGTCACAAGATAGCGCCACAAATTAACAGCATATTAGCAAAACATGCTGTAATTTTGGTGATGTTTGAGGGCTTGGAAAACGTTTTATTTCATTTATTTCTTTTTACTTCCTTTCCTTTTTCTTTCTTTCTTTTTTCTTTCTTTCTTTTTTTTTTTTCTTTGAGAGAGAAAGATTATTATTATTATTTACAGTACAATGTGCTGGTGCTCATTTTTGCCAACACATTCTGCTTTCAAAATTACAGCATTTTTTTTTTTTTTTTTTAAGCACAGATAAATATTAAAGAAGCCTGGTCAGCCTACAGTGGGTCTTCTCCAGATTGAGATAAACTCGTTCATTAAAGATATCTCACAAAAAAATCAAAATTCTCAATTTCTCTCTCTCTGTCTCTGAGTGTATCCATTAAAAAAAAAAAAAAAAAAAAAAAATCGTTTTTACATCCTTTTACAATTTTTTTATGAATATCTATTTATATACTGTTTTAAGGAGTAAAGTTTAATGAAGATATTTATTATTTAAACAAGTATAAAGGTAATATTTTTAATAAATCCCGAACTTAAATTTAATTAATTAGAGTTTTATTATTATTATTTCTTCCATATACTATATATATATCAGAAAAAAGCATTGTATTCGTAAAAATTTTCGATCTTCAGTTTCCGAGAAGTTTTTGGATGCCCTGAACACGGTTTAATCATTTTAAAAAAATGTTTGCCCGTTTGTGTGTATGTTATCTAAATTTTGTGGACACTCGAACTAACGAACGGAATTTAACTAAGAATGATATTTAATTGGACCTTAACTTAAATTGGGGCTGATTATATTTTAGGTTATCTCATTTAACAGGTGGCGCTGTCATCCCGTTTTTCATAATTTTTGATACTGTAGAATAGGGCAACATTTCGGATACACATAATTATGTTTAAAGAATTATTGTGATATTAGTATATTTCTATAGCACTCCTTTTTTTTCTGCAAGTATTAAACGAAGTATTCAATTAATTATCGTTGAAGTTTCTTTTTGAAGAAATTTAATATTTTTAATAATTATTTAAAAAAAAAAATTAATATTAATATTTTTATTTTATAATATTTGGTTTATTATTAAGCTAATTGTTACAAATTTTTAAGTTTAAATGATTTCAATCAATGCCCATCATAAAATAGTTAGTTTATTATACGAATTGCATATACATTAACTTTAACTTTAACTTTAACTTTAACTTTAACTTTCACTTTTTTTTTTTTTTTTTTTTTTTTTTAAGTTTTGTTAACGAATTTTAAAGTTTCATTTATTGTATTCTGTAAATAAATGATTTTTTTTCTTCACAGTTTCATTTTTCTTCTTATAATTTTTGGATCATACTTATTATGCTTTCTTGTTCAATTAGTTTAATTTTATGTGGGTGAATCGGGCACTAATGACTGTAAATTACAGATATACAGAAATCACCTACATTTGGATACAATAATTCAGCTAATGCTCCTGAAGAGAGTTGATTGTTGTATGCTTTCATTTCATTTTTTTTTTTTTTTTTTTTTTTTTGGGGGGGGGGGGGGGATTTTGATTTTCATGTCTTTTCTTTATGAATTAAATCTTGAATTTGTTCCTGTGATACTTTTTATTTCTTCCTGTGATATGTTTGAAGAGGTTTTCCTGTATGTATATTAATGAATGAATGAATTAATTAATTAATAGTAAACCGGGAAAAACTTTTTGTAAATGTAAGAGCATCGCCTCCCCACTCCTTAAAAAGGGAAACCCACCAGGGAAAAGGGTGTGAATTTTCCATGTGAGTATTTTTTTTAAAGAATGCGTCAATATTTTTAAGAAATTAAAAAAAATAATAATAATAATCTGGTGTGTCACTCACATAACTTCCTCTTACCCTGAAATTTAATACTATAAATACAGGGAGGACAGTTATTAAACAAAATGCCGCTTCATGTGCATGCGGGAGCAACACTACCTGTCTGTAGCCTTCTACAGAAAGTGTTGGCTAGGGCAATAGTATTCTCAGAAACAAGAAGCTTTCAAAAAATAGAAATGCTAAAGATTTAAAAAAAAAAAGAAGAAGAAGAAGAAGGGATTGAGATTTTTACTATCCCTCTGATAGGGAAAATATCAACAGAGTTTCACAGTATATTCAAGCGTTTATTGTCTGTTCACAACTGCTGATAGTAACTATTGGAGTAGAAACAGAAAATAACATTATGTGTTCTAGTCTGAAGTGACAAAGAAGAACTAAAGTATAAGAATTTGAGATTTTTATGATAATGGTATGAAATTTTGAGAATTCGTTTAAAAATAGTGACAAGCGAGATGGTCAAGACCTGCAAATATAAAACTAAAATATGTGTAAATTCATTTAATGTTTCTTTCAAAATGAATCGAAAAATTAATTTATTTAAAAAAAAAAAATGAATAAGTGAAAATATTTATATAAAATTAACACTTAAAGTCACCAATTATTACTCTGAAAATCGATTTAAATTTCAGTTATGAAACAGATATAATTGATTAAACAAAAATTTTTGAAATAAAAAAAAATTCAACCAAACTTATGAATAGTATATATATGTCTACACAATATAAGAGTTTTATTTATCATTGAAATAAAATTATAGGAAGAAAAATGAAAACCGATTAATAATACGATTAATCGATTAATGAACTACGATTAACCCAGTTAAAACTCTTAATCGATTCCCACCCCTAGTACATAGATATATAATAACCAAGAAAGATGGAGCATGCTACTATCGTTTTCAAATCTTCAAAGAATATTGGAATACATGGTCTTAGGAAAACTTGCTTACACCATATGAATAGGTCATATAGGTGGTAATTCGCTTAAAGAAACCTTTAGCATCTGAATATTGTAATGTTCCAACTTCTTAATTATCAGTCTAATGTTTCTTCAAAATATATATTAAGTCTGAAAATCAATTAAATTCTTTCTCCCAACCCATGTGAACCTACGGAGCGTTTTTTGCTTCGTATTATAAGGATATTGAATTAAAAATGGAGTTTTTCAATTTTTGTTTTTTTCTTCTAAATTCCACTTTTTACTTTCCGAACACTATAGTGAGGAAAGTATCGTAATCTTTTAAAAAATCTGAATTTGAGATTTTGATGTTTCTATACGTTTCGAGGTCCCCTGAATCCGTTTTCACTATTTTTACGATGATGTATGTATGTGTGTGTGTGTGTGTGTGTGTGTGTATGTATGTGTGGGTGTATGTGTGTTTGTGTAAGTATGTCTGGGTGTATGTGTGTGAATGAACACGCTAGCGTCTAAACGCTTTGCTCGAATGAGCTGTAAGTTGGTACGTATGTTGCAAGTCACCGTAGCACGAACCCTATTGATTTTGATGAATCTAGCACTTATAGTTTTTTTACAGGGACACAAAGAAAAATTCTTTATCATTATAGCCTATGGAACCAAAATCTTAAAAGTGTGATAGCATGTAAACGCCTTATTCGATTGAGTGGAAATTTTATATGAATATCACTGTTGCACTAACTATAAGCATTTTGGTGAATCTAGCATTTATAGGTTTTTACAGGGACACAACGAAAAATTCTTTATCATTATGATCTATGGGCTCAAAGTTCAGTAGCGTCAAATAAAACATCGTGTAATATATGGAGAAAATACTCAAACACTCTATTATGGTTTTCTCTCTTTTGTTTATTTAACAACTCCTCTTTCTTTACTTTATCTACAAAACTGTTAATTACTCAATGTTCGGAAAGTCGAGTGGAGTCACTTCAGATTTTTTACTATGATGTTCTTTATTTTATTTTATTTTTGTTATTCATTATTATTTTTATTTATTTTTTAAATCAATTTATATCTTATATTATGAGATTCAATTTAATTAATCTAATAAAGTATTTCGTGTTAAATTTATGAAAAAAAAATATATATGTGCTCAATAAAATAAAAGACAACATGTTCATAGAATGGAATTAAAAAAAAAAAAAAAAAAGAGAGAGAGAGAGAGAGAGAGATTTCCTTTTTAAAAGAGATATCCTTGTAATAGGAAGCAAAAAAAATGGTATTAGATCGCATGGGAAGAAAGAAAGGGTAAATAAGACTCATGTACAGCCTTGTTTTTCCGTCCCAATCGTTTTACTGCCGCGTAACAATATTTACAGGCAGAGTTTCCTATTTTGAAAGCTTTTGTAGACTTTCTGTCGCAGACAGCCAAAAGAAAAATGTGTTAAGAAAATTACTAATTACCTAATGTATATTTTGTAAATTCCGTTTACATCACAACAGTTAAATTTGTTCTTATTTTCCAAAAATTGATTTTTTTTTTTTTTTTTTTTTTTTTTTTACCATATTAATTTTGAGCTAAAAAAAATATGTAAAATGTACTAAAGGCATTTTTTCCATTTTATAGTTTCAAAATAAAATATTGAATTAAAAAAAGAAAAAAAAAAAAAAGAAGAAGAAGAAGAAATTTCACGGTTGTGCGTTTTTTGAATGTAGAAACGGAATTAAATCCTATATGGAAAATTTACCGAATGAAAAAACTGGTCCTTAAATAGACGTGGCCTTTAAGAGAGGTTTCATTGCATGTAATTTTTCATCAATTTTTTCATTCAATAATGAACTATTTCTTTTACTAACTTAGAGCAAATACACCAATGGCCATCAGAACAAACATCTTAAAATACTACTTTTAAACGCATAAATTATTAAAAATATAAATTCAAATCTTCAGGGTACTATATGCCACAAATATGATATATTATTAATTCATTTTGTGATAACTCGGGCTCAATTAATGTCATTTCTAGTTAGTATCCTTGGTCTTTACGAAAGCGCTGTTTCATTATTTATTTGCAGAATCACAAATAACACAACAATCCGAAATTATTTGAAGATCATCTGATAAGAAAATGCAGCATGGTAACTCAGAAACAGAATGTGAGTATGCATTTTGTGATAAGATACATGCCTGTCAAACAAGTCGGTCTCGGCAGGTTTGAATTATCAGCTGCGTAATATGCTTATATATATATTTTTTAAAAATATCATAAAATATATAATTGAGTAACGAATTGAAATTTTCTGATTTTGATGTTCTGGCACCTACAAAATTCGTCCTATTATATTATGGTACTAGCTGTTGTGCCCGTTCTTCACATGGGAATGTAATTATTATTCACAGTATATTATAAAAAATATATATATATTTATCTCAGCTGAAGCTTACTGTAATATGCTGATAAAGATAGAGTTGTTAATAAGTACAATTTGTCAATTTTCTCTCAAATATATATAAATATACAAATCTGCGTAATTTTTTGTGCACTGATTTGAACATAAATTTTCTCAACGCTCAAAAAACATAATTTCTATTGCCATTTACGTTCCGAAAAGACCGGTACAAGAACTAGTACTAGAAAAGTCGCGAAGAGGGTTCTATACTAAAGTTTTACCTTTTCTTCAATATTCAACTGCATCGAAAATATATTAGTGTTTTCTGCACTGAATTTTCGTCAAATGGCGATATTTGAATCTGATATTGGTAATAGGGGATCACTTAATATATAAGCGTTATAAAACAGAGAAAATAATTATTTTTCGGAATAGTTTTAGTAGCCCCACTTGGCGAAATTAGAAATTTGACACCAAAGTAGTTCGGTCGTTTCTCGGCAAGGTCCTTTATAATATAACGGCGATAGCCGATTTAACTCATCGCCAAAATGGAACAAAAATCTAAGTGTCAGCAAGAAGTTACTATACGAAAGCAAGAGGGTACTGTACTAAGCTTAATTCGTTTAACGAACACAGTTCTTTCTGATAATTTAATATTACTTTACTTACAAGTTAGTTTAAAATTAGCATACGTATTTTTTTAGGACTGAGGGCCTATTAATCTCAATCTGGGATTTTTGCGTTGTCGATTTCGAGAGTTGGACATTTGTCGAAATTTAAAATTTATCGAAAATATAATTGAGTAATTTGAAAGCGATGTTATAATTTGAAAAAAAAAAAAAAAAAACTAATAGTCCTCCGTCCTAAACTAAATTCTGCTTTTGCCAAAATTTCATCAAAATCTTTTTATTATTATTATTATTATTATTGAAAGAAAAAGAAAAGAAAATTAATAATAATCAGTATCGTTACACGCGATATCGAAAAAGTTTTTATTAATAATTTTGAATTAGGAAATAAAAAGTGCGCGTGAAATAATATGAAATAAAAATAAGTAAAAAAATGAATTTAATGATTTAATGTTTTTGTTTTTCGGGGGCTGCTCATGCATGTAAAAAATGCGTAGTAAAACGAGTCGAAGAAGGAAGCGAAATAAGTATTGAGTTATATTACGGTAAATACGATATATAATATGATACGATATATTAGACCTATCCTCCAGGTTAGTAGGCATTTTCGTTGAAAGAAATTGTTTGTTCGTTCGGTGCAACTTGCACATTAGTCCCGTGAGGTACAACTTGCACATTAGTCCCCTTTAAATATAGTGATTTTTTTTTTTTTTTTTTTTTTTTTAGGACTGAGGACCTATTAGTCTCAATCTGGAATTTTTGCGTTGTCGATTTCGATAGTTGGACATTTGTCGAAATCTAAAATTTATCGAAAATATAATTGAATAATTTGAAAGCGATGTTATAATTTGAAAAAATAAAAAAAATAAATAAAGCCAAAAGAGTTTCAGCAAGTGAAAAAAGATGACTTTTTTTACAGCTACCTTTATTAAATCTCAGAAAAAAAAAAAAATCACTATATTTAAAGGGGACTAATGTGCAAGTTGTACCTGACGGGACTAAAGTGAAAGTTGTATCGCAAGGGACTATTGTGAATGTTGTACCCCAAGGGACTAATGTGCAAGCTGCACCGAACGAACAAACTATATTTCTTTCAACGAAAATGCCTACTAACCCTGGACGATAGGTCTAATATATCGTATCATATTATATATCGTATTTATCGTAATATAACTCAATACTTATTTCGCTTCCTTCTTCGACTCGTTTTAATACGCATTTGTTTTATGCATGAGCAGCCCCCGAAAAACAAAAACATTAAATCATTAAATTCATTTTTTTACTTATTTTTATTTCATATTAATTCACGCGCACTTTTTATTTCCTAATTCAAAATTATTAAAAAAAACTTTTTCGATATCGTTTGTAACGATACTGATTATTATTAATTTTCTTTTCTTTTTCTTTCAATAATAATAATATAAAAACAAGATTTTGATGAAATTCTGGCAAAAGCAGAATTTAGTTTAGAGCGGAGGACTATTAGTTTTTTTTTTTTTTTTTTTTTTTTTTTTCTTCTTTTTTTCAAATTATAACATCGCTTTCAAATTATTCAATTATATTTTCGATAAATTTTAGATTTCGACAGATGTCCAACTATCGAAATCGACAACGCAAAAATCCCAGATTGAGACTAATAGGCCCTCAGTCCTAGAAACTAATAGCCCTCCGTCCTAAACTAAATTCTGCTTTTGCCAGAATTTCATCAAAATCCTTTTTATTATTATTATTATTATTGAAAGAAAAAGAAAAGAAATTAATAATAACCAGTATCGTTACAAGCGATATCGAAAAAGTTTTTTTTTTTATAATTTTGAATTAGGAAATAAAAAGTGCGCGTGAAATAATATGAAATAAAAATAAGTAAAAAAATGAATTTAATGATTTAATGTTTTTAGTGCTAGAGGCCTATTTCAGTCGGTACAGTTGTCGAATTTTTATAATACACTCTTAATTAGTGCAAAGGGCCTATTTCAGTCCGTTTATTGGATGGGGATTTATTGAATGAAGTCCCCCCAAGGCCCAACTTTGACATGAGTCCCCCCCAAGGTACCCCTATTTCAGTCGGTACAGCGTTGTCGAATTTTTATACGTCACTCTTAATTAGTGCTAAGGGCCTATTTCAGTCGGTTTATTGAATGGGGATTTATTGAATGAAGTCCCCCCAAGGCACAACTTTGACATGAGTCCCTCACAGGCACAACTTTGACATGAGTCTCCCCCAAGGTACCCCTATTTCAGTCGGTACAGCGTTGTCGAATTTTTATACGTCACTCTTAATAGTGCTAAGGGCCTATTTCAGTCAGTTTATTGAATGGGGATTTATTGAATGAAGTACCCCCAAGGCACAACTTTGACATGAGTCCCCCCCAAGGTACCCCTATTTCAGTCGGTACAGCGTTGTCGAATTTTTATACGTCACTCTTAATAGTGCTAAGGGCCTATTTCAGTCGGTTTATTGAATGGGGATTTATTGAATGAAGTCCCCCCAAGGCACAACTTTGACATGAGTCCCCCCAGGCCCAACTTTGACATGAGTCCCCCCCAAGGTACAACTTTGACATGAGTCCCCCCAAGGCCCAACTTTGACATGAGTCCCCCCCCCCCAGGCCCAACTTTGACATGAGTCTCCCCAAGGCCCAACTTTGACATGAGTCCCCCCCAAGGCACACCTCCCCCTCATTGGGAAAAAGAGAAAAAACGTTGTTTTGCGGCTATAAGACAGTTTGGACTTCCAACGTTATTTGTTACAGTATCTGCAGCTGAAACACATTGGTTTGATTTAATGAAAACTTTATCATGGAATTTAGATCGTCACGAATTAACTAAAGAAGAATTTGTCGATATTAACAAGTTTAGCAGTAGGCCTCTGGCACTAAATTAAAATCTGTCAATGTCAGATTTTCATGTTTTAAATAATGAAATAATGTCGTGTCTGTATATATATATATATATTTTTTTTTTTTTTTTTCGGGGGCTGCTCATGCATATAAAAAATGCGTATTAAAACGAGTCGAAGAAGGAAGCGAAATAAGTATTGAGTTATATTACGATAAATACGATACATAATATGATACGATATATTAGACCTATCGTCCAGGGTTAGTAGGCATTTTCGTTGAAAGAAATAGTTTGTTCGTTCGGTGCAACTTGCACATTAGTCCCGTGAGATACAACTTTCACATTAGTCCCTTGAGGTACAACTTTCACTTTAGTCCCGTCAGGAACAACTTGCACATTAGTCCCCTTTAAATATAGTGTTTTTTTATTTTTTTTTTTTTTTATTTTAAAATGTAATAGTAAACTCGTTACATTCAAAGAGAAATCTGATAATTACGTTTACTATATCTTCTTAATTTTTCTTATTTTAAATATTATTTTTAAATTGAATTTTATTTCCCTACATTCTGCCAAGAAATGTATATTTCAAATCATTTGCATCTATCCTCCCCCCAATCTAAAAAAGAAGAAGAAGAAGAAAAATCCCATGATTTCTGTTTACGGACCTCTAAAATTTCGCTATTTACAGTGTTCTTTAAAATTCTTTTCTTAACTGAATCAAGAAGAGTCCATTCATATTTCATAGAATGACGTGCCTGTAATCGATTCAATCTCGAGTTGGAAAGGAGAAGCAAGTGCTGCTGTAAAGCAAAATGTCGTTGAGCCGAAATAGCTCAGTTGGGAGAGCGTTAGACTGAAGATCTAAAGGTCCCTGGTTCGATCCCGGGTTTCGGCAGATGGTTTATCCTCGGTAGTATAGTGGTCAGTATCCCCGCCTGTCACGCGGGAGACCGGGGTTCGATTCCCCGCCGGGGAGGCTATTTTTTTTTTTTTTTTTTTTTCTTTTTTCATTTTATTAAAAAGTAAAAATAAATACATCTTTATGGTTTTTTTTTTTTCTTTGGTTTAATTTTCTTTTTCAAAATCTTTGAAAAATTTGTTTTAAATATCTATTACAATACGTGTAATTTCTTTCTATTTTTTATTTATTTATTTATTTATTTATTTATATATTTTTTTTTTGTGTGTGTGTGTGATACAATACTTTATTTAGGTTAGGAGTCTGTAAGGTTGGATTTTTATATCAACTATGTGAAATAAATATTCATGGTTGATGAACTTCATTTCTATGGTGCAATACGTTAATCCGAATTTTTTTTTTTTAATGTGGAAACTAATGTATAATAACATATTAACCTTCATCTATGGACCTACACTCATGTTTGTGAAAATTGCAACACTATGAAGGGATTATGCAAATTGAACCAAACTTACAGGAAATGTAAAGTAAGGTAAGGCATGCAAATGATTAGAATTACAAAGCGATTGCGCATGCGTAGAGCGAGAACCGACTCCTTATCAGTCTCTTGTTTTAGATATATAAAGGACTGTAAAGTGTTGGGTATAATTGATTAAAAAGTAATTGAATTACAATTAAATTACAATTAAATTACAATTATTTTTCTGTCAATCGATTAACAAGTAATTGATTACAAATAAATTGAATTACTTATTCAATTTATTTGTAATCAATTACTTTTTAATCAATTATGCCCAACACTGCTGTAAAGGCGCGTTGAAATCTGTTTATCGTCCTCTGAAATTTCGTTCATTTTTCGTAAGATACAGCGTCCACAAAATTTGTGATACACACACATAGAAAGAGACAGACACACAGACAGGTATTCTCTAAAAATGGACAAATCATTCCGAACATATGAAAACATATAAATCTATCGAAAACCGGAGTTCTAAAATTTTCACGAATACAATATTTCTTTATGTGTATAGAAGAAAGTAATAAATAAGACAGGAAAATATTCATATGAGGTGTTCCCCTTCCCAGTATAATAACCCTTTATGCTGTATTTAATTAAATTATTTTCTATATTCATGAGATGCTGTCTAATACAATCAACAATACTTGCATTCCTGCTAATGACATCTAACAAACAAATTATGATAAAAGTTGTGACGTTTGAATTTAGTTTATCTCGATACACTTAGAGAGAGAATGATATGTCACGCAAAAAAAAAAAAAAAAATCAAATATTACTTTTATTATAAAATAACATAAATGATAATTATACTTACTCGAAAGAGTGAATCCCACAAAAACAGATAAACAGGACAACAGCTACTTTTTGTAAAAGGGCCATTGCTATCTGAAAATTGATAAAAATATAGTATAAAAATGTTTGCAAAAACTCTCTAACACGAATAATAAATTTAAAAACGAAAATAATAAAAAATAATCAAGTGTGTCCCTCACACGACTTTCTCTTACCCTGAAATTTAATATTATAAATATAGGTTGGAGATCAAGAGGTAACGTAACGAGTACTGTTATGAGTAGTGTAAAAAGGGTGATTCACCAACACGGTGGTGGCGCGGTGGCGCGCTGTGGCGCGCGCGCCTCCACCCTGTTGGAGCGCGCCACCGCGCCACCACCCTGTTGGTGAATACACCCTTTTTACACTACTTAGTCATCATCTTGGACGAGGGGGTGTTGCCACCGGAAGAATAGAAACTTTACGTTGCCACCGGAAGAATATAAACTTTTAGAGCGTTGCCACCGGAAGAATAGAAACTTTGGGTATCATCTTGGATGAGGTTTGGTGGTGCCATCTATCGGGGAGAAGGGGAATTTTGAGGAGTTAGATTTATTTTCCTAAATTTCGGGACTTAGTATTTTTTTCACATTTTCGGGGACTTCGAAATTTTTTCGAATTTTTGCAGGGGGATTAGATAACGTCACGATCTTTTGGGACTTTAATATTTAGGTGTTGCCACCGGAAGAATAGAAACTTTTGAAGAGTTGTCATTCGGGGATTATAAATTGATTACAGAATTAAATAGAAATTTTCCTATGTATTTCAGTGAATTTGACAAAATAAAACAAAGGGTTGGTGAGTACTATATAATTAAAAACAGGGTATAGACGTTAAAATTTAGATGTTGCCATTGGAAGAGTATAAATAATTTCCGGTGGGACTTAACATTTTCGACTGAATGAAACAATGAATGACTGAAGTTAATTAACATTAATAACAATTTATGAGTATTTTAGAAACTTAGCATTTTTAGAGATTAAAAATATATTATGTTAAGATAATAAATAAGGAATTTAAATAGGAGTTCATACTTTTAGTGACATCATTACAAATTTATATTACGAAATTTTTACAGAATTAAATAGAAATTATCGTATTTTGAGGATAAGTGTCATCAGTGGATTAACACACAGATTTAAAAACAAAACAATAATAAATAATTTAAAACACATATTTTTCAATAATGAATGTCATACAATTATATGTATAATTAATTATTTTAAAACAAAAACGATACGCATAAATTTAAAAACAATAATAAATAATTTAAAACACATATTTTTTAATAATGAATATCATGTAATTATACGTATAATTAGTTATTTTAAAACAAAAACGACATTATAAGCAATAAAGTTGTTTAAACTAAACTTTATACACATCATGACTTTATGTTAACACTAAATAAGTTTCACTTTTAAAATTTCTTTAAACTCTAACTTATAAATACTAATCATACAATCGTTAAAATTGAACGCTGAAACAAAGGTAGATGAATTTAACGAATGGTATAGACTTTGATCTTAATATCTGCGCATTACCATTCGGAGATTATAAATTTATTACAGAATAAATAGAAATTTGCCTATGTATTTCATGGAAGTTGACAAAATAAAACAAAGGGTTCGTGAGTATTATATAATTAAAAACATTGAATGTGAATGGTATAGACTTCGATATTAAAATTTGGGTGTTACCATTGGAAGAGTATAAATAATTTATATGTTATAAATTAAACTGAATACAATAAAAATTATTTAAATTAAACTAAATATAATAAAAATTATATAAATTAAACTTTATATTCTCACTAAATAAGTTTCACACTTATTTAAACTCTAACTTACAATCGTTAAAAATTGAACACATGCACTTTAAAAAATGACTATCATATAAATTTAAAAAAAAAATTACTATCATATAATAATATTAATTAAAAAAATGCATACAAAGATATATAGTAAAGTTATAAATTTTTAAAAAATACTATCATATAATAATATTAATTAAAAAAAATTACTATTATATAATAATATAAATTAAAAAATTACTTTCATATAATAATATAAATTAAAAAAATTACTTTCATATAATAATATTAATTAAAAAAATGCATACAAAAATATACAGTAAAGTTATAAAATAAATAAATAAAAAATAAAATAAATAAAAATAAAATAAAAATGACTATCCTATAATAATATTAATTTAAAAATACATACAATGTTTAAAATCAACAATTAAATTTTATATACATTATAATTAACTAAACTTTATGCTGTTTCAATTTATCCTAACACGAAAACTTTACATAAATTTTATAAGCAAAAAAGCTATAAGTACATGTTATTTAAATTAAACATTATATTGATACTACACAAATATTATTTAACATTTATTCGAGTTTAACGCTGTAATATAATTTAAACTATCTTGAATGAAACAGGTAAGTACTTTTAAACTTGAACTAATAAAAATAAGTTCTTTTTATAAAATAATTGATATAAACTATAATAATAAAAAGGATTAGTTATATTTAAAAACTATCAGTTACTAAAAGTTATGTTATATTAAACATTTCGAAATAAATTGCATAAAAATTCAATGCATCATTTTAAATGAAAATAAACAGTTTCCTTAAAAAACAGATAATACGGAATATTCCATGAGTCAGTTATCACCTGCAACGGAAAACCCCTACAGCTGATGAATCATATGTTATATACGCTGGCGAGCCATGCCTATTAGTAATCCACACTATCTCATATAAAGATTCAGTTAAAATCATTAAAACAATACAGCGAATAATTTGGAAAATGCAATAATTTTTTCACAAAGCATATCATACAATGAGTTTAAACGATTATCACCTATCTATCACTTAAACGGTATTGAAATAAATAAATACATATAAAAGTAAGTTATAGTTAAAAAATAAAAATTTCGTTTGTGAAAGGAGTTTTATATATTGCAAAAATTAGTTTTACTCAAATAATTTCTAAACATACACAAGTTAAATGGAAACTTTTCTAGGTTTCATTTAAGCAATAATTTTCCATGTGTGAAAGTAGTTTTATTTATGCAAAATTTAGTTTTATATAAACAAAAAAATTTATAGTGTAACAATAAAAATAGTTTATAGTATAACAATAAAAAATTCCTTATAAGTAAATACCAATAAAAAATATTTTTTAAATTAATTTCTCTCTCTTCAATAAAACAATAAAAATTTCTTATATAACTTTCGTAAAGTTTTAATAAAATTTCTATTATAAACAAATTTTTTTATGATACAAAAAAATAATTTTATTAGAATATACATATTAAGTTTATTAAATTATCAAATAGTAATAATAAATTATGAAACTTACTTAAAATTGATGAAATTTCCCTTGGCGAAATGCAACCTTCATTCACACACAAATGCGAGAAACTGTTTATCGCCACACGTTGACTCATACAGATAAGAATGTTGATTCATGCTTATCTTAGTAGAATGTTGTTAGAGTTCTGTGTTTTCAGAGTAATATAAAATAGTTTATAGAGATCATTTATTTAATATCAGTTGTAAACTACATTTAAATAATGCAATAAGAGTTGAACTCTGCAATTAACCTATTAAAATATTGAATTTTTTTTTAATTTTTTTATTTAATTTTACTTTTTTTAATTATGCTAAGAATATAATGAGATCAAAACAGAATTATTTTACGATAAGACATCCTTTTTCATTCAATAAAATGTAACTATAATTTTTAATGAAAGGTTTTAAAATCACTTAATAGGATAAAATTAAAAACAGAAATCTTATTATTTTTTCTAGTTATAAAACTAAGTAATAAACTATCTATAAATAATCATATTGCAAGCGAGATTTTTGTATAATAACTATATATTATTTTAATATATACATTACATCGCAGGGTAAAATTTTCAACTTATTTATACGGATTGAAGTAATAAAACTTAATCATTTGCATAACCGCTAAATTTTATAAGTTGGATATATGATTTAAAATACTAAACAATAATCCTTGTGAGAGAATTGGGATAACACTTTCACAGAAAGAAATTGTCCTTTACAATAAGATTTGCTTAGAATGTCTAAGTGAAAATAACTTACCGTGAGTCATGCAGTTGTATTCGAATTTATTGTTTTTAGTTAATGAAACTTCTAATGAGAGAATTATTTTTACTAGCACATAAATGTAAATTTTTATATTATTCCTATATAGATAAAATTTTAAATAATTCATTAAGTGTTAAACTTTGCATTTAATCGATTAAATAAAGTTTTCCTAAAATATAAGTGTAATTTTTTAATGAATCGTTTTGAAATCACTTTAACTTTATAAGAAAAAACTAAAAAGAGGTTTTTAAATTACTTAATAGGATAAAATTAAAAATCTTATTGTTTTTAGCAATTATTTTATCTAGTTATAAACTATATATTATTTTAATATAGGCCTTATAGTTAAGTCAGTTTTAGAGAAAACCAAGAAAAAATCCCAACGCGCAGGTTGATGAGTTGGAATATTCTATTATACTTAAAGAATCCAGGTACGGAAAAACCGAAATACATTATGCGGAAAAACAGGCGGGATTTTCGGCTAAAACTTCAAAGCAGTGGACGGTAAACATAACACACCGTGAAACAACCTACTCCCACGACAGCCAAACTAAGAATGAAGGGAAACGTTGAGTTGTAACACCTTATCTACTAGAGATAAGGGGGAATTCCCCATGACTCACCCCTCGTTCGTTCATGTACAACATCTTACGAGAAACTTCGTGAAGGATGACTCATCGGTGACGAGTTTGAATAATATGCATAACCGCTAAATTGTATAAATGAGAATCTTTTAATCTGAGTATTATAGTAATGATAAATTTATTTTATAATCGATAACTCATCAGGTTCACACCTTATATAAAACAATACTATATTTAAAAGTTTTACTATACAATAAACATTCACATATGGATATTCCTAAGGTTTAAGACTATGCGAGGATCCTATAAGCGAAATGCCTGTGAGTCTTTCTAAGGAATCCTAATCTGTATTTAAGCAGGTTTTAGAGAAAACCAAGAAATACTCCAGTCGACTAGGTTGATAAAATGGATTCGAACCCAACACTTCCCCTTTTACCATAGAATCGTTCACTAATCACAAGGTTAATGAGTCATGCAGTTGTATTAAAACTTATTGATTACATGTCTAAACTTATACCATTAAATATTTAACTGTTGGTTCTATAAGTGGATTGCTCTGTGTGTGAGTCTTTGTAACTTATAGTTAAGCGAGTTTTAGTGAAAACCAAGAAAAACTACAAACGGGTAGATTGTTAAGTTGAATTCGAACCTAACATTAAACATAGAATCGTTTGTTCTTCTAAAATCCTTGTAACAACATGTTTATGGACTTTATAAGAAAATGCTTAATAGGGTTTGCATGCGTTAGCTATATTAAACACTTAATTTTTAACATACATTAAGGTTAGTGGATGAGTGACAGGTAATTCATTTAAAACAAAAATATAATAACGGAGGATTGAAACAAAGGGTTTGCAGTTTTAGAGAAAACCAAGAAAAAATCCCAACGGTAGGTTGATGAGTTGGAATATTCTATTATACTTAAAGAATCCAGGTACGGAAAAACTGAAATACAATACGCGGAAAAACAGGCGATATTTTCGGCTAAAACTTCAAAGCAGTGCACGGTAAACATAACACACCGTAAAACAACCTACTCACACGACGGCCAAACTAAGAATGAAGGGAAACGTTGAGTTGTAACACCTTATCTACTAGAGATAAGGGGGAATTCCCGGAAAAGCTGAGTCACCACCCGTGGATCTTACGAGAAACTTCGTGAAGGATGACTCATCGGTGACGAGTTTGAATAATATGCATAACCGCTAAATGGTATAAGCGAGAATCTTTTAATGTGAGTATTATAGTAATGATAAATTTATTTCATAATCGATAACTCATCAGGTTCACACCTTATATAAAACAATACTATATTTAAAAGTTTTACTGTACAATAAATATTCACATATGGATATTCATAAGGTTTAAGATCGATTAAATAAACGAGAATCCTATAATCGAAATGCACGAGAGTCTTTCTAAGAAATCCTATTGCATATTTAAGCAGGTTTTAGAGAAAACCAAGAAATACTCCAATCGAGTAGGTTGATGAAATGGATTCGAACCCAACACTTCCCCTTTTACCATAGAATCGTTCACTAATCACAAGGTTAATGACTCATGCAGTTGTATTGAAACTTATTGATTACAAGTCTAAACTTATACCAATAAATATTTAACTGTTGGTTCTATAAGTGGATTGCTCTGTGTGCGAGTCTTTGTAACTTATAGTTAAGCGAGTTTTAGTGAAAACCAAGGAAAACTACAAACGGGTTGATTGTTAAGTTAAATTCAAACCTAGCATTAAACATAGAATCGTTTGATCTTCTAAAATACTTGTAACAACATGTTTATGAACTTTATAAGAAAATGCTTAATAGGGTTTTCATGCGTTAGCTATATTAAACACTTAATTTTTAACATACATTAAGGTTAGTGGATGAGTGTCAGGTAATTCATTTAAAACAAAACTATAATAAGGGTCGATTAAAACAAAGGGTTTGTAGGTTATAATTATAGGATAAAACGTTATGTGTTTCGAAAACCCTTCATCAAGATTGCAACAACCGTTTCGAATGATACTCTCCCTTCATCAGATAGACTTAAACTTTTATTTTCACAGTATGAAACAAGATAATAGAGGATTTACACTTATTGAAATCCCAACTTATAAATAATTCGACTTTCACTAAAAATGCAAGTCGCATATACACTTTGAAACAATCAATAAATTTTATATTATCACAATGCATTAAATAAGTTTCCCGTTTAACATTCAAGATGAATTTATTTTTACATTAATTAAGAATTGAACACATATTAATTTTTAAAATGACTATTTTTTAAAAAGTTTTGAAACAGCTAATAAAATTTATAAGCTTTTACAATTAAATAAATTTAGCATATTAGGGAAGTTTTACATCACTCGGTAAAATTTTATATAAGCAATAAAAGTGATACACATTATAATTATAAACTCATAAAATAAATTTCACACTTAACATTTAAACTCTAACCAATCAATCTTAAAGTAATTTTTTATCTTTTGTACATAATCATAAACCTTTCGTTTCTATTGTAAAGTGAAGTATGACTCATGCTTTAATTAAAATCTCTAATTAAAATTATAAGAAAGTAAAGTTTAGGAAACACCTATGTATTATAAGCAAATTAATAAAGTATAAATATTCATGTTTTTCAGTTAAGTAAAAAAGTTATATAATTAGTTTTACAGAGTACTTAAAAAAAAAAAAAAAAAAAAAAAAAAAAAAAAAAAAAATGTATAATTAAGTTTAAGATTTTTTTTTTTTTTTTCTATAGTATGTATATATAAATTTTTAGTTAGAAAGTTTTTATTAAAATACAATAATCAAAGTTTTGTACGATATTAATTTACATTGCATATAAAACTTTAAATATATAGAAACAATTGTACATTTGGTTTTGTCTGAAGCATATATAAATAATAAAATCTTATTCAGTTTAGTTTTTAAAACACCCTAAAGATTTCAGACACACATATTTTTATCTTGTTTAAATAAAATTTTTAAAATGAAACAATATTAATGTTATAAAATAATACACTCAGCATGACTCACCGAGTGTGCTATTCCATCAAATTATTCCGCATACGTGTAATAACATGTCTGACTTAACTATATACTGAATTACCATTATTTCAGAAAAAGTTGGGACTTACCTTAAAACACATCCTACACCCTTGGCAGACTTGAAGAAAATGAATGATACGAGACATTCTTATCAGAGACGCCAGGTCACGAGGTTAGTGACGTCACGAATGATGTGATTGGCTACGCTCAGTCACGTGATCATGACGTCATCCTCTCATCAATGACGTCACCGATTGCTTATCTGCTACCACAACGCGCGGAAATGTCCAGTACGCAGTGAAAAATATTCAAAGTCTACGGGACATTACTCGAAACGATTCCATTGTCTTATACGGTAAATTGAAATATAACACGCGGAAAAAAGATTGACATATATCGGAGAAACTATGCATACTGCCCGATGAAACTAAGCCGCACAGCTAAGTAGATGCTACCAAGATGAGAGTCAAAATCCAACTGAATTCAAACAATATGACAAGGTCTATAAATCTCCCGTGTTAATTAGATGGTTTTGATGAATGGGTTTTCCCCCACACTTAAGCAGAATGGAGAAGTCATAGGTTTTCCCTCACCTATCTCTTAATTAAGTTTCTTAATTAAAATTTTGCAAATTATATGTAAGTCTTTCAAATATCTCTTAATTATGTTTTCTAATTAAAATTATGTAAATTTTATGTAAATCTTTCATGTTTATCATATGCCCTCCTAGTTAAAGATTTAATAAACCTATCTTTTATACAACATAAATAAATTTAATAAGTATAATCTGTTTAATGACTCATCAAACGATGACTCATCAAACGATGACTCATCATAAACATGTCTGAACATGAATCTACTTGAACACTAATATTTTACTGAATAAGCGATAATTACTATATGGATCACAAAATATACGTTGTTGGAAATTAAATAAACAACACTAGTTGATGAAAATTATAAGTAAACTGATTTTCTAGTTAATAATTAAATTTTTTATTTATAATGAATGCAAATTAAGTTTCTCATAAGTAAACAATAATAATAATAACTTTTTGATTTGAATAATATAAAAAGCAATAATACAAAATCATATACAATAAAATGTTAGTGTTCAAGTAGATTCATGTTCAGACATGTTTATGATGAGTCATCGTTTGATGAGTCATCGTTTGATGAGTCATTAAACAGATTATACTTATTAAATTTATTTATGTTGTATAAAAGATAGGTTTATTAAATCTTTAACTAGGAGGGCATATGATAAACATGAAAGATTTACATAAAATTTACATAATTTTAATTAGAAAACATAATTAAGAGATATTTGAAAGACTTACATATAATTTGCAAAATTTTAATTAAGAAACTTAATTAAGAGATAGGTGAGGGAAAACCTATGACTTCTCCATTCTGCTTAAGTGTGGGGGAAAACCCATTCATCAAAACCATCTAATTAACACGGGAGATTTATAGACCTTGTCATATTGTTTGAATTCAGTTGGATTTTGACTCTCATCTTGGTAGCATCTACTTAGCTGTGCGGCTTAGTTTCATCGGGCAGTATGCATAGTTTCTCCGATATATGTCAATCTTTTTTCCGCGTGTTATATTTCAATTTACCGTATAAGACAATGGAATCGTTTCGAGTAATGTCCCGTAGACTTTGAATATTTTTCACTGCGTACTGGACATTTCCGCGCGTTGTGGTAGCAGATAAGCAATCGGTGACGTCATTGATGAGAGGATGACGTCATGATCACGTGACTGAGCGTAGCCAATCACATCATTCGTGACGTCACTAACCTCGTGACCTGGCGTCTCTGATAAGAATGTCTCGTATCATTCATTTTCTTCAAGTCTGCCAAGGGTGTAGGATGTGTTTTAAGGTAAGTCCCAACTTTTTCTGAAATAATGGTAATTCAGTATATAGTTAAGTCAGACATGTTATTACACGTATGCGGAATAATTTGATGGAATAGCACACTCGGTGAGTCATGCTGAGTGTATTATTTTATAACATTAATATTGTTTCATTTTAAAAATTTTATTTAAACAAGATAAAAATATGTGTGTCTGAAATCTTTAGGGTGTTTTAAAAACTAAACTGAATAAGATTTTATTATTTATATATGCTTCAGACAAAACCAAATGTACAATTGTTTCTATATATTTAAAGTTTTATATGCAATGTAAATTAATATCGTACAAAACTTTGATTATTGTATTTTAATAAAAACTTTCTAACTAAAAATTTATATATACATACTATAGAAAAAAAAAAAAAAAATCTTAAACTTAATTATACATTTTTTTTTTTTTTTTTTTTTTTTTTTTTTTTTTTTTTAAGTACTCTGTAAAACTAATTATATAACTTTTTTACTTAACTGAAAAACATGAATATTTATACTTTATTAATTTGCTTATAATACATAGGTGTTTCCTAAACTTTACTTTCTTATAATTTTAATTAGAGATTTTAATTAAAGCATGAGTCATACTTCACTTTACAATAGAAACGAAAGGTTTATGATTATGTACAAAAGATAAAAAATTACTTTAAGATTGATTGGTTAGAGTTTAAATGTTAAGTGTGAAATTTATTTTATGAGTTTATAATTATAATGTGTATCACTTTTATTGCTTATATAAAATTTTACCGAGTGATGTAAAACTTCCCTAATATGCTAAATTTATTTAATTGTAAAAGCTTATAAATTTTATTAGCTGTTTCAAAACTTTTTAAAAAATAGTCATTTTAAAAATTAATATGTGTTCAATTCTTAATTAATGTAAAAATAAATTCATCTTGAATGTTAAACGGGAAACTTATTTAATGCATTGTGATAATATAAAATTTATTGATTGTTTCAAAGTGTATATGCGACTTGCATTTTTAGTGAAAGTCGAATTATTTATAAGTTGGGATTTCAATAAGTGTAAATCCTCTATTATCTTGTTTCATACTGTGAAAATAAAAGTTTAAGTCTATCTGATGAAGGGAGAGTATCATTCGAAACGGTTGTTGCAATCTTGATGAAGGGTTTTCGAAACACATAACGTTTTATCCTATAATTATAACCTACAAACCCTTTGTTTTAATCGACCCTTATTATAGTTTTGTTTTAAATGAATTACCTGACACTCATCCACTAACCTTAATGTATGTTAAAAATTAAGTGTTTAATATAGCTAACGCATGAAAACCCTATTAAGCATTTTCTTATAAAGTTCATAAACATGTTGTTACAAGTATTTTAGAAGATCAAACGATTCTATGTTTAATGCTAGGTTTGAATTTAACTTAACAATCAACCCGTTTGTAGTTTTCCTTGGTTTTCACTAAAACTCGCTTAACTATAAGTTACAAAGACTCGCACACAGAGCAATCCACTTATAGAACCAACAGTTAAATATTTATTGGTATAAGTTTAGACTTGTAATCAATAAGTTTCAATACAACTGCATGAGTCATTAACCTTGTGATTAGTGAACGATTCTATGGTAAAAGGGGAAGTGTTGGGTTCGAATCCATTTCATCAACCTACTCGATTGGAGTATTTCTTGGTTTTCTCTAAAACCTGCTTAAATATGCAATAGGATTTCTTAGAAAGACTCTCGTGCATTTCGATTATAGGATTCTCGTTTATTTAATCGATCTTAAACCTTATGAATATCCATATGTGAATATTTATTGTACAGTAAAACTTTTAAATATAGTATTGTTTTATATAAGGTGTGAACCTGATGAGTTATCGATTATGAAATAAATTTATCATTACTATAATACTCACATTAAAAGATTCTCGCTTATACCATTTAGCGGTTATGCATATTATTCAAACTCGTCACCGATGAGTCATCCTTCACGAAGTTTCTCGTAAGATCCACGGGTGGTGACTCAGCTTTTCCGGGAATTCCCCCTTATCTCTAGTAGATAAGGTGTTACAACTCAACGTTTCCCTTCATTCTTAGTTTGGCCGTCGTGTGAGTAGGTTGTTTTACGGTGTGTTATGTTTACCGTGCACTGCTTTGAAGTTTTAGCCGAAAATATCGCCTGTTTTTCCGCGTATTGTATTTCAGTTTTTCCGTACCTGGATTCTTTAAGTATAATAGAATATTCCAACTCATCAACCTACCGTTGGGATTTTTTCTTGGTTTTCTCTAAAACTGCAAACCCTTTGTTTCAATCCTCCGTTATTATATTTTTGTTTTAAATGAATTACCTGTCACTCATCCACTAACCTTAATGTATGTTAAAAATTAAGTGTTTAATATAGCTAACGCATGCAAACCCTATTAAGCATTTTCTTATAAAGTCCATAAACATGTTGTTACAAGGATTTTAGAAGAACAAACGATTCTATGTTTAATGTTAGGTTCGAATTCAACTTAACAATCTACCCGTTTGTAGTTTTTCTTGGTTTTCACTAAAACTCGCTTAACTATAAGTTACAAAGACTCACACACAGAGCAATCCACTTATAGAACCAACAGTTAAATATTTAATGGTATAAGTTTAGACATGTAATCAATAAGTTTTAATACAACTGCATGACTCATTAACCTTGTGATTAGTGAACGATTCTATGGTAAAAGGGGAAGTGTTGGGTTCGAATCCATTTTATCAACCTAGTCGACTGGAGTATTTCTTGGTTTTCTCTAAAACCTGCTTAAATACAGATTAGGATTCCTTAGAAAGACTCACAGGCATTTCGCTTATAGGATCCTCGCATAGTCTTAAACCTTAGGAATATCCATATGTGAATGTTTATTGTATAGTAAAACTTTTAAATATAGTATTGTTTTATATAAGGTGTGAACCTGATGAGTTATCGATTATAAAATAAATTTATCATTACTATAATACTCAGATTAAAAGATTCTCATTTATACAATTTAGCGGTTATGCATATTATTCAAACTCGTCACCGATGAGTCATCCTTCACGAAGTTTCTCGTAAGATGTTGTACATGAACGAACGAGGGGTGAGTCATGGGGAATTCCCCCTTATCTCTAGTAGATAAGGTGTTACAACTCAACGTTTCCCTTCATTCTTAGTTTGGCTGTCGTGGGAGTAGGTTGTTTCACGGTGTGTTATGTTTACCGTCCACTGCTTTGAAGTTTTAGCCGAAAATCCCGCCTGTTTTTCCGCATAATGTATTTCGGTTTTTCCGTACCTGGATTCTTTAAGTATAATAGAATATTCCAACTCATCAACCTGCGCGTTGGGATTTTTTCTTGGTTTTCTCTAAAACTGACTTAACTATAAGGCCTATATTAAAATAATATATAGTTTATAACTAGATAAAATAATTGCTAAAAACAATAAGATTTTTAATTTTATCCTATTAAGTAATTTAAAAACCTCTTTTTAGTTTTTTCTTATAAAGTTAAAGTGATTTCAAAACGATTCATTAAAAAATTACACTTATATTTTAGGAAAACTTTATTTAATCGATTAAATGCAAAGTTTAACACTTAATGAATTATTTAAAATTTTATCTATATAGGAATAATATAAAAATTTACATTTATGTGCTAGTAAAAATAATTCTCTCATTAGAAGTTTCATTAACTAAAAACAATAAATTCGAATACAACTGCATGACTCACGGTAAGTTATTTTCACTTAGACATTCTAAGCAAATCTTATTGTAAAGGACAATTTCTTTCTGTGAAAGTGTTATCCCAATTCTCTCACAAGGATTATTGTTTAGTATTTTAAATCATATATCCAACTTATAAAATTTAGCGGTTATGCAAATGATTAAGTTTTATTACTTCAATCCGTATAAATAAGTTGAAAATTTTACCCTGCGATGTAATGTATATATTAAAATAATATATAGTTATTATACAAAAATCTCGCTTGCAATATGATTATTTATAGATAGTTTATTACTTAGTTTTATAACTAGAAAAAATAATAAGATTTCTGTTTTTAATTTTATCCTATTAAGTGATTTTAAAACCTTTCATTAAAAATTATAGTTACATTTTATTGAATGAAAAAGGATGTCTTATCGTAAAATAATTCTGTTTTGATCTCATTATATTCTTAGCATAATTAAAAAAAGTAAAATTAAATAAAAAAATTAAAAAAAAATTCAATATTTTAATAGGTTAATTGCAGAGTTCAACTCTTATTGCATTATTTAAATGTAGTTTACAACTGATATTAAATAAATGATCTCTATAAACTATTTTATATTACTCTGAAAACACAGAACTCTAACAACATTCTACTAAGATAAGCATGAATCAACATTCTTATCTGTATGAGTCAACGTGTGGCGATAAACAGTTTCTCGCATTTGTGTGTGAATGAAGGTTGCATTTCGCCAAGGGAAATTTCATCAATTTTAAGTAAGTTTCATAATTTATTATTACTATTTGATAATTTAATAAACTTAATATGTATATTCTAATAAAATTATTTTTTTGTATCATAAAAAAATTTGTTTATAATAGAAATTTTATTAAAACTTTACGAAAGTTATATAAGAAATTTTTATTGTTTTATTGAAGAGAGAGAAATTAATTTAAAAAATATTTTTTATTGGTATTTACTTATAAGGAATTTTTTATTGTTATACTATAAACTATTTTTATTGTTACACTATAAATTTTTTTGTTTATATAAAACTAAATTTTGCATAAATAAAACTACTTTCACACATGGAAAATTATTGCTTAAATGAAACCTAGAAAAGTTTCCATTTAACTTGTGTATGTTTAGAAATTATTTGAGTAAAACTAATTTTTGCAATATATAAAACTCCTTTCACAAACGAAATTTTTATTTTTTAACTATAACTTACTTTTATATGTATTTATTTATTTCAATACCGTTTAAGTGATAGATAGGTGATAATCGTTTAAACTCATTGTATGATATGCTTTGTGAAAAAATTATTGCATTTTCCAAATTATTCGCTGTATTGTTTTAATGATTTTAACTGAATCTTTATATGAGATAGTGTGGATTACTAATAGGCATGGCTCGCCAGCGTATATAACATATGATTCATCAGCTGTAGGGGTTTTCCGTTGCAGGTGATAACTGACTCATGGAATATTCCGTATTATCTGTTTTTTAAGGAAACTGTTTATTTTCATTTAAAATGATGCATTGAATTTTTATGCAATTTATTTCGAAATGTTTAATATAACATAACTTTTAGTAACTGATAGTTTTTAAATATAACTAATCCTTTTTATTATTATAGTTTATATCAATTATTTTATAAAAAGAACTTATTTTTATTAGTTCAAGTTTAAAAGTACTTACCTGTTTCATTCAAGATAGTTTAAATTATATTACAGCGTTAAACTCGAATAAATGTTAAATAATATTTGTGTAGTATCAATATAATGTTTAATTTAAATAACATGTACTTATAGCTTTTTTGCTTATAAAATTTATGTAAAGTTTTCGTGTTAGGATAAATTGAAACAGCATAAAGTTTAGTTAATTATAATGTATATAAAATTTAATTGTTGATTTTAAACATTGTATGTATTTTTAAATTAATATTATTATAGGATAGTCATTTTTATTTTATTTTTATTTATTTTATTTTTTATTTATTTATTTTATAACTTTACTGTATATTTTTGTATGCATTTTTTTAATTAATATTATTATATGAAAGTAATTTTTTTAATTTATATTATTATATGAAAGTAATTTTTTAATTTATATTATTATATAATAGTAATTTTTTTTAATTAATATTATTATATGATAGTATTTTTTAAAAATTTATAACTTTACTATATATCTTTGTATGCATTTTTTTAATTAATATTATTATATGATAGTAATTTTTTTTTTAAATTTATATGATAGTCATTTTTTAAAGTGCATGTGTTCAATTTTTAACGATTGTAAGTTAGAGTTTAAATAAGTGTGAAACTTATTTAGTGAGAATATAAAGTTTAATTTATATAATTTTTATTATATTTAGTTTAATTTAAATAATTTTTATTGTATTCAGTTTAATTTATAACATATAAATTATTTATACTCTTCCAATGGTAACACCCAAATTTTAATATCGAAGTCTATACCATTCACATTCAATGTTTTTAATTATATAATACTCACGAACCCTTTGTTTTATTTTGTCAACTTCCATGAAATACATAGGCAAATTTCTATTTATTCTGTAATAAATTTATAATCTCCGAATGGTAATGCGCAGATATTAAGATCAAAGTCTATACCATTCGTTAAATTCATCTACCTTTGTTTCAGCGTTCAATTTTAACGATTGTATGATTAGTATTTATAAGTTAGAGTTTAAAGAAATTTTAAAAGTGAAACTTATTTAGTGTTAACATAAAGTCATGATGTGTATAAAGTTTAGTTTAAACAACTTTATTGCTTATAATGTCGTTTTTGTTTTAAAATAACTAATTATACGTATAATTACATGATATTCATTATTAAAAAATATGTGTTTTAAATTATTTATTATTGTTTTTAAATTTATGCGTATCGTTTTTGTTTTAAAATAATTAATTATACATATAATTGTATGACATTCATTATTGAAAAATATGTGTTTTAAATTATTTATTATTGTTTTGTTTTTAAATCTGTGTGTTAATCCACTGATGACACTTATCCTCAAAATACGATAATTTCTATTTAATTCTGTAAAAATTTCGTAATATAAATTTGTAATGATGTCACTAAAAGTATGAACTCCTATTTAAATTCCTTATTTATTATCTTAACATAATATATTTTTAATCTCTAAAAATGCTAAGTTTCTAAAATACTCATAAATTGTTATTGATGTTAATTAACTTCAGTCATTCATTGTTTCATTCAGTCGAAAATGTTAAGTCCCACCGGAAATTATTTATACTCTTCCAATGGCAACATCTAAATTTTAACGTCTATACCCTGTTTTTAATTATATAGTACTCACCAACCCTTTGTTTTATTTTGTCAAATTCACTGAAATACATAGGAAAATTTCTATTTAATTCTGTAATCAATTTATAATCCCCGAATGACAACTCTTCAAAAGTTTCTATTCTTCCGGTGGCAACACCTAAATATTAAAGTCCCAAAAGATCGTGACGTTATCTAATCCCCCTGCAAAAATTCGAAAAAATTTCGAAGTCCCCGAAAATGTGAAAAAAATACTAAGTCCCGAAATTTAGGAAAATAAATCTAACTCCTCAAAATTCCCCTTCTCCCCGATAGATGGCACCACCAAACCTCATCCAAGATGATACCCAAAGTTTCTATTCTTCCGGTGGCAACGCTCTAAAAGTTTATATTCTTCCGGTGGCAACGTAAAGTTTCTATTCTTCCGGTGGCAACACCCCCTCGTCCAAGATGATGACTAAGTAGTGTAAAAAGGGTGTATTCACCAACAGGGTGGTGGCGCGGTGGCGCGCTCCAACAGGGTGGAGGCGCGCGCGCCACAGCGCGCCACCGCGCCACCACCGTGTTGGTGAATCACCCTTTTTACACTACTGTTATGTAATTCTATGTTAAAACAATTCAAATTAGGCTTCGGAAGAGTTTTATCTGATAACTAGTTCTGTGTGAGGGGGGTTCTGTGTGAGGGGGGAGGGGTACCGCTCCCTTTAACCCCCCGTTTCATTACTGCTCCTATATTTATATCGAATTTAAATCTGTTATTAAAATTAAAAGTTCACTCA
Organism: Salticus scenicus; assembly: GCA_963930645.1. Classification (NCBI taxonomy): domain Eukaryota; kingdom Metazoa; phylum Arthropoda; class Arachnida; order Araneae; family Salticidae; genus Salticus; species Salticus scenicus. The sequence goes on along the minus strand of OZ005655.1, from coordinate 217,126,544 downwards.
AAATTATTCAGACAACTTTAACACGCACCGTTCAAAATTTGAAACTTATTAAATCATGATGAAACTTTTCCAGCAACAAACTTATATTGATTTGAAAATACAACTTTTGGATCTCCTGAAAGTATTCGTTTTTAATTTTAAGGTACTCTAAAAGACACAGACAAAAATCAAACTTTAAAAGCTTGACTTTGGTAACCAGGAAGCCTCAAAACTTGTAAATATACAAAAAACAAGCGATGAATATTTAGCTTAAAAACATACATTATTTATCACATGTCTATGAGGAACGCATTTCCATTCCTGAGCAGCTTTCCTGGACATGGTAAAATATTATAGTAAAGCCCTTCCACTAACAATAAAAAGAATGTTATCGCTTAAATATTTGCAGCCCTGTATATCTTTTAAGGATTATGTACAAACCACATAGTGCACCTAAATATAATCCTATAGTAATGATACACGGCAGAACCTGAAATGCACTTCCATCAATTTTCAGCTATTGTCGCACTATAATCCAGTTCTTTTGTATAGCCCTGTAAATGATAAGTGAATGATTTCCCTGCCATATTCTACATGAGACTTCCTTTTCCGCATATAAAAAAATATATATTCATTTCATTTGGTTTAGGGCAGTCTATAAATGTTAAACTCTACTTACTTACAATTTCCTCCATAGACGTAATGTATTTGAATACTCTTGAGTGTTCCTGTACACGAACCGTTTTTCATCTCAACGAAAAGCTTAGTGTAGCATCCCTATATGATACACATTTAGAATACCAAGTTTGCACTTTCTGCCGCTATTTGTTCTTGAGATATGCTGATAACAGACAGTTACACAGACAGACAGACACCAACCTCTAAAAACATGATTTTCAGATTCGGGGACATCAAAACGTGTAAATATAACAAAATCTCACTTTCGAAAATTTGACCCAAAACAATACTTTCTCTACCTTATGAGTAAGAGAAAGTAAAAATGTTCATATAAGAATACAACTGGTGTTATATTAATATGAAATTTTGGATTAATAAAGAACATTAGAAAAAAAAAAAACTAATATGTTGTGGCTATCACAAAACTTTCTTCTGTATCATTCTCTATAACAGTGCCACATACTGTTTAAGATGCACAAAAGTTTAATCATAGCTTCTCACAATAAAAGATATGTATATAGAATTTGGTGCAGTTTTAATCAACAGATGCTGAAATGTACCCATATGGAAAATCATAATAATAGCTCCAAGTGTCGGCCGATATATACATAAATTAAATCATAATTCATTTTTATAATGGTTATCGTGCAGTTATATGCCATAGAAGTTGAGATTTTGCATTTCTTTTCACGTGGTAAATTGCAGCACACCCGTGACACTTGTTAGCCGATATACACCCAAATTAAATCAGCATAGTGTTTCATAATGACCTTCTCGTATACCAAGTTTTGTTTGATAATACGCAATAGAGTATGAGATACGGTCTTCCTTTAAATGTGAGAAATTACACTCAACCTGTTGAATGATTAGCACCAAAAGTTGATAGGCACTAATTTATGTGTAAGTGTATCTAATATAAATTTATATACAGTTCTATGCAGTAGTTTCTGAGATATAGTAGCCATAAAATATTTGTCACACACAGACAGACCTATTTTCTAAAAATAGTCAAATCGTGTTCTGAAGCTCACAAAAAGTGTAAATCTATCGAAAACCGGAAGTATAAAGTTTTTAATAACAATGTTTTCATCTGTTGAATATAGAATAATCTGGTATGTCACTCACACGACTTTCTCTTACCCTGAAATTTAATACTATAAATACAGGTTGGAGATTAAGAGGTAGGATAACGAGTACTGTTATGTAAATCTATGTTAAACAATTCAAATTAGGGTTCGGAAGAGTTTTATATGATAATTAGTTCTGTGTGAGGGGGCTACCACCCCCCTCAACCCCCTGTTTCATTAATGCACCTACATTTATATAGAATTTAATTCGGTTATTAAAAAATAATTCTGTTTAAAAAAATAATTTATTAAAATTATTATTTTAACAAATTATCTTTTATGATAATGCTGAAGATTTCCATATTAGAGAAGTAGTAAAACACTAAATAAAATAAATAAAATAAAAAAAATAAAATAAAAAAAAATGAATTTATTCTCAATATTACATTAAAAAAAAAGTTAAAAATGAAAAAAATCGATAAGTTTATTTTAAATTATCGCAGATCGATGGTTCAACCATTCGTTTTAAAGGTATTGGCGAGCTCTTTTGAAAGATACCCATCATAAAAATTTACTCCCCTCGAGGGGGGACTTCCCCCCCCCCCCGCAAGGGGGAGGCGAGGCTCCTACGTACACAAAATTTTTTCCCCAGTTGACTATCTCTATTACAAAAAATATATATTCGTTTCATTTGGTTTAGTGCAGTCTACAGATGTTAAACTCTACTTACCTCTAATTTCCCCCATAGACGTAATGTATTTGAATACTTTTGAGTGTCCCTGTACATGAACCATTTGCGTCATCTCAACGAAAAGCTTACTGTAGCATCTCTATATAATACACATTTAGAATACCGAGTTTGGAATTTCTGCTACTATTTGTTCTTGAGATATGCTGATAACAGGCACACAGGCAGACAGACACACAGACCATTCGCTAAAAACATGATTTCGTATTCTGGGGACCTCAGAACATGTAAATATAACAAAAACTCACGTTCGAAAATTTGACCGTTAAGCAATACATTCTGGACCCTATGGGTAAGAGAAAGTAAAAAAGTAATAATGGCTGTGTGAACAAACATAGATGAATTTTTAAATAATAAATATTGCGGGGTTTACATAATTTTCATTGTTAAAAATAAATAAATATAGGTATATATAAGTAATAAAAAGGAGCGTTCCTGGGAAATTTCGAGCAATTACTTGTCCGATATTTACCAGTAATGATCTTAGAATATAAATAACAATAACAATAAATGTATCATTAAAAGTTATTATTAAATTCCTGAAATTAGTAACATGTGAAAAATCTGTTATTCTCAGGAAACTGTATCAAACATATAAAAACCAAGAGCGTTTTTGATTTACAAAAGTAATGTTACTAAATATTTTTACAGCGTGAAGATGGATGAGAACATAATATGAATGTGATATTGTAGTTAAAATATATCAGTGTTATTTAACTTTTACACACATTTTCCTTTATGCGAACAAACAGCATATTAATTCACATACATGAATATGCTAAGTTATATAATTAAACAAGCTTTTCAGTAGTTAGAATGCCGTTAGACAGAAAAATGAAACTCATAAATAGTTCATAATTATATTAAAATGGTTAGAAAATTAAAATTTACTGAAGAAACATCTAATGAAAATTAAGATTACACAGTTCTGCAATGATTTTTACTTTCCGAACACTATAGTGAGGAAAGTATTGTAATCATGTCAAAAATCCGAATTTGAGATTTTGATGTTTCTATACGTTTCGAGGTCTCCTGAGTCCGTTTCCACTATTTTTACGATGATGTATGTATGTATGTGTGTAAGTATGTGAGTGAGTGAGTGAACACGCTAGCGTCTAAACGCTTTGTTCGAATAAGCTGAAAGTGGGTACATATATTGTAAGTCACCATAGTACGAACCCTATTGATTTTAGTGAATCTAGCCTTATAGTTTTTTACAGGCACACCAGGAAAAATTCTTTGTCATTATGGCCTATATGGGGCCAAATTTTTAAAAGTGCGATAGCGTCTAAACGCTTTATTAATCTGAGCAAAAAATTAGTACACATATTATAGGTCACAGTTGCACGAACTGTATAGGTTTTGGTGAATTTAGCACTTACAGTTTTTTTACAGGTGCACAAAGGAAAATTCTTTATCATTATGGCCTATGGGACCAAATTTTTAAAAGTGAGATAAGCATCAAAACGCCTTATTCAATTGAGCTGAAAATTTATATGAATATTATAAATCACTGTTGCACTAACTATAAGCACTTTGGTGAATCTAGCATTTATAGGTTTTTACAGGGACACAACAAAAAATTCTTTATCATTATGATCTATGGGCTCAAAGTTCAGTAGCGTTAAATAAAGCATCGTGTAATTTATGGAGAAAAATACTCAAACACTCTGTTATGGTTTTCTCTCTTTTGTTTGTTTAACAACTCCTCTTTCTTTACTTTATCTAGAAAACTGTTAATTACTCAATGTTCGGAAAGTCGAGTGGAGTCACTTCAGATTTTTTTTTTTTCCTTCGAAGTGATGTGTTTATATCTGATGTATTTTTGGGTGCTGATTAAGAAAATATATTCAAAAAATTTCATCACGTACAGTTTTGACAGAAAATAAGATTTTTTGACAGAGATGAGCTTAAAATTCCACTTTCTCAACTCCATCTTAGTTGTTTCCGTAAAATCTAGGTGATGTGCGTGGAAAACAAGGAGATCTCACCAAGACATCAAAGAAAGGGAAAGGAGGTATCAAAGCCGATGTAATGTTAATATGTTGGCAGATTATTGTTGGATGTTGCATAGAAAGAGCCTTCGAGTCACGCACAAGAGAGAAAAATCTCTGAAAGGAATTTCGATGTAAATTTGCAGAAACATTTAAAAGATAATGAATAAATAATAGCCTATTTTAATTATCAGCATATATAGTTACCCTCATCCGTGGCTAATTCTGTCACACTTTAGGCTTAAGAGTAGGCTTAAGAGATTTCCTTGGACTCTGTCTCCTAATTTTCATACTTTAGTCAATTTTTAAAAATGTAATTGTCCGATCGATAAGCTGTTTAAACAGACGTATTCAGAAAAATTGCGCCTTTCTTTTGGTACATTATTTGTAACGAATATAAAATTACATTTTTTAAAATTAATTAAAATAGGAAAATAAAAGCTTTAAAATACATTTTAAAATTTTAATTGTTGTCATTTTTTTTTTCAGCATAAAATGAAATATGCTTTCCCGTAAAAAAATAAAATAAAATAAAAATAAAAATAAATTTGCTCATGCATATGAAAAAAATGACGTCTATAAAATAATAATTTTAAAGGAAACGAAGAGATAAACAAAGTGAGAAAATTTCACACGGGCTTGCTAGCAAATGAATTATTTAAAGTGAGAGTGAGAAATAAATAAAATAAAACGATTTTTTTTCAACGGGTGCCTCAGTCGCCCTACAACAAACTAGTTATACATAAAGAGGTGAGTTTTCATTCTGTTATCCGCGATTGTAATGAAATACTCGCCCTCTGGTGGGTTAAGGTGAAATTATCATACCACTGACAGCTTTCACGCTGAAATAATGATAGAACAACAAGAAAGAACAATAATAAATACACGTGGCTATAATATTTACTAACAACTGCAGTTGAGAAAGAGCCATCTATCGATCATTACAAACGTGGATAGCTTCTGTGTCAGTTCTTCATTCTTATTTTGCGAAAACCCCTTACGTGATAGAAAGAAAAGACAAGCATTTTTTAATTCAGCATATCAAAACACATTAGAGATACTCAAAGTAGTGCGGGAAAAAAAAACAAAAAAAAAAAAAAATTAATAAATAATTTAAAAATAGAAGATTAAAACAAAATTTCAATTATAGTATCATTATTACTATTATTTCAATAGCCTTTTTTTTTTTTTTTTTTTTTTTTTCAAAAAATTTAATAAAAACTAAGTAAGAAAAACATTTTTTTTTTTTTTTTTTTTACGACAGTTTATTTATTACTGTGATTTGTAATATTAAATAATTTAAATATTACATTAAGAGAATCAACACTTCCTCATTACAAAACAACTCAAGCCGTTTGCTACTGTGAGGAGAATGCAAATGGGAGACTGATCAATCACATTTAAATTCAAATGTAACACGGAAAGAAAGGTTTCGCATTTGCAACTTGACGAGAACACTGCGCCTAATTCAATGTTTCCCTGCAACGTACTCCGAATTCTGTACAGATACACGTTTGAGTAAATTTATCTACTTCATAAATCGTAGCAGAGTGGCGCAGTGGAAGCGTGCTGGGCCCATAACCCAGAGGTCCGTGGATCGAAACCACGCTCTGCTAAACACTTTTTGTGTTCTAAAAGTCTTTCATAAAAAATTTTAAATTACATATTGCATTAATTTATCACTAATGAATTGTATTTTTACCGTTCCCCCCCTTCATTTGCGAATAAAAATTACCGATTTTTTTTTTTTTTTTTTTTAACACTTCTCAATAGAGCAAAATTTTACTACTCATTTACCAAGTACATTTTGAACGCAAATGCAAGACAAAGGTTTATGGCTGTTTTCTTTTTCTGGATTAAATTACGTAGCTTTTGCCTTAAAAAAAAAAAAAAAAAAAATTAGAAATTCTAACTTCTAAACTTTCATTAAATTATTTATTTTAATTTATAATTGTTGCCAAAAAAATTAAACTTTAAATTTTACATCTACTTTTTAATATAGCACGCGATCGTGTTTTATATAAAAGTCAAATCATTAAATTCATTTTTTTTTTTTTTTTTTTTTTTTCATATTATTGCTCGCGCACTATTTATCCGCGATTGTAATGAAATGCTCGCCCTCTGGTGGGCTAAGGTGAAATTATCATACCACTGATAGCTTTCACACTGAAACAATGATAGAACAACAAGAAAGAACAATATAAATACGCGTGGTGGCTATTATATTTGCTAACAACTGCAGTTGAGGAAACGCCATCTATCGGTCATTACAAACGCGGATTTCCTAATTCAAAATTATTTAAAAAAACGTTTTCGATATCTCTTGTAACGATACTGATTATTATTAATTGTCTTTTCTTTTTCTTTCAAAAAAAAAAGGTTTTGATGAAATTCTGGCAAATGCAGAATTTAGTTTAGGACGGAGGGCTATTAGATTTTTTTTCTTCCCAATTATAACATCGCTTTCAAATTATTCAATTATGTTTTCGATAAATGTCCAACTACCGAAAAATGATTTCGACAAATGTCCAACTATCGAAAACGACAACGCAAAAGAGTTGCGTTGAGACTAATAGGCCCTCAGTCCAAAAAAAAAAAAAAAAAAAAAAAAGAAAGAAAGAAAGAAAAGAAAAGAAAAAGAAAAAGAAAAAAAAGAAAAGTACGATTTTGCAGACTTATGTTATATCGTTACAGCATAAATATCTACACTGAGAAAAAAAATATACCGCCTTCATCTAGAACAAATAAGTAGTCATATTCCGAATCCCTAAACTAAAATTTTAGATTTCCGAGCTATGCGTATAAAGTAAACTAATAACCTGCATAGACGAAATGATCGAGAATTTCAATCCCATATTTTGATAGATGGTGAAAACAATATTATGAATATTATGAGTTCTTTGTATTGCTAGAAATTTTCACTTGATTTCTTAAAATTGAGTCATACATCAAAATTACAGTTACTATAAAATTCGTCTCTCATTTTCGCATTTATTTCCAAAGACTTTTAAATAAGTTTGACACCGCGGCAATATAGGTAAAAGTTCTAGAATTCTAATAGGAGTTTTTAGAAATCTCTAGCAAAGGAAACTAGAATTAATAAGGATGACATGGAACTATTTTTACTAGAACCACAATTAGGTTTCTAGATATTAATCATAGAATTTTTTTTTTTTTTTTTTTTGTGCCACACATAAGGAAAGAATTCTTATATATTTTGATCAAAATTTACATCAATTTTTCTGCTTCGTACGCTGTTTGCTGCATTTTTTTGCATTAGAAAGATATATATATATTTTTTTCTTTACAGTAAAATATATGGTAAAAAATAAATAGTTCAGGAACAGGAAAACAAACATTTACCTGTCAGGAGTTACAGAGACTTCCAGCGTGCAATGTTAATCATCTCCTTTCGTTTAAGATTGTAAGAAATATCCTGGTGGAAATAAAACTCTATCTACATCCTGTTTCCGCACATAATCAGCTTAATATGGTTGACATTCATGAATGGATTTATCAAAGTTCAACAGCAAGAAAGAAATCTTGAGAAATTAAAATCTTCGAATGATCATTAAAAAAAAAAAAAAAAAAATGTATTAAATAAAATTTTGGCACAAAAATTTATTTTACTCGTTTTTCCGAACATTAAGTAATTAAAGGTTTTATGAATAAATTAAAGTAAGAAAAATCGTTAAATAAACAAGTGAAAACTATAATAGGGTATTTAAATATTTTTCTTTTCATAGTAGGGTGTTTAAATTAACGCTATTGCCCTTCAAATAATTTGAGCCCATAGATCATAATGATACAGAAATTTTCGTTGTGTCCTTGTAAAAATCTATGAGTGCTAGACTCACCGAAATCTAGCTAGTTCGTGCGACGGTGACCTATAACATTTATAAAAAAAATTAGCTCAATCAGATGAGACGCTTACGTTAACGTATTTTAAATAATTTGAGCCCATAAGCCACAATGATAAAGGATTTTTCTTTCTGTCCTTCTAAAAAATATAAGTGGTACGTGTTCCAAAATTCATACAGTTAGTGTGACAGTGATCTTTAACATCTATATAAATTTTCAGCTCAATCCGATATGGCGTTTAGACGTTATTGCACTTTAAAGAATTTGAGCCCATAGGGCATACTGATAAAGGATTTTTCGTTGCGTTCCTGTAAAAAAAACTATACAGTATATGATGTGTATAGATTGTAGTGTAGATATGATGTGTATAGATGTGTATAGATTATACACATCTTGAAACGATGACCTATAGCATGTGTATAAATTTTCAGCTCAATCGAATAAAGCGTTTAGACGCTATCGCACTTTAAAATATTTGGGCCCATATAGACCACAAGATAAAAAAAAATTTCTTTGTGTCCTTCTAAAAAAACTATAAGCGCTAGATTCACCAAAATTTAATCAGTTGTGCGACGGAGACTTATAACATGTGTATAAATTTTCAGATCAATTGAATCAGGCATTTAGACGCTATCGCACTTTGAAGAATTTGGGCCCGGAGACCATAATGCTAAAGAGTTTTTTTTGTGTATGTCCTTGTAAAAAAACTACAAGTACTAGATTAGATTCACCAAAATCAATAGGATTCGTGCTACGGTGACTTATAGCATGCATATCAACTTTCATTTCATTCGAACAAAGCGTTTAGATGGCATCGTGTTCATTCACATACACACATACTTACACACATAAGTACACACATCCATGCACACATATATACATGCATCATCGTAAAAATAGTAAATATGAATTTTGGGGATCTCAAAACGTGTAGAAACACCAAAATCTCAAACTCGGATTTTTGACAGAACTGCAATACTTTCTTTACATACTTATGTATTAGAGATGGGATAAATAGTTACTTTTCAGTAATAGATTTCTTCGTTCCATACTTCCTTTGGTAACAGGTTTTTGCAACATATTATTTTTATAACCTATTACTTTTTAGTTTACATATGGCTAATGTCTTTCTAATCCTTTCTGGATGATATACAATATATACATGTATCCTACATAGTGGATGCGGTTCGTGTTTTTAAGTCCCAATGCTTTCGAATGGTAATCTTCACTTTATTTAACACTAGAATTTCTTCAATAACAAAAAAAAAAAAAAAAAAAAAAAACGCTGATATGAAATAGTGGTAGAGTCAAAATTTTACACAAACGTTTGTCCCAATCAAGTAAGCTTAAGGTTCATTAAACCAATTCCTTTAAACACCAAAACAGAATATTTCAAATAATATCAAGAAACATGTACACAAGAGCCGTTTTCTGAAAAAAAAAAAAAGAATTATCATATTTATAAGCCATATATGTAATTAAGAAACAATTAAATAATAATAGCAATTTTTTAAGAAACATCTTTAAGGCATCCCAAATTTTAAACTACCGAGTGACTGTTTCTTTCGATTTTCCGAAGAGCTTGAACTTTCCAAATTGACAAGAAAATTAGTGTTTTTCACTCGTACTTAGAAGACAGTCACTTTGAATATGTTTTCTAAAATTAGAAACACTTGTTTAAAAATATAGATTTTGCTTACAAAAATTGCATAAAATGGTGTATTTTCTCAGACACTTAATTTTAACATAAGAGCATAATTAACTATTCTTAACACCTTTACTCATTTTAAATCTAAAAAAAGTAGTCTCAAGAAAAAATCAGATTTAAAAAAAAAAGTGAAGAAAAGCTAAACAGTAAAAATAAATAAATAAATAAATATTCAATTTTCTTCTCAAATTATTCTTAATTAAACTTAAACAATATTCTTAATAAAACCACAATAAATACTTTATGCTATTACGCATTTTCAATTCCATCTGCTATAAGCAATTAAAATATAAACAAACACTTCTTCCTTTCAATTATCAAACTCCCGAAACATCTGTTTCCAATACGCAAGCGAATCCAAACCTAGCAAGTGTAATCCCATCCCTCACCTTCATGACGAAATAGTAATCAACATCTAATAATCACCCCTTACCTATCTCATGCTAGCTGCATAAATTAACACTATTTCGTTAAACAGTGGTATCTCTCTGCACGCAAAAAATGAGAGCGAGAGAGAGAGTGATATCTCTGGCAATCTGCCAATAAAACACAGACAGAAATCAGATTATTTGTTGGAGTGAAAGTTATTCGTTAACAGGAAATAAACGAAGCAGTGAAATATTTTCACCAGCTTTCATGTAACGAGTTAAATAAATAATAATTAATTATTTCGTTGGCTCCATATCAGTCAAATATTTTTTTGAAATAAGTAATTGCTTTGATTATTTAACATCTTTCTAATATTTTGTTGTAAGTATTATTCTAAACCGATTGTTATGGTGTATTGATTTAGTTTAAATATCAGTATAGTCTGCCAGTGAAATTCAACTTCGTAGATTACATATTAGTCTAATATTCTTTTAAAATAGGTGATAACTTTGACTATTTTACACCTTTCTAATATTTTATTTAAAAGTATTGTTCTAGACTGAAAGTTATAGTATATTAGTTTAATTTAAATATTAGTATCCGCGTTTGTAATGATCGATAGATGGCGCTCTCTGAACACTGCAGTTGTTAGTAAATATAACAGCTACGTGTAATTATTATTCTTTCTCCGCCATTTCATCATGGAAAGTCGATTGCATAATATGAGGATATGCAGTGGTGTGATAATTTCACCTTAGCCCACCAGAGGGCAAGCATTTCATTACAATCGCGGATAGGCTATGCCCATGATATGTAATGTCGAAAACACTTAATACTACCGCTTAACGAAATAATATTTTCATGAAGCTAATTTAAACAGCCATGATGAGATTGGTTTAAGGTGATTAATTGATGTTAATTATTGTATCATGGGGACGATGGGGATGGGGAGAGAATCGGAATACACTGACTAGGTTTACGAGCGTATTGAAGACGCTAGTAGCTTTGGGAAGACGATGGAAGATGTTTAAAAAGGAAGTATGGAGTGGGAGAGGGGAAGAATGAAGAGTGTTTGTTTATATTTAAAATCGCCTGTAGCAGCTGAAATTGAAGAGAGCACTTATTTATTGTGGTTTTCTCAAGAATATTGTTTGAGTTTATTCAAGAATAATTTGATTAGAAAATTGAATATTTATTTATTTTTATTTTATCTTTTTTTTTTTTTTTTTAATCTGATATTTTCTCGTGACTATTTTTAATGATTTAAAATGAATAAATTTGTTGTGGTATTGAGGATAGTTAATTATGATCGTATGTTAAAATTAAGTGTGTGAGAAAATAAATAATTTTATTCAATCAGTTTTTGTAAGCAAAATTTATATTTTTAAAGAAGTGTTTCTAATTCTAGAAAACATATTCAAAGTGACTGTTTTCTAAGTATGATTGAAAAATATTAATTTCCTTGTCAATCTGGAGTGTTCAAGTTCTTCGGAAAATCGAAAGAGACAATTACTCCGTAGTTTAACATTTGGGATGGCTTAAAGATTTCTTATTATTATTTAATTATTTCTTAATTATATGGCTTATAATATGAGGATTCTTTTTTATAGAAAACGGCACTCGTGCACGTGTTACTTGATTTTATTTTATTATTTGAAATAGTCTGTTTTCGTGTTTAAATGAATTGATTTAACAGAATATCATGCTTACACGATTGGAACAAGCGTTTGTGTAAAACTTTGACTCTACCACTATTTCATATCAGCATTTTTTTTTTTTTTTTTTTTTTTTTTTTCATTCTTTCTTTTCTTTTTCTTTCTTTCCTTTTTTTTTTATTTATTGCAGAAATTATAAAGTTAAATAAAGTGAAGATTACTCTTCAAAAGCATTGGAACTCAAAAACATGAATCGCATCCACTATGCAGGACACATGTATATATTGTATATCCTGAAAGGATTAGAAAGACACTAGCCGTATATAAACTAAAGAGTAATATGTTATAAAAATAATATGTTACAAGAACCTATTATTAAAGGTAGTATGGAACGATGTAACCTATTACTGAAAAGTAACTGTTTATCCCATCTCTACTGTCGATCATTGGCATTGTTGCATAATTGTTCTGGAACTAACAGCAAACATCTGCTCAGGATGTCTAACTCTGAGCCAAGATTGCATCTTTATACTTATTAAAAGTTTACAGTTAACCTCAAAAGGACTCCTAACCATTTCAAATGATCTACATCTTGCCATACCAACCGATTCTTATCACGAGTGAAATCCAAAAGCCAAATAGAAATGCCGGGTATAGAAATGCCCAACACGTTACATGTACTATATATATTAATTTGCATCCCCTAATTTTTCATTTTTGCTAAGAAAGGCTCGTAAATCGGTTCAATAGTTAAGTCTTTAGCAAACTTACATATAAACATTATATTTTATATTTGTACCCTGGAAGTAAAGGACACCATGTCCATTTTGTATTAGAGTTACCACCATATCTTGATGTGCTACAAGGAAATACATTTGTTATGAATAAAGATAATGGACATGGTTTTATTTTCTATTGTTTATCTCTTTTATATTAACCGTATATTAGTGCTTAAAGGCTCTGTTTATAGCAAAAAATGAAAATAAAGGACATGATGCTAACTCTTTTCACAAAATGGACATGGTGTCCTTTACCTCTGAGGACAGATATATACCAGAATTTTTCATCCTGTGCAGTTTAAAGTTTTATTTTTCAAGTGTAAGTAAATATATTTCTTCTGTCAGATAAAAAGAAAAACTTACCATACACTATGTCCAATTTTCTTGAAATCGAGATATTTACACACTCCTATTAACCACCTTGAGAACAAAATTATTACACAGACTTTTATCAAACATCTTACAGTAATATTTTTTTTTGCAAACTGACTAAAGCTTCTCATTTCTTGAATCTCTTGTGTCTAAGAAGGAATAGCCTCAATTCTATTGGTTTGTCACTAACAAGGAAACTCTTTGAAGCGGTAATCACCGATTTTCTTGAAAAAAATTCTGGCATAAGATTTAATCATGAATAGCATCTTCCTAAAATATTAGCTGCTGAGTCACAATAGATAAGCTATAAAAAATTATTAAAAATGGAAGCATGTTTGCAATATTTCCAAAAAAGCGCCTGTTTGGCGACTGCATTCTTCGAAATTTCATCGCAATGAAGATTTAATAGATGTAGATGTTCTTCTTTCTTTTTGATAGTCAAACGAACTCCCTACGCTGTCGAGCACATGAGAATTCAGAATAGATTAACAAAAAACCAGATAATTTACCAGATTGAGACTTATTTAGTCGAAATTCTAAATAACATTTAATATTTCAGTTAAATAAGCTGTGTCTTTAACAATTGCAAGAATATTTACATCAAGTTTTTAATAACGACATTAAAAAAATATATGATCAAAACTTTTATATAAATTTAAATAAAACAAAACATTTTATATTAAAACACAAAGCTGTTTTTTTTTTTTTTTTTTCTTTTTTTTTTTAACTAAAATGAAAGCATTTGATATCCGAACACATTTTTCTTATAAGGGTTACATGCAAACGGAACGCTTGCAACTTCGATGACGTAAATTTTGCAAATTTTTTGCAAATTCAGTCGGCAGTAAAAGTATCCGAGCATTAGCAGGAATTCCTATGTAAAAAAAGTACACTTAATGCAGTTTGTTAAATAAATCCTTGTCGAATCCTGTTCTTAGTCAGTCTAAGAACATGATTCAACAAGGATTTACTTAACAAAGCAGTATTAAGAGTGCTTTTTTCTGACGGGGATTATTGCTAGTGTTCGGATACTTTTGCTGCCGACTGTACGATCCGACTTGTGATCTACGATAGCTGAGATTGTTACAATAGTATGCCTCTCATAACCGGATTAAAATACAAAAAATTAAAAAAACACCCTGGGTCGGCTGGAGAATCGAACCCATTCTTTTACACGTGAAGGCGATTAGCGAGGGTGACATACTCACTCGGCCACGGAGGGTCTGCATTCAGCATAACAATTATTTTTAAAACAACAAGATTTCGCAGTTAATAATTCTAAGAAAATTACCTATGAAAAAAATCACTGCGCAGCACTAGTGCGACGTAAAACCCAACCAACCTTATGAAATTCTAATGCATATTTTTACAAAACAAATTACCAGAAATGTAAGAAGCCATCCGCGATTGTAATGAAATGCTCGCCCTCTGGTGGGCTAAGGTGAAATTACAATAAACATGGTTTAATTCGAATTCCATACAGCCGCCATTGCTTGCCGATATTTAGTTTCACATACATTTATTGAATAAAAACGAATAAATACGGTAAAAAAGATAACACATACTGTTGTGTGCCACAGTGTAACTCCAAAGGATCAAGAAATCCAGAATTGAGCTTCCATTTATTTCCAAATGACAAATTTAAAATTTCAGTTGCTTCGGCTAATGGAAGTAAAGAATTAATCAGATGATTTGAAACTAATATTTGTTCAACTTCAGTTAAAAATCTACTTCCGATCGAACTTTGAATAAACTGAAGTGTTTTTTCCAAAAGCAATCAATTTTCCATAATGTAATGGCGGAGAAATTATAGTACGAATATTAAGTAGAATAACAAAAAGAACACTAATGGAACACACGTGGCTATGTTTACTAACAACTGCAGTGTTGAGAAAGCGCCATCTATCGATCATTACAATCGCGGATAAAGGTTATGCACGTGTTTTTCCAATTTTAAATAATCCCCTCCGTAAAGGATCAAAGTTGTAAACACGTCTACGGACCATCTCTAGGAATGTACCCTAGACTATCGCCATTGCATATCTGTAGTGCGAATTAAAACTTAAAACCTACTCAACCTCAAATATCTTAAATATTTTGATTTATTTATTTGAGTATTAATTTCAATCAACTATTCTAACAATCAAATGTTCGATCAAATATTATAATTCATATTGGTCACCAATTGCCCATTCCGCAGTACTAGTGCGACGTAAAACCCAGTCAACCAATCTATAAATCAGATTAGTTTTTAAATCGTCTGCAAATTTATATAAATGCACATGCCGAGTGCTTCAGACATTAAATTACTCTAGATTATATATAAGCTGGAGTAATGTAAAAGTAACTCTGAAATTGCATTATTTTAAATAAATACAATATTGAAATGAAACATTACATAAAATAATGGAAAATATTATATCTAACACAAAACATAATGGGGTACATACAAATGAAACACTTCCAGTTGCAAAGCCGTTTTCAGGCGTTCCAAATGTATGACTGCAGTCGGCAGCAAAAGTATCCGAGCATTAGCGAAAATTCCTATGTGAAAAAAGCACACTTAACACTGTTTTGTTAAATAAATCCTTGTCAAATTGTGTTCTTAGACTGACTACGAACAGGATTCGACAAGGATTTATTTAACAAATCTGCATTAAGTTTACTTTTTTTACATAGGAATTTTCGCTAGTGCTCTGTTACTTTTGCTGCCGACTGTATTTGCAAAAAACTTGCAAAATTTACGTCATCGAAACTGCAAGCGTTCCGTTTGTATGTAACCCAATGTCACTTTTTCTAAATAGAAACTTCTAGATTTCAGAAAATATATTGAGTGTTGAGTGGGTTTTAACGTCGCACTATAGCTACGCAGTGGGAAATTGGAGATGGTCTTGTATTCACTCATAGGGATATTCTGGAGACATGCCATCATAATTTTGATCCTCCGCGGAGGGGATGGATTCCTTGCTTCAGTCACCCTAGAGCGATAGAAAACACAACCCTCCTATACTGAAGTCCCTTGGCATCACTGAAGGAAGGTTAATGTGATTTGGCGATGACTTTTTTCGTATTTGGCGTCCAAAACGTAAAGTTTAATAATTTTTTACAGCTTTCCTGTTGCGATTCAGCAGCTAATTTTTTCACAAGTGAATTAAGTATAGTGTAAACTATTTTCTGTAATTTTTTTAAGAAAATCGGTGATTACCGCTTGAAAGAGTTCCCTTGTAAGCCAATTTAAAATTTTATAGCCTCCTAAACAAGGGATTACAAACTTCTTCTTCTTCTTCTTTTTTTTTTTTTTTAATAATTGTATTATTACACATATTCTCTCTTATGATAATATGTTCTTTTGAAGATTTTTGCTTCCACGTTCTCAAAAATTTTCAGAGTGACTATTTTTCTAAATTCATATCTTTTAAGTAGTAATAAATTTAATGTCAAAGTTTGGCTCCATATGTCTAAGATCCCCTTTTTTTCCTCTTTTTGTTGCGTTACTTACAATCATAAATTTCTTTGTCACTTTTATTACTTTGCTTTGGTACGGGGGTTGCCTTTTATGTTTTTACAAATGACCAATAGAAGGCGTTACTGAAATTTGTATTCAGGATATTTGTAACATTCACATTTTTTTACTTTCTCTTACCATAGGGTCGAGAAAGTATTGTTTTAGGGTCAAATTTTCAAACATGAGTTTTTGTTATATTTACATGTTCTGAGGTTCCCTGAATATGAAAATCATGTTTTTAGCGAATGGTCTGTGTGTCTGTTATCAGCATATCTCAAGAATAAATAGTAGCAAAAATTCCAAACTCGGTAATCTAAATGTGTATCATATAGGGATGCTACACTAATCTTTTCGTTGAGAGGAAGCAAATGATTCGTGTACAGGTACACTCAAAAGTATTCAAATACATTATGTCTATGGGGGAAATTACAGGTAAGTAGAGTTTAACATCTATAGACTGCACTAAACCAAATGAAAAGAATATATATTTTGTGTAATAGAGATAGTCAACCAGGAAAAAAAAATTGTGTATGTAGGAGCCTCGCCTCCCCCCTGGGGGGGAAGTCCCCCTCGAGGGGAGTAAATTTTCATGATGGGTATCTTTCAAAAGAGCTCGCCAATACCTTTAAAACGTATGGTTGAACCATCGATCTGCGATAATTTAAAATAAAGTTATCGATTTTTTTTGTAATATTGAGAATAAATTCAACTTTTTTTTAGATATTTAGTGTTATACTACTTCTCTAATATGGGAACTGTGTGCATTATCATGGAAGATAATTTTTTTAAATAATTTTTTTAATAAATTATTTTTTAAAAACAGTATTATTTTTTAATAACCGAATTAAATTCTATATAAATGTAGGTGCATTAATGAAAAGGGGGGTTGAGGGGGGCGGTAGCCCCCCTCACACAGAACTAATTATCATATAAAACTGTTCCGCAGCCTAATTTGAATTGTTTAACATAGGTTTGCATAACAGTACTCGTTATCTTACCTCTTAATCTCCAACCTGTATTTATAGTATTAAATTTCAGGGTAAGAGAAAGTCTTGCGAGTGACACACCAGATTATTCATCTTGGAATCAGTGGCATCTTAGAAATCGTCTGCGTATTTTAAATCAAGTGAGTGAAAATAAATGGAAGTAACTCGTGAAGGTTTCCGTTGGATGATATTTTATGAAAGGCCTCACTCAACAAGAATGCATAATATCACTTCGTGAAACTTTTGGTAATGAAGCACCATCAGGAAGAACTGTTTACAATTGGTTTGCAGAATTCCGTCGTGGTCGTGCGTCTGTCAGTGATGAATCTCGTGAAGGACGACCAAAATTGGTAGTGATTCCAAACAACATCGATGCTGTGCGCAAGATGATTGAAGAAGATTGGCGTGTCATGTATCGTGAAATAGAAGCATCCCTTGGCATATTACAGACTGCAATACATTCGATTTTGCATGAACATGTAGCTGTTAAAAAGATTTGTTCCAAATGGATTCCGCACAATTTGACAGAAGCTCAAAAAGAGGCTCGTGTAAATTGGCGTAAGGAAATGCTAAAAAAATTGAAATTGGGAACAACAAAATCCGTATACAACACATCGTTACAGGTGACAAAACTTGGATATATTCGTATTAGCCGGAAACTAAACAACAATCCACTGTCTGGGTGTTTACGGATGAACCGAATCCTACGAAAGTTATTCGTTCACGAAGCACTTCCAAGAAAATGATTGCTTGTTTCTTCAGCCTTACAAGACATATCGCAAGCATTCCTTAAGAGGATCGAAAAACTGTTAACGCTAAATGGTATACAGAAATTTTTTTGCCAAAAGTCCCCAACGAAATCAGGAAAAACAACAAAAATCGCCGCATCATTCTTCATCACAACAATGCCAGCTCCCACACAGCACGTGAAACAATTGATTATTTGAAGAATAAAAATATCGAATTAATGTCTCATTGCCCATATTCTCCTGATTTGTCGCCTAACGACTTTTTCTTGTTCCCTTATGTCAAACAAAAAATGCGTGGGTAGCGATTTTCATCACCTCAAGAAGCTGTTGATGACTTCCAAAACCATGTTTCTGAGATATCAACTTCAGAGTGAAAAAACTGTTTCAAGAATTGGTTTGAACGGATGGAAAAGTGTATAAATCTTAAAAGCGAATATTTTGAAAAGCAATAAAACAGTTTGTTCTCCAAAAATACTTTTTCTTCCTACTTTTTGTAGAAACTTAAAAGACAACCCTTGTAGTCTTACAAGGAAACATTCAAAAGGTGTCGTCTTAAAAAAATATTGAAAAAAATATATGTGATTCTATTCTTCATAAAACACCAGAAAGTAAAAAAATTATCGGCTGAAATGAATTACAGCGACCACAAAAAATTATCAAAATTAAGCATTTTTGGCGATTTAGTGCTGTCAGGCGATAAGTTCGCTAGTACCAAGATTGCCGTGTACGAACAGAACCATGTTTTGCTTCTCAGCCAAGTACTCAAAATCAATCGCCTAACAGTGTGAAATCGCCAAATATGCTTAATTTTGATAATTTCTTTTGGTCACTGTAATTCATTTCAACCAATAATTTTTTCAATTTCTGGTGTTTTATAAAGAGTAGAATCACATATATTTTTTTTTCAATATTTTTTGAAGATGACACCTTTTGAATGCTTCCTTGTTAGTATTATGCATCTTTAACAGCTTCTGCTTTTGGCTTATGGTCAAGTAATATTTTGTTTTATTTATTTTTTATTATCTATTACTGGCTTTTATACATATTTAAAAAAAATATTGTTAAAAAGTAAAACTTTTAACATTTTATTTAAAAATTCAGTAATTTGAAACATACCCCCAATTTAAACATCATGAATTTTTTCAATAGAAATTGGTCAAGGGACTTTGAAATAAAATCACAAATGATTTATTTAAAATCCATAAAAAAAATAATTTTTCAGTTAATGAGCTCTAAAATGAGATTCACGTGCGCCACCCATAGCGACTGCTCATTAAGTAAAGGGGTGAAAATCGCTTGGATTTTTCCCGTATAGAGAGCAGTTAGTTAGTGATTCACACCCCGTTTTTTAAAGGTTAATAGCAGTGTTAGATGTTAAAATTTCAATACCAAAGGAATGGGAATAGCTAATTAATAAGAAACAACCGAAATATGACATCAGCACCAGTGGCAGCTCGTGGCAGGAGCTGCAGAGCTGCAGCCCCCCCCCCCCCAGAAATATTCGAAAACAATATTTTGTCAACTTTCAAAATATTTTGAAAATAAATATTATTATATTGTATAGTATTATGCATATAGAAAAGCAGATTACTTCGTTATCATGAAAAATTATTAAAAAACTGAGAAAAGTTAACCATTTTTAAACGCAATAGCACCTCGAAAATTCGTAAAGGGGCTGTTCATTCATGCAGCTCCCGAAAAAAGGGATTTCTTTAGGGAAAGAACATTTACAACCGCCCCTACTCGTTTTTCCTACCAGTTTCGACCATTCGGTTGGAGCTGCATCCGGTGCAGCAGCTCCAATCTGATTAGGGATTTCGGTAATGCTGGAAAAGAACAATTTCCCTTTGTAATCTACGTTTTTTCTTCACTGTTTTTAATGCGGTAATCGCTGTGTTTGAAGATTATTTATGTATGAGAGGTAAAAAAATTTAGCATGAAAGTTATTAATGATTATATGAGAAAATATAAGTCATTTTTATTTATTTTTCAAACAGATTTTTATTTTATATTACATGGAAATTTCGCACGGTTTTTCGGTTTCTTGCTTTGCCAATGGCAGAAACGTTGAATAGACAGAATCACAATTTTTATATAAATTTTGCCTTAAACATAATATTTAAAATTTATCAAGTGTTTAATCGCTTTGTTGATAAGGTTTTTATTATAATTATAATTATTATTTATTATTATTTTTTTTTTTTTCACTTGCATATTAGTCACTAATGTTTTTCTATTTTGATGAGAAATATTAGCAGTCGAACCTTTCTTAAAAACACAAGATTACTAAATTTTTAATTTCTGACTTTTTCGTACAACGAAGTTGGAAAGCATTTATAACTTCGTTTCATCTGTCTTTCTATTTGAGTGAGAACTTTCAGAAATATGCTCGGAAATTTAAGCATTTTAATATCCGTTCTTTAGATTGACCATACTATTTTTCTTATATTAAAAATGGGGTATGTTTCGTTTACAGTTCATTTAGAGGAATGCACAAAAATTTCTTACACATTACATTTTATAAGAAATTAATTTAATACATTTTATTTTAGCAGTGTTATTCTGTTGCAGAATCTAGGAAATTTATATAAATTATTCTAATGCATAACAAACTTATCCATTTAGAAAATGTTGTATTTTTCATTTATACTTCTTTTACAAGGACACACAAAACATCCAGAATGCTCTGCTGGCTTGGGTAATATTTCAAACCAAATTAAACTGATATATACTATTCAAGTCTTTTTAAATATATCTAAAGAAAATAGTGTTTTAACATTTGCAGATTTTTTTTTTTTTTTTTTTTTTTTTAAATGCACGGCAATACAGAAGATATCGGATACGTTACTGACTATGTGCAGCAAATTTTGGACATTCGTTTTTAATTATACTAAGGTTTCACATCTAAATGAAATTTTAGTTTACTGTACCATGTGTGTAAAGTTCGCATTAAAAAAAAAAATAATAATAATAAAATGTTCGTAATGTCATTTCATAAATAATAATCATTTCATAATCTATGTGATGTGCAAGATTTTACGTCGATGTTAACTCTTTTAATTAATATTTCAAAGGATGTTCTAAATAAATTAATGAAACGCGTCATTATAAATGCACTTTTAAGATATACGAGCATTACATTACTATAATGTTTTGAGGTCTCCTGAGCTCATTTTTGTTATTTTTACAGTGTTATATGTACTAGTGGTCGCCCAGTGGTCGAAATTCGACCATAATTAATTAAAATTATAAGTTTAAACATTATTAAGGTTCTATTGTCAAAGACTATACTTCTATAATCACAGATTTTGCCAAGGCTACACTGTTAATTTACCTTTTAAAATATTCATTTTGACTTAAGGGCGGTAATATTGCTTTACCCTTATGACAACATGAAGTGAATGCAGTTCTGTCACCTAAAGTGACTTCAGATTCAAAATGTTTCGCATTGCAAAACCTGCATTCCAAATCCATTAATCCACAATCATAACTATAAAAAACTTTTGGAATGACATTTCGTGCACATTTAAATTTATCTGTCAAATTCACTTCTTCATTCTGTATAATATTAACACTATTTGTATTTTCATTACTATTATTATTATGTGTCCGCAAATATAGATTCCTTCTTCTTTGTCTCTCACTCCGACCCGTTAATGTTCTATGTCGAGGCATAATAAAAGTAGAAAAAAACTTTCATCGTCAGTAGAAAAAATCGTTATTTTTTTTTATTTTAGGTTGATTTCTTTAGAAACTGATCTATACAAATTGAATGAGTTGAGTTGAGTTGAGTTGATTAATTAGTATATATATAATGCAAAACTTGTGTGTTTTTAAAAAATATTAGCATTCTGCGATAACTCTTTCAGATGAAACTGGCTATTTAAAAAAGTAACTCATTGTTATTAACTTTTATTATTGTTATTAACATATTAACTTTTTATTATTAATTGAAATTTCAAAATTTTGGCAACAGTATAAAAAAATGAAAATGCTAATTTTAATCTGGAAATAAAACCCGATAATATAGGCTTTGAATTGCACCTTTGTCGTTTCACAAATGTTCCAATTTCTCGTCTTTGTTGTTGTATTTTTAAAAAATATTAGCATTCTGCACTTCTTCTCTATATAAACTGTAAGTGTGCGAAATTTCATAATCCTCCGTCCGCGCAATTTTCGTAAAAAGGGGTACAAAGTTTTTGCTTCACGTATTAATATATTTTTTTTTATTTTAGGTTGATTTCTTTAGAAACTGATCTATACAAATTGAATGAGTTGAGTTGAGTTGAGTTGATTAATTAGTATATATATAATGCAAAACTTGTGTGTTTTTATAAAATATTAGCATTCTGCGATAACTCTTTCAGATGAAACTGGCTATTTAAAAAAGTAACTCATTGTTATTAACTTTTATTATTGTTATTAACATATTAACTTTTTATTATTAATTGAAATTTCAAAATTTTGGCAACAGTATAAAAAAATGAAAATGCTAATTTTAATCTGGAAATAAAACCCGATAATATAGGCTTTGAATTGCACCTTTGTCGTTTCACAAATGTTCCAATTTCTCGTCTTTGTCGTTGTATTTTTAAAAAATATTAGCATTCTGCACTTCTTCTCTATATAAACTGTAAGTGTGCGAAATTTCATAATCCTCCGTCCGCGCAATTTTCGTAAAAAGGGGTACAAAGTTTTTGCTTCACGTATTAATATATAGATGGTGTGAGTAAGTGTATATATGTGAGTGAATATCATAACATCTAAATGATCGATTGAACTGAAAGCTGGTAAGTATGTGAAAGGTCACCCTCAAACGAGCTGTATAGAATTTGATGGATGTGAGACTTATATTTCTGTTACAAGGACACACAAAAAAATTCCTTATCATTTTGATTAATGGACTTAAATTTATGAAGTGCGATTGCGCCTAAATGTTTTATCCAATTGAGCTAAAAATTGGTAGGTAGGTTATAGGTAATCGTCACGCAATTTGTATAGTTTTGATGAGTACAGGACTTATAAATTTTTTTACAGAGACACAAAAAGAAATTCTTTATCATTATAGACTATAGATTCAAATTATTTGCAGTTATTATCGCAAGAACTGTACAGATCTACATAAGTATGTATTCAAACTATTTATTATTATTTTTATATAAATCATTGTGCGTATGTTTTTAATGAGCAAAAGTTGATTTACAAACATGTATGTATACTTCGTACCATCTTGGAGAAAATAATAGCATGCAGATGAAAAATATTTTGTTGGGGGAAAATTGATTATCATAAATAAATAAAGTTAACAAAATAAAATCTCCAGAATTTTTTTTTTTTGTAATAAGTGTCCAATAATATAAAATTTTAAATCTATGCTGTATCCTGTATTACTTTGCTTCTTGCTCAGTCTACGCATACAAAACCCGAAGCCCCCGATTAAAACAGATTATTTAGAAAATCATTTTCGCTTTTTTCTCAAATCTTACACAGACATGCAGCTATGCAGCCCCCCTGTAAAGGAATCCATAATGAAGGAATCTCACGAGCCGCTACTAATCAGCACTGAAGGGGAAGATGAAGAAGCCAGTGACAAGATGGTCAGTAGAGCAGCAGCTTTCCAGCCTGATGACGACTGCAATTAGTGAGTCGAAATATATAGTAATGCTGCTCAATTAAAGGACTTTGAGGTATTTTTAAAATGTTTTTTTAAGTTTAATTCATCCTTTTACATATAATTTAATTAGTATTTGAATACTTTTGAGTGTCCCTGTACACGAACCATTTGCTTCATCTCAACGAAAAGCTTAGTGTAGCATCCCTATATGATACACATTTAGCATACAGAGTTTGGAATTTCTGCTACTATTTGCATACAATACAAAAACATGATTTTTGTATTCAGGGGACCTCAGAACATGTAAATATAACAAAAACTCACGTTCAAAAATTGATCCTAAAACAATACTTTCTCGACTCTATGGGTAAGAGAAAGTAATAAATATATGAATATTGTAATTAATTAAATAAAACTTTTAGCATTTGCCTCATTATTGGCCGTAAATTTTTCAGTTGGGTACCCAAACCTCCTCGGCAGCTTCATCTGTCGTGAAGTTCTTGAAATGATTCTACTTGGTGTTTTTTCCATAAGGTGGCGCCATTGAGCTGCTGTCGTTGCACACATGTAAATTTGTTGCGCTTTCTATAGACTCACGGAACATTGCATAATGATAATTGTTATAATCAGCTAATTTTCTAGTTTTGTTAAAATTTATCTCAATATTTTCGTTATTATATGTTTTTGCAAGAGCTGTGTTCACTTTACCAATTTTAATATCATATTTATGTTCATTAATTCACATTTTAATTTTCCTTTTTGTGACACCGATATATGAACCTGATTTTTTATTTTGATTTATAAAAGGTATTTTATAGATTCCGACAGTTTCAAGGGGTGAAATGGGGTCTTTATCGCTGCGTATTAATTGGAAAATGTTTTTATTTGGTTTTATGGGGTTATTTATATCGTATTTATTAGCTATATTTTTAATTTTATTGAAGGCTCTGCGATCATATAGGATTGAAGAAGTAAATTTAGAGGAGGTTTTGAAAATTCGGAATATTATTAAGGGTTTTTAATCTATTTTTAACAAGTTTATTAACTATTTTGTTAGGGTAACCTGCTTTTTTAGTGAATTCCTTAATAAAATTTATTTCTTGGTTTAAGTCATTGTTTCATTACAAATTAAAAAGGCGTGATTGATATATGAGCGGATTGCGTTAATTTTATATCAGAAAGGTGTTTTACTTTTGTAGTGGATAATTTCATTACTATTGGTCGTTTTTCGGTAAACTGTGGTTTTAATTTTATTTTTGGTTCGTATAATTTTGACGTCTAGGAAATTGATTTGCCGCTCTCTTTCTTCTTCATAAGTAAATTGTGTATTAGGATCAATTGCTATTAATAGAATTCAATAACTGTTGTGTATTATAATCTTTGTCGATAACGGCAAAAATGTCGTCAACGTACCTATACCAGTAAAAAATTTGGTCTTTTAAACATTTAATTATTTGATTTTTATTAATCTTAGTTTAAATTCTGCAATAAAACCTGAAATGGGCGATCCCATTGGGGCCCCCTTCTTTTGCAGGTGTATTTTATTATTGAATCTGAAATATTTCTCGTTGAGTAAAAGATTAGTTGTAGTGGTAAGTGTGTGGACATCTTGAAAATTATCTTTAATGGCATTATTAACAATTTGATTAATTTCTTCGATATTAATAGAAGGATATAGATTAATCATGTCAAAACTATTGAATTGGTAATTGTTTTCATTTTTGATTTCTCTTAATTTTTTTATAAAATCTTCGGTAGATTCTAGTTAATGTTCGGAGGGGTGAATAATTTTGCGATATATTTTTCTAAACAATAGGTGGGGGCTTCATTTTTATTGATAACAGGGCAGAATTTTGGAGGGTTTTTATGATCTTTGTATCTACCAAAAATGTGAGGAGTATTGGGTGCGTGGTTTATAATTTTAGGGGGGTTGTTATCGGGCCATTTTCCATCTTTAATTATTTACCGGGTTTTTTCTATTAATTGGTTATTAGGATCTTCATCTATTTCTTTGATCGTTTCTTCCATTTTCTTTATGTAATCGTTTCTATCAAGGATGGCAATTTTACGTGTTTTATCAGTGAGTGTGCAAGTTATTTCTTTGTTCTTTTTAAGATTTCTTAATTCACAGGTCTTCTTTATTAATATTTTGATTTTGTGCGGATTTATTAATTTCAGTGGCAGCAACATTCCTAATGTGCATTCTGTTTTCATCTGGGACTTGACTGATAGCTGATTCTATTTTAGCAATGCTGTCTTTGATATTAATAGGTTGGTCAAGAATATATTTTGGTCCCAATTTTAATAATTCATTTTGGTGACTATTGATTTGACTTTCTGATAAGTTAATGTAAGGATATTCAGTTTTTGTATTTGGTTAATAGTTATTTTTCATAAGCCAGAACTTTTGTTTTTTATTATTCTTTTTGATAATAGCGTATTTTTCGGTGTCATGGTAATGAAATTTTATCCCTGCATATATTTCATTCTTCCTTATTAGTGACTGTTTTAAGATTCTCAGCTGCTTCATTCCAATTATTTTTATTTCTAAAGACTTCTGCTTTTCTTTTTCTTATTAATTAATTCAAAATTTTTCGTTCAAATTTACGTACATCATTTAAGAACTCTTGGGTAAGGAATATGTTATTTACTCTTAAAAATGTTGGTGCTAATTTAAATTGTTTACAGTCAATTAAAAAATTTACTTTTTGTTTGGATTTTACTAGTTTTTTGTTAATATATTTCCATTGGTTAAAGTGTTCACTATTCATAACATAAATCGATATATTCTTGAAAAAGGCAAAACTACCAAAAGGGTTCCTTAAGGAAACCAATTTAATAAAAAATTCAAACAACATGAAAGTTAAACATTAAACACATTTTAAGATTTAAAAAATTACCATTATAAACAGAAAAAAAAACATTAAACTTTAATTTAAAATTTGGAGCTAAAAAAGTTAAAAATTACATTTGCAAACGACATGTGCGGACGCAAATGGCTTCAAGACTCCATATTCAACAGGCAAATAACACAAGAAGTCCAGGTTTTCAACATTAAAACATTGGAAATTATAGAAATTAAATGAGACATTACACAATAATTAATTAAATAAAACCTTTTAACATTTGCCTCATTATTGACCGTAAATTTTTCAGTTGGGTACCCAACCCTCCTCGGCGGCTTCATCTGTCGTGAAGTTCTTGAAATTATTCTACTTGGTGGTTTTTTCCATAAGGTGGCGCCACACTCCATCCGATGCCATTGCACCGCTGTCGTTGCACACATGTAAATTTGTTGTGATTTTTATAGACTCACGGAACATTGCATAATAATAATTGTTATAATCAGCTAATTTTCTAGTTTCGTTAAAATTTATCTCAATATTTTCGTTATTATATGCGTTTGCAAGAGCTGTATTCACTTTATCAATTTTAATATCATATTTATGTTCATTAATTCATGTTTTAATTTTCCTTTTTGTGAGACCGATATATGAACCTGAATTTATATTTTTATTTATAAAAGGTATTTTATAGATTCCGGCAGTTTCAAGGGGGTGAAATGGGGTCTTTATTGCTGCGTATTAATTGGAAAATGTTTTAATTTGGTTTTATGGGGTTATTTATATCGTATTCATTAGCTATATTTTTAATTTTATTGGAGGTTCCACGATCATATGGGATTGAAGAAGTAAATTTAGAGCGGGGTTGTTGAAAATTCGGAATATTATTAAGGGTCTTTAACTTTAATTATTTAAAAAACGAAGCTTTACTTAATTTATAAAGGAAATTAAACTTACTTGACTGCTCCATTATTTTCATAAGCCGCTTTTCGTCTTGGGGCCTCAGATGAAAAGCGGCTTATGAAAATAATGACGCAGTCAAGCAAAGTGGTTTTTAATCTATTTTTAACAAGTTTATTAATATTTTGTTAGGATAACCTATTTAAAGGGGTCCCAATAGGATCGCCCATTTCAGGCTTTATTGCAGAATTCAAACCAAGAATAATAAAAAATTAAATAATTAAATGTTTAAAAGACCAAATTTTTTACTGGTATAGGTACGTTGACAACAGTTATTGAATGCTATTAAGGGGTTAGGGGTAGTCAGAGACACGAAAAAATGATAATTTTCAGTAATTTTTTTTCGCTATTAAATCATTTTATTTTACAAAAGTAATAATATGGCATTATTATACAATGTTTTGACTTGAAGTCACGAAAATGTGAAAAAAAAAAATTTATAATTTCCAAAGTTATAGCTGTTTCTGTTGACCCAGTCCAAAAAAAAGGTCCTTGCGGTGACAATGATAAGTCCTTGGAGATTCATCTAAAATCAATCGGATAAGAAAAATTAGTTTTATAAATAGATAATCCTGGGCCTGATCGAAGCTTTTTTTTTTTTTTTCAAAAATTAAAAAAATGGCGGACTCAGGAAATTTTTTTCTAAATTTTTGGGAAAAAGTCAACAGTTAATTGGTCTTAAAAAATCAAAATTTTTGAAAAAAAAAAAATACTTCGATCAGGCCCGAGTTTATTATGTATTCTAAAAGCTGTATAAATTTCATTAAAATCTACTGAGCGGTTTTCAAGTTACAGTTGTCACCAGTTCAAAAAACATAGTTTTGAGAAAAACGCATTTAAAGTTTCGCACTAGATTTACGTACAGAAATACGAATTATTTAATCACTTACACTGAGTCATCTATTCCTGGGCCATATAATAGTTCTTCAGCCATTGTGGAAGTTTCCAAAACATCAATTTGCCGTTGCCTATGAAGCATTCTGCCTTCCCGAGTGTTGTCGTTGGCGCGCTGATCTGCCACTTTCACACGTGCAGCATCCTTTTTTTTTGCATACTGATGGGAATTAGACCCACTCGAAAAGTAATTATCGGATCAACTTCAAATTTTCAGAGAATATTTATAAGATATTACACTTTAAGAAAATGCAAAAAAAAAAAAATTGATTTTTTGAAAATCCTGACTACCCCTAACCCCTTAATAGCATTGATCCTAATATACAATTTACTTATGAAAAAGAAATAGACCGGCAAATCAATTTCCTAGATGTCAAAATTATACGAACCGAAAATAAAATTAAAACCACCGTTTACCGAAAACCGACCAATAGTAATGAAATTATCCACTACAAAAGTAAAACAGCTTTCCGATATAAAATTAATGCAATCCGCTCATATATTAATTGTGCCATTTTAATTTGTAATGAAACCGATGGCTTAAACCAAGAAATAAATGTTAATAAGGAATTCACTAAAAAAGCAGGCTACCCCAACAAAATAGTTAATAAACTTGTTAAAAATAGATTAAAAACCCTTAATAATATTCCAAATTTTCACCCCCCCCCTCTAAATTTACTTCTTCAATCCCATATGATCGCAGAGCCTTCAATAATATTAAAAATATAGAATACAACCTAAGCTATACAACCTGATTCATATATGTGATTGATAAAATAGCTGACGTTTTTCCAATGTGTTTCAACCTAATCTCCACCTTCATTAAAGATAAAACAGCCTATATTGTGTATCGTTCGATTCACAGAACAGCCAGTGTCCTTCCAATAATATTTGTATTTCAAATTATATCCACATCATAAATAAAATAATTTCATTTCACCTATTATCGTTCAATTAATCTAACCGAAAATAATCACACTCATAAGTGAAACTTTTTATAAAAACAGTCTTTTTGAAAGAATTGATGTTATTTAAAATAACAGTGCACAATATTATTTAAAATTTGAATGTTGTATATATGCTCAAGCACTTACTCATTCATTTACTCAAGTATTTATTTGAAAGAACAATTGAGATGTTTTAATAAAAATAGTATTTTTCAAGTAATGAATCATCTTTTATGAATTCTTTTTTGTTTCTTGAACAATGAAGGTAAGTGATTTTATATATATTTTTTTTTTTTTATCTTGATGACCATGAAGATTATTTGAATAAATATATTTTCACTCTGAATGAATTTAAATAAGTTTCAATAATAGTTTGTGCCGATAATACAGTGCATTAAATCTGAAAAAATAAAATTTTTTGAATTTATGAAAATATCGCCGCATTGCAAATTTGTCCGTTAAACACAACACAATGCAAAATATGTTTATTTTTCTGGCCACACCCAATATGTTCATTAATTCACAACTCAATCAACTCTTTTCTTTTAATTATTATTTTTTAAATTTTTACAATTATATAGAAAATAATTACACAATAAGTAAACATATGGGAATGCAGTGGCAGACCTACAACTCTTGAGGTCTGGGGTAAGTCTCACTGGAGCCCCCTAATTGGAGGCTCCTTTATTGAGACCCCTTGTACTTTTTCACTTGAACCTGTTGCACAAAAAAAGCATTTAAAGTCAGTTTTAAAGGAAGCCCAACCCAACATGGGGGCTAGGAGCATTGGCATGTTTGTCCTAATTAAGTCAGGGTTTGCATAAATTGGTTCTTTTGGTTTTTGTATTGTTGTTCTATGGTCATTTTCTGTGCATAATAGCTTTTTATACTAGAATTTACAGCTTAAAGGAGAATGTAGTGAATGTTTCAGGTAAAAAAAAAAAAAAAAAAAGCTTCATTATCTTTAACTACGAAAACAATTTTATCAAAATCGCATTTGGTCAGTTTTGCTCCATCATCTTTCACTAACTTCAAAAACAATTTTGTGTAGTTTTGACAGTAAAAGTAGCATGAATTTTCATTCTTTTATTTGAAAATATAATTAATATATGTAAATTTAATACAGCTGCTGTAATGAAAAATGCTAGGGGTCTTAGAAGTCTATGATATATGTATTTGGTTGTAATGCATTTCCTGTGAACTTTCCACAATATTTTAGACTTAGTTGCCATAAACGCTTGGATTATTTTCAAATGTATAACTTGGGAGAAAAAAAAAAAAAAAGGCATACTTTTATCCTAATTTTAGCTCAGGACCTGTGAGCAGATTGCATTGAAAAATCTGGTAAAAGAAGCAGGAAGGATGAAGATGAACTGCTAACTGAAAATCTACCAAAGCATAGGAAATATCAAATAAAAAAATGTCACGGAAATGTAACAAATAAAATGAATTCTTGTACTACAGCATCAATACATACAGTATCTGTTAGCTGTAAGTGTATTGATTGTAAATAATGTATGTAGTTAATTTTTTTGTTTATATTTATGATCATTTTGTAAAATTGTTATCATTTTACTGATATATTTTGTGTATGTAACATACATATTTGCAAAAATATTAAAATGCACATTTTATTTGCTTCAAAATTATTAATGATTAAAATACTTACTTTATTTTTTTCACTTAATATTGCATACTTGCCAACCAATTTTAATAAAAAAAGGGAAGATTTTTGTTGAAATACCAGAAGATTTCATAAAATAAGGGAAGATTTTTTTTAAACTTATTTTTCCCCTATTTGACGTAATAAACAATACAGTTTTACAATTTATTTAGAAGCAATCTATAAAAATGTTTTACTATAGATTGATTATACTAAATATATAAAAGTTTTCAATGAAGTTATTCCTCTTGAACATATAAATATCTACAAAACAGAATCTGTAAGAAATTTATTTAACAATAGACAAAAAACTTAGTTAAGTTAAAGTATAACTAATTTTTTAAATAAATAGAATATGATTTTTGTGTATGTACATTAATCATACATATAAAAAAAAAGTAGCAGTAGCTAATTATCAGTTTCAAACGTGCATAAAACCAACTGAGTATTAATTTTCTTAAATTGATTTGGAAAACATTTTCCTACCTGAAAAAATTATTCTTTATTTTTTTCCTATGTTTACAAATTCGGTATAGACATGACATATAAATATTTAATTTAATTGAGGAAAAATAAACAGATTCATTAAATTCAGCAATAAAGATCTAAAATAATTACATACGTGAGAAATATTGAGCAGTTCCATTGCTTTATTGTTTCGAGAATTGATCATTGATCCCAATCTGGGGAGGGGGGGGGGATACAAAAATAATTACAGAGTAAGAAATATTAAACTCTTTCAACTCTACTTCTAGAATCTAATGAAAGAAGTTTAATATTAATATTAACATTTATGTTGCAGAAGGATAAAGATTAGGAAACAAAAGACATCTGCAGAACATTTGATTGCTGATCACTAGTTGGAGATAAATGAAAGGGGGGAGGGCAAAAAAATAATTACACCAGCAAGAAATAATTAACAATTCTATTTCTTTACATGTTCTAGAATCTCATAAAGCAAGTTTGAAATGAATATTGACAGTTATGGATGCAGAAAAATTGGGAATCAGGAGTTTTCGTAGAACATTTGGGTTTTTCTTTTTAAAACGAACGATATCTGTGACTTTTTTAAAAACGGAAGATTTCATCATCTGTCCGGAAGATACGTTAAAAAACCGTAAGTCTTCTGGGAAAACCGGAAAAGTTGGCAAGTATGATATTGGCTAGTGTCAAAATGACACCTGGCCTGCCTGCATTTTAGAGTAGCAAGATTGTCTGTGTCCTAGTGTAAATTGGTAGAAATAAATCAAAAGTTACAAAAAAAAAAAAAGAGCAGATGTATTTCTTAAACCATCAAAAAAGGCAGAAGAAAAGGAGAACATGTGAAAAAATAATGTAAGAATTGCCAACAATTATTTATTACAATAATTTATTTAAGTTTACAAATTTTACATAATAGGGCTAAGAAAACTGAAGCAGACCAGCTATGTAATTTTGTACAAGAATGTAAAATAAAAAATAGTTTCTAGCCTTCAAATGAAGATAAAATTCATTGACATTTTTTTCCTCTTTTCAAGATAACAAAACACAACATAACATTTGAAATTAAGTATGTAATATACTTATACAAACAACTGTGAGTCAAGCAATGCAATGACACAGGTTGAATTCCCCCAAAATGGTTTTACTATAACAAGTAGATATTGCTACAGGACCATTACGTAATGCTAGGAATTTGACCAGGAATCTTGCACTACATTAACAGAAGGCAGCTCGACTTTTTTGCTAAAAACAGTGCTCAACTACCTTCTGCAGAGACAAGATACTTCTGAATCAAATTTTGTAGATGACATCTTGGTCAGATGTAATATACTACCAAAATGCTGAAGTGGCAGGCCTGCCCTCCCGTAATAGCCTACAATAATGTTTGTTTTTATTAGATTAATGAGACAGGTACTGCCACCAGAAATGTGTTCAAGGCACTGCTGAGGAGGAAGATCCTACTTGATTTTTTGCGGAAAATTCAGATCTGAAAGACTGGAAGAACATTTTTATGCTTTTAATTTTTCAATGCTGAACTGAATACATTCAAAGTGATTTTGATAATATTACACCATCATCAAACCCCTTTAACCCAATAACTAACATTGTTTCTCCCCAGCTAGATTTATAAAAATTTACAGAACAAACTTTAAAGGCACACATAAACCCAACACTAACCACGTGCATATGAAAAAATTAAGGTTAACTCTACCTCAACAGTAATTATCAAATACACAGTTTTGGACTATCAATTGAATCTTTGCTAGTTGTCTCGTCTAAAATGGCAGTGAAACCAGTATAACAGGGCCATCATTCATTTAGAGGTAGAGAGGATCACATTTTTTTTTTTTTAAATGAGTCTTAAGTGTTTTTTTTTTTTTTAACTTATGAGTAATTTTAAAATCTATGCTTCTTTGTAAAGTTTCCTTTATTATTTACATTTAAATTGAATGACAGGGATAACATTGAATTTCTATAGCTTAACTCTTCTAATTAATTTTCAGTTTTAAAATATAAAGATCAATGCTTTTTAAATTTTACAATAAAATATTTTCTAAAATATTAAAAGCAAGAAAAAAAAAAAGTAAGAAAAGACTAAAAAAATTTTTTAATTAAATAAAAACTTGTTCTAAATATTCTCATTTTTATAAGGTTATTTTGAAAAATATATGGCAAGATTGATAGTCATTAATATAAAAGTTACTACAGAAAAATAAATATTACAACTATTATAAAACTTCATTCTCCCGATTATGAATATACAATAGCAAATTCATTTTAAGATATTATTAAATCCTGATTGTTTGACAAAATCCATCATGAACAAGATTTTTTAGATGTTAAAAAAATATGTACTACATTTGAACAGTAAAAGCTTTGTGGATATACTGACATTGTTTTCATTAATAAACACTGTGTTAACCCTTTTACTGTTAATCAGCTCTTCCTGTAACTCCCTTCTTGAAATAAAAGACGGATGGGACACATTTTGAAACCTATGTTATTTTTTACTAATCTAAGAAAATAAGATTAACAGATATATGTGTAGTATTCAGAAACAAATTTTCATTCTATTATTTTGCATAGTATTTATTTATGAATTATTAAACAGATATGCTGAAAAACTGCTACATGTTTAATGGATTAATTGCTTCTGAAACTTTTAAGGTAATTATTATGTAACCTCATTTGCTTCTCTATTTTCTATGATAATTATCAACTAATTTCCTCATACTTCAGTAAGAAGTAAGTTATGATTTATAAAAAAAAGTTACTAATAATTTGTTTTTACACTTGATGTAAAGGATTTCAGAATAACAAAACACACCATTGAAAATAATAAAGTTAACAAAAAACAAATAAATCTATTCAAATATTATTTTGGCAATATAATTAAATTATTAAATCAATATTAATTCTTAATGACATTAATTATCAAATTAAAATTTTATTTATATCAGCCAGTCTGCATTGAAAGAAATAAACAGATTAAAAGAAAAAGATAAAGTTTCAAATTTATGAACAATATGTAGAAGTATTTACCACTTCAATATTAAATCTTTTTATTGCCAAAATCAGATATACCAACATCTGGAAATTTTTTAGAGTTGTGAATTTCAAAGTTCATTTTCAGAACTTTTTTTTTTTTTTTTTTTTTTTTAATGCAACTTATTCTGATTTTCAAGTATAAACTGGAACATGCTTTTATATTTTCAAAGAAAAACTTTTGAAACTTTATTGTGCACTTTGAGAATGCCATTTGCATTTCATTTATATCAATCTTCAAAATTGTAAGTAAATTTCTCTGCAATAGCTGTGATCCTCTCTATAAAATACCTAAATTTATACTCCGAGAATAAATAAGTGAAACAAAATAAGATTATATTGTATTGAGTAACAATTCATTATATCAGTATTATGTAATTATTATCATCTAAAGGAAAAGTAGATTCTGATGCATATTTATTTATTTATTTTCAAATTTAACACCTATTTTTGATATTGAGATAACACATTT
Organism: Salticus scenicus; assembly: GCA_963930645.1. Lineage (NCBI taxonomy): Eukaryota > Metazoa > Arthropoda > Arachnida > Araneae > Salticidae > Salticus > Salticus scenicus. The sequence goes on along the minus strand of OZ005655.1, from coordinate 217,091,173 downwards.
ATTCAAAAATAAATGAGTGAATATTGTCATCGGAACCCTATTTTACATTTGCAGTGTTTTAAGATGTTATCTCGCTCTGTGCCTGCCACAAAATGACTATAAAAATAAATTATATAAAGCATATTCTATTACCAAAAACTAAATTCGAAAACTGGCATACAAACAGTAGAAAGAAATTAAAACTTCTTCACACACCATAAATTTTAAGTCAGCACAACTGGTTTCGGAAGGACGTAGCCTTTCTTCATCAGGTGCAAACACGTGCTACTGCCTTGCAAGACTAGTCTTGCTTTTGCCTCCAAGGCAGTAGCACGTGCTTGCACCTGATGAAGAAAGGCTACATCCTTTTGAAACCGGTTGTGCTGACTTAAAATTTATGGTGTGTGAAGAAGTTTTAATTTCTTTCTACATATTCTATTATTCCACATTATTAATAGGAGGAAGAAAAAAACTATATAATCAAAAAATGAATAATTTACAAAACGTAATTTCTAATTTTATTTTACCTCAATAGGTCAAAATCTATAAAATCAAGAATATGAAAACAAGTATGTAACATTAAAGTGTAGAATCTTTATGACATGGGACAAACAAGAAAAAAGCAGCAGCACACACAATACTGTTGGGGCATCCATGCCTATATATAATTAAACTTGAACACAAATATTAGATCACAGGCAGAAAATGCTACCATTAAGCCATCAAAGGCAATGACAACATAAAAGATTTAACAACTTTCACATTACTCAAGTAGTAATATTGGGAACACTTGGTAAAAAAACCATTGCAACCAGTTACACATATATACTTTTCATTATATCAAGAGGCTAATGCATTTACTTGTGTCCTTTTGCTTGATTATGGGTTTCAATCATGCAATTGATATTTGTCAACCTTTCATATACAATTTATACAGCAACTTTATTTTGAAAATAAAAATAATGACTAAATGACAGAAATGATATAAAACAATGATTATGTATCACAATTAAAAATATTATTATTATTATTATTTAATAAATTAGAAATAAATATTTAAAATTTTACTGCACACTAAATAAGACAACCTTGATTGAAAGTTTAACAGTTTGCATCATTTCTTTTTTTCTCTTCCTTCTTAGTTACTTAAATGAAAAGTTCTTAAATTATTGATTCCATGAAATAATGATTCATGATTGATATATTGATTCCATAAAACTATAATTTTAGTTGATAGAAATTTCATAAAGGAAGTAAAACATGAAACACAAAAAAATATTGGAATGACACAAAAACAACACATCACAATTGCATTTGTTGAGGAGACACCACAATTCTAGGTAGACACGACAAATATGCATTTGGCTAGAAGCAGAAAATGTCTCATTAACAATAGCTAAAATGTCTTTCTTTTTTAAATATTTTTGTAAATCAATATGTATATATATATATATATATATTTCTTCTTTGATGTTTCTTACTTTTCAATTTTTTTGTTATAATTTCATTCAACTGTACTACAAAAGAGAAGCATTTTCAACTGGTGTCCTCGTTTACCATTTTAACATTTTTGTAAGAAAACTACTGCAAACATGTTGTAATTTCAATCTATGTACCTACGAACTTTGACTGAAACGGCCGGAAAAAGAATTGCCTGAGTTTATTTTATCTGTCTGAGATTATGGAGATGATAATGATGTAATTCTTGGTCTACATCCTCCCTGTAATAAAATAAATAAGCTGCCCATCTGAAAATAGTCGGTATGTACACAAGGCTTGCATTACTAAAATTTGCAAAACAGTAGTGTTACTGCTTTAATTTACTAAATCATCAGCCATAAATATTACACTAATGACCTCTAGAGTGTTAAGTACAGATGAACACCATAAGTCATGTAGGAATGTTGATTCTACTGAAAGCAGCAATAGAAATTGTCCATAAACTGGGAGAATAACCATTTTATAACTTATTTGACAAAATTATATCTAATTTACAAAGAAAACAATAAAATTTTTATAGTTTCATACAAACAGTAATTATGTAAAGCTACTGATGCAAAAGTGAAAACAAAACAAAACAATACATTTATAAACATTAAAATTAAGAATGGTGAAATGCACTTCTCCTTTAAAAATCAAAGGAGGAATGCTCAAATAAATTAAAATTTACAAGCTGCATTGAAAATTCACAGATTTTCACACGTAATTGCAGATTTTCATTCATTCCTAGCCACAATCATAATCACAATGGAAGGAAGAGTTAAAAATTAAATAATATACAGCTGCATCACAGTGCCACAGACAGATATTTATTTATTGTTTTTTATCCACTAAGAATGTTTGCTTTCGGTGTCAGTACTATCTGAGGTAGGATCATCGTGCATTCCTCTAGATTTATTTATAGATTCTACACTAGTATTTTCTGTAGTTTTTGCTAAAGAGACACCTTCAGAGTCACTAAGAGTATTTTTAGAGGTTGGTTGTGCTGAAGCATTGCTAGATGCAGGACTGCGTCCTGAAGCGTCCCTGAAAGTTTCTTTATCACTATCGTCCTTATCTAGATTGTCATATATTTCCATTTTACTATCGTCCAAGTCATCATCATCATCATCATGGTTACCCATTAATGATTTCAGACTTTCGTCATCTGTTTCTTGTCCATCAGTAAAATGACTTTGAGAGTTTAATAATTTTGATGATGTATGAATATGAGATTTTGTAGCTGAGGGGGCTGAAGAGAGAGCGCTTTGAGCAGCTGAAGATGTAACTGTAGCTGTAGTTAATGATGAAGTTAAAGAAGTGTTTAGAGAACTTGTTGTAAATAATGGATTAGTTAAACCTAATCCATTCACAAGTCCGCTTTGAGTAAATGAACCAAATGAACCAGGAAGGTTGGGTGGTAATGTGAAGCCTCCAAGGCCTAAAGGATTATATAAAAGTCCCGGAGGATACAAAAATGGTAATGATGAAGAAGGTAACGAAGAGGCTGAACTCATACTACCAGCAGTAGTTGATGAAGATGCAGGTGCATTTTTACGGGATGAACCTCCTGTATCCTTATCACTACGATTTTTCTCAGAGTCTTTGTGATCTTTTGATGAAGGTAAATTGCTAGTTCCAAGTGGTGATGATCCTTGAAGTCCAGGAAAATTGAAACCAGGAAAACCAAATAATGGATTTGTCAACCCCATTCCAGCCAAACCTCCGAAAGGCAAAAATATTGGATGGTTTGTAGAGGTAGTAGAAGTTGATGTTGTTGTACTAGAGGTAGTACTTGACTTAGAAGGATCCATAAAGAACTTCATATTAGGAAATCCACTAAGCATTCCAGTATTAGCAAAATTAAGAGGATTCAAACCAGCAGTAGACGGAAAAGACATGGTTGTAACTGGTGGAACTAAGTTTTGATGAGCACTTGCAAGTAATGATGCAGCAGTTCGTCGACCTCTTTTCTCTGATGGTGTTACAATCCTTTTTGATAAAGTGTTTGGTAGGTTGCCCTAAGTAAAATGAAAAAATCATTAACAAAATATTCTTTATTCTATATAATAAATATTTAGAAACATGTATAAAACTAATATAGAAATAAAAATAAGAAATCCACTTTAAATTTTTAAAGAGCCAAGCATCATTCACAGAAAAGTTCAATATATAATATACAACTTTTATTATTTTTTGAATAAGAAAACACTGCAATTTGGCAAAATCAAACATGTAACATTAGCCCCACCCCCACAAAAAAAAAAAAAAAAAAAAAGTTACAGCAGGTTTATTTACAACTGGGAATGAAATATAATAAATCACCTAAAAGAAAATACACCACATACCTATTTATAAAGCATTAACAATTTTCTCATTTTCGTTAAATTATTTAGAACAGTCTTTGATTGCTGAGTGGTTGTATCATCATATATTATTGTATTCATATATTATTTCTTGGATGTTTTTCTTTTTTAAAACAAAATGGTGATCATGTAAGAAATTTGCAATAAAGGCTGATTCACGACTATATCTAGAAAATGTTTAATTATCCTTAAGTAACCTCATCAGCTTTACTATAAAAAAAAAAAGTTTTTAATTTTGCTAAATTCTGAGATACGGCTGTCATTTGCAAACACAGCAATGAAAAAATTTAAATTTCCATTCTCTAAATATATTTACTATTTATTAAAATTTGTTTTTGATGAAGTATATAACTGATTTGTAATCTTGTCAGACAAGAATTAATTGTTTGAGCCCAAATGAGTAGCTTTTTCAGATAAGAAATACATACAACAAATTTCTAGGTAAAGTGGAAACGGAGGGTGGACTTTTCCCTTCCATGAAATGAAAAGTCAACGAAGGTTGGTCTTTACAACAAATTTTACAACAAAATCGGCAACCAAAGGCAAAAAATGGTAGTTTAGGGTTGTCAGTTAGGGAAGCTCTCTTTTTAATGGGAATCGATTTCTGGAATTTTCCAGAAGTATAAAATTGTTTTGGCATAGTACTAACTAAAAAAATCTAGTGTGAAACAACCACATGACTTCCATTACCCACTATTACACATATTATATGCATTTTTTTAAGATATTATATGCATTTTTTGGAATTTTCCAGTAGCAGAAACTTGATACATGTGTAAAGTGTAAAGACATATAAAACAGAGTTTACACTAAGTTAAAAAATAAGAAAAAAAATTATGATAGAGTTAATTTTTTAAACACCAATTTCCGAGATCTAAATCTGAACCATCTAATCAGAATGACAGTTAATTTTACTGTAATAACCACATAATACATGAAAAAGGGTATCTAAAATGGATTTATGTAACAATTTTCAAGAAAATCATTAGAGCCGTTTTTGAGACACCAACTTTTACTAAAACTTGGCATACTCAATTATTGACTCAAAAACAATATTACATACAAAAGGTTATTTAAAAGGGAGTTAATATGGCGAGTTTGAAAAAGATCCATGCAGCCATTTTTAAAGGAACGCACTTGCGAGACCTGAAATTGAGCTATTTATACAGGACGTCTATCAATTTTCCTTAACTAACCAACTGTATCATTCGAAAGGACATCTAATAGAGTATTTATATAGCAATTTTGAAGAAAATCATTAGAGCCGTTTTTGAGATATGGACTTACGGGGTCCCACTTCCGGTTGTCCAATTTTCAGCAAAATTTGGGATATTCATCTGTACACAAGACTGTATCAATTCTGAAGTTTCATAGTTTTATCTTTATTAGTTTCGGAGATATGATAGCCAGAAGATTCCACACATACATACACACACTGACCAATTGCCAAAAACTACTTTTTTTGGACTCATGGGGCCTTAAAACGTGTAAATCAGGTGAAAACTCGATATCAAATTTGTGGACCAAATACAATACTTCCTTTACCCATGGTAGTAAGGTAAAGGAAGTAAAAATAGCCATTTCAAGGCTGAAACCATAAAAAAAGAAGAATCTCTTTCGAAAAATTAATTTTGTGTTTGACCTGAGCAGTTGTCTGAGAAATTGTGCTTTAATAAGGGATCCAATCCTTACTATTAACCAAATCCAATGTTATTCTATGGAGAAATTTGATATGCAAATTATTCATTAACTAATTAAATTTTAAAATTCTTTTTCCCAGCGAAAAGATAGGCAGAAAAGATGAAACCGTATGCAAAAGCAAGGTGTTGCAATGAAACACTAGAATTTTTAAACAAAATCATTATATAACATTAATAAATATAATTTTGAACTTCAATCCATAAAAAATAATCTGGTGTGTCACTTACACCACTTTCTCTTATCCTAAAATTTAATACTAGAAATACAGATTGGAGATTAAGGGATAAGATAAAGAGTACTGTTACCTAAACCTATGTTAAAAACAATTCAAATTAGGCTTTGGAACAGTTTTTTATTTCACACATAATTCTATGTGAGGAGGGGCGGTGCCCTCCCTCAACCCTCCGTTTGATTATTGTACCAACATTTATATAGAATCCAAATCTGTTATTAAATTTAAAAATTCATTTAAAATTATTTAGATAACTTTCACATGCACTATTGCTACCTTGATTAAACCTTTCTACTAACAAACTTATATTAACTTCAAAGTACAGTCAGCAAAAAAAGAAAATAAAAGAACGCCACACTCCTACCTAATTTTGTCGTAGAAACATGCAGCTGGTGACAATCGATGTGTCATAACATCTAGTTTATAATGGTATAGTTAGATTTTGCTTAGGGGGTCGTCTACATATTAAAACTGGCATCAACTTCATTTTTTTCAATGGTAACCCCCATTTTTTATAATTTATTTGAATTATTTGGATCAAATCATTGCAGAAAATGGTATAGTTTATATATTTTGCTCAATTTTTCATAGAGTTATAAGCTGTCACAGTATGGGGAGGCTAATGTTAAATGAATGTGACAAACATTAATTCATATCTTCCCAAAAAATTATATTCAAATTCTGTTTTTTTTTTTTATGCGTTAGAATGAAGTGACCCAAAGATATTTCATGCATATTTTTGATAAAAAAAAAACATTTTTTGAAGTATGAAAATTATTAATAAATTCATATTTCAAAAAATTATGAATTATGATCTATGTTATTTTTTGCACGAATAGAATGGGCATCATCAAAAACATGGGTTTCCAAAATTACAGCTCGTTCCTAACATTATTTTTTGATTTACAGTGATATTTCATTTTTTAATGCTATTAGGGGGCCGTCACTTGTTTTTACCTTTATGTTACTCTAATTGTTTTCTAAGCAACATTTTGATGCTTATTATACAAATTCATTGGCTTATTTTTTATAAAATTATTACAATGCAGGCAAGAGATTGTGAAAGAATTCCAAAAGAAATGAAGCCCCGCCTTTATATCACGGAAATGAATATTAAAAAAACTAGTTTACATATTCCTTTGACTCTATATGTGATGCTGGTATGCATAAATCTCAACGGCATTTACTACATCGAATGCTAAAGACAAAACTTAAATGGTTTAATTGCAAATATGTAAAATTATTTTGTTTTATAATGTAAAGTTTTAGAAAAATGTGTAAAGGTGTGGCTTATGTTGCAAGAAGAAATATACCCAATCTTGAAATGTTAAGTCTTTGCTTTTAAATATTACATAACTTTTCCTAGTTTCTCACTGATAAAATTCTATTTTAACCCTGTTGTCTTTTTTTTTTTTCCTTTACTTGAATATTGTAGGGTTCATACACCTCAAGTTAAATGTCATGATTATTGTTTGAAAGAGCAAAACGCACTGAACAATCTTTTTTTTTTTTTTTTTTTTTCTTTTTTTAAATTATTATAATTAATATTTAATAATTTTTATACGATTTTTCAAATCAAATTTTCTGTTTTAATCTTATTGTGACATTTTTGCATTTGTTTACTGTACCGTTTGTAACTTTATGTTATTTAAATTTTATCGCATGACGTAACATAATAAAATATTAATTTTTTTTTAAATACAGATTCAAATAGTGGAATATATATATATTTAAGTTTATAAAATCTAATATTGAAACAAAGTGCAATATTATCTATTTTCGATTATTCTAATCATGGACTAAAATTCCCATTTATTATGGAAAAAGAATTTAAAACAAAGTTATATGTTTTATTACTTTTAAAGATACGGATCTTACACATTTAAAATTAAGAATTCAAGTATGGTAGATGACTGTATAACGGGGGATATTCGTTCTGGCTAATAGGAAATCGTTTTATGTGGGACATATTTTTTCAGTCCAATTCTTGCAAATTCAGTCCAATACTGAAAATTTTTATTTTAATTTATTTTGTTGTTTTGTTTTGTATTGTTTTCTAAATAAGGTTTCCATGTTTACTATACAAATTAATCTATTTTTGTAAAATTAACATACTGCAGTCGGGAAATTTTGATGGCATCCCAAAAGAGCAATAAACCCCACCCTCTGACTTTTTCTGAAACAATACTTTACTTTAAAAAATGTTTCTTGTTCCTTAACTTTAGTTTCGATTGTTGATGACAAAATATCAGTTATTTAATCATGAATTTGTTAAATAATTTGATGTTTTAGAGAAACGTATAAAGGCATGACCTATTACTCAAAATAGGAATGATTTTGAACAGTATCTCCTTTTTATTGAATATTAAATATCCTTGATTTTAGTTTAAATCTTGTTATTTATATTTTTGTATATTGTACGTTTGTACACCTCAAATTAAATGTAAAACTTCATAGTAACACTTTCATGCCGGGCTTACTGTATAAAATAAAAATATATCCAACAGCCCTTTTTTTTTAAACCGCTATTATTATTATTATTATTACTATTATTCTTTTATCTGACTATCTAGATTTTTGTAATTCCACATTGGAGGGTTCATATGACTCAAGCTATTTAAATTTTTACGTATGAAGTAACGTATTAAACTATTTCACGTTTATTAAAAATAAACTATTTGATAATTTGTAAAACATAAGCAAACACAGTGCATTCTGCAAATTATTTTTGTTTTATAATTAATATTTCTGTACTTTTTTTTCTGGTGTGAAGCTTAATAAATAATGTGTATTCTGTGGTAGATCATAATTTATTTTTTCTAAATGCATCGACGGACCCCTAATACATCTTCGCTTGTAACTCTGTCAAAAATTGATTCAAAGTATATAAACAGGACTTTTTCTGAACTGCTTTGATCTCAGAAATTTGAATATATCAAATATAGAGGTTGCCATTGAAAAAAATGAAGTTGATGCCTGTTTTAATATGTAGATGACTCCTTAAGCAAAATCTAACTATACCATTATAAATTAGACGTAATTACAGATCGATCGGTACCAGCCGCATGTTTTTACAATAATTTATGGCAAAATTAGGTGGTGGGGGGATTTTTCTTTTTTTTTTTTTTTTTGGCTGACTGTACAATATTTGAATTGACTGAAATTATTTGTTTTTAAGTTTCTCTGATAAAAAACACAGACAAAGATCAAACATTAAAAACTTAACTTAGGTATTCAGAAACCCCAAACAAGCAATGAATACCACAAACAAGCAATGAATATTTAGTTTAAAAAAAATACACATTTACCATACGGTTATGAGGAATTATTTTCAATTTCTAAGCAGTTTTCCTGGGCATGGTAAAATATTATAGTAAAGCACCTCCACAGATTACATTTAATAAAAAAGAATGCTTTCACTTAAACAATGGCAGCCCTGTATATCTTCTAAAAGTTATGTACATACCAGATGGTGTACATAGTATAATTCTATAATAATAACACACAACACAACCTGAAATAATACACTTCCATCAATTTTCATGCATTTTCCCACTATAATCTAGTTCTTTTGTGTAGCCCTGTAAACGAACAATAAATGATTTTCATACCATATTCTACATGAAACGTGCTTTTATGCATATAAAAAATATACATTCAATTTTTTTGGTTTAGTGCAGCCTATAGATGCTATTCTAATTATCTGTAAGTTCCCCCATAGGTGTAACATGACTTTTACCGACTGTACCTAAACTGGTTCCATGTAAGATAAACTATATTTAGTTATTAATTAAAAGTGGTTCATTATTTAAAAAGGAGATTATGAATTACTTTTAGCTTTAGGCAAACGAATCACACTGTTGAAGCCACAATAATCTAAATCCTACTATAATACTTAAGTAAATACTAAAATGAGACACCATATTAATAAAATACTAAGCATATCGAATAAAATGTCCTCTTTAATTATGATTTAGTTAATATAAATTGTAAAATAGATTTTATACCAAAAACAAAAATGTCTGTACAAAACCTTTGTACAGTTATAGTGAACTAAATAACTCTCGCTTAGATCTTTACGTATGCAATTGCGACAGCCATTTTAATTCATCACCAAAATGACATCGAAAGTTTAAAAGCCGCCAAGGGGGTTCTTATACTACAGCTGTACCGAAGAAATTTTCAGAAATGAATATAATATATACTTATATAGCAACTTTGAAGAAAATCTGTAGAGCAGTTTTTGAGATAAGGACTTATGGCCCTCTTCCGGTTTCGGATGTCCCACTTCTGGTTTCCAATTTTCACCAAAATTTGGAAAATTCATCTGTACACCAGTTCTGTCTTAATTCTGAAGTTTCGTAGCTGTATCTTTATTAGTTCTGGAGATTTGATAGTCAGAAGATTCCTCACACACACACTAACCAATTGCCAAAAACTACCTTTTTAGACTGAGAGGACCTTAAAACATATAAATCAGGTGAAATCTCGATATCGAATTTTTGGACCGAATACAATACTTCCATTACCTACTGTAGTCGGGTAATGGAAGTAAAAATTATGTAATTACGAATTTTTAGCTTTGTTTGTCAGTTTGAAGACCTTAAATAATAGTAATGATGATCGTAATCATGTGCAAAATTTCCATTTTTAACATTATGTTGAAATAAGCTTTATTTCAGTGTATCAAAAATCTGGGCAGTAAAAACAACCTTGCAATTTTGCCCTTTTCAAAGGCGATCAGAGAGTTAATTGTACCATTATTGTCCCTCAAAGGTCGATTTTGTGACTAAGTGGAACTAGTTATCCAAGTTTTTAAACGTTTGGAAAAACTTTTCAAATTCTAAAGATTTTCTCTTCTTTTCGAAAAGAGATTTTGATAGGTAAGTTTTATGTTGACATAACTTTGACACTGCTTTAACAAAATCTTACTACGAGACTGATTAGTGAATGAACGCACAACAAAGAAGTAAGTTATATTAGATAAGAACACGGATCTGAACAATATTTTAGTCCTGATTTAAATCATCGGATAAGAACAAGAATTACAGCTCCGAAGAAACATAACTATCGCTTTAAAATTTCGTGGCTAGCTAATATAGGAGAAAGCAAAGATAGAGGATGAAGCATGAAGCAGCGGGCTCTAAGAATGAAACATTGTTGACTTGATCTGCGAACATTCTAGATGAAATCAATTAAAAAAGACCCAGATTTTTCATTGCCAAGCCTCAGTACTTGTTTGCATTTAAGTTCTTTGATCGCGCATCCTAAAGTGTGTGTGAAAGTGTCTTAAACTCAAACTGCACAGCATGTGATGAGTCGAAATTTATTGTAAATATGTAAGATTATTGAAAAATAAATAGTCAAATTATTCTGATGTAACTACTTAGAAAGTATACTCCTGTGCAAAAGTTTAGCAAGATTTGCAATTGATAACTTTTTTTCAAATTAAAAACTTATCTCTGGATGAAATGTTTTCAAACAGTGGGTATTTACAGAACTGGGTCTTCCTGATATTTTTCAGTGAAGATTGGTTTAAGACAACAGTTAGGGGGCCGGTAACAAATAAGACAAAATTAATAATGTTTGTGATCACCCTGTATCGTTAAGTAAACGAAATAAACAGTAACTTTAGGATATGTTAATATAGACCCAGTTCGATTTGTAGATGAATTTGTGTGACGATAGCATGTTAAATAAGGGAGATATAAGCATTTATTTTAAAACTCAAAAAAAAAAAAAAAAAAAAATCAATATGTTTTTATTTATAATATACAGAGTTTTTAACGAAAATTATTACCACTTTCAGATAAGTTGGAAAAACACTTTTAAAACAATATACTGTAATCGGAATACAAATATCTTAAATATCTCATGAAATATGAAAATTTTTATGAAAAGCCTGTTTACTGCATATGTACGAAAGATAAAACATTTTTTATTGCATAGGTTGAAAGCTAGATGTATTGGAGAACTTTTATCAAAAGTGCATTTGAATAGAATAAAAAGTAAGAGAATTGTACAAAAAAGAACAAGCTAGATTTTAGATATTTTCCAAGAGTTGAAATTTCTTAAGGGTTTTTCACATGCCACGTAATTAATTTTAAGATCCAATTATTTTGACCACACTCCAAATGTACTTTTTTGTGAAAAATCCCTTATAAGATTGTAACTAACATATTTTTGTTTATGATTTCTGAGATCATAAGGGGTTTTCCCAAAAAACAACCTTTGGAAAGTGATTGAAATAATTGGATCTTAAAATTAATTACGCGGCATATGAAAAACCCCTTAAGAAATTTCAACTCTTGGAAAATATCTAAAATCTAGCTCGTTCTTTTTTGTACAATTCTTTTAATTTTTATTCTATTCAAATGCACTTTTGATAAAAGTTGTCCAATACATCTAGCTTTCAACCTATGCAATAAAAAATGTTTTACCTTTCGTACATGCGCATTAAACACGTTTTTCATAAAAATGTTCATATTTCATGAGATATTTAAGATATTTGTATTTTGATTGCAGTATATTGTTTTAAAAGTGTTTTCCAACTTACCTGAATGTGGGAATAATTTTCGTTAAAAACTGTGTATATTATAAATAAAAAAACATGTTGATTTTTTTTTTTTTTTTTTTTTTTTTTTAATGAGTTTTAAAATAAATGCTTATATCTCCCTTATTTAACATGCTATCGTCACACAAATTCATTCACAAATTGAACTGGGTCTATATTAACATATCCTAAAGTTACAGTTCATTTCGTTTACTCAACGATACAGGGTGATCACAAACATTATTAATTTTGCTCAATTTGTTACCGGCCGCCTAATTATTGTCTTAAACCAATCTTCACTGAAAAACATGAGGAAGACCCAGTTCTTTAAATACCCAATGTTTGAAAACATTTCATTGAGAGATAAGTTTTTAATTTGAAAAAAAAGTGATCGTTTGCAAATCTTGCTAAACTTTTGAACAGGAGTGTAGTATATTTATTTTTAGGGGTTTTCTGGGGCCCCCTTGAGGCGGGGGCTCTCGGCGGTCGCCGACCAGCCGACCTGGCCAGCCCGAGTCTGATTATAGCTTATTTCAGCTTGTAATTTGAACGATTAAATGTAAATTTTATCGGTGAGACGATCCTGTATTTCGATATTGTATTGTGTACTTCCACAAAGATTGTGTGTTTCAACAACCAGCAAAAAACATCGTGAATTTTGGAAATTACTTTTGAGAAAAGTGCAAATTTTATCGATTAATGCCGAAACAGGATTTTCCAAATTTTTATTTGCTTCAGGATTTTCTGAATTTATCATATTCACAAGATTATTCTTCAGAATTTTCTAGATGAGAGAGTGGATAAATAGAATAATCTTTTATCACAAAATTGGAATCGTAAATAACAGGCATAGTTATGACTTTGAATTTCTGATCTCCATTTAACACTGAGCTAAGAATTGTTCTAAATTGCCCAGAATATTCGAATTTTACAAAGGTTTAAAAAGTTAGTTTCTTGTGGATTTGTTAAATGCTTTTATATATACTGGAACAACAATTTATCATTGTCGTTAAATGTTTCATTTGAGTTTCTTATAATAAGGAAGCAATAAAAAGCTATTCATATACTTCCCCTATAATTGGTTTATTATAATCGAACAACATTAAAATATTTTTCTTGTGATTAAATAAGTATTTACGTTTTTCTTATAATCAAATAAACATGTGTAATGTTTTTTATAAAATAGGTTTACAATATATTTATAAAATATTTTTTTTTTTTTTTTTTTTTAATTGTTATTCTAAAAAAAAAAATATATTAAAATAACTAATTGCAACGTGGACCACTAATGGTCTACAAGATTTTAAATTATGAATTTAGAGATCCATGAAGTCAAAAAAGGTTGGCAACAGCTGAATTAAAAAGAGTTAACGATATTCTTTTAAAACATTGTTTTCCATATTGCTCATATTTGATATCACCTTTGACATCAACCCTAAAAATGGTAGCCCATATAGCTACTAAAACACAAAATTTTTATAATTTTATTTTATTAGAGAATTCAGTAACTAAACAATGTTCAAAATACTGAAACAATCTTTTCCAAATTGCAATCGAAATTCATCCAGTAGAAATTTGATTATACACAAGTTGTTTATTAATCAGTATTGAATCACATAAGGATATTGGAAAAATTTTCAGGTTCTATTTTAATGATGCTTTAATGAATTAACTATAAATATTCCAGTAATGTTATCAACCCCTTCCTTTTCGATCCCTTTCAAAACGATGAGGTGATATATCTATACCTTGTGCTTATGATATATACACACTGAAGTGTTAAAAGTGACACATATTCAGAAAATCCTATACTTGGAAATATTTTTTTTCTTTTATTATATTACCTGTCAAAAGGCAGCGCCAGCCTAATGAATTTTTAATGGAAGATAGATTATTTATTTCATACTAGATGTTAGCACTATATAATATTTTATACAAATTTGTTTTATTAGGGATGAGATTAGCAAAAATACAAAGAAGCCGAAACTGTACACAAAGGCAAGACATTGAACTGAAATACTAGAATTTAGGGGTGGGAATCGATTAACAGTTTTAACTGGGTTAGTCGTAGCTCATTAATCGATTAATTGGTCGATTAATCAGATTTTTAATCGGCTTTTTTTTTTTTTTTTTTATTATATATAATTTTGGTTGAGTGATGAATAAAAAATTTATATATATATAAGATCATCATTATTACATATATATAGTTAGTTAGATAAATAGATTGATGGTACACAAAAAAACCCATAAAAATTATATAGATGTTAATTTAACTAGTTCCTTAAACAATTATTAATAATAAAAACAAATATACAAATAAATATTGAAAAAATATGTTCCTAATACATTCCTAAATAAAATTTTTATTCGAAAATACAGCTGAGAAATAACTTATTGTTATTATTTTCATGTCTGAAAAATAAATTCTCTATAATATTATTCTATTCATAAGTTTGTTGGGAAAAAAAAAAAAAAAAAAAAAAAAATATATATATATATATATATATATAGGTTTTTTTTTTTTTTTTTTTTTTTTTGTCTAATTGTTTTTTTTTTTTTTTTTATGTTTCATAACTGAAAAATCAATTTTCAGAGTAAAAATTGGTGACTTTAAAAGTTAATTTTACATAAACATTTTCACTTATTTAATTTTTATTTTAATAAATTCTTCTTCAATTCATACTCAAAGAAAAATTAGATAATTTACAAATACTTTAGTTTTATATTTGCAGGCCTTGTCCACCTCAATTGTCCCTATTTTTAAATGAATTCCCAAAAATCTGTATCATTATTATAAAAATCTCAAATTCTTCATTATTTTTATATTTCAGTAGTTCTTCAGCACTTCGGACTAGAAAATGTTATTTTCTGTTTCTACTTCAATAGTTATTATCAGCAATTCTGAACAGACAATAAACGCTTGAAGGTATTCCGAAACACTGTTAACATTTCCCTCATCAAAAGGATAGTGGAATCACAATCCTTTCTTTTCTTTATCTTAAGCATTTCCATTTTTTGAAAGCTTCTTGTTTCAGAGAAACCTATTGCCATAGCCAACACTCCCTGTAGAAATCTACCGAGGGTGTTACCCCAACAAGGACATAGAACGGCATTTTGCTTAATAACTATCTTCTCCTTTTCTCTATCAATAAAAGAGCAATAACTTCTTTTGAGAAGTTTTATTTTTATTTATTTATTTTTACTTTTTATTATTTGATGGAAGTTACTTAGAATGTTTGTTAGCAAAATATATAAAAAAATATTTTGTAGACAGAATTTTTACTTTAATTCATAGTTCGAAAATCTTAATCGGATTTAAAACATTTTTAACCGAATTAATCGAGCTGATTAACTCAATTAAAAAAATTTATCAGGACAAAGCATTGATCGATTAATCAGCACAGCCCTACTAGAATTTTGATGACAAAATCTATTATATTAGAGTAATAAATATTTATTTTAAACTTCTATGTATATAAAAAAAAAAGAACAAATGCACATCAGAGACATAAAAAAAATCTCAAAAGACTAAAAAAAGCTGAAAAGCTGACAAAACCTCATCCCTGTTATATATATATATATATATATATATAAAGCAGAAGGCATGTTGCATTTACCTTGTATTAATATGCATTCTTCTTTTTTCCTTTAAATATTCGATTTCTTCATTGTTGAGTTGTCAACTATTCTTAAAAATGTAATCATATTCTTACACACATAATAATCAATCAATAAATATCCATGTTGCTGTTTAGTTTCCTTATTCTTTATCAGCTATGAACCAATAAAACCCTGAACTTTGCTTGTGCTCCATGAACTAAACCCCTAAATTATTTTGCTTTTTTTAATCCATGTGACTCCTAACACATC
Organism: Salticus scenicus; assembly: GCA_963930645.1. Taxonomy (NCBI): domain Eukaryota; kingdom Metazoa; phylum Arthropoda; class Arachnida; order Araneae; family Salticidae; genus Salticus; species Salticus scenicus. The sequence goes on along the minus strand of OZ005655.1, from coordinate 217,074,990 downwards.
ATCCTGAGAGTATTCTTTGTTTATGATGGTTGTTTTCTGTTAGATTCTCTGTTATTTTGTACTTAATCGATTATTCCACATTAAATTTCCAATTCTTTTCATGTACGATAGGGAGCCCACAAGTGATTTGGTATTATAGCCGCTAGTGAACAAAATCTTACATTGGTGCTCAAGGGTGAAAGAGGTCTCCCCTGATGAATTGTTTTCACCTTTCTGAGCTTCTCCTACTTAAAAAATATTCGTTCTTATTGGTCTATGTGGTTTCAGTGATCTTGTATCTGTTGCTTGGCTTTTACTACATTTAATAATTCATTATTATATTTAATAAAGAAGCATCAATAAACTGGCGTTGTAAAAATATTACTTACAAACTTTGAATAAACACCATAAAATGCAATAAACTCGCAACAATTGTTTCGGGTCGAAAATTACACGACCCTTCATCAGGCGAATCATTCGCCTGATGAAGGGTCGTGTAATTTTCGACCCGAAACAATTGTTGCGAGTTTATTGCATTTTATGGTGTTTATTCAAAGTTTGTAAGTAATATCATTATTATATACATATATATAAGCTCAGAAAGGCGAAAAAAAATTCATTAGGGGAGACCTTTTTCACCTTTGAGCACCAATGTACGATTTCGTTCACTAGCAGTTATAATAGCAAATCACTAGAGGTGAGTTAGGGCTCTATTTTGGCAATCCGAGCCCGCCCGGGCCCGAAACATTTTTGAACTGAGCTCGCCCGAGCCCGATATTGAAAGTGGTACGCTATGTAACGCATACACTATAGTAAAATTAAATACCATTTTCAAATTAATTTTCTTATTATCAATCCTCAATTTAAATAACTATAAATGTTATTATAACAATTTATAATGTCTGTGTCTATGTATGCATGTATATATTCATATAATATATATTTATAGTGCAGCCCATTGTTTATAATGCGCCTATCAGGGGACAAAAAATTTAACCGAATGAGTGATATAATGAGGTCCAATATAATAAAGGAGGAAGGAATACTGTATAACAGTATGACATTATATGCATCCCGTTGAAAAAAAAGTTCTATTTAGAAAATGGAAAGTCAAAGCTACTAAGGTTTGCAAGATTATTTTGTGACTTATAGCCTATCATGACTATTATGGTATTACTAACAGTGCTCTCAAAATGAATACAATTTCTTTTTTTTTTCTTTTCTTTACATTTTCCAGTTAGTGAAGAGTAAAATAAACAGAACTTTTAGCTTGAATCCGAGCCCGCCCGGAGCCCGAAGACTCGCGTAAGATTTGAGCCCGATCGGACTCGGGCTGAGCCCGCCTCATCTCTACAAATCACTAGCGGGCTCCCTATCGTACATGAAAATAATTGAAGTGAAATTTAAAACGGAAAAAACTATTAAGTTGAAAATAACAGAGAATCTAACAGAAAACAACAATAATAAACAAACAATACCCACAGGATGATATATTAGTAGTCACATGGATTAAAAAAAGCAAATTAATTCAGGGGTTTAGTTATACATGGAGTAAAACAAGCAAAGTTCAAGGTTTAGTGGTTTATAGCTGATAAAGAATAAGGAAACTAAACAGCAACATGGATATTTATTGAATGATTATTATGTGTATTAGAGTATGATTACATTTTAAAGAATAGTTGACAACTCAACAATGAAAAATTTTAATATTAAAGGAAAATGAAAGAATGCATATTAATACAAGGTAAATGCAACCGGCTTTCTGCTTTTTATTTATTTATTTTTTAAATATACATAATTTCACATTCCCACACAACCATCTAGCCAAACAACACCACGCATCCTCTGTAATCAAACATCTGCCCACCCCACCGCCACTTTTTTATTAATTTTTTTTTTTTTTTTAATTCTTTTTGTTACAATACACAAAAGGACAATTTTTTTTTTTTTTTTTTAAAGCACTTTTATGACACTTTTTTTTTTTTTTTTTTAATTATAAGGCAATTACCATTTTTAGCAACAAATTAGCTATTACTTTCGTTCCAAGATAAAAATATAATTACTGTATATTTCTCAATATAAAATAAGGCGAGAAAATGTTTTTCTACAAAACACTAACCAAAATTCAAAACCCATATACAAGATCACATTTGAAAAAGTACCAAAATTGTTTGGTTTATATAGTATTTGACCTCTTATACTACCCCTTAAAAAAACTATATGGAATATTTCGAAAACTGGCTTTTTTCAGAATCTCAATACGAATGGTAGCCCTATAATATCTCGAATTATTAAAATACTTCTGTCTCGGAACATCTTTCCACCTATTTTTTAGCTTCTAAAAAAAAAAAAATCTACTTACTAGTCAATTTTTGGATAAAGGTTGCATTAAAAACTACCAAAAAACAAGTTAGTAATATTCAAGTGCTTCTTTTCTTCATTGTTATTTTTATATGTGATTTCATAAAAATATGTGATTTCATTTCTAAAATTCATAATTGTGTTATTTTAAGTAATTAATGGATAAAAAACAACTGCTCAATGAAGGGAGATATATCTAACCCTGCCAGACAGAAATCTAATGACTAATAAGCCCATTAATTAAAAGGAAGCATAAACTATTTATAAATCCTATAGTATAGTATTTAATAATAATAATACAGCATTAAAACCATTATCTACAGCCAACTCATTTCTGGATGCAACCTTACTGCAATTCAGTATTTGAAGTTTGCCATCTACATTCTTCTGCCACTATTTTATTATGTTGCTCCCTAATTTTGAAAACTGTCCCTTTAACCTTCTGATGACCACGTGGACATTTAAAACATGAAATGCCATTCAGTAGCCCCCATTGTTAAAAACAATTTTATTTACTAAATCAAATAAATCCCAAAATAAAGCTTTAAAATCATTTAATAAAACACTATACATAACAATTTTTTTTTCTTTTTATTTATTTATTTAATAATAACTTCTCAATTCATTATAAAATAATCTAAAACTCTCATAAAAATACTGAAAGAACTATTTTTTTTTTTTTTTTTTTTTTTTTTTTTTTTTTTAAATTAAATATTTTGATCGACACTGGCATTGAGGTCATTTTATGACCTTATTGGTCACTGGAAAGGTGTACAAACCTTACATTAACAGATATGTCTCTCGGGCATTTTTACAATTTTAAAGTATGATAATTTCTGCTGAATGCACTTGAGAGGCCTCTATCTTAAGAATTGTTATCGAAATTCCCATATTTCATACCAAATTGAAATACACAATATAATCCTTTATCATCTGTTTCAATAAAAAAATGTCAATAATCTGTCTTAACCACTTGAGTAAGTCATTGAAAGAAGTGGACAGCTTCCCACTACTAGGCTTTGCAGGAAAGCAAAGGCAATTCTAGGAGACGCACAGACACAAAGCGCAAAATAATAAATTGATGGTCACACTCTGTTACTCCGCTACAAGACATAAGACCCATCTTCTGATCTTGTTTCGATTTCGATATTATTTTTATTCGAGAACTCAGAATTGCTCGACTCATTTTCATCTTCATCTGGAATAAATTCTAACACACTACTATTTTCGTCATCCATATTTCATTCAAATTCTTAAGTAAAATTCAAAATGAAAACACTCACGTGGTCTAAAATTTATAAATCACTAACGAAAATACGCACTTACTCTAAACACTAACAAATCAACAAAAAGACAAAAAAATCCTCGTAGATAATCAGTTCTATTGCCCCTCCTTCTTGGAGTGAATGTTTCTGGTATGCTCTTGGTTCAAAGTGTTCGCATGATCTCAGGTGGAAAAAAGCATATCTCCATTACAAAACATAAGAAAACTTTATTGCCCTTGCAACGATATGATTCTCTTTTGTGTATAGTGAAAGGTGGACACTATGTACGGAGCGTACGGAGCCGTCGTTACGCAAGTAGTACAAACTATGTACATATCATTCAAAGGCGTAGTCAAGTGGTTAACATTCAACAACTTAATAGCAATTTACTACCGATTTTGGTGGAAGCATATGCTGGTAATTTTTCTTTTTTTCTCCTTAAATAGCATATAAATAAAAGAGGGGGGGGGGATTTAAAACTGGGATAAACAAAATTGAATAATTTCAGATGCCAACCCTAAAATGCATGCACCCAAAGAGGTTATAATTTAACTTCTTTGAATGTGCCAATTTAACTTCTGTATAATTACATTCAGAGTAACAACAACAAACAGGATTGCACAATTACTTAAATGTATAGGGCCATTTAAAACAAGTCTTTCTGGCTCATTTAGAAGAGTAGGTAGATTTTTTTTATTTTTTATTTTTTTTTATCATGTTGTTATTTTGTTTCAAAATGGCAGCTACAATATATTAATGGACGTGTTGGAAATATTGATGTGGATATGTACATATCTAGTTTAAAAAAAATCGGTTCATAAATATCATTTTTATGTGAATTTGAAATTTTCAATTGGCCAGCACTTGGAAACAAGATGGCGGATAATTTGGCAAACAAGCAGATCAAATGTATTTCTGAGATAAGACTACAAATTTAATTAAAATTAATTCAGTATTTGACAAGTTATCTTGTTGACAAATTAAGTGGCCGCCACCTGGAAAGAAAATGGCGGAGCATGTTGCTCAGTCAATTAATCCAAGATATTTGTAAGATAAGTCCATTGTCCAACTTTGGTTTGAATAAAATCAGTATTTGAAAAGTTACCGTAATAACAAATTCTCAAGTGGCAGCGTTCAAGTGGCCGCAAATTGGAAACAAATTTGCAGAGCAACTTGCCTACCGAAATCATTTAAGATATTTGAATGATAAGTTCACTGTCCAACTTTGGTTAGAATTAATTCAATACTTTAAAAATTATTTTGATAAAAATTTTTCAAGTATCAACTTGATTTCAAATTGTCACCATTTGGAAACAAAAGGGCTGTGTGAAATGCTCAGTGAACTTATCTAAGATATTTGAATGACAAGTCCATTGTGCAAATTTAATTCTAATTAATTCAGTGTTACAAAAGTTATCACAATGAAAAATTTTCAAGTGGCTGCCACTTGGATATAAAATGGCGGCGCAACTTGCCCAGTGAAATCATCAAAGATATTAGTATGATAAGTTCACTATCCAACTTTGGTTTGAATCAGTTTAGTGTTTCAAAAGTTATCGTGATGGCACATTTTTTCAAGTGGTAGCCTGATTATAAGTGGCCGCAACTTGGAAACAAAATGTTGGAATAAGTTGCCCATCCAAGATATCTATATAATAAATTTACCGTCCAACTTTGGCTCGAATTGATTCAGTATTTCGAAAGTTATTGTGATAATAAATTTTTAAGTGGTAGCCTGATTTCAAATGGCCCCGCTTAATTTAAAATATCTGCCACTTTGTTAAAAATGACGAATAAAGTACATTTATAAACTATGTTGAGACACTTATATGGTCTATCAACATATCAAAATTCAAGCAAATCCAGTTTTAAATTAGTGATGTACCGAATAGCAGTTTTGGCCGAATACTGAATGCTGAATATTCGGCTAGCTGGTTTATTCTTATATTCAGGTGTCAGTCACTTAATTTTTTGCGAACTCTTTCAGCAATACTATTTAAATTTAGTAATATTTTATTTTTTTAATTATGAAAAAATAATTATAAAAAACTCCTATTCAGAAACAGTGGTTTATATAAATGTAGAAAAATATTTGGAAATATTACTATATATAAGTGGTGGTTTAATGCTGAATTCACAGTCAAAGAAAAATTATTAACTGTTAGGCTTCTTAATACACAAATAAAATTTCTTACCTATCTTGTTGTGCCCACTCAAAATAATAATAATAATAATAAATAAATAAATAAAATAAAAATAATGCAACCGAGAAATTCAGCATTTGAGAAAAATGAATTTAAAGGTAACAATGTATTAGCTAACCGTAATGTGTGGTGTGAGTGTTAAGGCTATTGACTACACAATGGTTCTAGGTCTAGGAGAATTGTCCGTGGAAGACTTTATAAGGTGTCTTAGTCTATATTCACATGAGTTTTGGAGAAAATCACGAAAAATTCCGACTTAAATGGTTGCAGTGTTTTCCATGGGAAATTTACTAAGGTTTTACAGTCTGCATTTATGAAAATTTCAGAGAAAATCATGGAAAACTCTGAATTTTAACGACAAAGTATTTACTGTTGGAGAAAGAAAAATATTTTCTGTAACATTTGTTGGGATATTTGAATGTATGTGATAACTCAATTTTTATAGTGCAGGAGTAATTCTGAGAAAATTTCGAATTTCAAAACGAGCCTTTCACAAAAATCGGTGGCTTTAAAAGAGTTCTTCACAAAAATTGCACGAGAAAATTACACATTTAAAAATCAGCTGCAAAAACATGACATATTTCAGTAATCAAATACACACACACACCAAAAAAAAAAAAAAAAAAAGAATAATGCTGAATTATGTTTCTTACATATTTTTAATAAAATAATACCTATTTTAGCAATAGTTCCAATTATGCACATTTTAATAATTAGCTATAAAATAATTCGGCATTTCAGTAAATGGCCAAAATATTATTGTGTGCATTTTTGAAAAAAAATAAAAATAATAATCTGGTATGTTACTCACACGACTTTCTCTTACCCTGAAATTTAATACTATAAATACAGGTTGGAGATTAAGAGGTAAGATAACGAGTACTGTTATGTGACCTATGTTAAACAATTCAAATTAGGCTTCGGAAGAGTTTTATATGATAATTAGTTCTGTGTGACTACTGCCCCCGTCAACCCCCCCCCCCCCCGTTTTATTAATGCACCTACATTTATATAGAATTTAATTCTGTTATTAAAATTAAAAGTTTACTTAAAATTATACAGACAACTTTCACACGCAACATTCATTGAAACTTATCAATCTTGATCAAACTTTTCCAGCAACAAACATATTAACTTCAAAATACAACATTTGGATGTCCTAAAATTATTCGTTTTTAACTTATTCTAAGAGTTGTATAACACTAAATGTCCAAAAAAAGTTGAATTTGTTCTCTATATTACATTAAAAAAAAAAAAAAATATTTTTTGGTTAAAAATGAAAAAAAAATGATAACTTTATTTTAAATTATTGCAGATCGATGGTTCAACCATTCGTTTTAAAGGTATTGATTGACAAGCTCTTTTCAAAGATACCCATCATGAAAATTTACTCCCCTCGAAGGGGGAGAGGCAAGGCTCCTACATACACAATTTTTTTTTCCCAGTTGACTATCTCTATTACAAAAAATATATATTTGTTTCATTTGGTTTAGTGCAGTGTATAGATGTTAAACTCTACTTACCTGCAATTTCCCCCATAGACGTAATGTATTTGAATACTTTTGAGTGTCCCTATACATGACCATCTGCTTCATCTCAATGAAAAGCTTAGTGTAGCATCCCTATATGATGCACATTTAGAATACCGAGTTTGGAATGTCTGCTACTATTTGTTCTTGAGATATGCTGATAACAGACACACAGACACACCACACCATTCGCTAAAAACATGATTTTCATATTCAGGGAACCTCAGAACATGTAAATATAACAAAAACTCACTTTCAAAAATTTGACCCTAAAACAATACTTTCTCTACCTTACGGTTAGAGAGTAAAAGACAAGAATTTCATGATTAGCATTATAATGGAAATAAAGCCTATTTCAGCAATTAATTCTTATTAAATATAAATTTTGTTAACTAGCAGCACAATGATTGCATATTTCTACTATTGTCTACAAAATTATTGCAATTAATGAAAATCAGCTTTTAAAAAACTGCGATCTTTATCGATTAGCCGCTGAATAATAGCATATTAACATTTTTAGAAAAAAAAAAAAAAGCTTGTGTTATTGCCAGTTAGTTACACATATATTTATTATTGAATAATATTGTCTTGCAGAAAGGAATTAGCTCTAGTGAGGTTTGTCACAAAAAGCAGAAAAAAAATTCTGTCACAGGGGGCTAACTGATATTAAAACTGATGCAAATGCCTCTTACTTTCATATGGATAAGTTGTGGGATAGACATGTGATGCTTTTTGTGCGTGTTGGGGTACTTCATAAGGAATTTTTTTAAATGACAAACTCAAAATTGCTATTTTATGACTTGTGTCATTTTTTTTGCCAGATTTGGATGTGATCTTTATTTGATCTCTTGAAGTTTCCTAGATGGCAACATCATGTGAATTATGTATGTTCTTTCTAAACTCAACTTTAGAAACATACATCGTTATACTGTTATTGATAAAGACAACTTTTGTTAGGTATTATTAATTGTTATGATTAATGTAACTAATAATTAATTTTATTTAATGTTACCTGAAACTAGATAAAAACAATTGTTTTTATTTAATATAATCTATTTCTTAATTACTCTGAAAAATCTTAATTTAATGTTAATTCCGAATTTTTATATGTTCAACTAGCCGAATAGTAGCTGAATAATTTGATATTCAGCTAGCCGAATAGTTTTAGATTCAGTCAAACTGAATATTCAGTAGTATGGCCGAACAGGCTGAATACCGAATATTCAATGCATCCCTATTTTACATACACTTATTACAATGTGGTTTTGAAATTTTCTAGTGGCCACCACTTGAAAACAAAATGGCGGAGCAACTTTGATAACGAACTCATCCAAGATATTTATAATATAAGTTCACTGTCCAAATTTGGTTCAACTTGGAGTATTATTTTGGGAGTTATCATGATGACAAAATTTCCATTATAGATTAGATAAATGAAGTTATTGCAATAAGTCGATTTCTAAAGAAATCAATCTAAAAGTACTTCAAAATAAACACTTAAAAGATAGGATGACTGCTTTAAAATAAGGAATAATCCAGGGCATTTCCAGTATATAAGCAATGCTATTTCAGGCTGATGCTTTAAAACCATTTGCAAGTTGGCAAACAGAATATAAGGTGATGGAAATTCCAGACTAAGATGTTCCTTGATTATTCAGCAAATGTTGGTATCTCTTAGAACAAGTGGCAAGGCATCCGTGAAAGCGATGGAAGTGCTGCTTCCCTTATTTAAAATTAAAAAAAAAAAAATAATAATTTATTTCATACAGAAAAAACAGAATAGTATTTTCAGGTTGTCTAGCAGACACAACCTCACATTGTTGAAAAACTTAACTGATTTTCCATGTGCTCTTAGAAGTACTTCTCTTCAGCGTTTCAAAGAGTTTTTTGAACCATGCCTCGCCACTGCTTCCAACAGCTAGCAAAGATATCTTCAACTATAACTGATAATTATTTTAGCATCTCTTATTACTTATCAGTGTTAGCTTAAGATGCCCTGGTTGGCACAGTGAAAGTGCTGCAGAACCACAATGTTCAAGATATACTTACTTGTTCAACTGAATGCATGACAAGAACACCGGGTCAGAAACTTAAAATTGATAAAACTATTTCATTTATGAACAATTTTTCAATGGAAAATATTAGAGCTTTTATTAAAAATACATTTCAACTTTTCTATTTGTTACCCCCAAAATATACTGCTCCCAATTTGGCTTCACCCTAGAGCTTTTCCATTGTTAAGGGGCAAAAATAAATTATAAAATTTTTAATTCTAACCCCAAAAAATAATATTACCCTATTGCAAAAATACTACAACTAAAAAAGAACAGTGCTAAAATAAAAAGAATATAAACTACAAAATAAAAACAAAAAAGCAGCCATAAATATAACATTAAAACACAAATTATTAAAGAAAATCATTTAAAATTCAATAAAAGAGAAAATTTGTAATTATTTACATTATTCACTACTTTTCCAATTTATTTATTTATTTATTATCATTATTATTTTAAAGTAATATGCTCCTATTAGATTGAAATTGGCTATACATAAAAATGGCTGTAAGAAAGGATGCAGAATAATTAAATAATAAATAAAATGCAGGATAACTCATTCATTACACTTGGAAGGGTGGGGGGACTATTTGTTTGCACATATTCTGTCATTACATATGACACTGGTCGTCAAAAAGTTAATATCTTAAGGATAGATAAAAGTTTTTCATGGTATAAAAACTAAAAATAGCAAAAAATCCATTTTTTGAATATGTGAATTTCAGGACAAATATTTCGAAATATTTAACCTTCTTTTATCAATAGCAGTGAATAATACAACTGAATTTGTAATATTTATGCAAGTAGTAAGCAAAAGCATAATATAAACATAAACTTCAGCAAATAATAAAATTAAAATAAATAAAAAAAAAAAAAAAATCACACAACTACTGAATTTTAGAAATTTAATGCCAAATATGGATCATAAACCCACTGGTTTAAATATTGAGTTTAGAAAACTTGATATTAAAAATAAACATTGTACCTGTTTTCTTGATTTCAAAGAATGTAAGTTATATTCAAGAATTTCCCTTTCCCCCACCCCCACCTCCTTAACTCTAAAAACACACATATTTATGAATGGATAATATTTTAAGATATTCACCTAACTCAAATATACAGCTAAAAATTAAATGACTGAAATATATTTTTAATTTTATGTGGTAAATAAAAGTGAGAGGAGAATTGCATCAAAAACCAAACCATTTTAAGATATTTAACTTGGCTCTTAAATAATTTAAAATGGATTTAAAAAAAAAGCAAAAAGAAAAATAAACAAACAAATAAACAAAAATCTATGCAATAATTGGCAATATAAAATGAACCACTAGATTCAGTAAAAAGTTTACTGAACAACTACCAGATAAATTAGTGAAGCAGTGATAGCAAAACATGTAAAATTAAAAAGGGTTAAATGGCATGCAAAGCAAAAAAGCACCTTTTCGCGGACTAATGGTCCCCATTTCGGATCAACGTCGAACATAGGATTTTTGTCCAACCATTCAGCAAGGTACTTCAAGGGTGGAGCTTTACTTCCAGTTATCTGCATCAGATGTTGGGGAGAAAATTAGCAAAAAGGTGAAATTTGTAAGCATAAGCAGGAAAAAGTTTAAAAACCACCCCATATAAAAAAGTGCAAGAAAAGAATATATGCCCCATATTCCAATAAGAAGCGTGCTAGAAATTATGAGCAGGGATAAAAATAAACTTAGCAGAGTTAAGACATTACAAAGCACCAATTAAAAGAATCACACACCAGGGTTAAATAAAGGTTTATGGATTAAGTGTTTTAAAATGAAATATGTAAAATGTGTGATCCCTCAAATACTTAAAAACTGACATTTTTAAAATTTATTCTAGTGCTTTTTTATTATGTGCAAATACAATTTAGTAATAAGTACAAAAAATAATGACAAAGAAATAAAATAAAGGTAAAAGAAATCAAACCTTTTTCCCAGTAAGTCTATTTATGACTGAAACATTTTCTTCACCGGTAATTTTGTCATAATCAAGTTTTGATGGGTCTAAGCGGGGCCTCCTACCCCTTCTCCTGCCTTCAGGTAATTCCAATAATTCAGTCTATAAAAAATAAATCAAATTACAAATATCTAAAATAAATGTAAATCTGAAATACAGCACTTTAGTTGAATGATGCAAGTAATTGACTATGAACAATCTTAAGTAAATATGAGTAATATGGATAAAAATTTTAAGCTGTTCAAAATTTTACAAATTAGAATTTGATGTTGCAATAACTCCTCTCTCTTTGATAGAAAAGAATATTATTAAAAAAAGGGGCTTTATATATCTAGGGCTGACTCTAGGCTAATTTGGCAGGGTGCTCTAGCCGACAACCCTTTTAAACACATTTTAGCACAATGCCCTTTTAAAAAAATTTTAGTACCAAGTGACTTTTTCTATTTTAAATGTTCAGAAGCCTTTACATACTTTTTTTCCTGACATGTAACCTTTTAGCAATAGTTTTACAGCATTCCTGGTAGAAAAATTACATATAGCCTACATATATACACGCAAAATAAGTAATTTACTTTTATCACGTACAAAAATCGCAACATATAAGATTGCATATTATGCAAATAATGCATTTTTTGAAAATAAATAATCGTTTTATTGAATTCCTCCTGGTAAACCCTTTTATTCTTAGAGTCATCATTGTACAAGGGCTGTTCGTTAATTCCATACAAAATCACTAGATGGCGGCATTTTCTTCGATTACTGAATAGTCTCAATAACCAGTCTCAGGTATAATATCATAAGAAAGGGCACTGTTTGTGAATATTTTTCTAAAAAAGAAAGAACATGTAGTCAAATTTTTGAAAGAATGGAGCAAAGTGAGTTTCGAGTGTTAATGAAACATTATTATTTAAAAGGCAAAACTGTTGCAGAAACGAAAGCAAAGCTGGATAAACATTATAGAGAGTCAGCTCCTTCATTATGAACTATTTACAAATGGTTCAGGAACTTTCGTTGTGGACACATGAGCACAAGTTATGCTGATCAGCCTGGGCGTCATGCTGAAGTTACGACTCCAGAGATGATCGAAAAAAATCCATGATATGATTTTGAAACACAAGATTAAAGGTATGTGAAATTGCTGAGGCTGTTGACATTTCCCTGGACCGTGTGCATGACATATTGCATGAACATTTGCATATGAAAAAACTGTCAGCAAGATGGGTGCCACGATTGTTAATGATCGATCAAAAATGTGAACGTATGAACATTTCTAAAGAGAATTTGTTAATTTTTCAGAGAAATCCAAATGAATTTCTTAGACGTTTTATCACAATGGATGAAACCTGGATTCATCACTACTGACTGGAGACTAAAGAACAATCAAAACAGTGGGTAAAGGCTGGTGAATGACCACCAAAAAAAGCCAAAGTTGCACCTTCAGCTGGCAAAGTCATGGCCACAGTTTTCTGGGATAGTCAAGGTGTAATTTTAATTGATTTTTTGGGAAAAGGCAAGACTATAACAGGTGAATATTATGCATCCTTATTAAGTAATTTAGTCGAAGAAATAAAAGAAAAACGACCCCATCTTGCAAAGAAAAAGCCATTGTTTCTTCAGGACAATGCACCAGCGCACAAGTACGCAGTTGCAACAGCAAAATTGTTTGAATTACGATTTGAAATTTTACAACATCCGCCTTATTCTCCTGTTTTAGCCCCTTCAGATTATTTTTTATTCGCAAACATGAAAAAATGGCTTTCTGGGAAAAAATTCCCATCAAATGATGAGGTCATAACAGAAACCAAGGAGTATTTTGCTGGACTTGAAAAAATGTATTATACAGATGGTATAAAAAAACTAGAAAAACGCTGGATGAAATGCATAGAACTAAAAGGGGACTATGTTGAAAAATAGCAGAAAACTGTTTTGAAAAAAAAAAAAACATTTTTTCGTTAATTTTGCACGGATTTATCGAACAGCCCTCGTATACCAAGAATAATTAAGAATATGTACTACGCCTAAAAGAAAATTAAAGGGACATCAATATTTAAAAAAAAAAAAAAAAAAAAGCACAATTTAGGTACTGCAGTTTTGGAAGCTTTAAGCTTGTTAGTAACTGCAGTTTTGAAAGTTTTAAGCTTGTTGTAATCTGTGTTAATTAAGAGATACTGATGATGGTAAACTTAAATTTACCAAAACCGCAGTATGTTACTGAGATTCTAATAAAATTATGCAAATGAAAATTTTTTAAAAGCTTGTGTATGTGTAGTTAAAAATTATTTAATAAAAGTGTTCCTATTTTGTGAAATATTTAACATTTTTGCATTCTGATTGCTGCAAGCTGTGTCTCATGTAGTATGCCAAGTTTCCTAAAAATGGCTTTGCACTGGGTCTACAAATCTGAGTAAATAAATAAAAATGTGTTAAGAGTTACAAGCAGATAAGGGTTTTTTTCACAAAAAAGTTCTTTTGTAACGTGATTGAAATAATTGGATCATGGGAAAAACCCTTATGAAATTTCAACTCTGGAAAATACATAAAATCTAGATCATTCTTTTGCCGACTATTTGCTTAATTTTTACTCTATTCAAATGAACTTTTGACAAAAGTTGCCGTATATTATAGCATTCAACCTATGCAATAAAAACTTTTCTATCTTTCGCGCATGCACAGTTAAAAAATATTTACTATAAATGCTCATACCTCAGCGAATATTACACGTGTGAATTTTATGTTTCAGAATAATGTTTCTCTAATGTTTTGTCAATTTTTCTGCAAGTTCTGTAAACTTTTATGGACATCCGTTGTAGTTATAAGCAAAAAACTTGCCAAAAAAATTAGTATTTTTTGAAATTTTTTTTACATTTGCCTAAATAATAGTGCAATTCTCGAAACAAGACACAGAAATATTGTGCATAGTATGTGCAACAATGTGTTAAAGTTACAAGTCAGTTGTAGCTTTTTATGATACACGGTGATCTAAAGTATTTTTGCTTTTCTTCAATTTATGGTTGGTCTGCTAATTGCACTATTCTAATAATTTGAACACCCATTGTATGTAAGTAGAGTATAATATGGCTAGTAAGAATATAAAAAGAAAACAATACACACAAACAACAACAACAACAAAAAAACAGAAAAGGAAAAAGAAAAAAGAAAATAAGCTGAAAGCTAATCTACTGCTTGCTGACTTAGATATGATTTATTTTAATTTTTATAATTGATTTTATAAATTACAAAAAATTAAAAATTAACACATAATAAAAGCTGATATTAAACAAAATGTATAGAATTTTTATACATAAACATAAACAAAATATCAAAATGTTTACATGTGAATGAAATGGAGGAGTAGAATTTAAAGCCATCGCAGCAGCTGCTGCAGCTACCAGATTAGGATTAGCAGCTAGCAATTCTGGATGATCATCAATCCATTTCTTGAAATCATGATGCATTAAGGCAGAGGGGTCTAATACTGGGTTATTATTTGAACTATGTTGGTCATCGGTTTTACCAGAACCTAAAAAAAAATTTAGCATTCAAAGTTCGTCAAAAAATTCAGAGCAGAAGTAAATTTTGCACAAATGAATATTAGGATTTATGTAACAATGTGATTTGGATTGTAATTTCTTAATTATTTATAAATGACAAATTATGTAAAAAAGAATTCTAGGTTTCGAGAAAAAATTGCATTTAGAACAAAAAATTAATTTGCACGTTTTAATGCACACAGTAATAAAGAAGTTGATTGCACAATAAATTACACATATGACCAATCGCAAAAACTACATCAAAATACACACGCATGCACACACACACACAAAGTTTTTTTTTCTTATGAGAACAATCAAAGACTATATTGTTTGATTCTGTAAGTGATATTGATTCACAATGATGGTTTTGACCAGATAAATAAAGATAAAGAGAAAACTATTATCAAGTTAGTAACAAAATTAATTTTTATGTGAATGTTACTAATTGATAACTTTGTTAATTAAAATCATATAATTTCAGACCATGCAAAACACATATTTTAGGTTATTCTGTAAACATTGGTATATCTTTCAATTCCAGAAACCCTCTCATTTGTGAGAAGATAGCACAGCCGCCGGATTTTAGCCAGGCCAAAAAAAAAAAAAAAAAAAGCTGCCCGGTTATTTTTATATTTAATTTTTTTTGGTTTAAATTACTTAAAAAAAGACTGGCTAAAATTTAAAAATGCGGCTTTTATTAATATTTTTAAATAAAAGTGATAACTAGAACATTTACTATAATTAAATTATATTACAATAAAAAATTAAATGAAATAAGAAAATTCTTCTATGAAGAAAATTCTAAACTGTAAACATTGGGAAAAAAAAAAAAAACCTCTTTATCAGAAAGTTGATTTAGTTCGATACAATAAATAATTCTCACTCAATAAAAATGCTAAAGGAAATAATTTACCCATCATTTGACTCATTATTTTAAGTAACAATACACACTAAATGATTTTTCTGCTTTTTCAGCAACTAAACTATTCCTTAAATGATTCAAACAGATGTGTAGATAAAAAAAAGCCTTTCAATTGAAGTTGGAGAACGGCCCTGCAATTTAACAAAATGCTGTATTTTCCTACTTATAATCCACAAGGTGAGCTAAATGAGTTTTATATCAGAAATTTTAATTAAAAGACAAAACCAAATATAGTCTTGTCTGCAAATTAATCTTTCTGATGTAAAACTGATCTTTCTCACAAAAATTATCAGGTAATAAACCTTAATTATTTAAAATCTTAACTTTTGTAAGACTTTTACCTTTAGTTTTTCTGGAAACTGTTCAATAATTCTTTCAGTTTAAATCAGACACAAAACATTACAAACACAGCTATCAAATTTGTCCTGATTAAACACTTAAACTCTAACTATTTTTTCTGCTATCAAAATCTTATTTTACATGTATGTAATTTGTGTTCAATTTTCAGAAAGCAAAAATTATAGGTAAATACTTTCTAGTATAATTTTATCATTGAAAGAAAGTTTATTTACAAATAAAAATAAATAAAAATCTTTAAAGAACTTTTTTCCCTACTACAAATATACTACAATAATTTGCAAGAAACAAAATAGGATTTTTGAATTCAAATTGCTTTATTTATTTATTTATCATTTTTTGAAATTAAAAAATGATCTTTTTATTACATTTGATTAGGGAAAAAAATACACATGCATTCATCATAAGCAAGCATGGAGAATTTTTAGAAATTATATATCACTAGTCAAGGAGTTTTTTTTTTTTAACCACCCAGCAATTCATAGTTGACAATCTTTACAATAAAATTTCTGCAATTGTAAGGTGAATTGAGAAACAGTAGACTTCTTTCAAGATCCTAAAACATCATTTCATAAAACACATTATTCAGTACAGAATAACAGCAGCTTAAAAAATAATAAAATCTTAAGTATTTTGCTAATAGAAAAATGTGTCATCTCTCTGTTTCTCAGCTTCTTATTGTATTCTAGCTGCTGTTGGTTAAGTATCTGCACAATTTCTTATCTTATCGCTGTTCATCTTTTTTTTTTTTTTTTTTTTTTTTTTTTTATGTCTTCTACTAGCTCTCCTTTGACACTTAGGAATGTGCTTCCCTGAATTTTGTGTTGTTGTTGTTCTCTTTCTAGTCTGCTTTGTGTTGCTGCAGTTCTTTACTAAATGTACAATCTTAGTAAAATCTAAATTATAACTACACATTCTTTTTTTCCCTTTCACATTTGCCAGAAGCATGGGTACGGGTACGTTCAATTTTTGATAAAGTTATATATAAATTTTATAATTCATATGTAAATAAATATATTTCTTTTTATGTAAAATAAATAAATAAATGATTAAACCTTTTTAGGCATTTTAATAATTTTAAAGTTAGTGTGAGATTTTTTTTATATAATAACTTTTGAACTTATTATCCAACTGAACTAAAAATTACAATGTTACACAGAATTTGCCCTGATTAATAAAATAGGTTAAATGGTGTTGCTCTGCATAGGAGATTTACCAACAGAATTACAATTTTATATATACACACACACCATCAACATTCCCCCCCCCCCCCCCCCAGATACACACACCCTAAAAAAATTTTTTAAATAGTCTGCAACAAATTTAATACAGTAAAGCTTATAAATTAGAGATAAAACTTAATTTCAATTATACATATTAATTATAGTTTTCTGAGGCTTGGTATTCATTTATTCATCATTCAGTGAAATAAAAAGACAGAGAAAAATATCTTATTTTAATTATAGTACTTCATTTTCAGTATTTTGAAAATGTACATTCATAACATAGTTTACCACTGAATTTTCATTTTTTCCCTATAGGTTTAGACAGCACTAGACATTGTTAAGAACAAGTCTGAGTACACAGAACAATGATGAAGCACTGAAATTCATGTTTGCAACCTTTAACACACAATTAGATTTTGTAAATTAATTATTCATTACATTAGTTTCTAAAATCAAATTCTTAGAGAATATCATAATTTTAAGTATCTTTAATTTATCAATATCTGTAATTTAAAAAACGCCCATTTAAAGAAAAAATTAATATACTGCAAATAAATGTCTATTTAAAACAATTCATTTTCTCTGCAATTACACCAAGCTTAGATTCAATTTGCATCGAGGAAAAAAATAGCTTCCCTTGATTTTCAAAAACAAGAAATCTAGATGATTACGGAAAAATCTTAATTAGAAGAATAAGCATTTACATAGTAATCAAGAAAACGAACATTTCATATATAGGCCCAAAAAAGATTTTATAAAAAGTAAAAAAATAAATTTAATTAAAATCAGAACTAATGTTAAAAAATTATGGGCAGACATAAGCAATAATATAATAACATGAAATTGTGAAAATTCAAGACTTAAGATTTAAAAGAAACTTTGAAAAAAATAAACTTAATTTTATTGCAGCAACTAGGAACAAGAAAATAATTAATAGGATGCAAGAAAATTAATATACATATTTTGTTTTTTAAGATATTATATTTTAATAATATATATTTAATAATAATAGTAGTAATTATACCATTATCTTCTGTTATACAAAGATCTGTTGAAAAATAATTTTACAATATTATCCCTATATTGACATCGTTTAGTTCATTTTAATTTAAGAGAAAGTCAAAGACAAGCACAATATTAACACACATTATTTTTGAAAAAAATATTTTTAATTGAATATTTTCACTGGGCAATATAATTTTTTAGCTCTATTTTGCACTTATTGATAATGTAAACAAATTATAATGTATTCTAAGCCCTATAAAATTATTACTACTACTATCACAATATAATATAACTGTATAATAACAGAAAGACGATCTATATTAAAATAAATTTTTCAAATCAGTTTTGCTCTTATAACAATATTTCTCAAAGTAACCTTTATTTTATTTTTATTATTTATTTTTTTTATTTAAATTAACAAACTATAAATTTAAGTTTGTTTCTAATATAATAATGTAAAGGAGATACAAAAGAAAATATATAATTTTTGAATATTTTATAACCAAAATGTTAATTTATAATGTAATTCCTACACGATAATAACAGATAGTAAAAAATAAAAAATAAATAAATAAAAATAAAAAAATAAATAAATTAGTTTTTAAAACTTTAAAAATTACACATTTTATAGAAGAATAAAGCTTGGATAATTGGAATTTGATTAAATAGGGGAGAGTGGGGTACAATGGACCACTCCCTATAATTTATTTATTTTTATGGTTCATATTTTGGTACATAGATAGCAGAACTGAAATGATGAAATTTAGCCAGCAATTTCATGCCTAACTAACAAATTAGCCATTTTATTCGGGAAGTTTAGTTTACGACAGCCAAAAGTAAATATTTTTAGTTAGACATTTTTTCTTTTCGTCTTTCAGGAATAATGATCTGGAACAGGCTATTTAGCACAATAAAGAGCTAAGGTCATCTATTATTATATTTAATCTCATTAAAATATTTTTTAAGAGGATATTTTATTTTTATTTTTTTTAATCATTTGCTGTCAGAGGTTCAGACGGGGTACAATGGACCATGGTCCATTTACCTCAGTTCTCTGTCATAATAAGCTGATTTACGAAATCTGCATTTTTGAAGCGTTAGCTATAAATTATAAATAAAAATTTCAGAGTTAACCTTAATTAGATCTATTATGTCTTCAAAGATGAATAAGAAAGCAATTTACTTTGAGGTTTTCTTCTTATTTATTTTTAATAACCATTCAGTTACTTTTGTATTTTTATACAAATATCATACCGCTATAACAAACTAAATTAAATAATGCAATTCAAAAATAATAATAATAATAAATTTGACAAAAAAGATAGTTTTACATTTTGTTGGTTTAATCAATGAAATAAAAGATGAATCTGTTTTTGTGAGGTTCATGCAACGAAAACTTAATTAAGATCTCTTTCTCTACATTTATTCCTGAGAGTGTTGCTATATCTCTTGTAAATTTTCAAGCTATTGTAGTGATGAGCTTTACAGACCCCACAACTTCACAAGAAAACAGCAGATTTTCAGTGCCACAAAAATTGTTTAGCGTATCATTTTCAAATTTTACATTATTTGTATGAATCGAAGACATAAATAAACAAATATAATGTATTCTACATTTTATACTATTAAAAAATATGCTACATTAGTATGCTTTTTAAATTTGATCTGTGGTCCAAAGTACCCCATGTCATGGACCATTGTACCCCGTGGTCGGGGTACAATGGTCCATTTTGTCAGCTGTTATTAAAAAAAGTAAACATAATTATTGCTTTTGATTATTGAGTGCCACATAAGACCCAACATATAGGTAATATGCACACATATTTTCAATAGCGAGAAATTACTACTTTGTGAGTAAACACCTAAAATTTCAAAAATTGGTCCATTGTACCCCACTCTCTTCTTTAAAGATTTTTGGACTGTGAATAGCTAATCAGTATTTAAAGCCAATTTTAAAAGATCATACTTTTTAATTATGAAAACTATTTCCGAAAGAAAATACAATAGACTCTTGATTAACTGGGATTGGATTATCCAGTATAATTTTTCTTAAATATTTGCCTAAAATTTATTATTTGGAATAATACATTTTTCAATCATCCCAGTAAATTGAGAGTCTACTGTAAACATATCTGAGCACACATATTATTTACTTTATGATATATACATACTTATATAAACTACAAACCTTTATTTAAATTAAGTCGATTAGAACTATTTGACAATGATGCATATGAAGAATGAGCAGGTGATGGTGCTTCAAAACCTCTATTTAAAGACTTCCTTGCAGATTCTTCACTATATTGCATCTATTTTATTAAAAACTTTTATTATTATAGACAAATAAGGAAAAAAAGTAAAAAATATTTAAAATTACGCAGTAATTTAATACTGTTATGTATATATATATTACTGTGTTTACCCACATACATATATACATCACCTTGAAAATAACAAAAATTAATCCAAGAGACTTCAAAAACACATAAATACACCAAAATCTCATAGTAAAATTTTATTATTAATTACAATACTTTTTATTTTTTAAGTCTCATTTATGGAATGTCTTGTCCAATTACTTTAAACAAAAGCAATTATAAATCTGTATTATTTAAGCCATTGATATCAGAAAACTTGTCAAGGGTAGTTTGATTTGGTTTAATTATGTCCAATGATTTTCCTTAGGAGTAAATCAAACCATAATCATAATAACTTAGATTAAAGGAGAAATTTCAATTTCTTAGTGGTGTATAATTTGGAATAACAATTTATAATCTCTTTTAACCCTTTCATGGTCATGAACGCGTACACGCTGTCAGAGTTTCTTACTTCTAAATCATTTATTCATTGCTACGAATTTGCTAAATAGAAAACAATCAGTTTCTCAGTGTTCCTGATAAATTTGTAATATTATTAGTACTTAATGACTTAAAAATATATAAAACACATCCCACTAAAATGGCTTCGAAACGAAAAAATTAAAAATGGCATAACCATGAATGGGTTAAAAGATTTTTTTTTTTTTATTTTCTATGGGACTAGAGTGAACTCCCTGCTCAAATACATATTCTTAAAAAAGAAAAAAGAGATGTGCTAAATGCAACGTAATATAAACAGAAACACATAATTTTTCTCTAAGCTAGCTCAAATTTATTCCTAAATATTTATCTAGCCTATACTTCTATCTGTTTTATTGTTTTGACGTTTGATTGAATCAATGATTTTTTTTATATTATTAAGCGGGGTGGAGTTCAGTGATTTATTTCATGTTCTATTATAGCTTATTGGTTACATTTCCATATAAAAATAATTAATACTTTAAATGAAAATAATTTTAAATGATCTAGCTTTTAAAAATAATTATGCTGAATTAAATGCTACTTGTAATTCCTTGTGGTTGACAGATATATAATTTTTCTGTAAGGATGGACTGAAATCCATACAATCAAAATATAATAAAATAACAGCAGCCCTAACCAAGACAAACCAAAAAGAAAACATTAAAATAGACTTCAAAAATTTCAATAAAATAGCCCATTATAATAATTACTTTTGCACAACAAAATGCAAAGCCGTCGAAATTTTAGCGAATCCCGACTCATGTAATACGGAGCCAATAGAAATGGACGCTGGGTGGTGTGATATGATAGAGGAGAATGGAAGAAGACAAATAGCGGGACCGCCGAGTGCAGTTCAAAACAGCGTACCTGAAGAAAGCCACAGGTAGCGGCAGAAAGCGCTAGTACGAGGTAACTTTGAAAAATGTTTTGAATATATTTTTTAGAGTTTTACCTTTTAATTAACTTTTACGCTCTAAGATATTGAATAATGATGGGGGAGGGGATTATGTCTCCCTCCTATGAACGGTTTATTTTTGATTTATGAGATTATTAAGCATGTAAATTTAAGAATGAAGCTACAGAAAACCCATGAAATGATCAATAAAATAACAGAAATCAAATTTTATCCTCTTTTTAACTCAAGATGATGGGTTTAAAAAACATTTGGTAAGATAAGAAAGGGATGGGAAATGGGAAAAATATCTCAACTAATGTTCTGCTACAATAGTTTATTATTATTTAAATATTTTATTAGACATTGACATGTGGTTTAAGCAAAATTGTGAATTTGTTTAAAGTAACTTTACTACTGTGCAATGTTTAAAAAATAAAAGTTAGCTAAATGATTATTAATTGGCATACTAATGTAAATAAAGCTTTTCTTTCTTGAAACTAATCAATATGCAAAATATAGTTTACTGCATAGCATAAAAATAAAATCTATCGAGCATTGATGATACTGTATTCTATTTCAATCTCAATATGATAGTTTTGACGCCCATCTATCGATAAGCTTTAAAGCCAAACAAAACTTTCATAAATTAAAAAAAAAAAAAAAAAAAAAAAAAAAAGAAAATATCAAAGGTTTTTTTTTTTTTTTTTTTTTTGAGATTTATAAAAATATACATTTATAAAATCATATAACTTTAAAAGGCAAAATAATTGAATTTACAATTATTAAAATTATTTCAAATTTTATTAGTGTTTTGGATTTTCTTTATATTCTATAATTACAATTTTATTTGAAATTGGAAATGGACTATGCTACTTAAAAAATAAATAAATAACATTTTTACTTAAGTTTAATTGAAACTCACAATAATTTATTCATTTTATTTTAATTTTTTTAGCATTATAATGCTTTATTCTACCAAATTAGTATATTTCAAGAAAAGTATACTGTTAAAAAAATAAGAACGGATCTGATATTTTAACAAATTAATTTGTTCATTAAATTTTTAATAAATTATGCCATGCAAACTTTTACTCGCATAAAATTTAAAAATTTAAAAAAAACCTCCCTTTGATTTTAAATATTTATCTCCAACTTTTCTAAACAAAGTTTTCAACTTTTTAAAAGAACAATAGACTCTGAGAATTTTTTAATTTTAAAAGTTTTTTTTTTTTTTTTTTTTTTTTTTTTTTTTTTTAAGGAATAGGGAAAAAGATTAATTTTATGATTATATATAATATGTTTTATGGCACAGATGACGTCAAAACAAATATTTTAAAATACTATCATGTGCAAGGAAATTTTTGGAGAAAATGCGTACGGCAGCAACTGATAGCAATTTACAAATTGCTTTCCTTGGAAAATATGAATCAATGAATTAATTGTGTAAATTATTTTTATTATTGAGCTTTAATTAGGTATAGCCAGTATATATGTTTAATGTTTGAATTGCACTGCACAAAGATAAAGGGTTATTCCCGTTCCGAATTGGTTCGAAGATTTCTAGTGCATGTGCAGATATTTTGATTTTGGTCTTAAAAAATAGCTTTACGCTTTAATATGATTATTTTGTACTTCAGTGTGTTTAAAAAAAAAAAAAAAAAAAAAAAAAGCAGTATTCCTTATTAAATTCTTGAATATTATTTTGTTTTTTTTTAGTATACTAACATTTTTATTATTACTGGCCCGTGGAAATTTAGTTGGCATAATATAGCTCACTACACAGTAAAAGTTGTGCAGACCTGTGCTAGATTATTTAATATTGTTATTTTAGTTTTTCACGCAATTGTCTTTTTTCCTTTTTTTTTTGGTTACTCTTATTCATTTTAACGCAGTACTTATGTCTAAATATAAAATAAAAATTATAAAAAAACTTTATCTAAACGAAAAAATAATTCACCTTTAATATCAATATAAAATTAAACCTATTTTATTGATCAAAATATATTTATGTGCACACTTCAAAGATCGGTAATTAACTAATGCGATTAGATGGTATAACAGGTATTGAAATTGGCTGATACAATAGCATTCATTGAGCATACTCAATGAATTTGGCTGATACAATATGTACATACACACCAACAGGATAAGAAAAAAAAAAAAAAAAAAAAAAAAAAGATACCAACAATGTTGCAATTGACCTAACCTTACAGTGAATTTGTATATGACAAACAATCTCAATGCATATTCATATAATAATAATAAATTGCAGAAAAACAGGTTTGACTGTATATATGACAAAATTAACAAATAATATATATACATATATGAAATATAAGGCATAAAAAAGGGAAGTAAGAATTAATATTTTTATATTTTAAATTATTATTTTCATATTTTCAGGGTATTCTGTTTATATTTCAAAGTAATATTGCAAAATAAATTAAAGGAGATTTCATATTAGGCTGTAAGATTAAAAGCATAAAAAATAATGAATGGGAATTTACAATCGCAATCATCATTTGAAAAGAAATAAACAAATTAATCATTTAAGTATTTTGATATCTGGAAATATCCTATACATAAATTTAATGAGCAAAAGAAAAATATCTAGACACCCGAAAGATTCAATTAAAAGAAATAGAAGATTTATTATTCTAAATTAGGGTATGATTACTTATGTCAAAAATAAAGCAATAAATAATTGTTTTAATGACTTGGTGAACTGGCAACTTTGGCGAGTTAAGGCTCCAGACAGTTCGGGAAAAACGAAAGTAAAACCAATAAGAAACAATGGAAAGGCGTTATTAAAAGGGTAGCCAATTAAAAGAATATGGGATGGGTTTAGAAAAATGCCAAATAACACCAAAAATTAAGGGTTTAAAAGATGGAACTCGCCAAAATTCGAGATCTTTCTTGATTAGCTCTTGCCAGTAAAAACTAAAAACTCTGCGCCACCGAATTTGAAAGTTACGTGCGAGGACGGGCACCGACAAAGTTCGGTCAATGTTGTGGGACCGATTTCAAGACCATACCAGTCTTCATTGCCTTAAAAGACTCGGATCCCCAGCCCTAAAATGGATTTTAAATAAAGACTTTTCTAGTTAGCCTGACTAGATTATTTATGTGTTCCACTACTATCACCTAGGAATACGTCACATATATATATACATTATATTTTAATAGAATAAACTTACCCTTTTTTTCCTCAATTTTGCCTCTTCATCCTCAATGTTTCGTCTATCAACATGATGATGAGAATGATGCCTAGGCATGGGAGGGGGCTGAGGCTCCTCAGACTCACTATGCTCTTTATTTTTATCACCTGTTCTTTCGAGCATAGAGCCAATGTCTGCTAATGGATGATGCTGTTCTTGCATCATCTGTTGTTGTTTACGAGCTTGAAGATTTAATGCAAGAGCATCAATACGGCTGCCACCACGAGCACCTCGTTTTTCTTTAGTTTTCGATGGAATTTTTAATTGATTGGAGGTAGTCTGAGGTGTACTAACAGGGGTATTCGAGTTAGTACCACTAGAAGCACTTAAGTCAATAGGTGATGTTGGAGATGTATTAGAACTAGGAGGTGTTTCAATAGGTGGAGTTTTTCCTTTCTGAGGTACTGGCAATGGAGTAAAAGGAGTTGGAGGAGTTATACTAGGCTTGACGCGAAGGTCTAATGAACCTAAAGAAGTAGACATTCGAGGTGAAGAATTCTGATGTGCAGGAGGTGGTACACCAGTAACTGCAGGAACAGTAGGAGCAGGAGAAGGCACCGTTGGATGAGGGACTTTTTCTTCTATATGATCTTCCCAAATTTTATTTCTAAGAGAGGAAGATGCTAAGAAATTCTGTACATGTTGTAGCTGTTGTTGATGATGATGCTGCTGTTGCTGCATATTATGAGATAGAAGTTGGCGCAATTTTGCTGGGGGAAAAAAAATAAGAATAAGAATGATGCATAAAACATTTCTTAACATTCAATATTCGCAAAACATTAATGCAATGAATAAGTGTATCACATAATTTTTTTAAAACTCCATTAAACATATAAGAGAGTAACTTTAGAACAATTATTAATATTATTTCAATGATTTTACTTAAAATAAAAAATAAAAATAAAAAATAAAAAAAAAATTGATTAATTTATGATAATATTTATTTTCAATTGAAAATGGCAAAATTATGTGCCTTTATAGCCTTGATTTTTAAAAGTGGAAAAGAAAATTCCACTTCTATTGACTGAAACATAATTTTTCTAATCAATTGAAAACAGCTTATTGTTTTTAATTATAATATAATTATAATATTTTTAATTATTTATAGCATGTTCAATATTTAATTTCAGTCATTTCAAAATGAGAAACTCTTTAAAAAACTTCTTGATTTTTAATAACAGCTAAAATATTAGTTATTTATAAATGAATTAAAATTATAAATAATTTCATGGGGGAAAAAATTCTTAGTATCAGGATTAAAAATATTGATTTCTTGCAAAACAAAAGAATACAATTATCTAATACAGTCGAACCTTGTTAATGTGAATTTCAGAGGGTAATTTTTTTTTTTTTTTTTTTTTTTTTTTTTTATGTTATAAAAAGTTCATGCTATACATAACTAATCTTCATATAAGAATAAGTTTGGCGGGGATTGTGGAAACAATTCATCTTAAAAGTAGTTCATGTTAATGAGGTTCAACTGTAGTTCTTATTTTTAAATATTATTGGTAACAATTGAATAAATTAAAACTTAATCATAGATTAACTGATTCAAAGAAATTATTACATGAGAAGGCTTAGATGCTATTGAAATTTTCCCACAATAATGCATCACAAAAATTCCATACTTTTATAACCATTTAATAAAACACAAGCAATTATAACATCATTTAATATTAAAAATTTAATATTAAAACATCTATAATTATAATGTGAAATCAAAGTGCTAGAATTATAATAAGAAATATAAAATACTAGGAAACCCATGTGAAATGTCCGCAGTTTATTTATTATTATTTTTTTTTACCTTTAAAATTTGAAATTTATAACTCTTATACCAATTTCACCCTCCAATTAAAATTTTCATTCACCAGAAGCGAAATTATTATTAGTTTTTGTGGGATGAAATGTTAATGATAATTAAATCAAACCATTGAAAGAAAAGTTTCAAAATAAAATTCATCGTTGGTAACCCAGTTTTCATATTTCCCCAGGCAAGACAGCTTTAATAAAGGACCCCTATGGTGAGGTGACTTTTAACTTTTTGCCACCATGTTGGCAATATCCCTTTTATTTATTTATTTTTATTATTATTTATTCATTTTGGCATATCTTTTTGTTAAAACACTTAGTAGTACCTATTTTGTTGATACTTTTTATTATTGCGTTTTTCCGTCAGTTTATGAAAAAGTTCATATTAATTTTGTTTATATCTGAAAGTATTGCTGGGTTTAGAATGATGCTTGCAAAAATTGTAAAGATGCAACTTTTAAAAATAAATTTTCCTATAAAATGATCTAATCAGATAAATGTCATCATTTAAAAAAAATATTTTATTTCATCATATCTCTGAGCTGAGTCCGTGTGCTTAAACATTACTTGTATTTTGTTTTTTATCCTCGCATATTTTATTGTCACTATTGTATACTTTCTACAAAATATAATTGTAACTGGTCAATGTTAGAAAAATATTATATAGATACTTGAACTGGAATAAAGTAATAATTAAATATAGACATATGATTGATAAAAGATACATATAAACTACCGTAAAATCCTGATTATAAGCCCCCCTTCGAAAATAAGCCCCCTCCCCACTTTTAGAAAATTTTGGATTTTTTCCATAATCCTAAAAAAATTTTCCATAATCCTCTCTAATTTTTCATTTTGAGTAAAAAAAGCAATTTCTGAAATCTCATATTTTTAATGATTTTAAATAAATTTATTCTTCAAAAAGATTTTTTTTTACAGAAAAAATTACTGATTCCCCTCTTCTGTTTTAATAAAATAACAGTGAAGTGGAAATGAGAATCGTAACATAATTATAGCTCTATATTGAAATCGAAATTGACAACCTATTTTCCAGTAGATGGCAGCACCAATCTTAATTTCAGAAAATGCTCTTATAAGCGTCTTCAGCATTTATTAAAATAATAATTGAATGTATGAGTTCCTTTATTTATTTAACAAAGGTCGCATTTTTAAGAAATTACTAGCTTTATTTTTAATTTAGCTACTAGCTTTTAATTTAATTCTTAAAAAATTGATGTCATATTTTTGCAAAATTGTATGTTTAACAACAATATATGAAATGAGCTTTATGCATTTCTTATTTAGCTTAATATATACTCTTATTAATTTATATACTCCAAATTAATTTTTGATGACTTTGAAGATTTACCTTAACAATAGCAAAATGAAAATTTTTTAATTCATCTTCCATATTAACCATATGAAAAAAGTAATTTAAATTACAAATAAAACAAATTTGAATTAATAATTTAAAATTTATTTCTGTAAGTTACATTCAATTCTGGATCAGATAATAAACATTAATTTCATTCTCTGGAGATAGATGGCGCCATCACATCTTAAAAAAAAAAAAAAAAGAATTTTCTAATAATCTCGATTATAAGTTCCTCCCTATTTCTTACTGGTTTTGCATTTGAAAAACAGGGGGCTTATAATCGGGATTTTACGGTAATTTATACAACATAGAACTAATTCTTTAGAAATGAAAAAGAACATGATAACTGGCAATCTGAAGAATTAATACATCAAATAAATCCAATTTCTTGCCCAAAAGAGTATTTAGTATCGATACAGATTTGAATATTAAATAACAAATTAACCAATATTCTGCTTTAAATTTAGTCCAAATATTAGTTTTATTCACACATCATAAATGAAACATATTGTACAATCTTAAATTATAAAAATAGCAAAGTTATTCAACATACCTCGCTCCTCCTCTATCTCAAACCTTCTACGCCTTCGCCTCTTCCGAGACTTAGAAGATTCGTTCAGAGGCTACGGAAAAAAAATTTCCAGTTAAAATTTCAGCAAAAAATATACTAAAATGTATAACTTTAAAATATTACACAGAAAAAGCATTTATATATGCGCACCAACAGATAAAATCCAAAGTGGGAGGTAAGACATTTTTTTAGTGGTATTTATATACAGTAGAGGATCTTTATAACGCACTCCTTGAGACCAGAAGTAGTGTATATTATAGAATTTTGCATTATATAGATAATTTTACAAATTGTAAAACTTATTGAGTAATCGTGGTAAAATATTGCCTGGAATAGGTTATATGATTTGAACATTAAGAACCATTTCAAAAGATAATTTTTTTCATAGAATGAAATATAAATTCAATAAAATTTTTAAATTTACATAAATGATTATTTAAATAAATTAGCAGCAAATACATTTACACTATATTTAATTTTGCTTTTCAAATCATTTACCAGTATTTTATTTTCTGCAGTTTTGTTGAATTTTTAAGATCATGAAATTTAGTTTTCTAGTTAGAATTTCTTGTTTTAATACATTTTAAATGTTAATTCATTCATTCATGTTTAATTCATTAAAAAAAATATTTTTCATTTTTTTTTTTCCCCCCAACATCGTTCTTTCTCCTTTACATCTGAATTTGTTTCTACAATGGCTGTTCTCCTGTGGATTTAAAAATAAATTCTTCCTTAATCATACATGTATTAGAAATTTCAAAGTTTCTCATCTGATATTTAATTCCAACATGCCTTTATTTTCATTTATCATGCGATTAACAATTTTTGATGCTCACTGTAATAATTGTATTCTTCCTTTATTAATTAAAAACTATGAATTAGGAATATAAAGATGAAAGAATGTTTCAAACATTTATTTTAGTTGTGCGTGAATATTTCTTACATGCCAGATAAATAAGTTTCTCAAAAGAAAATTTTTAATGTTTACATCTAATCAGTAGTGCGTTTTATAGATCAATACGTTATATAGATTGGCATTATAAAGATCATCAATTGTATTTGCTTTAGGACAATGAGATAAAGAGACTTATGCTTCCATGCAATATGATGTTTCTCTTGTAATATTAAATTACTAAAAATAACTCTGTATTACTATTATTATTATTTACAAAAATATAAAGACATTTTAACTCATATTTCAAAATCTAGGAAAGAATCATGTTTCTCCCTTGTCCCACACTTACTGCTGCCCATGTATTTATATTTCGTAAGGAAAGGGGGGGGGGGGGGGAATTGTGGGAATTTTTTTTTTTTTTTCAGAAGTCTTTAAGAATCATTACTTTATCATTAAATAAAAAAGATGATGTGAAATTTGTAAAAAAAAAAAAAAAAAAAAAAAAAAAAAATGCACTGAAAATAAATATTTCAAAATGAGAATTTCTAATCATTAATTTAAAATATTTCATTTTATTCGGTAATCTATAGATATAAAGTAAGATGATAGTATGTGTGTCCTTTATAGACTCAAAAATTATTGAACCGATTTATGCATGATTTTTTGCAAATAGATCTGCGTACTCCTGGAGAAGTTTAAAGATTTTGAAGTGTTCGATCTGACAAATAGAACGGAAGTTAGAAGCTTCTTAAAAATCTGATTCATAGCACCATCTACATTTGAAAAATATACTTAAGATAGGCATAAACACTAATATTCATGTCCTTGAATTGTAAATATGGGTGTATAGTTATCATTCATTATACCAAAAGATGGGAAATAATGCAAGAAATCTGAATTGCCCAATTAAATTAATTTCAAATCAGTTAAAAATATATTAGCTAAAACCCTCATAATAGCAATCTTTAGAATTCTTTAATATTTATTATAAAACTTTTGCCAATTCAAAAAATCTTTATACGTTCCTTTACTTATTTATTTATTTATTGACATAAAGAGAAATATATTTAACATGTGCAATAAGACTGAAATAAAATTTACGAAAAGCTAAAACTGCATGGGGCATGTTTCTGATTCCAAAAATAGCTACCGATCGAAATATATTTATAAACATTTCAACTATTCAATTAAAAAAAAAAAACATTTAAATATAGTGACCAATGATGTGAGCAAATCTAAAAAATTTTGTTAACTAGAAGATTTTGCTCACATCATTGGTCACTACACTTAAATTATTTTTTTAAATGAATATTTGAAACTTTTAAAATATATTTTGATTGGCGACTATTTTCAATAAATCAGAACTACGGCCAAGTACAGTCATCATATGGAGCTGTTATTGAATGCAAATCATATTTAAATATTTAAGTTTCATTATGTTGATCAGAAACATGATTAATTTAAAATAAACTAAATATGTATTCACTTTAGGGAACAGTTTTAGTATACAACACCACTGGCTAAATTTGAAATTTGGCATTTAGATAATTCGAATGTTTCTTGCCAATGTCCTTAATTATACAATTATAATAGCTATTGTAATTCATCACCAAAAGGATAAAAAATATTAAAGTCAGGGCAAAAAACTGATAACCAGAGACATATCTGAAAAACTTATTCTGTTTTAAAAGAATTCACTTAACTTACATATTGCTTTTTAAGGAAAAAGATAAGAAAATTAATATTTATCATGCTGAAAGGGTGAAAGTTAAATCATCCAAAGGGAATAAAAAACATTAAGCAGGGAGAAGATGCATTTGGTGCTAATTCTCTTCCCACCACAAGAAAGAATAAATACTCCAGTATTTTATATAAGCTAATAATAGTATTATGCTGTAAAAAGCATATCATTTCTAAAATTAAAATTTTCTGAAATTAACTAACGACTTATATTCAAGATCAAATTTCTTTCCTATTTTTTAAGGATTAAATATTTCAGTTTTATAATTAGCTCTTAAATTTCACCTAAAATAATGTTAAATATAACTTAGTTTATGTTACATCGTAATAATAGAACATTTATTATCCCTAGATGGCACTACAAGTCCATGAGACCCTTTAACTAATTAAAGGGTCTCATGGACTTGTAGTGCCATCTAGGGATAATAAATGTTCTATTATTACGATGTAACATAAACTAAGTTATATTTAACATTATTTTAGGTGAAATTTAAGAGAAAATTTAAATTTTATTTTTTTAATTTAAGGCTGGACATTGACGGAAAGTCGGCCATCTTAGTGCCAAATCAGAGCGATCCCAATAGAATGGAATGCTTTTTCTTCGCTATTGACACTTTACTATACAACTTAAATGGAAGAAAATTGTATTAAATTTGTTCAGAAAATAAAATCTTTTTGTAAAAAAAAAATAGAACCGACTCCAAAGAGCAACAATTATTCAAACAACTAAAAATGAAATGAAATTGATAATTGCGCCTAAAAGTATAAATTCTTTTGCCAAACAACATAAACACTACAATTAATCATAACTTTTGAAGTCGGTGCAAAATTAGATAAAATTTAATTTTTTAACAGATTTTTTTTTAGACCGATAGCTACAAACGCTGTTGTCCCGAATGATCCATCTTCATAGTTTCATTTATTATTTTATAACTGTATACAATTGGTCCATTAGTGACATCTACAAAGAACAGTCAACATCCTTCGAAATTCAGTAATTATGTTTCTGAAACGTTAAATGAGTTTTCTTTACAAACTTGGTATGGCTTCAATATTTATTGTTCTTGGCAGTTTTTGGATTTGGCGATCAAATCATAATACAAAAATATACACAAGAGATGTATATTTTCGTAATATTTCATATTCTTGATTGCTCTTTTAATATATTAAAATAACCATGATTTTTGAAAGGAATTACACATGTTCGCAAGTTAATTTGGCTTTCGCTTTTCTTTTCACCAGGGACGACAGATACCATGTCAACTTTGCAAACCTTTGCAGCTTAAGAAATCTTAACTGTATTTGAAATAAAATAGTCTTCATCTGTGTTTTGTAAATGCCAAAGTTAGATGTATATTTCGAAAACAAATTGATTTTTTATTGAATAAAACTATGAATTTTTATTTAATTTTGCACTGACTTCAAAAATTATGATTAATTGTAGTGTTTATGTTGTTTAGTGAAAGAATTTATACTTTTAGGTGCAATTATCAATTTCATTTCATTTTTAGTTGTTTGAATAATTGTTGCTCTTTGGAGTCGGTTCTATTTTTTTACAAAAAGATTTTATTTTATTCCTTTCAGTGGAAATGTATTCATAGAGAACATGAGAAGGAATTCGATGGCAGTCTCACATATCGGAAGGAAAGTGACAAACTTTAAAAATTGTAATTTCGAGTATATGCCACTGAAAAAAAAAGATGAAGTGCTCCAATGTGTGCAAAAAACGTTACGTTTCCATCTTGAAAATTATCCACTTGAGAGGCAGTCGTGTCAGTTTTATTCAAGTCAGTGCTTTATTTTAAAGTTAATTTTTCTCACATACTGCATTTTAAATGTGTCATTTCTTCCCCTACTTTATATTGTTTTCGAGATAGAAACGCTATTTCTGCAATTGTCCACCGAAGGTGCTGTAAGCGGTTGCATCTCGTAGCGCATGGCCTCTTTATTATACTACAATTATAAGTGTAGCTGCAGCCGTTCAGCATTTAAAAGAATGTAAACGGACTTTTGTGAGCACCCTATAATTTGTTTAGATCTTAATGAAATCATAATGGGACCTATTTCATGCCAAGATATTCACAACAAAGAATGTAATGAAATCGAAGCATCTGTTATGAAGTTATAAGCTAACAAACAACAACAGCAACAACAAAAATAAATGGCTTGAATTAAGAACCCCTCCTTTGTTAATTCAATTAAAAATGACAATGCATTATACGATGTGACCGCTTATAGTAACCGTATTTTGAACTACATAGCATATGTGTGCTACGCTACAACGTGTGCAATGTAGCTCAAGTGTGCATAGTGCATACTTGCCAACCAATTTCAATAAAAAAAGGGAAGATTTTTGTTGAAAAACCAGAAGATTTCATAAAAAAAGGGAAGATTTTTTTTTTTAATTTCTCTTTGACGTAATCAACAGTACAGTTTTACAATTTTAATATTTAGAAGCAATCTATAAAAACGTTTTACTATAGATTGATTATACTAAATATATAAAGTTTTTAAATGAAGTTATTCCTCTTCAACATATAAATATCTACATAACAGAATCTGTAAGAAATTTATTTAACAATAGACGAAAAACTTAGTTAAGTATAACTAATTTTTTAAATAAATAGAAAATGATTTTTGTGTATGTACATTAATCATACATATAAAAAAACGTAGCGGTAGCTAATTATTAGTTTCAAACGTGCATAAAACAAACTGAGTATTAATTTTCTTAAATTGATTTGGAAAATATTTTCCTACCTGAAAAAAATTCATTTTTTTCCCATGTTTACACATCTATATATATAAAAATGAATGTTTGTCTGTATGTTATTTATAAAATCGTAAACGGCTTGACCGATTTCGATCATTCTTTTTTTGTTTTTTTCCTTATAGGTCAGGGATGGTTTAGGAAAAAAAAAATTGGAAAAAATCTTTAAAATTAATTAAAATATGAAAATAATAAACTTATTGACTTATATTGACTTAATATAAGCCATTTAAATTTTTAATTGTTGCCAAAAAAAGTTTACGAGATATATTTATTTATTGTTTTCAGCATAAAATGAAATATGCGTTCATGCGAAAAATAAGAAATTACTAAATGTTAAATTGGTCGATGAGAAAATGACACATTATAATTTTAAAATAAAATAGTAATATTACAAATCTAACATATTTCTTCTGAATTTTATTTCACAGCATTTTTTTTTATATACCTCAACTTCAGATTTTTTTTTTTTTTTTTTTTAGTATGGCGGATGAAACACGCTTGGCATAAAAGTTAATTCAGCATTATGGTAAAGGTATTTTCTTATTGATAATTCTTGACAATTTTTTATAATTTTGATGCTGAAGTAGATCGGACATTTTTCGCCAAGGAAAACATAGAAAGAAATATGCAAGCGAAGTGATGACGTCACTGGCCGTTCGTGGATGCAAGAAAAATATTTCCTATGTTAAACGCCCATTAGATTTTTTGTAAAAAATTATTAAAAATCGAGGAAAAATATTTCCCGATTTTAATCCGCATATTTAGGTATAGATATGTATTAGTTATGTCCATGCATTAGATTAAGTTATTTTTGTTGTAAAATTGACAAAATTTGAATTTTTAATTTCAAAACTCTAGAAGAAAAAAAAATGGCAAACTTCCATATTCGATTGAAAACACAAACATTTAATTTCAAAGGATGATATTAACACAATAAATATCCAACTAATATACTGATTAAAAGGGAAATGATAAATATTCTATCATAATTTGAAGTCAAATTTGTTTTCAAATGTCTAAATAAAGTATCTGATATAAGATACTAATATGTTGTAGCGGAATAGATTTGATATCGGTCATCCTTGGTAGAAAAATAAAATATCGCCAAATTATTTGGCGAACATAATTTAATTCCTTTCAAAAATCAACTCATTTTAAGACAGTAATGAATAATATGAAACAATATTTCGTACAATGCATATTACGAAAATATACATCTGGCATGTATATTTTCGTATTACGTTTTTGATCACCAAATACAATAAGCGCCAAGAACGATAGAGTTTTGAAATTTAAAATTAAAATTTTGTCAATTTGACAGCAAAATAACTCAATCTAACACATGCACATGATAACTAATACATATGTGTACCCAAATATGGGGATTAAAATCGGGAAATAATTTTCTTCGATTTTTAATCATTTTTTACAAAAAATCCAATGGGCGATTGACATAGGAAATCATTTTCTTGCATCCACGGACGGTCAGTGACGTCACACTTCGCTTGCGTATAGGAACAATAATCGCATAAATTTTATTTTGGTCTAAAACGGCAACAAAAATTTAAAAGTCGCCAAGGGCATTAAGGCTGTACCATGATCAAGTTTACATACTAATTTATTTATTTTTCTATATACCAACTACTATTAACTAAGCATGAAGTATATATAACCACAAAATAATAATTGTCTCATGCGGTAAAAGTTGCCGATCATAGCATATTGTAATATTATATGTGGCTTGAAATTGCTGTCATTCTATGGTTGATTGATTAAATCAAATAAATATAGGAAATAACTTGAGACCAAATATTATGTACATCACATATAATGTTGTTCATATGTAACTGGGATTCAGATATAAAAGAGCTACTTCAAATTTTTCGATACTGTCCGTATCGAAACTGTTATGTATGATAAGCAACCAAATGGAAGCCCACGGTAAGCCATTGTCGCAGGCAATAGGGACAGGCACCGGAGATTGCAAGGACGAACAAGGCGCTGCAAGGAAACCCAAAGCAAGCTTTTGACCGATTTCAGTTTTTTTTTTTTTTTTTCATAAAGCATATAGAAAAGAGTTTGCCAGCGAAGCGGGCAAAGCCGTCCAAAATTGTTTAAGAACTAAAATATTATTCAACAATTCGCCGGGAAATGAAAAAAAAAAAAAATCATTTATTTGTAAAAAAAAAAAAAAAAAAAAATTGAAACTCATAAATATTATATGGATTTCACCACATAGTTAAAATTTTAATTAACCAGTCACCAAATTATTATTAGAACCAGATTAATATTGTGCAATAGTGAACTAAAATCATACAAAGAAAGGTTTCGAAATAAAATTCATAATTGACGACCCAGTTTTTATACTTCCACAACGCAGTACTGTTTTAGTACAGAATCCCTATGGACGAATTTAAAATTTTTATCGCCATGTTGGCGATAACTTTTTATTTATTTATTTTGGCATTTTATTTTGGCTTTCAATGAGTTACAAATTTTTTTGAGTGTACTTTATCAGAATCTGTTTTGCACAGCACCACAATGATAAGGTTTCATTTCATTACATATTATGATCAAACCGTCAGTTCCCACACATACACATCAAAATTTCCACGTGAACGAAGTCGCGGGTAACAGCTAGTTTGGTATAAATATGACATACAAATATTTAATTTAATTGAGGAAAAATAAACAGATTCATTAAATTCAGCAATGAAGATTAAAAAATAATTACATACGTGAGAAATATTGAGCACTTCCTATTGCTTTATTGTTTCTAAAATTGATCATTGATCACAAGCCGGGGAAGGGGGGGGGGAATACAAAAATAATTACAGAGTAAGAAATATTAAACTCTTTCAACTCTACTTCTAGAATCTAATGAAAGAAGTTTAAAATTAATATTATCATTTATGTTGCAGATGGATAAAGATTAGGAAACAAAAGACTTCTGCAGAACATTTGATTGCTGATCACTAGTTGGAGATAAATGAAGGGGGAAGGGGGGGGGGCAAAAATAATTACATCAGCAAGAAATATTTAACAATTCTATTTCTTTACATGTTATATAATCTCATAAAGCAAGTTTGAAATGAATATTGACATTTATGTTATGGATGGAAAAAGATTGGGAAACAGGAGTTTTCGTAGAACATTTGGGCTTCCTTTTTAAAACGAACGATATCCGCGACTTTTTTAAAAACGGAAGATATTATCGTGTGTCCGGAAGACCGGAAGATACGTTAAAAAACCGGAAATCTTCCGGGAAAACCGGAAAAGTTGGCAAGTATGATAGTGTAACACTAACTCTGCTATTTTCCATCAGGTGATGCTGTAAACAGTTTCATCTTGTAGCGCATGGCCACTTTACTATACCTACATACCACTTTTATGACTATAGCTGCAGCCATTCATCAGTTAAAAGAGTTGGGACTGATCTTTTTGGGCTCCCTGTATTTTCTTTAGATCGTAAAGATATTACAATGGGACCTACTTCAGACCAAGACCTTTTCAACAAAACAAAAAGTATCAAAACCGGAGTATCCGTTCAGAAGTTATGAGCTAACCAAAAAAAAAAAAAAAAAACATATGCTTTGAATTGAGACCCTTCCTCCTTTTTGAAGTCGGTTAACAATGCAGAATTATATATATATATAAAAAATTTCGTCGGGGAAAAAAAAAAAAAAAAAATTTTTTTTTTTTTTTTAGCCTTTGATAAAATATGGTTACTTTTTCAACTCCGATTGAAAAACTGAAGAATTTTTTGTTATATATTTCTATATTAAGCAAAATACCTTGATTGTGAAAGTAATTTTACTTTGTTTTTTCTGAGGACATACATTTTCTATTTAAAAAAGATAGAAAATTTTTAACAAAAATATGGTAATCTTAGTTTTTGTCAAGTAATTCATGAATAAATGTTAAAGTATAGCAGAAGAAAGGAAATTATTTTTTATTATTTTATAAAAATATTTATGTAATATTTTTACAAGCAAAAAATACATATTTTATTTATTTCAATTACACATTATTATTAATAATGACATAATTATTTATTTTTATAAAAACTTTTGTACTTCTCTCTCTTAAAATGAATCTTGTGAATTATTTTTCATTTTATCAATACCCTTTACGGTCTTTAAATCCAAAAAAAAAAAAAAAAAAACTGGTCTGGTGTATAATATCCCACACAATTTCTATTATGCACTTTTACACATACTATAAGCTCATTTTAGAGACAGTGTAGTTTCAAAACATAAAATTGACCTAACTAACCACATTCCCAACAATCTTCCTCTAGTACCAAACTATTACATATGTCATAAAAACATATAAAACAGAGTTTATATAGCAAGTTTAAAGAAATTTGGTAAAGCTGCTTTTTAAAACATTAATTTAAGAGGTAAAAATTAACATATCTTATCAGGATGCCTATCAATTTTCACATAATGCATGCAGCAAAAGATATCTAAAAAGTGGTTTATGTATCAAATTTGAAGAAAATCATTGCCATTTTTGAAATAATGAATTTAAATACCACTTCCAATTTTTACAAAAACTTGGCAAATTCCTCAGTTCATCGAAAAACAACAATTACATGCATCTAAATTAAAGGATAACTAAAAGAGAACTAATATGGAGAGTTTGAAGAAAATCCATAAAGCCTTTCTTTTTAAGAAACCCATTTACAAGACATAAAATTACTTTTTCTGAAGTAACTAGCTATTACATATAAAACGACATATTTAAAAGGTTTATAACGCAACAATTTTTACCAAAAGTTAACAACATCATCTATACACAGGACATGTCTTATTGATGAAGTTTCAGGATTTTATCTTTTTTGTTTTAGGAATATGATGGTGAGGAGATTCCCCCCACACATACACACTAACTAATTTTCAAAACACTTTTTTGAACTTCCAACACCTTGAAACATAAAAATCTGGGAAAAATTCAATAATACAGTTTATGACCAAATACAATACTTCCGTTACCTACAGTAGTCAGGTAATGGAAACAAAATTTTCAGATTTTTGTAACAGATTTTTCATAAATATGAAAAAAATAAAAATACATAAAATTTTTTCAAAAAGGAGCCCTAATAGAATTTTAAAAAGTATTCATAAAAATATATGGAACAACTACT
This sequence comes from Salticus scenicus, assembly GCA_963930645.1. Taxonomy (NCBI): domain Eukaryota; kingdom Metazoa; phylum Arthropoda; class Arachnida; order Araneae; family Salticidae; genus Salticus; species Salticus scenicus. The sequence goes on along the minus strand of OZ005655.1, from coordinate 217,035,310 downwards.
GGGAAGTACATAAACTATAGAGTGCATGCTCCATAATCTATATGAATTATAATATAATAGCATCAAGAGTACTGGAATAACTGTTTTGACAATAAATCAAAATGTGTAGATATTTATGTGCGTTATGGATGGTTCATTAAAATAGCTACATTTCCCCCCTTATTTATTAAACAAGGTGTAGCAAAACTAATGGTCACAATTGTAAGAAGTGACAGAACTTGCCAAAACAAACATTTTCCCCCATAGAATGTAGGGTTGCTTAGAAAGTAAAGGGTGAGCTGCAAAAGGGGGTGCTTTCTCTGGAGTGGATGAAACATCACCTTTCATAAATGCATTATTTAGTTATTTGTTGCCAAAGAAGCAGCAATATTCAAATGCAGAAAAAAAGAAAAGATATGTACCTTATGTATGGAGTTGCAATGTCAATGTCGTAGAAGTGGTAAGACTTTACCAGGAACTATTTCTAAACAGGGTGTTGCTTTGAGAAGATTACAAAGATTGCCCAAGCAACTCTTGGAGATGGACTTTTATTTTTTGGTCAAAGACATAATATGGGTCTAACACTGAGTATGAGAATGACAAACTGAACAGAGACAATCCTTGAGGCAGTGGTCAACCCTCCTGAACGATGCACCTGAGAAATAGCTCCAGACCAAGTTGTCAGCCTATGAAGATGTGGCATGTGCTGCATGAAGAAGGATTACACCCTTCCATCTCCAGCAGGTCAAAGCTTAAATTAAACAAATTTGGCAAGTATCTTTTACCAGACCACCTAAACAGTACTCAAGGAAAGTAACAGAATTACCTCATTTTCTTTCAGCAAGTACTACCTGATTTTCAACAAAATGTATTAAATTACATTTCCCTAGGATTGTGTGAAATTACAAGGACATTGCCTTTCTGAACAGATGAATTGGCTACGATGGGACCATCTCTTCTTGGCCTTCCAGATCTTTAGATGTGTCCTTCTAGATTATTTTTTCTGGGAACAGCTAAAAACTATTGTTTAAGAGACACCAATTGAATTACCAGAGAATCTTGTCACCTGAATAAGTGGCATAGCTGCAGACATTAAACTCCATTGCCAATGTGAAGTCTGTATTGCAGCTGGTGGTCACTCATATTAGCATTTGTGGTAAAATTTTCAATAATAAAGAATCTTTACCCTTTATTATTAATCTTTATTGTAGTCTATTGTAGTCTCCATTTTCACCAAGCAGGTACCCCTCTTACATTTTCTTTCACTTTCCAACCACCATTGTAAAGTGAATTTTTTTTTTTTTTTTTTTTTTTTATAGGTTCTATTACTCTTACAGTTGTGACTATTAGTTTTATTACATCCTGTATACTTATAGGTATGTATACTTATACTCCTGTAGTGCGTAATAATGTTACTAAATACAAGTGTACATAAATAAGAATTCCCACTTTGTCTCACCACACAGATTAGATGTGATAATGTGTAAACAATACTTTTATATGCATAGTGGTCAAAGAAATTCTCATGTAAATTCTGGATATTATGCATATCTTACCTCTGATAGAGTACAGCACAAGTAGCAGTTATCATTGTTTTAGTAAAATAATAAGTGAACATAAAAATTATAGAATTCTGCTGGGTAAGAAATAATTGGAGATATAACAATTTTACCATATGCAGATTTTTAACACTTACACAAACTCTTCTGCAATCATTTAGCTGTTATAAACTGTAGCTCAATGGTTCCCAAAATTTAATAGTTTTACAACAAAATTCTTCTGAATATAACTAAATTCAAAATCTCACTACATTTTAATCATTACTTTAATGCACAACATAAATATAAATGGATAGAGAAAAAGAAATAAAAAAAACTGAAGAAAGACTATGAAATACTTACCCTTTAGTAATGTCTTTAAAGCATCAGTATTTGAAGGCACACTTTATTTTAAGGAGTGTTACACATATATTTATTTGCATTTTTCTTTTAAACAAAATCAATATAAGTGGACCTAATACACAGAGGAACATTAAAATGAGCTAATTTTTTTTTTTACTAATACTATAAAATAATTTTGATATATTCTGAATGCCTTCCTGAGTTTAAGATGTTTGGGAACCACTGGCTTTTCTAATATATCAACTAAAAAATTTTCAAAGCACAGAGGGATGAAAAAATATAAACTACAATAGCAAGAAGCTTTAGCATAAGACACCAATATACTCACAGGAGTAGGAATAGAATGTGTAAGTGGATTTTTATGCAACAAACTGAATTCTGCAGGGGAGGGAGTAGGTATATCAGGTAATAAAGGTTCTCTCTGAGGCGTATGCTCAGGAGTAGCTTGAGGTGTAACTTCCCCACTGTGTCCTTGGCTCGACACACTTGGGACTGGAGATGCTCTATGAGAAACTGGACTTGCAATAACAGGTGGATGAGGGATAGGAGTGCTGGCAGACAGCACATTGGGGAATGTAGGCAAAAATGTGTGCCTAATAATAGGCCATTCATTTTTTTCCACAGCATGTACAATGTGCTCTAATCTAATCTGCAGCACTTTATCCTAGATAAAAGGAAGTAAGAAAAAAACATCACAGTATGTTTTAAAAATCTGCTATTGAATATAAAATAGCAGTGAAAACTTTAAATAATAATACAGTCGAACCTCGTTGACATGAATTACTTTTAACATGAACTGTTTAAATAGTCCTGATCAAAATGAAGATTAATTTCTGAGTTACTGATAGCATGAACTACTGATAACTTTTAATTCCCCTTGAGATTCATGTTAACGAGGTTCGGCTGTAATAGTTATAAAAAGTGAAATTATTAGTCCTAGATTGAAATTTTTTTAACTTGAGAATACTAATATAAAAAGACAGGTAGAAGGAAACATTGACTCTTGAAAAAAAAAAAAAAAAAAAAAACATCCAACTTTTAAAAGTAAAAATGCTGAATGAAGTGCTTGCAATTTCTCAAGTTTACAGAAGCCATGGGATAGTGCTCAGTAAAATACTGCTTGTAAGTTGCATGACACTCTTAAGCCACTTAAGCATGCCTCTATCACATTAGTCTTTCCTAAAAAAATTCTCCATGCACAACTAATATCATATATTTATTCCTTACTAGCAATGTTGCTTTAGAAATGTAATTACCGGAGATTTTTTTTTTTTACAGTTTGAAATTTAATGCTTTGAGTCTGATATAGAAAATTTAAAGAAAAATGAATTTGATCTTTACTTATAGAAAAAATCTGATTTCAAAGATTTGGGGAAGAAAACCATGATAATATTTAAGAGTTAAAATAATATTAATGTCTTAATGAGAGCTTGAAACTAAAAGCGATGACATAGAAAACCTTACTTATTCACACATTTCCAAACAAAATGAGTGTTTTGTGAATTTTTATTTTAATTTATAAAACATTTTTTGCCAATAAATAAAATGATTAATATTATTATCATGCCTGATATTATTTAATGCTGGTTAGTTTAAATGAACTGCTAAACTATACAATTCTTGAAAAGAAATTTGCCACTTCCAAAAAAAAAAAAAAAAAAAAAAAAAAAATCTGGCTATTGACAATGCTTTGATTGCAGACTGATAGTAATAGCTTTTATGGGCTAAAATCAAAAATAAAACTATGATTTTTTTATTAGCAATAGCCATATACAAACATTACATTGCCAAACCTCCTTTTTAAATAAAAACAGAACCTTTCCAGATTAGGCTATCTCCTATTCATCAATAACAACCTTTCTATAACACAATTAACATTTCTTCTTCTTCTTTTTTTTTTTCTTTTTTAAGATTCTGCAGAGCAGACAAGTTGTACATTTGACAAATTACTCTGGGAACAGCCAAACAATGAATAAACAAAATGTTTTTGCTTTCCCCCCTTACAATTTAAAAACATGTCTAAGTAAAACAGTATTTTTTCTCTTTTTCTCAAGCAAGATGTCTATTAAAATCTGCTTATTAAAAATAGGAATTATAGACTTAGAAGCTAAATAGATAAGAGTAAAATGACATTAACATTAAAAGTGTCAAAAGACAGAGAGTATAATTTGCATATTGCAATTTCCATAGTTTTAAGCATACTATCATCAGTGCAGAATATCAAGGTGAATTAATGCCCTTAAATATATCAGAATTATTATAATTTCTACCATTTTTAAGACACATTTTCCCTAATTTCCTATAGGCTCAAAATTTCTACAATTCTATTGGCTGGTTAATCCCTCTAGAACTTGCTTTGTTGGTATAATTAGGAGCACTAATTCATCTTATTCACAGGGGTAAAACCTGCCTGAGATGCAAAAACCCTGAAAACTGCTACTTGCATGGAGAATGAATGGTGAAAAGAGACATATTAGTGATACAGGTAATTTCTGGCATATAATTTGCAGGTCAGATAAATCAGTTCTACACCAGAAATTTTAATTAACAATGTTATATTTGTATGACATATAGTTATTTCTGCGAATTAAAATTTTTACAAAACGTATTTATCTAACCTGAGTATTATACACTGTAAATTATGGTACTACACGGCTATTATTAAAATTATATGTTTGTATCTATAACAAGTGATATTTATACTTCATGGATGAAAGTAAAAAATTTTGTTGGACTGAAGTATAAAAATTTTTCTATAATATCAGATAAAATATAACTTGCACAGAATGTATGTAGATAATGAAAACATACATTTCTGAGAGTTACATTAATTTGCATAAGTATGAAAAGTTAAGAAAATTATTTATTAAATTAAATGAATTAAGATTAAAAAGAGTGCATTCAGAAAAAAACTGGGGCCCTTTTGTTGTTTTTTCACAAAATTCAAATTCATAAAATTTGCCTACACAATTCAAATTCATAAAAAAAGACTCTCACAAAATTTTCTTATATATTTTTATAAGAAAAATTCTTTTATAATTTTTTTTCCATGTTTTCAGTATTATTTAAAATGTCCATCTGTATTTGATTCAACAAAACATTATTAATTTGATATTAAACATTACACAGAGTGACTACTAAAATGGAATGTTTTATGCAATACATTTTTAGAAAAATAAGTTCCAAAAATTAAAACTTGGAACAACTTGAAAATGAAAAGTAATATAAAAGGACATAAATTTTTCTATCCTGTTTTGTATTATAACACATAAAAACAGACGGAAATCTTTCACCCATGGATCTCTGAATACAAAGTGAATTAAACATTCAAAATAAGAAATTTCTGTAAGTAAAATATTTTAACATGAAATACAAAAAGCACAAAAAAATAAAAAATAAATAAATAAATTCCGGGTAGCTCTTGAAAAGTTTCACCCCCGTAATTTTAAATATTATGACAGTAAGTACGCTGAAAGCTTCTAAAATTGCAGTATGTAAATCATACTTTTTATTTTTTGCATTTTAAATATTAATGTCACTTTACGTTTAATCAGTTGTTTATTAATTAACAAATATGCCATTAAGACATGCTAAAAAAAATATCTAATATTTCACAAACATATTTTCTTTTCTTAAAGCAACAGACAGGGGTGGGGGTGGGAGGGGGATGCACAATAAGAAAAGCATCAAAAGAATTAAGACTGTACATTACACATAAACACAATTCAGAGATAAACTAAAAATGATCACTTACCTTCGGCCACCTGACTGCATTTCCATTTGAAAAAGCAAGAAGCTGAGCTACAGTAGGTTCACCCATTTCAGGATCAAAATTATAACTAGCTTGACTCATAATATCATCATTCTGAGATATACATCCCTGCAACAGCAATTTCATCTTCAAATGAAAAGAATTAAGGATAAGTAATTTTGTAAAATTTCAGATCCAAAATGAAAAACAGATTAACACATTAGAAATTTGTGTCTTTGGAATTTTTGTATACAGCAATTAATAAATAACAAGCATCAACTAATCAAGTGGTGGTGTGTTAATCTACATTTTCTATAAATCAGAAAAAGTAATTGCTTTTATTAATTATTTTTCATACATGCATTTCTTTTGAAATTTATTAGTAAGATTTATTTATTCTTGACACTTTAAAATTTTCCTGACTTGCCTAGTCCACCTCTCTTCCAATTTTGAAATGCAACATTTTATAAATCAATATTTTAGGCTTGGCATTTCTTAGGTTCAACTTAAAGACTAGTACTGGTATTTGTAGGGTTGATTGCTCAGGATTTTTCTTGACATAAATTCTGAATAATTAAATTATTGTCTTAACATAAAATGCATTTAGTATGACAGGGATCTACATAACTTTTATTTTTTTATAGTTTATTTGTTTGTTTATTTTAATAATGAAAATTTTGATTGGTTCATCAAGGGTTCCTACAGTATAACAGTTGCAGCTAATTGCTCAAATACATAATTTCACTACCATCTGCTGTACAGTGTTGCCAACACAAACTCCCCCCCCCCCCCCCCCCGCTAAAAGTACACTTGAAAATCCGCTAAAATTTCAATTGTCTAGTGTAGCACCAGTGCAATGTAAAATCCAATCCGCTAAACCTTTATTTTTTCCAATTGATCGTCTCAATAATCCACTAAATTTAGCATAAATTCTGCTAAATTGCCAACACAGCTGCTGTAATACAAAATTATTTTGACACTAAAAAATTATTTTTTTCTTTCCCAAAGCCTATTTTCAAAATATATCATTATTTAGCAAAAATTATGAAAATGCCCACTCTTTTTAGTGTCTCATTGCTCGAATGTCCAATATTTCTGCAAATTAATTATAAAAATAAGTAATTTTCTCTCTCTCTCTCTCTCTCTCCTCCCCCCCCCTTTTTTTAAGAAACATTTTTAAAAACATCATGATTTTGTGAAAAAACAGTTTTAAATTCATTGATATTTGAGATAAGAATAAATTTTAATTTTGCCAATTTTTGTCAAAGGTATGTCTTAAGATTGTGAATTTTTGGACATGTTTTAGTACTTTTATGAAAGGTGTGTTTCTAAGATGGTATATTTATATAACAGGTTGATAGGTCCGGTTTTTTTAGACCTAAACAACTTCTATATATTCTATGAAAAAGATTCTACATTTACAAATGTATAAGTTTTCATAAATGTAAGTCTGCACACATAAAAGAGTTTGATTCTATAAATTTTGTTTAATTAATCTCATACCTCTGTTATAAATGAAATATACAATATTTTGCACTATCAATAGAAAAAAATATTCACTACTCCTTTCGTTTCTCTTAGGAAAAGAGTAAACCGCCCAGCAGTGATTTTCTTGTCATTTCGAGCTCTGATGATGGCCTGTCTGGGCGCAGAAATATATAAAGGCTCAAATTTTATAAGGATTTTAATAAAGGAAAAGAGTAAACAAACCACCCAGCAGTGATTTTCTTGTCATTTTGAGCTCTGATGATGGCCCGTCTGGGTGCCGAAATATATAAAGGCTCAAATTTTATAAGGATTTTAATAAGGTATTTTTAATTTAATAAGTATATTGAACTTAATCCTTTTTAAAACTTTTTTAAATGTAGTAATGTTCTATTTTGATTTTATGTTTAAATTTCTGAGGTTTGTGGTAATGCGATAAAAATACTGGTTGTATATTTTAGTTATATTTTTATAAGCATTTAAAGTTTGAAGATTATAATGTTAAATTCATGTCACAACTTATTTACATCGTCACAAAAAATAACTTGATTGATATAATTTTCTTTTTACGAGACACAGTGAAGAAACACAAATATAATCCATAATTTTTGACTTAAAAATAAATTAAATTATGAAAAATATTAATTCATATTAAAAATTATGAATTATGTTATATATTAATTTTTACATAAAATTAATCCTTATGCTTAAAAATATGGGTGTACAAATTTGCAGCTTATTACTATTATTATTTTTCAAGTTATAATTAACCCATCAAATAACAAACATCAACTGTATGAATTCCACTGAAAAACTTGGAATTTTTGTATGTTTTGAGTTTCAATGTGCATTTCTAATCAGATGTAGTTTAAATAATTTTAAAAAATATTTTGTTAGAAGATGGGTTATAATTCCAAAATGGGAGATTTGGCATTTAATAAGGGTAGAATAGATGTTGATAAACTGCAGAATGCCTTTAAAATATTTTTCTTGATTCCTCTTTATTATAATTTCAGAAAAGAACTGTTTTATTTCATATGCATTGTTTTTTAAAACCCTGCATTCGAATGAGTTATTTTTGGTGATTTTTTTTTCTTATGCAGTAAAAACAGACGCTTCTTTTTGAATAATTAAAAGAAGTAGAACTTAAATTGCAAACTTTTTGAAAAAAAAAAAATTACCAATGAAGCTAGGCACTTCAACATTCAATGTAAAAAATAAAAAATATATGCATCTGTCGTGTAGTACGACATCGTGTTTATTTAATTTTAATCAATTCCGCATTAAACTTATCAAAATCGATCCATCATTGAAGCTTCAGACTAAATTCCATTAGGTTGGTTGGTTGTAGGATTTAAGGCCGATTGACTCCTGATGTGTCCTAGGCCTTGAGGGGGAATGCCCTCCGTGGGGGTCTTTCTAAGGGGTCCTAGCCCGTATTTACGCGAGTTTCGGAGGAAACCACGGAAAACTCCGAACGGCTAGGTCGATGAGCGCGACCTGGGATCGAACCCGGCACCTCCCATCTACCAGCTTTGAGCGCAGAACCGCTCGGCCGCCTAAATTCCATTAGGTTTCACTATTCTACCGTTTTGCCCCTGCACAATTGCTTTGCAGCAACGCTCGAATTTTCACTCTTTCGTTCTTCCGTTGCGGACCCTACTAGCTTTACGGTAGGGTACGAGGGCGCTCGCTCTGATTGGCCAGGCAGCGCCGTGACGTTTTAGGAAGCTGGTTCTCATCTACCGCGATCTTCTAGTAACAGAAGAGGACTTGCCATGGGATAGTGAAGACGCATTCGGGTATGGCTGCGCTCGCGCGCGCGCCATGTGCGTTTTACGAAATTGTCCGCGTGCTGATTTCTATCTAGTTTTTCATCTTCATATATCGTTAAAATAGACAGAGTTGTTAATAAATTAATTTAACATATCCAATCAGTAGTGTATTATAATATGTATTTTCAAATTTTAATGGAATTTAGTTCGTAAATCGCAAGGATTGAAATGGATTATAATTCCTTCTGTGGCTACATCATTGCGTGCAACCAAGATGACACTAAGCGGTCCAGAGCCCATTCCTGATGATTATTGATCCATTAAAGTATTATGGAAAATCTATCTATTGCCTTCGCCTGACTTATTTTTGGAATTTGGTAAGAACTTTCTTATTTTATTCTATCTCGACTGAATCTCCCTACAGTGCATCCATAGCGAGTCTGGCTAACGCCGAAGGGGTTTTTGTGCTACACAACGCGCCTCTTTCTCGTCAGTATTATAGTCCACACGATCACAGCTTTAATTTTTAAGCCATAGAATTTTAAGAACCTTTCGTTGCATAAATACTATATTATGATATACTCTAAAAATTAAGTTGATAGCAGTACCCAGAGTCTGCTATACGACAGCATCTTAAAAAATTCTCAATTAACTGTCCTCACAATAGGAGCTTTGGCGCCAATTTGTTAATTAAGCAAAATTTACTAAACATTTTAGCTACACTACGCAACAATGTCAAGGGAGAAAAGAAAAAAAAAGTATTTTAAAACATTGGTGATAGCAAACAGAAATCTTGTTTAATAAAGAAAACAAGCCCTGTGTTTCCGCATTTCTCTTAAAAAACACAATAAATAAATAAAGCATATTCGTTTTTAAACCCTTAATTTACATTGGCAAAATATGTGAGTCTGTGTTATTAACCACATTGATTACTGATGATAAAATTTGATTCATTTAAATACTAGTGCATGAAATCAATTAAATAGACAAAAGACTATTGTTTGGGAAAAAAAAAAAAAAAAAAAAAAAAAACTTTCTTCTCAACCATTGGAATATAAGGCAGACTTGTTAAACCAACTTTTGACAACAGCCAGGATTGAAGGTTTAAATGAACATTAATTTAGTTTAAATATTCCTCTTTTTTTTTTTTTTTTTTCTGTTATTTCTAGCATACTTTAAGCTGAAAAAATTAATTTCATAAAATTATTTTAAATAAAAAACTATATTTTCTGAGAAATTATAAAGCATTCTGTACAGCTTTATACAGTTAACTAAGTATCATTAAAAATGTTTACTATATACTTCATGTAAGTGCCCAAATGATACCTTACTGTAATTTATTTGAAAATATGTAAATTCTGCAATATTGTTTTTTTAATCTGTATAGTTTGCTCATAAAATTTTTATTCATCCTCATGCAATATCAGTATTAACATCAATTTTCTTAAACATTTATGTATATAAGAATGGATAAAAATAGGTAAATTGAATTAATTAAAAACCCATTTTAAATGTGTGAAAATCACCAGTAAAAATTATAAATCACTAATATTTCATAATTAATTGCCCCTTTGAAGTTTGTTTCATGGCCGAAGACTTTATTATGCAGAAATTAGAAAATGACATAAATTATAAGTCGAATTTAGCAGTTGCAAAGTCTTGCATAAAAACTAAGCCCAGAAATTCCAATAAGATACCCGGGAAAAATGCTTATCCAATGAGGAACTATGAAATCATGATCAAAAAGCCGAATCATAAACATTGAGAGAAACTTCTACCATGATTTTCAATAGCTAAACAACTTTACAAATACTTCTGGGCCGAAATTATGCAGAAGCGATATCGCCCGAAGCACCCTTATGAAGTTTAACGACAGGTGCTGAAAGCCGCCACCGTTTACTGGCTACCCACAACCACATTTTTGGTTATAACTCTATGAATAATATAGAAAAAGTATACAAACTGTGCACTTTTCTGCACTGAAGACTCTCAGAAATTCAAATATGAAGTCGTCAAAATTGAGATTTGTCATTGAAAAAAATCAAAGTTGGCACTTATTTTAAGACCCCTAATTCAAAATTTCACATCATTTTTGGAAATTACACTTAACTTAGCATTGAGCGATATTGGTTGGATTTTCCTGTGTCAATTAATAACGAAATTATATTCAGTGTTGTGTCCCCCCCACCCCTTGCCTTTTAGTATAAATGATTAAAAATCTTCCTGCAATGTTTGAATTAAAATATTATTTCTGCTAAACTAAATACATGAAAAAACCTTTACTGACTTCGTTTTTAATTAATATAGTTTATTATTTCTGCTTTTATAACTTCTTAAAATTACCCTCCCCCCCAACCAAAATAATATATATATATATATATATATATAGAGAGAGAGAGAGAGAGAGAGAGAGAGAGAGCTAAGTATAAGCTAAAGCAACATAAACACAACTAAAAAAGTTTACACTTGGATGTATTTGTCTACCATTTGTAATTTCAAACCACTAAATTTTCACTGCTTGTATGAACCCTACCTATATAACCGGGGTGAAACTATGTAATAAGCAGAAACCTTGAAAACTGTTGCATGCAAAATGAATGGTGAAGGGATGCTTCATATATCATATTGCTATTATTATAAGTATTTATTTATAGCTATTAAAAATGATATTTGGAGGGTTCTAAATGAATTATATAGGCAAATTAAACATTTAAAATGAGAGATTTCTATAAAAGCATAACTTAATATGAAATTCAAACATAGCAAAATTTTTGGAAAATCTGAATTTAGGAGTAGCCACTTTCATCCCTGCTATGTAACAAACATGATTTTTGTTAAAAATAAAATTTTCTAATTCAAACTAATGAAAAAAAAAAAAAAATGACACTACTTTACAACTACTGTCTGACATAAATAGTTTTTATTTCATTCACTGATATGCACTTCAGTCATTGGGATAACTAAAAAAATTTCCTCATATGTTTAATAGTTTTAAATAATAATCTTTTCTTTTTTATTACTAATTTTCAAATTTATCTCACTATTTAATATATGAACTTTCTGAAAAAAGAGCTGTTTTTTTTTTTTTTTTTTTTTTTTTTTTTCTTTTTTTCTGAGACCATACATTTCATTTTCCTTTATGATTTCATCTCAGCCCAATCTACAAAAATGTGTTAAGGGTGATTCCATGGAAGAAGGTAACATCATCAGTCACACAAAAGGATAATATTTCTTCTTTTTTTAGCTACCACTATTAACATACAGAAATATTAATGGCATATTAACTGTAATTTTTGTCATTAAATACGATAGCGATATTGTTAGAAAATATCGGTGGCAGTAGAAATAATATCTGTGTGTCAGTGACAATACATTTTTCATTTAATTGCCCATAATCTCAATTTGTTAATAAATTTTCAATTAAAAAAAATTCAAATAGTGAATAAGCACCAACAAAAAGTATTATATCTGTAGCATATATAAAATTATTGATATCTAAAATAAAACACAAAATATTTAAATTAATTAAATGTTTACCTGAGAATCTTCAACATGAGAATGCAGAATTTCATCTTTAGGGATAATTTGATTAAACTCCTTGTTTTCTATTCTAATTTTCTCAGATTTTATTTCAAAGTCTTTTTCAGATGTTTCAGTACTTTTTTCTTCATTTTCTTTTTCTTTTTTAATGGAAAAACTCTCTTTTTCAATTATCTGAGAAGTATCATACTTCATTTCTGTATCAGTATCACAGTCATATTTTTTATCATCATTTTCTGTCTCCTCTGCAGTAGGAATGGATTCATTACAGACTTTTGTTTTAGGAGATTGTTCAATATTGCTATTGGTTTCTTTCTGCTCCTCCTCCTCTTTACGTACATCACTTTCTATATCTGTTTCCTCATCCTCTTTCATTTCATCTTCAGTTTTATCATCTGCAATTGTCTCAATTTTTTCCATATTATCATCAAACTTTTTATCTTCTGTTGTGTTCTTTGTTGTGTTTAAATCAAGTGACTTTTCTTCAGGCAGAGAATTAACTTCAGTTTTTATTTCTGAAGCTTTAGATTGTTCAGTTTGATTTTTTAATTCCTGAATATTAGGCTCTTTCTCAGAAATATTATTTTGTGCTTTAGTTTCTGCTTTGTCATTATCAAATTCAACATCAGCTATTTCTTTCTTTATTAAAATACTTTCTTTATCAATATCAACTGAATCTTTATTATTATAGCTATTGGGCAAAAGAACAGGTGGAGCAGAATGTTCATCATTTTTATCTTTATCAAATTCAGATTTTACACTAACTTCATTTTTATTTGATGTATTGTCCTTTTTAACCATTTCATCAGAAAGAATGGGAAGCTCCTCTTTTAACTTAGGAATACTATCTTCTTTCAAGAATCCATTTTCTTCTGTCTGATAAATGTTTATAGGACTAGGACAACCTGAAAAAAAAAAAAAAAAAAAATTAGCGCATAAAAAATAATATTAAATAGCATATGTAATTTAACAAGAAATATAAGCAAATGTTCTGACCTAAAAGTAAGGAAAATTTTTTGCAATTTACTTTTATTTACATACATAAGCAAGATCTAGATTTTTTTTTTTTTTTTTTTTTTTTAATTCTGGATTTGGATGAACTGACACACTTATAATATGGTCCCAAAATAGGAGACTTTGCAGTTAATAAGGGGTAACATAGATACCTTATCTATGGTGTTGAGAGTTGGATGTGTAACTTTAGTATTCTGATAATCAAGCTAAAAATCCCTATTCAGAATGAAAATAATCAGTGTGGAATGAAATAGGAAATATAATTGGGAAATGGGGTTTTAAAAGAAAAGATCAATATCTCCAAACTGTTTGAAAAAAGTGACAATAACCAATGCTTAAAAAAGTGATTTTTAAATGGAGGAAAAAAAAGACTTATCATGAAAAACGGCAGTTTTTCGAGTGACGCAAGCGGAAGCCCAAACTGACGCTGCGAACTCATATATACGGCTAGTTCGACTTCAAAGAGATTTGTAAAAGCCGACACTTAATATCTCAGCAAATATGCCATATTTTGTTCTGATCTTTTCAAGATAGTCTTTTATCTTCGGTCTTAATCTATCCTGAAATTTTTACATTTCTACATGCAGTATGTTTTGAGATCTGAATCTCAATTTAAAGCCAAAATGGGAAAACGGTTGGAGTAATGGACTGAAATTCTGAAAAATATCTCTAAAACGGCTCGAAGGATTTTCATATAATTAATATATGTTGTTAATAGGATCTTTCTGAATCTAGTAACGTCTTTGTTTTTTTCAGGAAAACTTTTGTTTTTTATAAAAGTTCTTTTAAAAATAGAACTATATTACTCCGCCAATTGCATGCTTTTCTTCGGCTAAAAAGGCCGTAAATCGGCTCTTAGTTCTTGCTTCCAAGGCTTCAGTTGCTCACGTTGGTTGGCTGACCAACGTGAATGCAGTCAATAAATTTTTGTTATGAAGAAAATATTCTTAATTTTAAAATTTCCCATTTTGTCAAAAAAATATTTAGATAATATTTAAAATAAAAAGAAGTATTTTTAAATTATAGATATTCTATTTCATCATTATTCATAATGAATTAATTTTTTTTTTAAAGCGAAAACGTTTAAATCCCTCATGCGCACGAATTTATACCATGGTCCATGGTCTTTGGAGCGCATGCGTACATCATCCGGATGATTACATCCTGTAGACGCTAAGCTAATTGCTTTCACTGTATCTTTGCGCGGTGTTTGTTTATGTTGATTGGATATCCAAAATCTTTGCATGATTTAGTGGTAAGTGTTTTATAATTTTATATTCTTAAAACTTGCTTATATTTTTAAACTTAATTTTACGTATATGTAATTTTTGACTTCGCCTGATCGCCCGAAAGTATTGTTATATGTAAACAAACCCTAATTTTTATTTTTATAGTCGCTTTTTTCGCAAAATGTTACTCAGTTTTCTGTAATATGATAATTAAACAAGTATTCGAATTAATTATTATGTTTATCATTACTATTATTATGTTATTATTGGTAATATGTCACCTTTTAGCTTAGCAATTTTTGGAAAAATTAGGGGTATCCAGTGATATTGTTTTAGTCTTAATATTGGGATACTGACCGCTGTAGCATGAATTTTCAGATTCGTGCACGACGAATTAGCTGCATCCAGTGATTTTATTTATTTTTTGTTTGTTTTGTGGTTGCTTCTGTACAGATTTTCATGCATTTTCAGATTCATGCAAGGCTGCAATTTTGAAAATTTGTGGCAAATCTTCAAGTTATTTCATATCACACATCATTTATAATGCTGAATTTTATGTGTTAAAGCTTGAAAGCTCTCTGATTTTTTTTTTTTTTTTTTTTGTGGTGAAGTAGCTCAAATTTCTATTACTATTTTAAATAACTTATTAATCTTTAAAATATGCTTAATTTATTTCAGTGAATTTCAAAACAAGCACCAGAGTGAAACAATAATTTATTTTCTTAAAATGTGTTTTTGATGTTTTGTAATGATTCAGAGTATCAATTTGCAGTAATCGACTCATTCAGTGAGATGTACATCAGGAACAGCAATAGTAATTATAACAATATTTATAACAATAATTATAGCAATAGTAAACCTCATAGTAAAGCTATTCCAAAAATAAACTAAATAAAACTTATCAAAAGCTTTCTTACTTAGATTTCTTTTTCTTCTCCCCCCCCCCCCCCTCCCCCATAGCAGTTAATTGTACAAATGCATCTTAAAAATTAAACCCACTTTCAAGGCCTGCGTTATTTATCATTAATAGATTGCTCACACTGTTTAGTGACAGTTTGTTTATAATTTCATGTCTTACCAAATTTATGCAACTGAAAAACTATTTTCACAATTTGTCCGAAATCACAATATTTTTGAAAAAAATTCATCCTGAATGAGGAATTTGGGGGATTTGAACAAAATCGTATTCTTCTGGTAGTTTTAGGCCCATAAATTTCAAAAAGTTTATTAAAAATGCAAAAAAAAAAGTTCTCATTAATTTAAAAAATAACTTTAAAATTAACCAAAAATCATGTGACTTCAAAACGCTGCCTGATGTCATACTTTATGATGCTTCAATGTTTACATTCTGTTAGCCTGGTTGGTAAGCAGCAATTTGTTTTAACTTTCGTAATTATTAATCGTTTATGTGATTTCTGAGCATCTTTTTCATCTTATAATCATTCAATATCATTATCACCATTTTCCATTATCATCATTTTCAATTGTTTTCTTTTCATGGCGGTTGTCCAATGTTTTCGTTTCATAGGATCCTGTGGAACGCTAAAGGATAACTTTTGAGAAGTGTTAGCCGTTGTATTAGTGCAAAATGGTACAATACAATATTTATACTACAATTTTTTAATATCGGTCATTATTATAACATAGAAAACCTATTTCACTGATTCAAGAAGCAAATCAAAGCACAAAATCAAATGTAAACAACAATTACTTTCGTTTGTTGTCATAAAGAGTGACGTTACGATATATTATACTGCATTTTCTCTATACAGTAAATAGTGTGATGTTAAAATTGTTATAAATCAGTCATTAGATTTCAAATAAAAAAGATGTATGTATTTATTTTCTTACCTTTTCATTTTCTATTAGAATAAAATCAAAAAACGTGCAAATGCTTTGGATGCAGCTAATTCGTCGTGCACGAATCTGAAAATTCATGCTACAGCGGTCAGTATCCCAATATTAAGACTAAAACAATATCACTGGATACCCCTAATTTTTCCAAAAATTGCTAAGATAAAAGGTGACATATTACCAATAATAACATAATAATAGTAATGATAAACATAATAATTAATTCGAAAACTTGTTTAATTATCATATTATACAGAAAACTGAGTAACATTTTGCGAAAAAAGCGACTACAAAAATGAAAATTAGGGTTTGTTTACATATAACAATACTTTCGGGCGATCAGGCGAAGCCTATAATTACATATACGTAAAATTAAGTTTAAAAATATAAGCAAGTTTTAAGAATATAAAATTATAAAACACTTTCCACTAAATCATGTAAAGATTTTGGATATCCAATCAATATAAACAAACACCGCGCAGAGATACAGTGCAAGCAATTAGCTTAGCGTCTACAGGATGTACGCATGCGCTCCAAAGACCATGGACCATGGTATAAATTCGTGCGCATGAGGAATTTAATCGTTTTCGCTTTAAAAATTTTTTTTAATTCATTATGAATAGGTAATGATGAAATAGAATATCTATAATTAAAAAATACTTCTTTTTATTTTAAATATTATCTAAATATTTTATACATTTGGAAAAATTTGGAGATGAAACTTAAAGATGTGGATAAGGATAACGATAAATCCATTTTAACTTTAACAGCTTTTAATAAGCGATACCATGAAGCACTGGGAGCTTTCCATTTCTTAGCTTATCTAGTCTATTTCTTAGCTTATTGGAAAAAATTTGACCGATTTGGAAAGAAAACAATCTTTTACATTTGCAAATGAAAATTACTCCCCCGATATTATTCCAGTTATAATGAAATTCCTTGGAAAATCTCATCCCTTCTGTGAATTACTTTTTGGTGAAGATGTGCTCAGTAAGATTTCCCCATTCAATTGGTGAAAAAGTCACTTTTTCTCAAGTAACACTGGAAAAATTGATCACCTGAACCAGGCACTTACTCAATTGTTTACTGCAAGGGCATCAACTGCTTCTTTAGAGAGGATTTTTTTAACTTATGGATTAGTGCAATCTAAACTTCGAAACACATTTGGAAATGATAAAGCAGCTAAACTTGTTTTTATTTATAAATCATTTAACCACTGTTACTATATAAAATATTGGTTGTAAAATTTTCAGAAAAAAAAAATTATTGTGATTACAGCCCTTAGTCTACTTCATCTTTCTAATAAATCTATGTTTGAATGAGTAAAATGTCTAAATTAACATAAAGCATCCTTTATTTAAATTATGATATAGATTATAGATAATTAAAACAAGCAGAAAACCCTATATTGTAAGGTAAGTAATTATTTTCTACTGATTTATGAATTATTCTTGTATATATTTTGTAGTTATATGTATTTTTAATTATATATAAAAAAATAATTAATTGATTTAGACATCTAACTTAACAATTTAATTTGTTTGTATCAAATATTATACTTAGATATATTTAAATTTCAAAAATTCTATTTAAATCAAAAAAATCTGATTTAAATTTAAAAAATCCGATTTTTTTTTTTTTTTTTTTATCAAGATTTTTATCAACTCTGTATAACCCCACAGAATTTTTGCAGGAAGTGTTTGGTCAAATACTTATGTGTGCAGACAGTTTTCAATTTTACCTTGCTATATGAACAGCGAAATAGCTTCATGTTTCAGTGATGAGCTGCAAAATTAGCATGTAATTTGGTAAATGGTCTTTAAAGAAAGCCATAAAATTGAATTATTTTGTTTTGCGGACAAATAATTTGTATTGTGGAAAATATTTTTGAAATATTTATAATTAGCAGTGAAATAATTTTATATTTCAATATAAGGGCGCTAAATGACATATTTCAATGTAAATAACCTTGAAAAAATGGTTGAGTTTCATCGATTTGCAGCAAAATAAGCCTATTTCCAAAATTTTGCTTCATTTTGGACTGTTGGGGGCAAAATGCTTGTACATTTCAGTAACAAGTTACAATATTATTGCATATTTTGGTAAACCTCTTTGAATGAAGCAAACTTTTTTGATTGGCAAAGAAATAATCATGAATTTTTGCAATTATTTGTTATTAAACTTAAAATTTGTCAGTCTGTGGCGAATGGTTCTGCATTTCAATAATAAGCCACAAAATTATCATGGATTTAAGAAATAGATTAGGGGAAAAAAATTATTGATTAGAGCGATAAAATAAACTCTTATTTCTGTAATTAATTATCATGAAGCATAAAGTTTCTCAATAAGTGGCAGTATGATGCCATATTTTATTATGCCACAAAATTATCGCTCATTTCAAAAAATAATTTTGAAAAAAGAGCAAATTTTATAGATAATTTTATTTTATTATAGAGTGATTTGAAAATCTTTATATTTAACCAACCCACATCTGTAGTTATGTTATTTTACAATTGTTTTGTTCTTATCTTTAAAATGTATTTCAAAATTGCTTTGTACATTTTGGTTAATTGTTCAGAAAGTATTTTTAATTTTCAGAAATTTACTGTAAGCCATTTTCACCCCTGATTACACGCAAATTTTGCAGACAGATTACGAAATTTTAAAAGCCTGTCACAGACTGCTATAAAACTTTCTGCCACTGGGATCTATACAGTCGGCAGCAAAAGTATTCAAGCACTAGCAGAATTATTGGCTAGTGCTTGGATACTTTTGTTGCCGATTGTATATTCTCTTTAGAAATTAGTTTTAAAAAGTTTTTTTTAAATAAAGTTGAAATTTTATATGAGGTTTTTCTCTAAGATTTTCAATAATGCTAATTTTGTGGGCTTATTAAAGACTTTTATTATTATTATTATTATATGTATAAACTGGGTGTTAGATAAAGATTATGACCATGAACTTTCAGAGTCTTTCTCAGAACTAGAGTTCATGAGGTTACCTAAATCAAAATTACTACCTGAGTTAGAAAAAGATTGATGTATCATCAGGGTTAGAAATAAGCAGTCGTTAGTCGTATTTTGCAACCAGTTTTTTCATTTTGATGCCTAGAATTCCAATCATAGGTGCCATATTTGATGCCTGGACTTTTTCCTCATCATATCTAATAATTTTCCCAATCCCATCAGACAGCAAACAAGTCTATTTCACCTATTTCACAAGTCTATTAAATTGTGGTGGAATGGTGTATCTTCTGGGTGAAGAATGAATTTGTGATTTTAAATATGTATGTTTAATATTGTGAATGTAATTACATTCATTACATAAATATTTTTTATATAATCTTGCATATAATATTTACAAGTTGATGCTTTATTATTATTATTTTTTTTTTAAATATACATATTTAATTATAGATGGCACCTAGATTTTTAATTTGGGCGCCTAAAAAATTTAATCCAGGCGTTATTTTGACGCCTAGTTTCAAAATTCTTATTTCTACCACTGTGTATCATTATTTCTCAAATGAATATTTTAAAAAACAGATACAAGCTCAGTGGGATAGCAGTGCATTAATTTTTCAATATATTCCTCTTTATATATATGTTGATGTTGCAAATGTTTTATAACTGTAATCATAGAAAGTTGTTGTTGAAGGAACATTCAAAATTCTGATTAACAACTATAGATTTCTTGTATTATATTAATTTTCTCCTTCTCGAACAATTTGCTCGAAACATATTTGACATTACTATAAATAACTATTAACCGTATTATTGTGACTAATGAAAGATATGCTTAAATATGTTGTGTAAATAATTTACTAAAAAAAAAAAAAAATTGCGTTTTTGGCATTGAAAAATTCCCAGCCCTTATCACTAACTTCTTGTTATACCAGATTTTGGGCGTCCGTCAGGGTTGGCAAAAACCAGGTTTTTTTTTTTAATTCATTTTTTGTTTAAACCAGATTTTTATTAATATATGTTTTCCAGTCACATTATACATATTTGTAAATAAAATTGTCACTTTAAAAAGTAATTAATATTCCAATATCAATTATCACTTCATCTAAAAATGATTTAAATTATTGATAACAAATAGGGATGAGATTTTTCAGCTTTTTTTGTAAGTTGATTTTCTTTCTGTAACAATGTATACAAGAAACAAAGTTTGTACTTTCAGACATGAAATTCTCTTATGTCTCATCTAATTAAAATCGTTTTCACATAGTCATGTTAATAAAACATTTATTTATTTTTATGTTCAAAAATAAAACAATCAAATAATTTATTTCTGTAACACAGGCTTTTGCTACCTGAATTCTTATATTTTACTTTAATGTTTATCTTTTTCATAAAGTTTTATTTATTTTTACACTTTTGTCGATATCTCATCCTTGAGGTAAAGAACTGTTAAATATAAAAGTGCATTTTATTATAACTTAATTCTTTTATATTCAGAACTTCTAAAAATATTCCATAGTTGTAGTATTCAGTTTTCATTAAAATGATGTAAAGGCTGATAACAGGATTACTGTGAGTTGACATTTTTTTTTTTTTTTTTAATAGTGAATGTTAAACCTAACATGCCTTTCCTACAATTTAATGATAACAAATTAACTTAATAACAATAAAATTCTTAATTTAATGAATTAGGGAAAAATTTAAAAAACTCCAATACAATAAAAAAGAGTCATAGGAAGAGATTTAAGAAAAAAGTGTACTTTTGGATTATGTAATGGAATATTGCAATCCATATGAAAATTGCATATTGAATAGAATTTACATTTAATATAAATAAAATTAGAAGTTTTATAGCTTTTATTGAAACTAAACTTTATATTTTAAGAAAACACTCTTCATCGGATTTAGAATCTTTTGCGATTAGAATTATTTCAACATTTTTCAATACTTGGATATTAAAATTTTTAATGTCATTTCCTTAATTCTAGTGGTGTTACATTTTAATAAAATAATTCATGTAATTTTTACTTTATATCTTGTACAAAATAAATGTGCTTTCCATTATTTATTTTACGTTTCACTACATTTAGCCTTAGATCCTTTCATTTATTATTTTATAAGATATTTAATATAAATTTGCTAAATTTATTACATTATCATATTATATAAATTTGTTAAATTTAATATAATCTATAATTTCTAGATATTTTTTTTCTCCATATATAATAAATTTAATAAAACCAGCCAATTATGCAATAAATCACATAACTAAAACCTTCTCTGAAGAAAAATTACAATTGAAATAAACTGAATTAAAAGTAAAAGTTGTTTACATAAAAATAATTTATAAATTTCAGTTAAAAAAAGGAGCAATAGAATAAAAATTTTGAATTTTTTGGAAAGGAAAAAAAATAAAAATACCAGTTGGTTTAAACCATAGGTTCTCAACGGGGGGCGGTACCACCCCCAGGGAGCGCTGGAAGCTGCTGAGAACTTGCTTTGTGTAGTAGGGGGGGGGGGGGGCGATATAAGCACGTTTTAGTATTCAAACTAAATATTTAAAACTAGCAGGCTACGCCCGCTTCGCTGGTCACTATATTTAAATGAATTTTTGAAAGAATTGAATTAATATTTATTTTTTTACACCACATTCTTGAAAAAACCAAAAAAAAAGAAAAGAAACTGAAATTGCTCCAAACCTCGCTTAGGGTACCCGCTGTCTACGGCAGCTCTTTTCCCGCCCGCACTGCATCAGGTCTAGATTTCCCGTGCTTGCAGAAAGATCTTTTCCGGGCACTTCAATCTGGATATTTATCGACGGCAGGGGGGATCTGCTACAATTTAAGAACTACGATTTTAAAGATGACTGTATCTCAGCATCTATTAAATATTTTAGTTTTGAACCATGTATTTTATAGCCCATGCTATTTACACTATAGTACAATTTGATTCCGACCAATGAAATAAAATAAAACAAAACAAAAAGTTGATTAAAAAATAAATATAACATATAAACAAATAAATTTTAATCATTTTAATCCTTTTTACTACGTATATACTACTATTTTTCCCGATAAATACTGTAAATTAAAAAAATTAACAAATAAAAGTTTTTTCTTTTAAAGGAATTAATTAAAAATTGAAAAATAAGAAGTTGTTCTACTATAAAAAAATTAAATATAACTGTTATAAATTTTTTCTGCTGCATTACGATTAATAAATATAACAAATTAAAAAAAAAAAAAAAAAAAAAATTCGCCTTCAAATGAATGTATTAAATAAAAATAAGTTGCGTAATAGCCGTTGCTAAGATACGCAGACGATAGAAGCAAAATAATAAATCTATGAAAAATGAAGCATTAAAGCCAATATTTAAAATCGAAAAAACTTTAATTTAAAAAATTCAAATTTGAAATTCGAAAAAATCTCGATGAGGTGCACACATGCATGGTCCCAGGTACCTATATGCCAAATTTGGAAGCTCTGCGATCAGTAGTGTGAGCACCAGAGCGCAGATACACACACAGACACACACACACACACTTCTCTTTATTTATATAGATTTCGCATGTGTTATATTTTTCACTTCTTAAGGGGGCGTCAGCTCTAAAACGCTTGAGAATTACTGGTTTAAACTGTGCCAACCCTGGCATCAGTCCAGGATCATAGACAAATTTTACTTTGCTGCAGATAGCTATATAAATTCCTACTAAGACTTTAATTATAAAACTTTGATTACTACAAATGTTCACATATATTATGGCATTGAAACATAATTTATGTGAAAATATTAATTAGAAAAGTTTCTTAAGATAAGTGCATTACTTTATCGTAGAATTTAATTTTTGAAAATAGAAATTAAACTTAAAAAAAAAAAAAAAAAAGAGAGAAATATACCATAATCCATGACTTGAGTGCTAATTACCTGTCTTATATCTTGAGTATTGTATTTCTTATCTTGAATACTATATAAACACATTTTGAGTTTGTGTATCTAATCATAAATACTATGCGATTTATGTCTATACCGGATGTTATTTAATTACATAAAAAAATATATATGTATATACTCGTCTGATGTGTTGATTGTCTGTGAGTATTAAGAATTGCATTGTGAATTGAATTAAGTTCGTTAAATGATTTTTCGTTTATGTTTTGATTAACAAAATAAATTTGAAGTTTTTCAATGCAGTCTATTGCAACTTTATGAGTGAACAATACGTAATTTCTCCGACAGCCGCGTCCCATGTTATTCTATGAGGAAATTTGTTTCTATAATTACTCATCGTAAAACACATTTTTTTTTTAATTCCGTTTTCACATTCAGAAAATTCACAATCGTGAAATTAGTACTCATTTTATAAAAATTGATTTTTTCAAATTTTTAGTATTTCATTTTGTGGTTAAAAAATGAAAAAAATGCAATTTGTGAAAATTTGAATTTTTGAACTCTTAATATATAAAAATTTTGAAAAATCAATTTTTTCGAAAATAAGTACTAATTTAATGGTTGGGAATTTTCTGTTCTGTCATGTTTTTTTTAACAGTGTTATTTAATTTCAGTAGTAAGAATGACTGTTTCATTGGATTGTTTCGAGAATATTCATTGACTATTAATTTTTGTGGCTCCAAAAATGGTTTTATTCAACCGTTTCCTAAATATTCATTAAATGACATGCATTTGTCAATTAGAACCTGTTCGCATCTTTAAGAATTACTTTCTACATGCAAAAATGCCGACAGCTTTTGTAATGACATCATTATAGGCTCAATATTCATTAGATAAAGTGCATTTGTAGATTAGAACCTGCTCGTGTCTTTAAAAATTCTTTTTTATATGCAGAATTGACGACAAGTCTTAAGACTTGTCTATCATTACGGCTTTATCTGCAAGCTGAATATTCATTAAATAAAGTTTATTCATTGACTAGAACCTGCTAATGTAATTTCTATATGCAAAAATATCAACTTTCATGACAATATCATTATGGGCTCTATCCCTACTGACTGAATACCCATTAAATGAATTGCATTCATCAACTAGACCCTTCTTATTAAGAATTATTTTTTACATGCAGAAATGTCAACAACTTTCATAATATCATTACGGAATCTATTTACAGGCTGAATATTCATTAAATAAAGTGCATTCATTGACTAGAACCTGTTCATGTCTTTAAGAATTACTTTTCACATGCAGAAATTTTGACAATTTTCATAACAATATCATTACGGGCTGAATATTCATTAAAGTGCATATTCGTCGACTAGAACTTGCTCCTGTCTTTCAGAATTACTTTTTACACACAAAAAAGGCCGACAGGTTTTGAAACATCATCATTACAGGCTGAATATTCATTAAATAAAGTGCATTCGTTGATTAGAACCGGCTCGTGTCTTTAAGAACTTTTTTTCATATGCAGAATTTTCAACAAATTTCATAACTATCATTATGGCCTTTATCTACGAGCTGAATATTCAATAAATAAAGTGCATTCATCAACTAGAACCTGCTTATGTCTTTAAGTATTACTTTCTACACGCAAAAATGTCGAGAACTTTCATAATATCATTACAGCCTGAATAGTCAGTAAATAAAATGCATTCATGGATTAGAACGTGCTTATTTAAGAATTACTTTCTACTTGCAAAAATGCTAACTTTCATAGCATTATCATTACTATCTCTATCATTAGCTTCTTTTGAGATATTTTCTATGATGATAGGTCATATATAATGTCAAAACCTTTCTGTTTTTGCTTATTAAGAATATATAATTTTCATAAATATCTCCAAAATAAAGTCACAGAAAGACCAAAAAGGGAAGTTTGTAACTAGATGTTATAACAAACCTATATATCAATTTGCAATGTTCTGCGCCCAACCATTTTAAATTTGTGCAAGATACACATACATGACATTATGAAAAATCATCTAATGCCGTAGATATCTCTAAAACGAGAGCTCGTATTAACGCCGAAGTTGCAGATGTACAAATAGACATCATGACAGTCAAAATAAAAATTTTCAAATTCTACAATCATTCATTTTTGAGCTATGCAAGATACAAAACCAATTTTGCAAATTGGGATTACAATATACAGAAGTCAAAACAGAAATCATCCTACCTTTCCTATGTTTTAATTTTTTGAGCAAATGATCAGTAACCCTTAAAAAGGAATGATATCAATACAAAAAACCCTTAATGGGTTAAAAGCTTGTGACGCAGCTACTTTATGGCAATAAGAAACTGAAATATAGGTCTTAAAAATAATGATATCAAACTTTAAGTGACGCTTTGGTGTTAATCATGAAAAACGGCAGTTTTTCCAGTGACGCAAGCGGAAGGACAAACTGAACGCTGCGAACTCATGTATACGGCTAGTTTGACATCAAAGAGATTTGTAAAAGCCGACACTTAATATCTCAGCAAATATGCCATATTTTGTTCTGATCTTTTCAAAATAGTCTTATCTTCAGTCTTAATCTATCCTGAAAATTTTACATTTCTACATGCAGTATGTTTTGAGATCTGAATCTCAATTTACAGCCAAAAAGGGAAAACGATTGGTGTAATGTAATGGACTGAATTCTGAAAAATATCTCTAAAACAGCTCGAAGGATTTTCATATAATTAATATATGTTGTTAATAGGATCTGTCTGAATCTAGTAATGTTTTCATTTTTTCCAGGAAAACTCTTGTTTTTTATAAAAGTTGTTTTAAAAATGGAACTATATTACTCCGCTAATTGCATGCTTTCCTCTGGCGAAAACGTCGTGATATGGTTTTTACTAGCAAGGCTTGAGAAGGCCATGTTGGTTGGTTGACCAACGTGAATGCAGTCAATGAATTATTTAAACTTTCCTTTTTTTAACGCAAAAATACTTTATTACATTTTTTATATATTTATTGTATATATGCTAAGTCAAATTCACTAAAATATATTTTCTCTTCTGCTATGAAAAAGATATTTTTGATTTCAAAATTTCATATTTAGTCAAAAGATTATTTAGATAACATTTTAAATAAGGAAGTATTTTGTAATTTTAGATATTCCATTTTATCATAATAATGATGATTTTACGATTTTTTAAAGCAAAAAATTTTAATCATTCATAAAAATCGATTTTATAGTAGCTCAATGATTTGCGATTCCTATTCATGTATCCTTCCTCACAGGAAATGGAAAAAAAACAGCAAATGGTGTTTTGGCTCCATCTTTTGTTTTTAATTTAAATTAAAACATACACTTTTGCAAATATATTGTATATATATATATTTCTTTTTAAAAATTAAAAATCTCTTTTTAAAATACAGTTAGTTTATTCATATATTTACTTTTCAGACTTTAAAATGATACCTATTTTAAATATTAGCATAATCAAACTAATTTTTTTATTATTATTTAAAGCTATAATGACTAGGGAATGAAAGGAGGGATAAATACACTGTATATTTAAAAAAAAAAAAAAAAAAAAAAAAAAAAAAACATGAAAATAGAATTAAAATTCATGAAAAATGTGTCAAATAGCAATTATTAAAAAACACGTCAAAATAAATAAATGACATCTTTACTTTGAAACCCATGATTTATTTTAAAAATATAATTCTCTCTTTCTTTCTTTCTTTCTTTTTTTTCTTTTTTTCTTTTTTCTTTTTTTAATTAATTAATTTCTGCATGAAAAATTCCATTTCATAACTATATTTAAAACTACAATAAATAAAAAACCCTCCTTTAATTTTAAATATTTATTTCTACATGTTTCTAAGCAATTAAAAGTGTTTTTTTTTTTTTTTTTTTTTTTTTTTTTTTTTTATAAAGAAAAGTAGCTTAAATATGGGAATGTATGGTTTTATCATGAAGGTAATAATTTGGCCATCTAGTGGCGCCATCTCGTAGCTTGTATTAAAACCATATACATTCCTATATTTAATTTATTTTTCTTTAAAAAAAAAAAAAAAAAGAAAGAAACTTTTAATTGCTTAGAAACATGTAGAAATAATTATTTAAAATTAAAGTAGGGTTTTTTTGCTTATTGTAGTTGTAAATATATTTATGAAATGGAATTTTTCATACATAAATTAATTAATTAATTAAAAAGAAAGAGAGAATTATACTTTTTTAATAAATTATTATGGGTTTCAAAGGAAAGATGTTATTTATTTATTTTGACGTGTTTTTCAATAATTGCTATTTGACACATTTTTCATCAATTTTAATTCTATTTTTATATGTATATATATATATAGCATATTTATCCGATCTTTCATCCCCTATCCATTGTTGCTTTAAATAATAATAAAAAAATTAGTTTGATTATGTTAATATTTAAAATATGTATCATTTTAAAGTCTGAAAAGTAAATATATGAATAAACTCTAACTGTATTTTAAAAAGAGATTTTTAATTTTTAAAAAGAAATATATATATAACTTGTATTTTCCATAAAACTTAAGCTTAACTTGTATTTTACTTATTAACTTGTATTAACTTTAGCTTAACTTGTATTTTCCATAATTTTTTTCTCCAAATGATTTTATCTTATTTTTAAAATTATAGAAATGTAGACCTTAATTTATATTTTGTCTATTTTTTTTCCACCAAATATTTTTATGAAATAATTTTTACCTGCACTTTTGATGAAAGTTTAAATTGTGAATATTTGAGCTTAGCCTCAAAAGGGAAAAGAAAATAAATAAATTTCCATTTTTAACATTAACTTGATTTTTTTAAATTGTTTAATTTGCATTTGTAATTCTCTAAAAAGAAACTTGCAAAATGTAAATTACGTAATTCTAACTTAAATTTGAAATTTCCCACTTATTATTATTATTTTAAAGAGTTTGAGAATCCCACTCAATATTTTTACTTTCCGAACACTATAGTGAGGAAAGTATTGTAATCATGTCAAAAATCCGAATTTGAGATTTTGATGTTTCTATACGTTTCAAGGTCCAATGAGTCCGTTTTCACTATTTTTGCGATGATGTATGTATGTGTGTGTATGTATGTGTGTATGCAGAGCCTCCTTAAGTAGATGCCTAGCGAGTCGCTCGAAAACTTGGCAGCAGCACAAGAAGAACATAGCCAGTAGATGGCGCTTGATACCGTACGTAAAGTTCTGTTTATTTCCCGCGTTTCAATTGAGTTCTTTATGGTTTATGTTTTATTAATTTAACAAATGTGAGAGGTTTTTTTTTTTTTAATATGGTGTATTGCGTCGTTCCATTTTGTAAATCGGGCAATTCGCCGTGAAAATATAAGTTTTCACGAAATACAAAGCAATGCGATTCAGCGTAAAAAATTGCTTGCAAGTATTTCAAGACAAGGTATGTAAACTGCATAAGTAAATAATGCAAAATTACCAACTCTTCGGATTTTTGAATATCAATAATATTTTTCACAAAAAACATTATTTTTATTTATTATCGTAAATTCTGTGATTAAGACGAAGATTAATTTAAAAGAAATTATGATATAAAAATTCGAAGGGTTGACACCTCTGTTAGTAAGTTAGATTTAACAAATAAAATAGTTATGCTTATTACAAAATGAAATGAAATTTTTATTTATTGATGTAGGAATACAGAAAAATAATTTGTTCTTAGTTACTTTGAAGTAACTTTATATTGGAGTATTTTACACTTTTATTCATAAATTACATTAGTAACTTATGAATAAAAATATAAAATACTCCAATATAGGAACAAGATTGATTTATATATTTTTAATACCACTGTTTTTTAATGACTTGTGTAAATGCGTATAAAAATTTTATTATTTCAGTTAAATCGAAACAAAAGTGTTGGGAATCTTGAAAAGAAAAAATAGAAAATTTTTATTTCTACTTTTGTTCTTTTTAAAAATATTAAGTTTTAAGATTCAAAACATTACTTTTATTAACCTTTTACCACACAAATGGAATATGGAGTTAAAAATTCATGTAAAAATTAAATATCATGAGTACTGATTTGAAAAATTATCAGATATAACAGAAAGATGACTTGATTTTTTTAAATAGAAATTACAATTCAATCATAAAAGGGAAAATGTACAGAAAACTTAAAAATGACCTATTTTACCATTTTCCCTTCTACCTCACAGTTTAAAAATTCACATAATTTAGAAAACTAAGCAAATGCTTCTAAAAATGGGCTGGCATGTTTAAAATAACTTACATTATTAAAATATAATAATATTTTAATATAATAACATTAAATAATAATATTAGATTAACAATTTTAAATTATATATATATATATTTTTAAAAAAAAATGTTTTTTTGTATTCAGGGAACCTCAAAACGTGACTTTATTCAAAAACCTGAGTTGAAAATAGAACTTCAAAAAATACTTTGTTTACATTATAGGTCGAAAAATTAATTTTCCTTCTTCAACAGTATTCGTCGACATAAAAAAAGTGTAGCAAAGCTTTTCCGTCAATTACATTCTACAGAAAAAAACGTTTAGCTTAATTTTGAATAGCTCTGTATGTTTTCAATAAACTATGTGCACATCAGATTGTGCATTTAAATTTAGTCTTATATGAAAAACACCTAACACAAAATGATATACACTTTCAGCATTTTCCAAGTATATCCGAGATAGACAAGCCGACGCGCACAGACCAACCGCTAAAAACATTATTTTTCGTTTCAGGAGACCTCAAAACATGTGAATAAAACACAACTTTATTTCGAAAATGCCTATCAGTTTCGAAAGCATACCCTCTCGGAACTGGTTGAGCTAATAAAATCTTGAATTAAAAAAAAAAAAAAAAAAAAAAAAAAAAAATGGTGCGAGAGAAAACTTATACTCAAGAAATCCTTAATTTTAAAAATTTAAATCTTAATGGTTATTTATTTATTTTTTGTGACGGACTAGACAACAGATTGTTTTCTTCTCCAATTTTTATTACTGAATGTTAACTTATCTCGTTAATGTGTTGGTCTATTTTTCTTATAAATTATATAAAATTTTCGATTTAAGAAAAATAATTCACACCTAATAAGGTAAAAATGTAACGTGAAGGACATGACCAAAAAAAAAAAAAAAAAAAAACATGATTTTAATAATTTGTCATTATAAATTATTCATTCTAAACTGAAACTCATTTAAAGTTCAGATATTTTAATTTATATAAACGAAACTTTCATCTGATATCTAAATTGAAAAAAAAAAAATTGTGAATTTTTTATTGAATAAATATATAAAAAATAATTTAATCGCGTGATAGACATGCCATGTTTTTGCTTATTTAATTTTAAATTTCTTTTTTTAATTAATAATATATTAAAAAAAAAAAAAAAAAAAAAAAAAAAACGTGTTATTTATTTGATACGTTGTAATTCAATTAGTTGAAAAGCTAAAATAGGTCTTGTCCACTTTCGAAGAAAATTAAACGCTATACTTTTTTAAATATAAATATATGAATATTTTATTGAAAATATTTACGATAAAGCCCTTTCACATCATTTTTTCAAATTAAAAGAAAAAAAAAAAAAAAATACAATTTTGGACTTTAAATTGAAATTAATAGCTAGATTTTTAGATGAAGAATATAACTTATCTATGAAACAGAAGAAATATGTTGCTCTGCGTAGGTGCTGTCACCTAGCGTTAGTTTTGTTTTTTAAATGTTGCCTAATTTAACATTGGGATTCGCTGCGCGTGGAAGGCATCTACTTAAGGAGGCTCTGGTGTATGTATGTCTGTGAGTGAACACGCTAGCGTCTAAACGCTTTGTTCGAATAAGCTGAAAGTTGGTACGTATATTGTAAGTCACCATAGTACGAACCCTATAGATTTTGGTGAATCTAGCACTTATAGTTTTTTTACAGGGACAAAAAGAAAAATTCTTTATCATTATGGCCTATGGGACCAAAATCTTAAAAGTGCGATAGCATCTAAACGCCTTATTCAATTGAGGCGGCCCACCAGCGGCCGAGCGGTTCTGCGCTCAAAGCTGGTAGATGGGAGGTGCCGGGTTCGATCCCAGGTCGCGCTCATCGACCTAGCCGTTCGGAGTTTTCCGTGGTTTCCTCCGAAACTTGCGTAAATACAGGCTAGGACCCCTTAGAAAGACCCCCACGGAGGGCATTCCCCCTCTAGGCCTAGGACACATCAGGAGTCAATCGGCCTTAAATCCTACAACCAACCTTATTCAATTGAGCAAAAAATTTATACACATATTATAGGTCACAAATACTCAATTTATATAGATTTTGGAGAATCTAGCAATTACAGTTTTTTTTACAGGGCACAAAGAAAAATTCTTTATCATTATGGCCTATGGGACCAATTTTTTGTGTCATAGCATCTAAACGCCTTATTAATATGAGCAAGAAATTTGTACACATTTTATAGGTCACAGTTGCACCAACTGTATAGATTTTGGTGAATCTAGCACTTACAGTTTTTTTACAGGGACACAAAGAAAAATTCTTTATCGTTATGTCCAAGGGACAAAATTTTTAAAAGTGCGATAACATCTTAAAGCCTTATTCAATTGAGCTGAAAATTTATATGAATATTATAAATCACCACAACGAAAAATTCTTTATCATTATGATCTGTAGGCTCAAAGTTCAGTAGCGCTAAATAAAACGTCGTGTAATATATGGAGAAAAATACTGAAACACTCTATTATGGTTTTCTTTCTTTTGTTTGTTTAACAACTCCTCTTTCTTTGCTTTATCTATAAAACTGTTAATTAGTCAATGTTCGGAAAGTCGAGTGGAGTCACTCCAGATTTTTTTCTAGTGCGAAGCTTCTCCATTTTGTTTCCAAGTGGCAGGCTACTTGAAAATTTGTCGGCATGATAACGTTTGAAATACTGAATTAATTCAAACTAAATTTGTAGTGTGGATTTATCTCAGAAATGTATTTGTTATGTTCATTTGCCAACTTAATCTACCCTCTTGTTTCCCGGTGCCAGCCCACTGAAAATTTCAAATTTATATTAGAAAGGTTCTATGTTAAAACTCCATATATACAAGACTTCATTAATAAATCCATCAAGTCCATTAATAAATTGTAGAATTGGAAAATTGTAGAATTTTGAAAAAAAAAAAAAAAATGGTGGCAACTTCATTATAAAAGATAAATCAGTTTACCCTTCCTAGGAGCCAGAAGGACTTGTTTTAATTTTTTGATCAATAACCCCTAAAAAGTAATGATATCAGTACAAAAAACCCTTAACGGGTTAAAAGTTTGTGACGCCGCTACTTTATGGCTAGAAGAATTTGAAATATGAACCTTAAAAATAATGATATGAAATTTTAAGTGACGCTTTGCAATTAGTTAAAATATACATAGATTTTCTTATTTGATCATTTACTTTCTACTTTTATTTATATTTATAATGCAAACGTAATATTTTTAGCTTCAACATCAGACAGATATATAAAATACACTCACTGATGCTTTTTAATTCACATTTCAAATTCAAAATAACAGTTTTAAAAGGAATGATATAAAAATTCCAGTGGCGCCTCGGTGTTATTTTAAAAGATTTGTTTTTAGATTCCATTAAAATTACTTTTGTTTTGTCTAATAAAGTATATTTACATAGTGAAACAGTGCTTTTAATTTTCGAATATACTGTCAAATAATTATACTTTCACTAAGTTTGCATTATAAATTAAAATTATTTATTTCAATAAATTGATTTATCTTTTGCGTCACGCTATCCAAAACTGCAAGTAAAATCTGTGTAAATATTTTCCTTACGTCACACTACCTCTTTGCGCAAATTTTCACTCAGTTGGATACTATGATAATGATACTATGTTTTGGATAGCGTGATGCAAAAGATAAATCAATTTATTGAAATAAATAATTTTAATTTATAATGCAAACTTAGTGAAAGTATAATTATTTGACAGTATATTCGAAAATTAAAAGCACTGTTTCACTATGTAAATATACTTTATTAGACAAAACAAAAGTAATTTTAATGGAATCTAAAAACAAATCTTTTAAAATAACACCGAGGCGCCACTGGAATTTTTATATCATTCCTTTTAAAACTGTTATTTTGAATTTGAAATGTGAATTAAAAAGCATCAGTGAGTGTATATTATATATCTGTCTGATGTTGAAGCTAAAAATATTACGTTTGCATTATAAATATAAATAAAAGTAGAAAGTAAATGATCAAATAAGAAAATCTATGTATATTTTAACTAATTGCAAAGCGTCACTTAAAATTTCATATCATTATTTTTAAGGTTCATATTTCAAATTCTTCTAGCCATAAAGTAGCGGCGTCACAAACTTTTAACCCGTTAAGGGTTTTTTGTACTGATGCATACTACTGGAAAGTCAGAGTATCATGATAAATAAGATCATAATTCTTGCACAAATTTGAGATTTGTAAAATTCTCCCCGCAAAATATCAAGGTACCTTCTAATCAGAGATATTTTTAGCTCTTTTGCAAGAGTATTTTAAGCATTAAAATTCAGAAGTAATCCTTAAAATTTTAATCATGAGTATTTTCACACTTTTTACTTTTAATTTAAACTTAGTGCATTTTATTGCATGCGTCTGAAAAAAGTGATATTCTTCCTACAATTCAATGTTCTTTCTGAATACTTATTTTTAATCAATATCCTTTTACAACAATTAAAAAATATATACAATAAAAATTATTTTGATGAATAAAACTGTAAAACTTTTGCATCATTAATAAAAGTTCTTAGTAAATTGAGTTAAAATTATTAATTTATAAACTGAATTAGATTTTGTTCATTTCTTACTTTACTATATGAATTATGCTGAACTGAATATTACAATAATTACTCAATCCCTATTGTAAAACTTGAGCTTCATATATATACATATATTGTATGAATAAATACACTTCATTTTTAAATATATTAAAAAAGTACTATTTAATATAGTATGATTTAAAAGAAGCTTTTTTCTCTTTTTTAATGGGGACAAGGAGCCTTTCAATTTTTTTTTTTTTTTTTTTTACTCCTAATAATGTCAAATTCATGCCTTTGAAAAGGTCAATGAATATTTTTACTCCCTGGACAATATCTTTCTTTCTAGTTAACTTTAACATATATATTTAAATAAAATGTTTTTTTAATAAATAAATATTCTGTAATACTCCCTCTTCTTTTTTTAATTCCTTATAATTCATTTACAACATCGTCAATGATATAAAAATGAAGAGATAAAAAGTAAAAGCTTACCAATTGGTGCACATAAATTTCCTATTTGAATAGTTTTTGCATTTGGATAATTCTTTAAAACATCTTTAAAAGATAAGTTGGGATCATGCAACAGGTGGTAATCCATTCTACTAAGACCATGCCTAAAAAATAAAAAACTGTGTAAAACGCTCACTAATATTATATAAGTTATATAAGTATACATTTTTTTTCCTTTAAAAAATGAATTTTTGTTTGAAACATTTTTCATTTGCAACATCTACATGTTTACCTAATTATAAGTAAATAATAATTAATTTAATAAATAAACATCTTTGTAAGTAAACACTATAAACGGCAACCCCTCACAACAGATGTTTCAGGTCAAAATAATAGCAAGGCCCTTCATGAGATGATAAAATTAAGCACAACTGCACAATCAAGACAAAAAGATGAACTCTTACCTATTAAGAAATTGAATGTGATTTTTGCTTATGGTTTCCTCTGAAACATCATTTGTTAAATTTCGGAGTGAGTTCTGTTATTTGGTAAACAGAAAAGGAACAGAAGTTTAAAAATTGATTAAAAGGAGGAAAAAATAATAAATTGTTGTATAAAAAGCCTCTTCCCCCTTCCGCACCCCAATGCCATGGGAAGAATGCAGGTTTTTTTTTTTTTTTTTGCCAGTAAGAAGATGCACAAAGAGAGCTAAAAAGAAATACAAACAGAGAAGAAAAAGAAAAAGAAACAAACAATGAATTTCAAACAAATATAAATGAACTACAAAAACAGAATGCAATGAGGTAAGTGGTTAAACTAAACAGAAGTTCTCGACCTTCCCAATAATGTGAGTAGATAGATTCCTTCTTCAGGGCTGAACAGAAAGGAAGGTGGTCTGCAATCATCACTCCATTACTGCAAGCAAGGATGTTGATGATCTTAAGTTTATAAAGGTGAGCATAGAGGCAATCGTGCATAGTCGTCATTTGAAAAGCAGTGATTGCTTGATACTTGGGATAGTCCTGGAGATTAAGGATAGTTCTATTCTGGAGCTTTTCCATTGTGTTTTCTTTTAACTATGTAAATCTCTTATAGCCAAATTGGTCCTTGAAAACAGATCAATAGCAAACTCCTTTAAAGGGAATTTGCCGGATGGGCACCCTTTCTTAGCTAACTTATTTGTGACCTTATTTCCAGGGATGCTGGAGTAAGTCGGGATCCACTGCAAGATGATTGTTTTAAGGTTTTCGTAGAGGTCCAAAAGGAGGGACCTGCATTGTTGCACAGTAACTTAAACAGGAACTTGGTAGCAGTTAGCAATACCCAGGATCGCTGCCTGGGAATCAGAAGAAACAGCCTGATCAAAGAGAGGTGGTCAAGCATTTAAAGTTGCTGACTTTTATTGCTGCAACCTCTTTATCGAATGCAGATTTTGCAGATCCCAAAGGAAAACAGTGGGAAAAGTGCTAGTTCTAAATGAACACCAACACACATTACTACTGACATCTAGTTTTGAGCCATCTGTATAAACATGCATCCAATTCTCAGGAGGGACGCAAGTGCAGATTGTCTTCATTCCTGCCCCAAACAAAACTTCTGTGCAATCTTGCCTTTGATAGAGGTTGAAAATGGTGAAGGTGATACAAGATTTTTCTGAGTTCCAATGGATTAACAGGGGACATGAAGGACTTGGCTCTATCAGGAAAGTCAAACCTTGACATAACTCGAGAAACAGCCTATAAAAAACCCTTTTCAGTCTTCAGCCTGCAGGAATAGGAGATAAAAACAGCCCACTGACCCCAATGTGGTAATCTAATTAATTTCTGATAGAGCTTTAAAGCAGATTTCTTAATGCCATACTCAATGCTTATTCTGCAATTATTTAGCATCATAAGCATCAATTAGTATTATAAAAAAAGCGGTAATGTTATTTGCATCTGTAGCATTCTTTAAGCTACATGTGCACCTTGGATAATGCTAAATGAGTAATAGCTGTGCAGCCTTTGGATACACGATTTTGTATTTAAAAAAAAGTTAAATGTTTAATTTTTGTGCAAAACCAATAAACGTTAAAAGGGGAAAATTTACCAATATTGAAGTAGTCTATAATTCATCAAAGAAGCAAAGTGCAATTTGCACCTACTAAGGAATTTCAAGTCACTTCTGCATATGGGTTCCTCTTAAATTTCGGAGTAGAGACAAAAGAGGAACAAAAGGTTAAAAAAATGATTAAAACAAGGAAAAATTATTGAAAAATTATAGCATAAAAAAATTAAATATTGAATAC
Source organism: Salticus scenicus (assembly GCA_963930645.1). Lineage (NCBI taxonomy): Eukaryota > Metazoa > Arthropoda > Arachnida > Araneae > Salticidae > Salticus > Salticus scenicus. The sequence goes on along the minus strand of OZ005655.1, from coordinate 216,998,368 downwards.
AGCGTGAAAACAAAGCATATTAAAGGGTTAATAAGTTTCTAAAAAGAGTAAATTACAAATTACAGATTTTTATAAATATTTAAATAAAAAGTATGTTTTTCAAATGAAGAAAATTTATTTTAAACAAACTTACTTAGCAGCACCTATTAATAGGTCCTTATCATGCTTTCCACAAACCCACCAGTCTGGAAGATCCATTGACGGTTGACATAATTTAAGTCTTTCATCTAACTCAGGATGGCACAATATCTCTTCTCTAATTTTATTTAACAATTCTACTCTTTGAAGGCAACGACTTGCACGCTCTTCTGATATTGGTTCAACATTCATAGCAAGTTGCTCTGAAGTATATTAAAATAAATCATATATAAAACATACATTCTTTTCAATTTCAGAAAAAAATGTTATTAATTTTTAATAAATTAATTTAAAAAAAGAAGCTTATATGTAAAAAAGATAATTATTACTGCACTGTCTAGTTTTCCATCAATGGACTATTGGCTGAAAAATAAAAATTTGAAAAATTAAAGCACTGACATTATATTCCTTGCATCCCTCTAACTCAAAACAAGCATTTAATAATTTTAATTATTATTATTAATTTAATTCATTCTTATTTATTTATTAACATGTGGTGCTAGTGGCAAGAGAGACTACTTTCTCATATAATCAGGATTTATTTCATAGCTATTTACCAAGCCATGCATATGACCAAAGAAATGATTTAAATTTATGAGTTTTTGTTTGTCAAAATATCTAAAACCTATGCATAAACCACTCAACAAGATTTTAAATTATTGTTTCTAAATAGATAACCAAAGCTATTTAGGTGTAAGCTTTACTATTTTATAAGTGGGGAGGGAAACAATTACTTTGATTACATTCAGATAATTTGCAAATGGAATGAAAATTCCTCTCCCAAACCCCTCACTGTTTTTAAAAAAGGACAGCTGCACAGACAGGACAAAGCATTTTTTTTTTTTTTTTAAGATTTTTGATACACAACAACAAGAAAAAGTTGTGCTTAAATTAAGCAAAACTTTATTAAAATAATTTTTAAAATCAACCAATATTTTATTATTTGCCCTTATTACTAAAAGAAAACAGGGATGCCACTCAAAAATTTTCAAAAAAAGAGGAAATCACACGTGAATTAAAATTTCCAACATTTTCCTTATATTTATGCGCAAATTCTGTAAATATACGATAAAATAATTGATATACAGTAAAAAACGTTTAACATGAAGGTGAGGGGACCGAAATATTTTTTCATGTAAAAAGATTCATAAAATAAGTACAAAACTGGCCAATGTTTTCCATGTCGTCAATTATTATTTCTATTTCTTGTAAAACTACTGACATTAGGGTAAAAATCAAGTACAAATAATATTCAGGGGTGAAACTACCTAGCTTGCAAAAACCCTGAAAACTGTTCCTTACATGCAGATAGAGGACATTTATTAATGATATATCATATGGCTACCTATATTAAATAACGTTTATAGACTTTGTAATACATTATAAGGCAACTTAAACATTCAAAATGAGAATTTCTGTAAAAACAAAGTATTTTAACAAGTATTTTCAACAAAGACCGCAAAATTTTCAAAAACCCTGAATTCAGGGGTAGCCCCTGAAAAGTTTCACCACTGAATATTGTTTTTTTTTTTTTTTCAAAAAAAAAAAAAACACCTATCTTTTACTTCTTTTTCAGCACCATATTGTTCAAAAGCTGATCGAGATCATACATTTTTCTATTTATCCCTGAATTTTAATGTGCATCTAAATAACTGCAGATACTCATTATTTTATTCATTTCTGGAGCAAAAGGGACAGAAACTGCATCGTTGGTTCAGTTGTCAGATTCATCATCAAAATTTACATAAGTGGAATTATTTTAATGATGAACGATGACAAAAATCCCATTGTTGGTGCCGTAAACACATGATCATTGACGGCAACATGTAGTAGCATAGTTACCCACGTTTTAATTTATTCCAGAGCATTTTTAGCCCCGCCTTCAATCTGCACCACTTTATTTATAGACTATTTTCCCTCAATATATAACTATGATTTAAAAAAAAAAAAAAAAACTCTTAAGAAAAAAGTGGTATGGAAATAAACGTGGGTCTAAAAATGCTTTTGAATAAATTAAAATGTTGGTATCTTTGCTGTTGCAAACATACACACTGAAGATCTAAAGCGAATATTTTTTTCGTGTTAAACGACTTTTGTTTCATGTTAAAAGAAAAAAAAAAAGTATTAAATAGCATAGTATACTGTCCGGTCTGCTGAATTATTTCGTGTTAACCGATTTTTCATGTTAAGCATTTTCGTGTTAAACGTATTTCACTGTGTAAAGTATAATTTGAATATAATAAGTTAAAAAATAGTTACTTTGCAACAAAAATTTTATATTTTAAGCAAAAAGAATGGTGCTTTATCACAAATAAAAAATTATTTCAAAATAAACTATAGTCTGCATATATGTCTGACTATCCAAAGTCTGTACATATGGTAATCAATATTAATTTAACCTAATTTAAAACAAAATAATTATACATATAAGGAAATACGTCTACCTATTTGTAAGTTCCAGAATCTAATAAAACAAGTTTATCATGAATACTGACACTTATGTTATGGATAGAGAAAGATTGAGAATTACGAAGTTTCATCAGGTTGTTCAATGGTCGATTGCTAGTTTTAAGGGGTGGAGGGGATAGGACAATAAAACTATGTATACGAGAAATATTGAGCAATCCTAATTTCTTAAAGGTTCTAGAATCTGATAAAGCAAGTTTAATATGTAAATTGATATTTATGTTGTGGATGGAGAAAGATTGGAAATTGCATGACTTTGATGGCCTGTCTGATCAACGATCGTTAGTTTGAGGGAATGGGGGGGTCATAAAAAAATTTATAAAAAGTGGAAATCCTACCGTTCAGCAAAAAAAGTAGCATCCCTGAGAAAAATATCTGAAAGCATGTAAAATCTCCAAAAATGTAAATGTTTCTATTCCTTTCATGTATTTAATATGTAACAGAGAGAAAGTTGTCTTTTACACTAAAAAACCTAAAATCAAAATAAATAATTCCGTTACAAATGCCACACCTTGCTTTTCTTGTGTTAATATTTGTAAACCATTTTATATATTAATGTTTCTATTTTATTTTTATTAAAAATAAAACTGTTTGGGGACATTTTTCAGAACTTCAGCAAGGGATAGAGAAAATAAAAATAATCCTGAAAGTTCTAAAAAAAAGTTGCATCGTCTTTTGGAATACAAGTGCTTGAATCTTACTCTATTCACCATTGTAAATATAAGCCAAAAAACAAATGAAGAGATTTTGAAATGTTCAGTACATTATTGCAAATAAATATGTGTAACTGAGAAATATAACTTTTGAATTTAAAAGATTGATAATCGTTAATATTTAATTAATTTCAACATGCACTTTTTTAACTGCTTCTTGTTAACAAACATTGTTAATCTCTCATTAAAAAAATCTCTTTGAAATATACTAAAATAATAATACAATCAAATAATAAATAAACAATAAAAATAAATAAATTCATTTGATATTAAAACATAAATGCTTACTGCTGTAACTGTTAATTTTACTTATTTTTTAATTATGATTACTTATTTCCCTGAAATCTTTAAAAACTCCTAAGGGAGAAAAATTAGTTTCTGCAAGCAGTCACTATGGTCTAATCGACTAATTTCAGATGTATCAAATCCACTGTTGGGAAAGGGTAAAATAATTATTCATAATTTTACTGTACTAGAGGGCCCAACTGCCAAGATCACAATGGGATCAAGTGACATAATTAATGACACATGGGAAAATGACAAATGTGCAGTTACTCTTGGACTTAAGAGCGTGCAATGACAATGGACCAATAGAAATTAATGCAAAATAACACTCTCTATTCTGTAGAAGATTGAAGAAATCAAAAAATTCATGTCCACTATGAACTGTGGATCATGACGTAGCTAGCTGAAAATGCTATTCAAGTATTTTTTTTTTTTTTTTTTTTTAAATACTTTAATTTGTATTTAAGTTACAATTCAAAATCAAAGACAAAAGTGGCTACTTGATATGTGAAATAAAAATGAAAAAATATTTCAGATTCTGGTTAAAATGATACATAAATAAAACTAAAATAATAATAATTAAAAAAAAAAAAAAAAAAAAAAAAGATAAATTAAAAACAATCACTTATTTTTCAAAATAAGAATAAAGTTATAAGTTGAATAAAATCAATTTAATGCCATACATCTTTATAGAACATTCAAATTTAGCTTGAAGCAAGAAGCAGATAGAGTTACTTGAAGATAAAAGTGCAAGAATCAGCATTATTTTTCAACAGAAAAAATAAGTATACAAACCATAAACAGTAAAATAATAATCCATGGTTGAAAAATATTAAGCAATTAAATAGAACAGTTGATTCAAACTTAATTTTGGTATTTAAGCCAAATTTTATAGGTTTATTTTTCTTTTAAATATAGATATTTCTTTCAAATGATGTTAAAAATGATTTAAAGTATTAAGAAAAAATTAGAAAACAAGGAAAGAAAGAATAATAATAAACAGTAAGTAAGAAAAGAAAGAATCGGTGTACTTCTACAGCTTGCATTATTATTTTTTTTCTTTTTAAGATTCATAATTATGAATGTAAACTTAAAATAAAATTCATATAACAGTCACAGTTTATTACTGAAATAGAATGAAGCACAGAATGTTTCTAAATTACTAAATTTAAATGGTAATAATTGAGCTAACAAATTAAAGAAGAGAAAAAAACTAAAAGATTTAAAGAAATGGTTATTAATACTTTCAATAAATAAATAAATAAATAATCATACGTTTATTTACATGTGTCATCAGCAATATTTAACAGATATTTGTTTATGTAAAACGTGTGTAATTCAAACTAAAACATTATTCAGGACTATTACATGAATGTTTATGGCACATATACAAATACAGAAGAGAATTCAACAACAAGCTAACACAAAAGGCAGACAGCTGAATGAAAACAATTGCCAAACACTTTTAAATGCATTTAAGTAAATCCACATAAACACACCTTCTTCCTCAGTCAGCTCTCTTCCACAAACCCTTTTACACATAGCATAAAAGCATTTGTAATATTCAGCAAGAGTTTCATCATATTTTCTTTCTAAGCGAGCAATACCTCGGAACCTGGACCAGTTATATTCTTTTTTCTCTTCATTATATTCCACTCCAAAGGATGATATTGTTCGGTAGAAGTCAGCTTCTTCACGTCTCGACCATTTTCTAAATTTAAGATAAAGAAAAAAAAAAAAAGAAAATTTTAAATGTAATTTAAAGGTTGGATATAGTTAAAAATCAAACTTGTGAAAATGATTAATAATAACCTTTGTTGTAACTCCCGTTTCTTCATTTCTCTTTCTCTTATAGCTGCTTCAAACTTCTCTCTTCGTTCAATTTTCTGAAAATAAATTTATAAGACAATTTTGTTAAATTTATAAAAGTATACTTCCTCAAATCTGCACAGACTGGACCCATATATTCAATAAACTTTAAATTTTTGAAAAATTCATAAAAGAAAAAAGAAATTTACTTAAATGCTTTCTTTTACCTAAAAAGATAAGCAGTTCAACCAATGTGATCAAACAAAATGATGTCCAGACATCCACCAAAATATCCCCCCCCCCCCCCCAAAAAAAAAAAAAAAAAAAAGAAAAAAGAAAAAAAAAAAGAAAGAAACAGCAACATTATTAAAAAATATTAGAGTTAAAAATAAAATTAAACAAAATAGAATAATTATTATTATTTTTGCCTTAAACTAGTATGCATTTCATTAACAATTTGATTCCACTGTACAATTATTCAAATGCATAGATTTAATTACCTGTTTATGTACCCCCAAAAAGCCAAGTGGGTAATATATATAAATTGTGTGCAATTTTACTACCCCCAACCTATTATGAAATTTACACCACACTGATCTGAAATATGCTGACTTTAAAAAAAACTTTTCATTTTGATGCTGAATGAATTAGGAAACTAGTCAGCCTATTTAAAAATATACACAATGTTTTGACATTATCATCTGTAGAAAGCTTTTCAAGATATATTTGCCTATCTTTAAAATTAAAGGTTAAAAAATTGTTCGAAGCAATTCAGGGTGTTTGTTAATTTATTATGTTTATTGAAAATCAAATGGTAATGCTATATAAATAAAATGTTATGTTTATGTATAATTTTTATACTATAACAACTTTTTATTTTTCATTTTAAATTAATTCCTTAAAAAAAAAAAAAAACGGATTTTTATTTTAAATTTATAATATTTATTGAGGGAAAAATGGTAGTATATAGTGGAAAAGGATTAAACTGATTAAAATTTATTTGTTTTTCATGTATTTAATTCCTTTTAAAAGAAAATCTATTTTTTACTTTATTTTGTTATTCTGGTCGGAACCAAATCGTAATACAGTGTAAATAACGGGGCCTATAAAACACATGGTTCAAAAACAAAGACATATAACAGATGCTGAGATACAAAATCGTAGTTAACAGAAGATCCAAATATTCATGATTTCTGCTTCTATGTGATCAAATATTTTTCCTGTAAATATAAGCTATTTCTGTATACACAAAACATTTTTGTAAATACAGCAGAACCTCAATTATGCAAAGTAAACAGGACCAACTGTTTTTCGGAAAATAATCAAAGTTTTTGGATAATCACGAGTATTTCAATATTAAGATTAAGGGCAAATTCTTATTATGGCAAAAAGTGCTTAATAAAAATAAAGCAATTACAAAATAGAAACAAAAAAAAAAAAAAAAAAAAAAAATCTGAACTTGAATGCTTAAATTAAGTACATTCTACATATTTCACAAGGGTTTAAAAACAAAGTTTTGTTTGTATCAGTTTTGATATCCTTTGTTTTGCAGTTCCATTACAATTTTTTTTTTCTTTTTTTAATACTGTTATTTCACCAGTATCACAGTCTTAATGGATAGTGATGTGATGATAATAATAATAATAAAAGCTTTAAAAATGAATTTTGTAGAAATGGAATGCAATAATTAAAAAAATAGTAATAATAATAAAATAAAAGGAATTTTGGTTAAATGAGACTTTCTGTTATAACAGTTTTGAATAACATATTTTCTGGAATTTCAGACCATTTCTCTTGTATAAGATAATTTTAAACAAATAAATTTGAATCATTAAGATTGGGATTCCAATGTGAAGCACTTTGTGGCATTAAGCCGTCTTTTTCATTCTGACATCAATGAACTTTTAGCTTGGTGGTGGTTGTAAAGCATTTATTAACTTTATTTGCAAACAAATTTATGTACTAGGCAGAGCATCTGTATTCCATTTTTTCATGCATTGTTTATGAAATTTCTGTCGTTTTCACTATTTTGTTCTCATTGTCAGTGCATACAGCAGAAATATTAATTTCAAATTTCTTCTGACAATAATCACTATTTTCTGTAGTAATATGTGCACAGTATTGTATCTGTTATCACAATTTAACATACAAAAAAATCCATTAACAAAGTAAAACTATTAGTAATCTGGCCTTGTAAGAGTTTCATCTAACAATTTTCCACTTAAATGTGCACTACTAGGACCAGAATATTTAATATGCAGGGCATTCATCGATTCTTTATTTTCATTGCTTGATGCCACATTAAAAGCAATCTGAAAAAAAAAAAAAAAATTTGCTACTGGTAGTTTTAATTATATAATATATTTTTTGTCATTTAAATAAAGTTGCCGGCTGCTGATATTTCAATGTTGTCATGTTTCTTACAGTTAACTTTAGCAATATATGCATTTCCCAAGAGCAATAAAATCACGCTTAAATTGTTTTGTAGATAGATTAGAGAAAAATTCATACATCTAAGAAATTATTGAGAAGAATCTTTACTCTCCTAATTTTAGCATTTACGTCTATCTGGCAATGATAATATTTCACTTTGTTTTTGTCAAAAGGAACTGAGCTGATTTCCACGTTTTCAGAAACACCTTTTCTACTATTACCAAACAATATTATAAAATATCAATTAAAATAACAAGCAGACTAATATTTACTGTAAATATATTTAGTATAAAAATAAAAGTATAAATATGAGATGAGCTTAAAAGAAACTAACTTTCCCTTTAAACAATAAAATGACTGAGTGTCATAGAAAACATACACAAATTAAACAACTAAATCAGTAATCAACCTTCAATCAATGATCATTTCCTTGAATAAGCTACTCCGCCAATGAAAATTCTTCTTTTCTCCTTATAAGTCAAAACTGGTTTATAGCTGCTAAAACAGGTTTAAAAAACAGGTTCTTTTGTTTTACTATTAGAAACTGGTTTAGCCTTTTTGGAAAGATTACACGATGCTTTACTTTTTCCTAGAAGGAAAGATACTTTTGCTCTTGATGTGGTTCAAATGAAAAATGTTTTAGCAGATAAGCCTAACTATCATTCATAAAACATTTAATAAATATCAGACATTTGCCTGAATTATCTTAAAAGTTACTTGCATCTTTCTAGTTATGTGAGATGAATTAAAATATTTTTATTTATTCATTTTTTCTCTCCACACAAAAATACATATTTTTCCTATTACTGAAGAAATTAAACTGTTTAAAGAAGGACAGAAAGGTATTTAAACTCTTCATTATCATTAAAAAAAGAATAAATAAAACATTTTGCATACTTTATTTTTATTATAAGCATTTTCATCAATATTAAAAATACATACTACAATTGAACATAGAGTAGTGTAGAATAGAGATTATGCTAGTTCGAAAAACGAACAATCCAAAAAAATGCTTTCAACAAATGGGGGAAGAGAATATAACTATTGCAGGATCTAATCCTCTCATTATGAAAAATATTAATTTTAATTAGGTTTAGCAGTCATATCGAGATGGAAAATCAAAAATCGTAGTAGGTAAAAAGGCAGATTTGTAGTTACTGTTTCGAACACATCAATTACTGATTTGGAGCAATATTAACTGTCTTGTAAGAGTTTGGAAATAAATGTACCTTTTCACTTATTTTTACCCATATATGATAAAGTATTGTCTTTGCATCAAATATGTGAAATTGAGTTTTTGTTACAATTACATGTTTTGAAGTCCCCTCTCTCTGTATAGATACATATATATAAACAGAGATTAATCTGTGTGCCCTACATCAGCATGACAAAACAAATGTTAGCAAGAAGTCCTAATACAATATTCTAAAAATACATGTCATACAGGGATAACTTTTCATCTGCAATGAATGTTAAAATAAATTATTATAACAATTTTAATCATCTTATTCAATAACTGCTAACCATTCCTTTATTTTTATTTAAAACATTTTAAAAACACATAAAATAAATTTTATTTTAAAATTTTAAAAATAATCCATTTTTACTATATTTTTTATAATCTTTAAAGTTATTTTGAAATTCTAAATGTTACTTATAAATAATAATTAATAATAAAATTTTGCTATTATCACTAATATTTTTTAACTAACTTTCATATAATTATGAATTTTAATAATGGGAAAAACAAAGTTGCACATTTTGGCTAGCCAGATATATCAAAAATAAACAAAAAAAAAAAAAAAAAATATATATATATATATATATATATATATTTGATGAAGTAATATCTTAGTAACTGGATAAGTGAGTTCACTTAATCTCATTGTAAGAGTCATTCGTAGTGCCAATACAGTGATTTGTTTTTAGATAATTATATTTTTTATTTGTTTACCCAGGACAGAGCGGTTTACCACTGAAAGCTAATTTTTTTTAGAGATAAGGAAAATTCAAACTGAATTATCATATCAAATTTCTAACTATAATTTCTAATTAAAATCATTCAAATAGTTTCCTAGAAGATAAGGTTTCTGCTATACATTGTTTTAGTGTTCACATTTTTTTTTTTTTTTTTTTAAAGGCAGGGCGGATTAAACAAAAAGGGCACATATTGATAGATGAAAGGGCACTTTCGATAGACAAAAGGCACTTTCTTCAACACTCACTAAATGGTTTATAAAATGTACAGGCTACAAAATAAAATAAATACAAATGAAAAGAGAACACTATCTCATCACCTAATTAACAAAGAAATACAGCAGGTACCATCCTTCTTGGATTCACGTCTATTTTAATTTATTTATTTATTAAAATTGTAAGCTTAGCAGCCATTTACAGATGTAAGCATGCAACAATGTTAAAATTTATATTTTCAAGGAATACACAATTTTGACTTTATAGGATTTAGAGAAAATTTTACCTCCGGATACTATATTTGAAGTAATTTGGTATTTTTCAATCTTAAATCTGGTCCCCAGGTGGCAGTAGTTTTTTAGGTGTATCTCAAAATCTACTTGACCAAAAGAGTTGAAGATTCATCAAAATTATAATTAAAATAATTAGGAGTAAAATATTTGTTGTAAAACATATCTGATTTATTACGGAGATGTTATTCCACATGTTATTCCAGATCAATGAAAAATTTACAATTGTAACGTTCAGTTGTGAATGTCAGTGATTTGGGGGGCGGGGCGGGGCTTCAGCCCCTGATTTTTTGCCTCGAAATTCCAAACTCCAAACTTTCATCAAAACCGTTAGAGACATTTCAGAGATCAGACAGCAGTAAACAGTTTTTAAACTCCACGATTCTTTTTTCTGACTATTCTACGAACTTTTAGACAGGCACATAACTATTTTTTTTTTTAGTTCTATTCTATTGCTGTTGTCATCGAGAAAAACTTGAACATTCAAGCACTCAGAATCGTAAAATATAATGTATAAATCTATTTGTTGTTCTGGGAACGAAATGTAACATTCATATTCAATAAGTCAAACAATATGTTAAGTTATATAGTTAACTTCATAAAATGTTGAAATTCTCAGCATGTTCTACCAAAAATTAAATAAGTTATATTTAAAAGTAACAGTTTATTTCCGTGTAGTCTCTATGTTTGTTCCTGGATGAGTCATGTTGAGAATGGGTAAGTACTCATTAATTCGTTAATTTAACTATTTGTAACTTATATATCCAGAGGTTGAAATTTATCCTAATCGTATAATTCTAATTTAAACTATCCTTTATAGTATAATTCAGTTTCGTGGCTATCCATAAGATTAATTTTAATGCTTAAATTCTTTGGCTGGTAGCCATTCTGGGTGGTAATGTCGAGCTGGAACTCTAATTAATTCAACAATTGTTTTAAATTAATTAATTGCTAATTGCTTAATTTCAGTTTCATTCTTAAATCAATTGTTGCTGTAATATTTTTTAATATAATAAAGGATATTTAAATCAAAATTCTAAAAAACTGTTCCTTTTTAATGATTTTTTTAAAATTTTGGTTTTAAGCTAAAATCAAGTATAGTACATTTATGATTTTTTCTTTCTGAAACCGAAAGTTTTTTAAAGTTTTAGAGATATTTATTTTAAAAGTATTTTAGAAATTATAAATATAAATGAGATATTGTTAAACTATTAATTAATTGAAGAAACCTTTAAACACTTGTCTCACTTTTGGCCATAACATTTTCAGCTGGGCGCCCAGCTCTCCTCAGCGGCTTCATCTATTGCAGAGTTCTTGGAATGATGTTTTCTAGTAGTCTTCCCCATAAGATGACACCACACTCTATCAGGTGCCATTGTGCCACTGTCGTTGCACACCATTGATTATTGATTATCGATTATTGATTCATTCATTCATTGATTATTGATTTTTGTGGCACAAAAAATTGCTTTAGTCAATTGTCTTCCAAATATTCATTAAATAAAATACTTTCATCAACTACAACCTGCTTATGTCTTTCAGAATTAGCTTCTACACACCGAAATGTTGACAACTTTTATAACAATATCATTACAAGCTCCATCTACGGGCTGAATAGTCTGTAAATAAAGTGCATTTGTTGATTAGAAACTGCCTAAGTTTTTAATAAATTACTTTCTATACATAAAAAGTCAACAACTTTAATGACAATATCATTAAGGACGCTATCTACGAGCTGAATATTCATTAAATAATGTGCATTCATCAACTAGAATCTGCTTATGTACTTTCTACACGCAAAATGGTAGACAACATTCATATTAATATCATTAAGGGCTGAATATTCATTAAATAAAGTGCATTCATCGACTAGAACCTGCTTTGTCTTGGAAAATTACTTTCTGAATGCAAAAAATAGCAACAACTTTCATAAAAATATCATTACAGGCTCTATAACGGGCTGAATATTCATTAAATAAAATGCATTTGTTCACTAGAACCTGCTTATGCCTTTAAGAATAACTTTCTACACGCAAAAATGTCAACAACTTTTATAACAATATCAGTACGGACTCATCATTAGCTTCTTTTGAAATCTCTATGATGGTAGGTCATATATAAGGGCGGGTCGAAGCCTTTGTATTTTTGGTCATTATGAATATAATTTTCGTAAATATTTCAAAAACGTATAGTCGAAGACAGACCAAAAAGGGTGGTGCACAACTAGATGTTATAACAAACCTATATATCAAATTCCAACATTTTACGTCCAACCGTTTTTGAGTTATGCAATACATACATACACACACTTATATACAGAAGTCACGAAAAATCGTGTAAAATCGTAGATATCTCTAAAATGGGAGCTTGTATTAAAACCAAAGTTGCATGAGTACAACTAGACATCATGACAGACACAAATGTAAATTTGCAACATTCTATGATTATTTGTTTTTGAAATATGCGAGTATAAAATCCATTTCACAAATCTGGATTACTACATTTCCTTATACTTTGTGTAAGGAAGTAAAAAAAAAAAAAAAAAAAAATCATAGAAAGATATTGTGTGCTCAAATTTTGATGTGTAGAAAAGGGTTGTGAGAATGTCACAGTGACATACTTTCGCCTCTGCTTTCAGAGACAGTTATAGTAATAGCAGTCCACAAACTTTTTGATAGATTCTCATATATAACAATGAAAAAAAAAAAAAAAAAAAAGTTATATGAGTTAAATATATATGACAAATATACTAAACAAATACAAAATAAAATGAATACATATTTAATAAACATACTTTAGCTTTCTGAGCATTTCTAATTTCCAATCTTTTATTATTTCTTTGAAATGCAGTGACTAGTCGACGAACTCTTGTATTAACATCCGTAACTGAAGGAAATTGAATTGCTCCCATTTCATAAGCTAGAGATATAAACATCGACAACAGTTCAGTATAGAACTAACTCAATTATTTACATTCAAAAGAATGAATATTTTACTATAAATTGAATTATTGTAGTTTGGAGATTTATAATGGTTTATAAAGATAAATATACAAATTCTTCCTAGTATTATCTTAAAATTTACATTATATGCCTTAAATCCAAAATATGTTGTAATATAAAGGATAAACTAACAAAAGTCAATAGAATCACATGACTTGATACTTTTTGAGTGGCTTTATCACTTTAAAACATGCACTGTAAATATACATATCATATACATAAAATTAAATTTAAAAAATATATGCGTATTTTGCCTTTTTTCTAGTGGCATCATTTAAAGAGTAACCTCGTAATAAAATACTTAATAGCTATTTAATACGTAATAGCTACTTAATACGCAATAGCTACTTAATACGTAATAGCTACTGCAGAGTATTGAAAAACTTGTTGATATGATAGAAATACTAGTTTAATAAACATGATCAATATATTTTTATTTAATACATTTGAACTTCTTTTATGCTCTGGTTTTAAGGTTAATAAAAAAAAAATAAATAAATAAAAAAAAAATCAAGACTGGCAGATTTATTTAATATTTAAGTTTATTTGTATCAAGTCATTTTTGGCAGAAAATTCAGAGAAGGCTATGTTTCCCACAAGTTATCCTGGGATAACCAGTGAAATGGTTAATGATAATACTTTCGCAAGCCCAGTAAACTTCTGTGCAACATACTGTTATTGCAATTTGAAATGTTATTGCAATTCTTCTTGTTACTGTTATTGCAATTCTTCACTGATTTAAAACTCTATAAAAACAATATCTTTTTCAAATTAAGCCTGTTTCTTTTGTCTTATCCTTCTGCAATAACATTCAAATATTCAATAACCAAAAGAGCATTTTTTTTTTTTTTTTTAAATATCTCTTCTCTCTCTCTCTTTTTTTTTTAATTCCCTTTGATAACAAAGCAAATGTCTATTTATTAAAAAATATTGAAAGTTGAACTTCATGTTTCCTTTTAGTAACTACTGAAGAATGTGTTACGAGCTATTGTCCAGTTTCCACCTACTATCTTACACACTTTGAGGTGCAAGGAAACTGGCTCATTTAAATTTCACTGTCACCAGAATTTATGAACAAAATTTAAAAAAAAAAAGAAAAAGAAAGAAATGATTTTTGTTAATATATTATAAAAGCAAAATTTGGCTTAAAAAAATTATGGGATGTATTTTTGCAGTTGGGATTTAGTAATCATGTCCTCACAGCAGACACTGCACTTCAAAGGGTTAAGTATCTCTCCTGCCACCTCATGCCTGAAAACACATTTCTTTAAAATAAATGAAATGTAGCAATTATTGTTGGTAATTTATTTAAAAACAAAAATGTTATGTGCTTTATTTTTAATTAGAATGGTTCTTCTTGACTCCTGATTAACTGACATAATAGACTACAATAACTACTCAAAGAGCTTGATATCTCTATAGTAAAAGTTTTGTAAGTTTCTTTTCTAAAAATGAAAAAAATAAAATTACACTGTCATTCTTTCACATATGCTGTTCCATAAACTAAAATGACTATTCAAAAACTATTATAGTTAAAAAAAAAAAAAAAAAAAAAAAGAAGAAAATGATGCAATCAAAGATATTGATGAAGGCGTGAAACAAAATGATGCTGATAAAAATACGAATCATGATAACCTACAATTGCAAATTTCGGAAAAAGAGAAAACAAATGAAGACATTAGCATAGTAATTTAAAAATGGTTACCAAAAAAAAAAAAAATCTTAAATAGATATAGAGAAAAGACAGAAGAAAATATTCTTAATATTAATTACTTTTATAATAGGACGAAAACTTACATTAAAAACATTATTATTTACCTTACATAAGTCCTAAATACCTTCACAATACGTATTTCAAGTGCCAGCGCACTCATCCTCAGGTGGAAAGAATAAAAGAATGGAGCCACTTAATCAAGCAATCAACCAAGACGAAAAGAAATGAAGAAACAACGCCGATGATACCCGATAACAACAGTGGAACGAGATGTCACAGTTCACCTGAGGATGAGTGCGCTGGCACTTGAAATACGTATTGTGAAGGTATTTAGGACTTATGTAAGGTAAATAATAATGTTTTTAATGAAAATATTCTTGTTTCTAGGTAAGTGCATTTCTACTCTACAGTCCCTAGACAGGCATTATTTAAGTGCTTTAAATGATATGAAACAAAGAGGTTGATGAATTCAACGCTCATAAACATTAATAATAGTTGAAGGTTCTTTTATAGTTTTGAATGTAAAAGAAGCCTGTAGCATAAAAGTGATGACAGCTAGTGGGGAATTACAAAAATAACAATTGGCTATTGCTGAAAGGTTAAAAAAAAAAATTATTGAAGATGAGAGAGCTATTAAGAATGGGAATCACAAGGAAATTTTCAAAAATAATGATATTTCAGATGAAGAATGGGGAATTAAGAACCATAAAATGTCTGTAGATCAGCTTGCAGAAAGATGGAGGCAACATGTAAAACTAGTTTGGAAGATTATTTAACAGCAGATGAGAACTTAATTTCTTCTTAACACTCTTTAAACTTTCATACTTCCAATAATTCGATCTCTGGATAATTTAAAAATTTCTTGTAATTTCCAGATATTCAAATTAATTCGGATTAACGAGAGTCTACTGTATATTTCAAGTCAAACTTCTTTGAAGAAAAAAATTGCATTCTATATAAGTAAATAAATATTATTTACGAAAATATTTGAAGGAAGAAAAAAGAATCACATTTACAAGATTCATTCACAGATTTGGTTAAACTTTTCACAAAGTTCTTCAAATGGCACTAAGCTTAAAAAAAAAAAATCAGAAAACTTACGATGTTGTAAATAATTATTAGGAATTGGACTCGGTTTTGGAGGCTCCACTTCACTACTGGGTGACATCGGCTCCATGTCTTCATCTTTATCTTTAGAAGCAGCTTGATCTTCCATATCATCTTCATTATTAATGCTTAAAAATAAAAATACTTTTTTTTAATTACAATAATAGATTTTATTAGATTACTTAAATCATTCTTTTATTTAAAAAAAAAATAAGAAATTTACTTAAAATTCCTTAAAGTTTTTTTTTTTTTATGAGTGATACATTATTGCTAGTTGACATTTTAGATTTTGCAGAAATTTACGCCAGGATGTTCTTTATAATGCCATAGAAAAAAAATCTGGTGTGAAACAACCACACGACTTCCATTACCCACTATTACACGTATTATAGGCATTTTTGAGAGATAATGTGATCAGAAAACATAAAAGTGACTTAAAGAGAAAATCGTTAGAGCCGTTTTTGAGATACCAATTTTTACAAAAAATCAATTATTGACCAGAAAACAATAATTACATACAAAAGTATATTTAAAAGTGAGCTAATAGGGCGAGTTAAAAAAAAAAAAAAAAAAAAAAAAATCCGTACAGCCGTTTTTAAAGGAACGTGCTTAAAAGACCTGAAATTGAACTAATTTCACAGGAAGCCTATCAATTTTCCAGAACTAACCAACTATATCATTCGAAAGGACATCTAATAGAGTGTTTATATAGCAAATTTGAAGAAAATCGTTAGAGCCGTTTTTGAGATACGGACTTACGGTCCCACTTCCGGTTAAACTCAATTATAGACAGGAAAACAATAATTACATACAAAAGCATATTTAAAAGTGAGTTAAAATGGTGAGTTTGAAAAAAATCCGGACAACCGTTTTTAAAGGAACGCCTTTGCGAGGCCTGAAATTGAGCTATTTATACAGGACGCCTATCAATTTTCCTGAACTAACCAACTATATCATTCGAAAGGACATCTAATAGAGTGTTTATATAACAAGTTTGAAGAAAATCGTTAGAGCCGTTTTTGAGATACGGATTTACGGTCCCACTTCCGGTTTCCGATGTCCCACTTCCGGTTTTTCAATTTTCACCAAAATTTGGAAATTTCATCTGTAGACCAGACATATTTCAATTCTAAAATTTCGTAGCTCTATCTTTATTAGTTTCTGAGCTATAATAGCCAGAAGATTCTCCACATACATACACACACACACACACACACATACATACACACTGACCAATTGCCAAAAACCACTTTTTTGGACTCAGGGGACCTTAAAACGTGTAAATCAGGTGAAAACCCGATATCGAATTTTCAGACCGAATACAATACTTCCATTACCTACGGTAGTAGGGTAATGGAAGTAAAAAGTAAATCCCTGTATTTAAAAAATAATAATAATAAAATTATGATGTTGCGCTTATTTTCTTGGTGGACTAAAGAACATTTTAGCACACCATTTTTCATATCAGTTAAAATATGGCGAATTTACAGAATACTTCAGATATTTGCCCCCCCCCCTTTTTTTTATTTAATTTATTTGGCTTATACTAAGTTTTAGACATAAGACTAGTACTAATTTTTTGAAACAATAATTTAAAGCATTTTTTAATATCTTTTACTGACATAACAGAACAAAGTGAATATATTAGAGGTACAACTTTGCTACTGGTGTTTTTTATTCCCCCCCCCCCTTCGTCCCCCCAAACATTTGAGGCTTTATTGTAATAACGGATTACACATTTGTGATTCAAAATACGATCTACCACCGATGGCCACAATTTTCTCTCATCTTTCAAGCAATATTTTAATCCTACCTCAAACAACTGCTCATTTTTTTATGCAATCCATCCATATTCTCATGGCTTTGATGCAATTTGAAATGGCTTATTGAGTCATTTCTCATGATCCTGCCAATTCTTCTTGCATTTGACATAAGTCTTCATAAGAGTAATGCCTCCAATTTCTGCATCTTTGAAAACCTTTTCTCTTCAACTGCCATGCCAGCCTTCAATACTAAAATCACAGATCTTTAAGTGTTAAAACCACTCTTGACACATTTTTTCACAGTTGAGAGCATTCAGTGAGATTCCACCACAGATTTCCTCATATCATATTGTAGCAAAGAATTAAAACTTCCCACAAATGACGAAAATTTGGTTTATAAACTGACATTTTCTATTGAGAATAACTTTATAATGTGGATACAAATCAACTTATATTTTAGGGTATCACTAAGGTGATAAAATACATTAGAAGCTAAACAATATAAATGTACAGTTGGAAAATATTTTTACAATCAATGCAAAACACTTTTTTTTTTTCCTGTTTAATTTTTAAAAACTTGTTTAAATTAGTTTTCTTAAAGTATAAAATGTGAAACACAATCAGATTTACTTATCCAAAAATAAATTTTAAACTACTTAAAAAATATAAATATAAATTTTTCAATTAGATATTTTAGAAAGTTTTAAAGTTTAAAAATTACTTACGAATTTTGAAGTTCAGCTAACAAAGCAGCACCGTCTGGAGGTCCACATCGAGATAAGAAACATAAACGAGGATCCTGTCTCATGATATTATAACGTTCAAAACCTATGAGGAAAAACATATTTAAATGTAAATAGACTCTTAATTTATTTTAAACTAGGAATATGAACTGATTTGTCAGTGTTTCTCACATTTTTCAGAAAATTTAGTATCATTATTTAAAAAAAAATTATTTATTTTGCCTTACTGAATAATAGAAAATTATCACAAAATATTACTATTTGGGAAAAGTAGTATTAAACCTACTTAAAAAATAATTAAGCTGACAAAATAGAAAATTGACAAGCATAAAAATGTCATTTCTTGGGTTTTTTAGGATAAAATATTATAAAAAAATAATGAATTTTTGAAGTACATAAGATTCTAGCAGTGTTTGATAATTCTTTCAAAAAGTTATAGACAATTATTTTTTCAAGGTGCTATAAATATATGATTGATGGTGGCCATCACATGACTTTCTTCCATATTTTCCTATACCAATTCGCTCAGTAGGATTAATTTATTAAAATTATCTTCCATGATGAATGCAGATGATTTTCATTCTAGAGAAGTATTACACTAAGTCAAATTTAATCCCTATATGACTGTTTTTTTTTTTTTTTTTTTTTAAGGAAAAAACAGATAGCTTTTTTTAACAGTTTAACCATTCGTTTTAAAGTTATTGGAGAGCTTTCTTGAAAAATATACTCATAATGAAAACTTGGCCCTCTTGAGGATGGGGTAGGGCGCGGGGGAGCGATGTTTCAATATATACAAAAAAATTTCCCAGTTGACTATCACTAATATATATCTGAAATGATTAAAAGATTTTATCTTGTAATGATTAAATTAATTGATTAAATTGATGAAATTGATTGATTTAACTGAATTAATTGATGAATTTAAATTGATGAATTGATTTAATGATTAAATAATATTTATCTTGTAATGATTAAAAGATAATTCTCTTTAGGCACATTTCTATGAAATTTTGCCTATACAGCCGTGTTAATAATTTAGTAAAAGCAGGAAGTCAATGCCATTTTTTGGACAAATTTCATCAAAAGTTGACATGCACTAATTTATGTCAAGATGAAGCTACATATCAATTTCTATAAAATTATGTGCATTAGATACTGAGATATAGTCACCAGAAAATTTTTATCACACTGTCATACTTATTCTGTCAGACATTTTCTAAAAATGGTCAAATTGTGTTCTAGATCTATCTAAACATGTAAATTCATCAAAAACCTGAGATCGGTAATTTTTCTGAAACAATACAGTGAAACCTTGATCTATCGTTCCTGCATCCATCGTTTTTCCCACATTGATCATTTTATTTCTATGGTCCTTGCACAAATTGTATTTAAATAATGTTAACGAAACCCGCATGTATCGTGCTTCTAAAATTTATCATAGCAAAATTTTTCTCGTGACCTTGTAAAAATTTTCTTCTGAAGGTCAAGTGGTTCTATATGGCATATAAACTGGAATTACTTCTTTCATCCTAAAATAACTCTTTTCCTCATATCCATGGAGGATAAAAATTGTGATGCCATGTCCCTGGACCATCTATTTATTCATTTTGTAATTTCCGCATGGCAGGAAGAACATCTTCAGTAATCCTGAAAATTGTTTCATGAAATACGGTTACAGGCAAAAAAATGATGAAGAATATCAAACAGAAGGGCAAGAAAATGATGATGATGCAGATGACGAGTGGTTGCGTGTAGCTGAGGATGCATCTGGTAAAAAATTTAGTGACAATATTTGCATTAATCAAGACGTTGCAACATGTGGTATTTTAAAGCATAGAAGAAATGCGTGATTTCAAAAAATGAAAATAATGGCAGAGAAACAGTGGATAATTTTCACACCAATGGCACAATTATGGCATTCTAAATGTACGAACTTTTATATAAGCATATGAAATTACAGAAAAGGAACATAAAAGTGTTGTAAATCTGGAAAAATTAATTTATAAAAGAAATAAAAAAAAAAAAACATAAAATTACTGATTTTTTAAAATAAATTTTCCTTAATGTTCTACAACATTGATTTATTTCTTTGACAGTTAGAAAATTAAAAAGTTAATTTTTATTATAAGTATTGTATATATTGTATGTATTAATTCATAAACATTGTTTTCTTCGTGTTTTGACTTTAATCCGCATTCGTAGTTTTTCCACTTTCATCTTTTTTTTTTTTTTTTTTTTCATGCACCCTGTGAAAAACAATGAATCGAGGTTCTACTGTACTTTCTTCCTAATGAATATAGAAGAAAGTTAAAAAATCCTTAATAATAGTATGAAAATTAATTTATTTGACAAAGAAATTTTAATTAAAAATATTTTGACGCAAACATCTCTCATTCTAAATTAAGCATATACTTTAATAAAACATTTTGAACACAAAACTCTCTCAGAAACTTATAACATAACTGAATTCTATAAAATAATATAGAGCTAGAAAGAGTATTTTGGAAATTTCAGAACAATTATTATACAACAAACAAACCATGTTTATATATTCCAAGCAGTAAACTTTTGTCTAATTCTTGATCCCACCAAGGAGCAGGTGGTTCACCTTCACAAGGAGGAACAAAAAGTGGTATTTCACTGCAAATAAAGCAAAAAATTAACAACTATAACAATAAATTAAATAAAAAGTATTTTATTAAATAAACTGAATAACAATATTCTATTATGTTTAATTTGTGTAATCCTATTCAGCATAAAGTAAATATGAATGTTTCAATTTAATTTCCTACACTACAGTAATAAAATATAAAATGTTTTACTGCAAAAACATTAAAAAAAAAAAAAAAGTTGTTTCTCTTTAACTGTAGAGAATAATATCAAACTGCCAATACACATATGTTAACAATTAAACTTTTAAAAAGTTTCAACATTTTTCTCTTTATTTCTTTATTTAATTTTTTTTACATTTTTCTTCATCATTCTAGTAGTGCTTAAATCAAATAAAATCAATAAAAAGAACATAACTAAAGTATGTTACATTGAAGTTTAAACTTTAGGAATTGCAAGTACTTTTTTTGTAAAATCCAGAAAAACTGAATGATATCTAAAATTTTCCCTGGCAAAGTATTAACTATTGCAAATTTTAATTTGATACAGAATGAAACTAAATCACACACATTTGAAATTTAATATCTGCCAAATTAATAAATCATTCTCATTTAACATCAGTTTAAAAAAGAAAACTTCAAGTTTAAAATACCCTGTGGTCTTGTAAACAGATGACAAATCTGAGTAGTTTTAGAAATGACTGATTTTGAGCTTCCCCCCCCCCCCCACACACACACACTCCCTCATTCCACCCCAATCTTATCACAAGTTACATTATTCATATATTTTAAGACAAATGACCAAATTCTTAATCGTGGAACAAGAATCTGCTAGATGACTCAAATATTTTCAAATTAAATATAAAATGTTTATCAAGATAACAAAACTTCTGTAAAATAAGACAAGACAAGCATTACAATTACAAAATTAATTAAACAATTCTTATTAAAATTCTACTTATAGATGAAAAAAGAAAATTACTTACTTGGCATGCAAACCAGAAAATACTTGATCATGAAGATCACCAATTATTTCATGCTTCAAATAATATAACAATCTAACACGCAATAACACTCTATAAAAAAAGGAGGAAAATACATAAGCATATATATTTTAAATATAAAACAAAATTAAAAGTTAAGTTACACAAATATATTTCTTTACTTGTTTGAATGCCTATTCAAGTGACGTTTGTAAATTTCGTCGTTGAGTAGGCAATCAGGATTACTTATTTCTTCTTTTGTCCACTCGCTTTCCTCAATAATTTGATCAACAGTTTTTGTTTCTTTTTTGATTTTTTTGCCTTTTCTACCCCGTGGTACAGGTGCAGATAAACCTAAAAAGATTAACTTTATTAATCGAAGAATTAATTACAAAATTGTACAAAGGCAGCAAAATAAAATTAAACAGACAATATAAATGCCATTATTCACAGCAACATAAATGACAACACAGTCAGATAATGCAAAAAATTAGAAGGAATTAAAAAGCAAAAGGAAAACAGCAATGAGAAAATTAGCAAAGTTAGAAGTATGAGGAGGAAGAGAAAGAAGAATTCTTTCCAGCATGCAATATCATAAAAACAAACATAAAAGTAATATTTCAGATCAACTAATACAAAAAAAGTAAATAAAAATAAAGAAATCATAAAAGACATAACATATAAAAAGTATACAGACTGACATGAAGTGCCTTATTATTTTATTTTAATTATTACTTATTATTATTTATTTTTGTATACTTCTCTGATAACAAAAGGAAAAAACAGACAATTAATCGATAGATTTTATTATTATTTGAACTGTTTGCACAAAGCAATTAAATTATGAACTTTACTATTATTGGAACTATTTTAAATATGCCATAGCGGAATCTCCATTCTATATAAATTATTTATTTATTTGAAAAAATTGAATTTTAAGCGTTAATAATAATAACTATTTTTAATGAGAATTCAAAACATTAATATTCAATTTAAAACTGATTAATATGGAATACTCCTACTATTTGAATTGCAATGCATACTATTTTTGAATATACTATATAATGAAAATAAAGAATCAGCATTTTTATTTCTTCAAATTTGTGTCATTGTTTGGTGAGTAAATAAGTTTCTCTTTTTCATATTTCCTTATTTTCAGCTGAAATGAAATACAATATTTATTTATTTCATATTTTATTAAGAAATAGTTCTTAAGAAATCTTAGGGGGGAAAAATTACAGTTAATGTCTTTATTGTTTTTCAATAATTAATATCTCTAAAAAAAATTAAGTTTTTGTTTAAAAAAAAAAAATGATTAAAAATTAATTAAAATGATTTCTTTAAAAAAAAAAAAAATAGAAAGTGAAACTTTATAAAAAAAAATAAGAAAAGAAAGTGCAACTTTTTTTAATTGCATTTTATAACAAATATTTTTCTAGCAATTAACAAGCAAGAGTCATATTACAGAAAATTCTACAACAATCGGGAAAGATGAATCTGTGGCAATAAATTAGATTTATTTTGGAGACAGAAATATTAGATACTTTTAATGAAAAAAAAAAAAAAAAAAAAAAAGTGAATAAATAAATAATCAAAGAGCCTAAGTAAAACAAGCAAGTAATAAGTAATCTTTTTTAACATTAAAAAAAAAAAAAAAATCAAGTTAAAGTAGTCACTAGCATTTAGAATTTTTGAAGTTCTCAAACTGTCCTTGACTATTTTTCATCATTTTCCCAATTTTTTTAACTCCTGCTATTTATTTCCCATGAAATTTTTTTACATTGGCGAACAATTTAGCAAGACAGAACAGCAATCTCTCAACAATGACTCATTTCTACAAAAATTGTGGAATTTCCCTCAGTATTCTAGATTTGGTAAATCCTCACTTCCTCTGACTGCTAGTCACCCAGCAAACAATCAGAATTATACACGTAAAACTGATGTTTAACTTCAATTTTCATTCCCAAAATTACTATAAAATTAGATAGTGGAATACACACTTAAAATTGACCATTGAAATCCATTGGTTAATATTGATACTAGTCATCGAAATTACTTGTAAAATACAGGGTATCTACCAAAATAAAGTTTTACAAATTCATGACATTCCCTGAATGTGGCAAATAATTTTTCATTACTTAGCTTTTGATATACATGCAAATGAAATGTAAACTTTTAAAGAAATTACAGAAATTTTAGGATAAGAAATACTACATTTGTATGTTTTTCTAATAAAAACAATAAATATGTAAGTATGTTTCATATATAAAAATCATTGTATTTACAATAAAAAATACATTAATAAAACTTGTATAACCATGGACACATTATCACTGGTAATCTCAATATTATTGATAATTATCAATTAAAAAAATTCATGAAATTTGGCACCAAATTTAGACTTCCAGTTAAAACTAGCATTCCACAAATCTTTCAACAGTTTTCTTATGACCTAGATTTATTTATTTATAAAATATCTATTACTCATAATAAACCTATTGCCTACTTCACTCAATGGAAAGTTTTAGTGTTACAAAAAATTAAAAATGCATTATTTATCAATTCTTCAAATCTGGTGTTATTTAAAAAATCTGTACTTCTTAACTCAATAAAATCACTGCAGGATGACTTTGTGATCACTTATGTTGACAAATCACCTAATAATTATGCCATTATTTGTAAATCCTACTATCTCTCTATTTTAAACTCTTCAGTCACTAATAGTAACATCTTCAGTTTAACTAATAATCTTATTATTAATAACCGAAAAATACATAATTACTATTAACTACTTCAACTTCCCTTCAATAACTTTAATTATCCTTATATAGTTCTCATACCTAAGTTTCACAAATCTCCAATTAAATTTCGCACTGTCACTGTTGGGTGTAACACTTAACAACAATGATAATAAAGCTCTACTGGATATTCTAAAACAAATTTACAAATATACTTGCAAAGTTGATAATTTACACTGTCTTAAAAATAGCTTTCAATTAATTCAATACATCAAATCGCTCGATTCAATACACAATATTATGACTGTTGCAACATCAGTGCCTTCCCCCCATTCTTTTCCCTCTGTTTTTCGGCCACCTGTCGCGACAGCGGGAATGCTTTATTTTTATTTTTTATTCTCTTTTTGGTTTTATTAGAACAAGATGCACTTTCGATTCGAAAGTGGAGTGTTAAAAAAGATGTAGGCTTGAAAGGAAAGGCACTTTTACGGTGTCTTAAAATTTATTATGATTCTGTTTTATTAAAGAAGAAGAAAACTGAATATTTTGAATATACAGAAAGTTATTCATTATGTGAATCTGAATAATCTGAAAAATGTTAATTAATCGTCAAATTTTGTACATATATTTTCATTGTAAATAGTACCATTGCATCATCATTTAAGTAAATATGCTGAAAACCAAAGTTCCAGAAATATTATTTTGTGTCATCGATATTATCTTCTAACTCCCTAAGTTTCAAGTCGGCCGTGAAAAGAAGAAAGGGTGAGTAACCTTTTCGATAATTAGTTGATAAATAATAAATATGATTATAATTTTAAAAGATATTTATCGCTAGTTATAATCTAATTTAAAAAGAACCCATGAATATACAAGATTATATTAAATTAGTGGCGCCCCAGAACAGGGACGGCCGACTTGGTTTACTTTCTCCAACATCGAAATAAATAAATATAAATGTTATTTGAATTGAATATTTGAAAATTTGTTCTTTTGATGATGATATAAATAAAGAGAAAAAGTTTTGGTTTCAACGAAAAAGTTTCGTTTTCATTTATATTTGAAATAAATAATAAAGGCTATTTATATTATTAGTTTTGTTCTTGAAATTTGTTCCTTTGATAAAAATGAAACGAAAGAATATTTTAGTTTGGGTTTGTGCAATACTTTGTGTTTTGAATTATTGCATTATATATTAATATGATGAATGCATAACTTTGAAATGGTTTTGTTTAATAAACAACTCTGACAAGAAATTTTATTTGATAATTGATCAAATAATAATATTTTTAAGATTTGTTATTTATAATTAGCATAATGAGTGTAATTCAAAAACAAAAAAGAAGTGTTCTTAGAGCGCAAACCACGAAGTTAATAAATAAAATCGAAGGCAGGTTATTAGAAATTGATGTTGGAGAAGAAGAGTTAGAACAATATTTAGAAGAGTTAAATTTAAAAGATAGGGAACTGAATTCATTAGATGACGAGATACAGAAAAATATCAAAGTAGAAGAGGTTGAAGAGGAAGTTTTAAAATGCGATGAATATAATTCAAATATTTTGATTTGGAAAACTAAAGTAAAAAGTAAAATGATTAAAATAAAAAATAGTAGTAATTCTAACATTTTATCGACTAGCCCCGTAATAGAACACCAAAATTAGATCAAGGTTATATTAATCTTCCTCGATTAAACATTGATAGATTTAACGGTGAACCAACCGATTTCCAAAGATTTATGGATCAGTTTGAAGCAGCAATCGATAAGAATTCAGTTTTATCAAATATTGATAAATTTAGCTATTTGAGAACATACTTAAGTGGTACAGCTGCTGATGCAATAAAAGGTTTCACGCTAACAAACAATAATTATTACGCGGCTCTGGAAACATTAAAAGATCGATTTGGTAAAAAAACATTATTAATTAATTCACATTTAAATAAATTACTAAATCTTTGTCCTGTAAAAAAATCCAACGATATATTTGAATTAAGAAAATTACTGGACACATGTCAGACAGAAATAAGAAATCTAGAATCCCTAGGGATAAAAGAAGAAAATTACAGCACGTTATTTTGCCCAATTTTCATAAAACTTTTACCAGCAGACATAGTTTTAGAAATAACGAAAAAATACGGCGATGATGATCAGTGGAAAGTTTCAGAAATGATTGAAATTTTAAAAACAGAAGTTGTTAGTCGCGAAAAAGCTACTGCACTAATTTCAAATGCCCAACACTCAGAACATATTTCCACCACATCAAATAAGAAAGAAAGTTATGAATCACCAAAAAGAAACAAAATTCGTCCCTCAACTGCAGCTGGCCTTTACAATAATAATTCAGGCAATAAACGACATTTCTGTAATTTTTGTAATAGCGAAAAACATCTATTGCAGGATTGTAAAGAATTCAAAACTAAAGAATTCAGTGAAAAAAGAGATTTTTTGATGAAACGTGGTCATTGTTTTGTGTGTTTCTCTAAGGGTCACTTGGCAAAAAATTGCCGCTGCTTTGTAAAATGCCGTATTTGTTCTCGCCGTCATTTCGATATAATGTGTCCAGAAAATAATTCTGAAAAACAAGTTACAAATGAAAATACCACTTTGTCCAACAAAACTTGCAATCAAGAAGTGTTACTCCAAACTTTAACGCTAAGGTTAATCAATAAAGATAAAGAATACATTATCAGAGCATTAATTGATTCAGGATCTCAGAAATCTTATTTGAAAAAAGAAATAATAAAGAAAATTGGTTATACACCTACAGGGCAAGAAAAATTAAACCATAGTTTGTTTGGTGGGTTACAACAAACACATGATCATTTACGATATAGAATAAATTTAAGTGATTTAAATAAAAACTATTTGTGTAATTTTGAAGTTCTTGATCAAGAAAAAATTTGCGCAGAAGTACCTAAATTACGAAATGGGCCATGGATTAACGAAGCAAGAAGGCGGGGAATTCAATTTTCAGATTATGACAACTCAACAAAATTTAGAAGAAATAAAAATAGAGAAATTGATTTGTTAATTGGTGCAGATGTATGTGGGAAACTTTTTACAGGGAAAAGTAAATTGCTCTCGAAGGGTTTAGTGGCCTTTGAAACAAAATTAGGTTGGACATTGATGGGTAAAACTGAAGAATTTAGTTCCAACGATAGTACAAATGTTGTTTTATCTCTTCATGTGGCCAATGCACAGATTTCAGATCTTTGGTCCCTGGATACTTTAGGAATTTTGGATTCAGGAAATAAGAACACGAAAGAAGAATTAGACATAGCTGCTGAAGAATATTTTAACCAAAATATTAAAACTGTTGAAGACGGCAGATATGAAGTAAGCCTTCCATGGATTGAAGGCCATCCTCCACTACCTAGCTGTAGACCAATTGCTGAGCGAAGATTGAAGAATTGCGTGGAATCACTGAAGAAATCTGAAAGATTAGAAGCTTACGAAGCAGTTTTTGACGAATGGCTTGCAGAAGAAATCATTGAAGAAGTTGAGCCATACAGTGATAATCTAAATGAACATTTTCTGCCCCACAGAGCAGTTATTAAAGAAAATTCCACAACTAAAATTCGTCCAGTTTTTGATGGGTCAGCGAGAGAAAAGGGCTCTCCTTCTATTAATGATTGTTTAGGAAAGGGTCCCAACTTAGTGGAACTAATTCCCTCTGTAATTAATAGATTTCGCTTTAAAAAAATTGGGGTAATTTCAGATATTCGTAAAGCGTTCCTACAAATTCAGCTCAGCGAAGTAGACCGACCGTATCTTAAATTCCTGTGGTGGGAGGAGGGTAATCCTTCAAATATTAAGATTTTTCAACATAGAAGAGTAGTATTCGGCCTTACTTGTAGTCCCTACTTGTCAGGAGCAACTCTGAAGTATCACTTGCAACAGGTTAACGATGAACTAAAAGAAACTGCTGATAAACTAGCAGAATCTTTTTATGTAGATAATAGTGTTACTAGTGTAGAAAGTGCCGAAAATCTTGAAAAATTTATTTCGGAGTCTAAATATATCCTTAGTACTGCAAAATTCGATCTAAGAGGGTGGGAGCATAATAGTATCAATCCAACAGACGAAAATTCTACTCCCTCCAAGAAAAGAAGTGTTCCAGTTTTGGGATTATTATGGGATTTAAACAATGATTCATTAAGTATAGACTTGCGAGAAAATCAAGAAGAAATCAAGACAGTTACCAAAAGACAAATATTGTCAGTAGCCCATAAAGTATTCGACCCCATCGGGTATAGTTGTCCAGTAACCTTAGCACCAAAAATTTTACTTCAAGAATGTTGGCAACTAAAAGTGAGTTGGGATTCTGAATTACCTGAATGTGTTGGGAAAAAATTTGAGAAATGGAAAAGGGGACTACATAAGTTGAATGACGTTGCTATTCCAAGACTCCTTGTACCTGATCCGGTGAATACGGAAATGAGCCTTCATGTATTCTGCGATGCAAGCAAAGCAGCGTATGCAACTTGCATTTTTTTAAGAGCAGAAAATTTTAATGCCATTACCTGCCAACTTGTGCAAGCCAGATCCCGGGTAGCCCCATTGAAGTCAGTCACCATTCCCAGGCTAGAACTTCTTGCCTGTACCATAGAAGCAAGACTAGCGCAAAGTGTGAAAACAGATGTAAGACAGCCGAGTATTCCAACACATTTTTGGACAGATTCATCAAACGCTCTATTTTGGATCAAAAGAAATGAAAATTGGGCACCTTTTGTTTACAATAGAGTGCAAGAAATTAGATCCCTCAGCCATCCAGAGAAGTGGAAATACGTACCAGGGAGGCTCAATCCTGCCGATTTGCCATCTCGGGGCTGTTCTGCTGAATTTCTTCTAAAATCCCGGTGGTGGGAAGGACCTTCTTGGTTAAGAAGATCTTCAGAATTTTGGCCTAACGAAGTTTTAGAACCTGATTTAAATGTAATAGCATCAGAGAGAAGAAAAACAATAGTTTCTGCAGCCAATGTATCATCGGAAAGCAACTTTTACGAGAAATGTTCCTCGTATAAAAAGATGTTAAAGGTCACAGCATGGACACTCAGATTTAAAGAAAATGCTAAAAAGCCTAAAGAAGCAAGAGTAATGACCAATTTAACAGTTGAAGAAATAGAAAAGGCTGAACTTACGATTATGAAGTTTGTTCAGAATCAAGATTTAAATTTTAAGAAAAACTTATCCTCTTTGCGTACATTTGTTGATGAAATGGGAGTCATCAGAGTTCAAACTAGAATATCAATGCGAAAAGATTCAGAAAATTTTAGATATCCAGTAGTTTTGCCAGCGAACCATAACGTAACCCATAGAATTATTGAAAATGAACATACAGAGATGAATCATGCAGGAATACAAATTCTTATGTCAGCAATTCGAGAGAAATTCTGGATAATAAGATGCAGGAAAACCATTAGAAAGATTCTGCATAGATGTGTCCAGTGTCAGAGATTCTCTTCGAAAGCTGCTGAAGTGCTGAGTTCACCTCTGCCTGAAGATAGAGTGAGAGAAGCTGGTGTTTTTGAAATTATTGGAACCGACCTTTTTGGACCACTATTCTTAAAAGATGGTAGCAAATGTTGGGTAGTTTTGTATACATGTGCAGTTTTTCGAGCTATCCACCTAGAATTGACGACTTCCTTAACAACACAGAATTTCATACAGACCTTGAGAAGATTCATTTCACGTAGAGGACGACCACGTATCATCTACAGTGATAATGGAACCAACTTAGTTGCGACAAGAAAAGAATTAAATTCTGTGGATTGGGCACAGATTGAAGAATTTGCCACTATAAAAAGAATTAAATGGAAACTTAACCCACCGGCCTCTCCGTGGTGGGGTGGATTTTGGGAAAGATTGATTCGCATTATCAAATCAATGTTGAAAAGAGTTTTAGGAAAAGCCCATTTGAACTATGAAGAATTATATACTACCATTTGCGACACAGAAAGTATGGTCAATTCACGACCACTTACATATAAGTATCTGAGGATACTGAAGATTTAACACCTCTCACACCTGAAATGTTTTTGAAAGATCTCCGTGAAACAGGAGTACCTGACTTGGATTTTATAGAAAGAAATAACCTGAGAAAAAGATTTGAATACCGACAAAAACTAAAAGACGATCTTCGCAAGAGATTTAGAACTGAATATTTGGGATCTCTTCGTGAATTTAACAATCTAAAGAAACCTCCTACCAGCAATATTAAAATTGGAGATTTAGTTTTAGTGCAAAATGACAACTTGAAACGCATTCAGTGGCCATTGGCCAAAGTGGTAGAACTCTATCCTGGTAAAGATGGACAATTTCGTCTTGCCAAACTGAAAACCATGAATGGTGAAATTTTACGACCACTACAGAGGATTTGCCCTTTAGAACTTAGTGATACAATTGTAAACAAGAATCAAATTCAGACCTCTAGATTTGGTAGAATTATCAACCCAGTGAAAAAACTTTAATATCTAAACTGACTATAAAGCTTTAAGTCCAAAATGACTTGAACATTTTTCTGAACTATTTTTATATTATATTGTTTATTATTATTTTTTTTTATTATTTTACTAAGAATATTTTAGAATGTAAACAGTTTTCCTTTTTCTTTAATATTTTGTTGAGCATGTACAGAATCTTTCCATGCTCAAGGTGGGAGGATGTTGCAACATCAGTGCCTTCCCCCCATTCTTTTCCCTCTGTTTTTCGGCCACCTGTCGCGACAGCGGGAATGCTTTATTTTTATTTTTTATTCTCTTTTTGGTTTTATTAGAACAAGATGCACTTTCGATTCGAAAGTGGAGTGTTAAAAAAGATGTAGGCTTGAAAGGAAAGGCACTTTTACGGTGTCTTAAAATTTATTATGATTCTGTTTTATTAAAGAAGAAGAAAACTGAATATTTTGAATATACAGAAAGTTATTCATTATGTGAATCTGAATAATCTGAAAAATGTTAATTAATCGTCAAATTTTGTACATATATTTTCATTGTAAATAGTACCATTGCATCATCATTTAAGTAAATATGCTGAAAACCAAAGTTCCAGAAATATTATTTTGTGTCATCGATATTATCTTCTAACTCCCTAAGTTTCAAGTCGGCCGTGAAAAGAAGAAAGGGTGAGTAACCTTTTCGATAATTAGTTGATAAATAATAAATATGATTATAATTTTAAAAGATATTTATCGCTAGTTATAATCTAATTTAAAAAGAACCCATGAATATACAAGATTATATTAAAATGACTTTTGACTTTCAAGATCTTTTCAATAATATTGAGTTATCAGATCTTAGTAATATCATTTACAGTCTTTTTCAAGAATATAAAGCTCAAATTAATCTTCCTTACAATTTTAAAACAGAAAAATTTAAAACACTTCTTAACTTTGTTATCCATAATAATTATATCTTCCACAACAACGATATCTATTTGCAACAATTAGGCATCCCACAAGGAGGTTGTAGCTCCAGTATTTTGGCAGATCTCTATCTTTATTATTATGAAAAGCAAATTTGCAATGATGATGTTCGATTTTATCGTTACATCAATGATATTATTGTATTTTATCTCAACAAGAACTCACAAAATGGCTTTTCCTTCAATTATCCACCTAATTTAAAGCTAACTCAAAATACTCTGACTAATCAATCTATTAACTTTTTAGATCTCAAAATAATCATCGATGGTAATAAACTTTACACAGATATCTATGACAAACGGCAAGATTTTAGTTTTAATGTAAACTTATTTACACATTTTAATTCATGTCTGCATCTTTCGGTATTTAGAAACATCATCATTAACCATTTATTTCGAATTAATAATTTATGCTCTGCAAAGTTTAAAAACAAGAATATTAACAAACTGATCACAGCCACTGCTAAAATGGGTTTTCCTAAAAACTTTGTATTTTCTATTTTATATACCATGTCTCTGTCAGTACAAAATAAAAAAATAAAAAGCTGTGTACACTTTTGCGTATATCAACAAAAAAATTATAAAATAATAAAAGACAATAAAAAAGGTGGCGGTTGGGTGGGCAGATGTTTGATTATGGAGGTGGGGTGGTGTTGTAAGGCTGGATGGTTGGGTGGGTTTGTGAAATTAAATTAAAAAAAAAAAAAAAAAAAAGTAGAAGGCTTGTTGCATTTGCTTTGTATTAATATGCAAACTTTCTTTTTCCAATAAAATTTCAGATTCTTCCTTTTTGAGTTGTCAACTATATTTAATGTTCTAATTATACTGTTAAACACAATGTGATCAATCGGTGAATTTCATTGTTGCTTCGTGGTTTCATTGTTGTTCATCTGCTTTGAAATTTAGCTTTTTTAAATCCATATGGTTCCTGTTCTGGTTGTGGCAGGTTCGGGGAGTGTTGCTGGCGTAAAACTAGTGTAACCCCACAGGCAAGTCACAAGTCTTGCCGCCTGCCTTTTTCTTCCTATCTTGTGTTTCTTGGGTTATTTTTTCATTAATTTTGATAAGTTTATGGTTTTAAGTTAAGATTTGTTGTTTTACTTTACTGATTCGTTTGTTTTGCAGGCTGTTAATTAATAGATCTGGTTTCTTTACATTAGTGTATTTCATCCACTGATGATTTTTTTTTTTTTTTTTTTTTTTTTTTTTTTAAATCTTATTGGTCATTGGTGTTTCAGTGATCTTATATATATATCTGTTGCTTGGCTTTACTATGCTTAATAGATCATCTGTATTACATACAGTAAAATCTCCCGTAACCAGCACTCAATTAACCGGCAATCTCAAAATAACGGCAATTTCTCTAGTCCTCTCTAGTAAATGGTAAATGTGAATTTAGCGTACATATTTTTTTTTTTTTTTTTTTTAATTAATCTGTGATATTTTTGATATTGTGTTTATGTATTTCGATCTCGCGGCCGTAAAATATCTTAAAAAATATATATATACATATACAAAATTATTTTTTCATTTTGGAAAACATTTTATCAATTCCCGGAGAGCAAAGCCCGACGTCACGCCGCGCCGCGCCGGTCTAATCAGCGTGAGCGGCGCACCAACGGAGTCCGTGACGTCACCGCCCACACGTGATCCGCGGCGAACGACGGTACCGGGAAAGGAGCGCACGGGAAGCCGACGGAGAGTGAAGGAAGACCGGGAGAAAGAACGCACGCTCACCGTCAATCTGAGGTACGGCGCGATCCTACGAAAAATAAAAACGGATTGTTCTGAAATTTATTCTACTTGATTAATTAGTCCAAAAAAGGAATTGCCGGATATCATGTTGAATTTAAAGGAAATAATTTAACTTTTGATTGAATTTGGAAAACAGTTCATATCAATTAATTTTAAGTATAAAAGTTTAGATTTTAGCTATTAATTGAAGTACAGTTTAAAAAAATAAAACTGTCGACTGATTTTACGTTTGTGATGACGTCATAGTTTCTCCCGCGTTCGTTTTTTGACAATAAAGTTTTTAGTTTTTTGATAGTTTGACTTTCAAAATTCTTTGTTTATCTCTGCCGACTTGCGCGGATTTTCGGCGCTCGACTGTATATATACTTACGGTGGTATGTGTTTTTGCTTTAAAAAATCGGCGATGTTTCCGATATTGTGTTTATTTAATTAAGGTCGGGAGATCGAAAAATTTGGACAACAAAATTCATATACAGAATATGAATGGTAAATATTCAATTATCCGGAAAATTCTCTCTTCCGGCAACGGCTCGGTCCCAATGTTGCCGGTTAAAAGGGATTGTACTGTATATATATATTATTTTTTTTTCTCCCTTCGAAGTAGATTACTGAAATGTAAAACTTCTGTGGTAGATTGCCAAAATTCACGACATTTGGTTTCTAATCTAAAAAATTTGCTCTTTTGAAAATTATTTTTAAAATATGCCATAATTCTGTAGCCTATTATTGAAATAACCAAATTATTTCAGTGTTAACTTAAAATTTATGTTTAGTAATGAAAATAATTGCTGAATTATTTCGCCCTTAATTGACAAAATTTGCACTTGCTATTTCCTGAAATACATAATAAATTTGCAGCCTATTACTTAAATACAGAATTATTTAACCCCTAACTGAGAAAATTTATGATTATTTTAGCAATTAATTGCAATTAGACTATTATTTTGCTGTTCCTTACATTTTGTCATAGTTCTATAAATTCCTATCGCTCCCCTTAGAAACCACACTGATTCCATAGTTGTTGACAGATATGTAAATGTTCAATTTCTTTCTTCCAGCAGCGATTGCTGCATAGGCAATCATTTCATCACTAATTCTTCAAAATCACACTTTCTTCAGGGTTCCCACTCAATTTCAAAAATAAAATTCCCTGACTTTTCCAGGTTTTCCGGGTCTATTTTTAGAAAATTCCAGTCACAAAATTTAGTTTGCAACATAAAAAATAGCTCACGGTATAAAACAGAACAGCTCGCAATATAAAAGACAACATAGTAACGTGACTTGCGATATAAATTGAATGCTCAAAAAGCATTTTCCAGATTTATATCATTTTTCCAGGTTTTTGCACAATATTTACAATTTTCCCTCTTATTTCCCTGATTTTTTTCAGTAATTTCAAATTCCCTGACTATTCCAGACTTTCTCTGACCCATGGGAACCCAGTTTCTTTCTTTTTTTTGGCTTGTTTAAAAAAAGATCTATAAACAAAAACGAAAGAAATTTTTCACCCACCTGCTCAGAAGTAAAGTTAGCGGCCTAGCGAATGCATGACAACATATTTTTTTCCATGACTTTTCTAACTTTTTATTTTTGTTTATTTATTTATTTTATTATTATTACTTTTTTAATCAAGATTTTAAATGAAAAAATTAAACTATTGTCCAAATTTGTGAGTTGCCATGATTTTCAGGTGCGAGGAAATCATAAAAATATTATGAAATTACAATAAGTTAGTCAGTCAAATTGCCTATCAAAAATGCTTAAGTGCTGTAGAAGCATTCCATTACATAAATGAATCAGTATAACTTCACAACATTGTAATGAAATTAATAATTGCTATTATTTCAAATACGTAATTGCTTTCACCAAGCTACATTACTTGTATACTGAATTAAATTCATGAAAAGGAGTCATTATATTTTATTAATTTCTTTTTCAGTTTGAAAAAAAATATATACAACATGGAAAAGTTTTCAAACATTGCACATGATGAAATGAAAAATATTACATAAAGAAGCATAAAAATTAAATGACAAAAATTACAATTAGAAACAAATAATGAAAGCATACAATATCCAATACTTTTTCAAGGGACATTGATTGAATATTGAAAATAAAATAGATGTATTTCTGTAACTCTCTCTGTAAGCATATCAAAATTTACAGAGTTCAATACCCTATACACCTAAACATGACAGGGATGCAAAGATGCAAATGGAATACAACATATTAAATAAATGTTTCTCTCCAAAAGAAAACAAAATCTTTCTTTATTAAAAAAAAGAATAATAATAAAAAAGAATAAAAATTGCATTTAGTATGATACTCAAAATTGAGAATTTTTTATTTCTTGAAAACGAGATGGAAAATCGAATCCCGGGTTTACTTATCTTTCAATTATTTAAGATAAAATGATAATAATAGTAATAAAAAG
Source organism: Salticus scenicus (assembly GCA_963930645.1). Taxonomy (NCBI): domain Eukaryota; kingdom Metazoa; phylum Arthropoda; class Arachnida; order Araneae; family Salticidae; genus Salticus; species Salticus scenicus. The sequence goes on along the minus strand of OZ005655.1, from coordinate 216,961,772 downwards.
AGGAAACCATTAGAAATATTAAAAAGATGATATAAACGATATCATAATAATAAAAAATATCTGCTGGTAAACACTTTCTCTAATGCCAACAACCTTTTCACTCAAATCTATTGTTACTTTAACGGGAGATACAGCTAATACTCGTGACCAATTCAGTAAATCTAGTAAACTTCATAAATTTTTTTCAGACTCAAACTGTTTATTTTATTTTTTATGTATTCATACTTTGTATTACACCCTGATTGTGAGAGAAGAACAGAATTAGCTTTAAAAAGTTATCTAAAAAAAAAGTTGTTTTTTAAATGAAAAAGAGAATTTAATTAGGATATATGAATAGTTTTGATGGCACACTTCCTCATTTCTTTGACTTCTAAGCTTAAATGTTTTAATGACAGAAAAATCCTATAAAATGAATGTTTTGAATTGGCTCAAAGATTTTCATTTTTGCTCAAATCGCTGCTTTTCAGTCTTTAAAAAATGGTTTTGTGTTTTAATATACAAGATGCTTAAAATTATATATATATATATATTTTTTTTTTTTTTTTTTTTTTTTTTTGTAAAAAAAAAATCTTGTTTCAGAAAAGGGAAGTTTAATCAAAATCAATTAACCTCCCAAAAATATATTAATATCTTATTTCAAAATTGTAATTTAATTTTTTCTAAAGTAAACGCCAGGAAAATATTGTTAAATGTAGCTAAAGTTTGAATTACTAATATTTAAAAGTTACTTAGAAAAATTATATGTGAAAAAGTATGGAAAACATCCCATATAACTGATAATGCATGTATATAGCTATAGAAATGTATATAGAATGATTAGATATTCAAAGATAGCATTATTGAAATCATTCAGACAGGTAATGGAAATCATACTTAAAAAAAAAAAAAGTGTCTACAAATTCAAGAAAAATCCACCTTTGCTGAAAGAACTGAGATATATCTTTCGCTGATGAATGATGACCTATAATTTAAAAGCTTTTGAAGGACATAATATTGAGCACACAAGAAATATAATTAATCATTTATAACACTCATTCAAAATTTAATTTTGAGCATACAAACGCACACACTTTTTCAAAAGATAAATGCCAAGTTCTTCAGAATTCTAAGAAATACTAATACATAAAGATGGCCTAAAATATAAGGATATTTGCTTGTCATAAAAACCTTTATTTAAAATATACTTGATTTGAATGGCTATGGAGTTTTTACAAGTGTAAAGACTAACTAATAATAATAAAAAAAACTTTTTGATCTAGACAACCAATTTCATCAAATACAGATTTCAAATTTTTACAACATTACTAATAACACTATGACTAGGGTTCACGCCAGCGGTAAAAATTTTGTGATCCAAGAACGACTACCCAGATTTTGATTTAGAAAGATATAAAATGGTAGACAATCATATGGAAGTGTACGCTTATTATACATATTATTCCTGCATATTTGCCTTTGAAGAAAATAATAATTTAAAAAATATCTGAATAGAAATTCTGTTTTATTAATAAAATTTCTTGCAGAGATAAAAACAAAAGTTTATTTTCAGTAATAAAATTAAATATAAAAATTATACAAGAGAAATTTTTAAGAACTTGCAGTAAAATACTCTGTAAAACTTGTGTAAAAGAAAGCAAGCAAGCAAACAGTATAAATTGCAAAAACACACAGCAGTTTCAGGTCAAAATAGCTAACACTCAAAGTAGCACTGATACAGAGAACTTTGAAGATAGAAAAATCTTGAAATTGACTATTAATTGATACAATGTTTATCAAACAAAGAAAACTGGGGTTAGTAGCAAGTTTTAAATAAGTTAGTATTTTTAAAAGGATATTTTACAGATTTTTCTATTAAAACATACTGTTATCACATTCTAAAATTGAAAATAGAAAAATAAAAAAATTATTTATAAAATTTATTTTATATGCAACAAATATGTCATCCCTGTTTGAGATGTTGGAAACATTTGTCAATGACTAGGCAACAATTGTTATCATACTGCCATGCAGGCGTGAACCCTAACTGTGACATTATATTCATTCCATTGTCAAAGACATTAATAAAGATCAAACATTTAACTGCAAAAAAGAGCAGCTGTATTAAACACCACAGACTGAATATGTTGGGAGCCATGCAATTTAAGAGACAAACAGGAAAGCCAAAAAGAAATACGTAGGAGAATATTTAAATGATTCAGCAGCAAGCATGAGAGAATGCTAAATACACCTCTAGCAAAGCAAACAGATGCACTAAGCTATGACAAATTCTGGGAAAGGCAAATGCCAATGCCTGCATTAAAAAGGCAAATTTCTTTTGCAGTTCATTTGGTGTTCTTCTTACCCATGTAATCAGCAGTATATCCATCAAAAATGACATCAGGGTCAACAGTGTTTTCAGACTCTGGTTGCATGAAAAAATGGTAATGTTTAGATGCATCATTTTTATTATCTATTCTAATGTTTTAAATTATACAAATTTCATAATTAAAAAATAAACTTTTTCTGATTTTAAACAAAAGAAATGTAATAAAATTACTATGCATTGATATTTATCATTATCCATTTAATACTAGAAAGAGATTTTCCATTTAATGAACTTTTTTTTTTTTTTTAGCAGTACAATGTCTTGATCTTATAAAAAGAAAATTAAATATAATTCATAACATCATCTAAAAGAGAAAATAAAGGAAGAAAAATTACCAGAATGATTTTTGTGAATTCGCTCTTCCCCATCATCATTTGGGCATATTAAATCCCAGATAAAACTTTTGATTTTTTCATCACCTTTATAATGAAGTAAACAATAAAGGAGCTAAAATAGAAAAGTGGTGATTTATTTACAATCAAAAGCATATTACATTAACAAGCTAACAAATATTTATTAAAATTAAACTTGTTTAACTACTACAATCATAAAGAGTGTTCTCATCAGAGGTAAAAACTGAGTGAAAATTTCTCACCCTTACTCAGAAACAAAGTAAGGTTTCTGAAAAGAATAAGAGAATAGAAAAAATACTTAAATCAGCAAAATATATAATTTTCTTATACTGTAAAAGCACTTATTTTCGCGAGCCGTAATTTTTGCAAAAATGAAGATATCAGTATTTCGCAAATTTTATATGAATAGAACCAAAAGTTGAAAAATCCTAAAGTTAAAAAGTACCTAAATATAGAACAGTAGAACCCGTTTTGCATAAGGCATTTTAAGAAACTTCCTTTCGTCCGAAAAGTTTGCCCCCCCCCCTTCCCCATCGGTCTATGCTGAAAACAATTCATTCTTACAACGGGCCTTATACATCAAATTTGGCCTTGGCTCAATGCGCGCATTCCAACTCAAACAAGTTTCTTTTCTCAATCTCTTTTTTCCCTCCCTCTTTATCAAACTAGGGACTTCTGAACCCCCTTTTTGCCCTGAAAATGTAATCACACCACCCCCTTTGCTTTTCTTGAATTCGGACCATCCATGCCTGTGAGCTTCAGTAAGTGCTTTTACAGTACATGTTTTTTGAAAACTTTTTTAAATCATTTAACTTTCAAGAATGGTCTGTTCAAATTTGCAGATTTTTGTAAAAAATATTTCATTTCACAATTATTGATTTTTATAAATGACCTGTTTTCAGGCAAAAAAATTTATTAAATTAGTCCCAGAAGAATGTACGAATCACTCTCCACATAAAAAAATTTTATTTGAGAAAATAAAAGAAAACATGTGAGATTCTTGTAATCTCATATTCTAAATGGGAACCCTGATTACATGCACTTATTTGCCATATATGAATGAAATTAAGAATAAATAAATAAATAAAAAATAAAGATCACAAAAAGGTCACATTTAAAAACTAATTATTGATAAAAGATTATTACTATCTTTTATTTAAAAAAAAAAAAAAAAAATTAATGAATTATTTTATTTTATTTTATCTATTTATTTATTTTTAAACGTTATTTTTATTTTATAAAAGCATGATTCATAATAATATTTGCAAAGACCTATACATGCACACAAAGATTTTGCACACTACCTAAGCTGAGTAATTTGTACAGTGAGATTGTGCTTAAAACATTACAAAATTTTCAAAAAGAAATTTTTTTTTAAGCCAGCCTCAGGATTATAATTTACGCAAAAATACATTACTAATTTTCAATTAAATTCATACATCAGAATAAACTATGCTAAAAGAATTTCAGCTAGCAATGCATGTTCATATGCAATATACTATCATCACTTTCTCACATTTTTCTTTCACATGCACAATTTTCTTCCTTTTAAACTACTGTACTTATTTTTAAAATGCTGATTCTGAGATAATTTTGCAAGGTCCACCACCTGGCCACTATCCTTTTTGAAAAGACATTAAACTTTTTATCTAGTCTCATTTTCTTTTGTTCTTGAATCGGAAATATTATTGAATTCAAAACTAATTGCATTTATCAAAAAGTTTTGTAATATACAATTTAGGAAAAGTTCTTAATATTATTAATTATTATTAATATTTCTTAACTCTATTATTGCAAAGTCATTACCAGTACTTTGAAGCAAAGTACGAATTTTTATTATTGTAGTAAAAAAATTCATAAGTCTATTTTTACTCACATGCATACAATTCATAAGCATTTACATTTCCTTAATACTTTCAGAATTTTCTGGCCATTTTTTAAAAGACATACAGGATTTTTACAACATATATAATTATTGCACACTTAAAATTATTTTCATTTTATATTTTTGTTTTATTTACATCTCCTAATTGTACTGTGCCAATTATTCTTTCATAAGATCATTATCTTACAATTTTAATTAACAATTAACAAGCCACTTCAAATTATGAACCTTGCATGATTTATTATTGCTTAATAGATCATCTTTATTATATATATATATATATATATATAAAACAATTGACAGGAAAATATATAAAAATATAAGTTTTTGAAAGCATTTATGATGAATTTGGCAGCTACTTAAATTGTGATAAAAATTATTGGACTAATCTTATCAGGTTTTGTATTTTTGAAAATGTTTTGTTTAACGGGAAAGATTACTTTTTACAGCGGAGGGGGATCCCAATGGGAACGAGTTTTTCGAGTGCTTTCGCAAATTTATTTTTATATTTTTTCGAAAAGAATTTTATAAATATTACTTTCTTTAGATATATAGATGATTTAATTGTTTTTAACTGTAATTGTTTCGAAAATATCTCTAAAAAAATATATCCCAGGGAATTGGTTTTGAACCGTACAGATACCGATAAAATCTCTTTCCTAGATTTAAATATAAAGAGAAATGAAGATAAATGGCTAATTGGATTATATGATAAAAGAAAGGATTTTAATTTTAAAGTAAATAGTCTTACTAATTGGTTTTCAAATATAAGTAGAAAAGTTTTAAAAAATATTATGTTCGCACAGCTTAAAAGAATTCATTCTATCTGCAATAAAGAAGAAGATTTAAAATATGCTCTTGAAGACTTAAAAAATACCTTGCAAATTAACTGTTTCCCGTCACAATTTTTAACTGTGACTTTTCAGAGTTTTCCTGTCTCGGTTGGTTCTACTTCCTCATTTAAGGGCGATATTGAAGTACCAACGAGTAGCCCCGTTGGCCGAAGATAGTTTGTGTTCCAGTTGAAAGGTTGTAATTTTTATTTCTTTTTATACTTTCTTGTTTACCTTCGGTAATTCTCTTTTGTATTGTATATATTTTTAAATGAATTGATGTAATTTTGTAACTTTTACAATTTTATAAAATATTTTTAGTAGTTTTATACATTATATGTATGTTTGATTTCTCTTCAGTTATTGGTAGTTTTCTGTTTGGTGAGAAGTTGGGGGCTAAGGATAGTTATTAGCTTATAGCTACTGTCCTTTCAGAAACTTCTCATTCACCCCTACACTGAGGGGCCTCCCTGATGAAGATCTCAGTGTTTTTTGGGGTATAATTTCATTCATTTGTGTATTTATATTTCTACATTTAATTTCATTCATTTGTTTATATATTTCTGTATTTATATATTACTATATATATATATATATATATATATATATATAAGCACCATGAAATTTATTCAATACCAAAGTCTGGAAACAAAATTTATAATAATGTAAAGACAAATTTAAAATGAAAACTTTTACTTACAACAACCCTTGCTATATCTTCACAATCTTTGTGCGTCATTCTCCTCCTAAACTGAACCAAACCCATGCATTCATCCCAGCGTCCCCATCTAAAAATTTGATATATTATCATGATTAAATAATTTAATCAATAAATTAATAATCAAGTAAGTTTTACAAGTAATTTACAATAGATTTAATAGTTTTAGCTTTTGACATTTATATAAACCCTTTTGGCACTGTATAACAATAGATTCTCACTCTAAATAATTTTTATTCCATTGACTAAATAATACAGTAGAGCACCGATTATCCAAACACGTCGGGACAGACTCTAGTTCAGATAAGCAAAAGTTCGGATAATTGGACAGACAATTTAAAGGATATTGTGACAATAGAAAAAACATCACACTTTATCCAGGCTTAGGACTGGCAGTACCAATTTGTGCTGGTGTGTTTAAAAGTTTTTTTTTTTTTTAACTCTAGATATTATAATTTAAGCAAAAAAGCTTTTGATTGTTGCTTGCTTCAACTTCAAAGAAGACATTCTTTCAATGCTGCCACATCTCAAATTCTTCTTAGACAGGTTAATTGAAGAGGGTCTGCATCGTTTTGCCGTTTGAACCATTTCATAGTTGTTTCCAAACATTCAAAGATGATGTGATGGCCCTGGGTCATTTTCAAAGCATTCGTTTTCATTTTCTTTTTCACCTTGAATCTTATCCACAATCTCATCATCATTTAAAATCTGTTATACAGGGTCATGAACGTCACTATTTAACCATTCGTTAATTTCATTTTCTTCATAACATAGGATTTTTCCCATCTCTTTTATTGTTTTACATTCCTCATTTTCTTTACTAGATTCTTCTAATCCACTTAATTTTTTTTTTCTTTATTTAAAATTGTATTCCAAGCCTTTTTTAATGTTGAAGATTTTTCTAGATTCCAAGAATCAGCAGCCATAATGCAACAATCTTTCAAATTAGTTTTCGTATGTTGGGAACGGAATTAGGATAAGGGAATCGGGAATTAGGATAATTGGAAGTTCGGTTAGGAATTTTTTTTTAGGGGGAGAAATAGACTGTTCGGATAATTAGAAGTTCAGTTAATTGGAGTTTGGATAATCGGCGCTCTACTGTATTTATTCATCTATACTTGGCTATCTCTGACATCCGTTATTTATTTACTTTTTCATTTATTATGCTGACACATCTTGGTGAAACGCAAAAATTTCCTCACTTGCTACTTTATCTAGAAAACTACCTCATTTGTAAATAATTGTAATTTATTTGTAAATATTTCTTTATATATTTATTTTATTTATTTATTGTATTAATTTAATCGTTTTATTGATTGCAAAAATTTTTGTCCATAGTTCTTTCTTAATTATTTCCTTTATTACTAATTTAGTGAAGTGTTATGTGGGAAGGACAAAAGATAAAAAACTAAATTATACTCTCAAGTAAAAAAAAAAAAGGTCAGTTTTTTGGTGTGTCTGCATGTTCTTAGGCACTGATTTACAGTAGCACATTTGGAGCATGTGCCTGTTGAAACATGGCTCCAAAATATCTTTGACACTTAAAACTTTTCTTTACTAAAAAATAGATTTCTTTTGAAATTTAAGTATTTCATCAAAGTATTCATAAGTCAGTTTAACTCCATTCTATTTTTGTAATCCCCAAGATCTTTTTATTTTTTATTTATTTTTCAATTTCTTTCCTTTCTCTTTTACCCCCCACCACCCCCATGTATGCATTTTTCGGAAAAAGTAACCTGCGTAAAAAAAATTTCAATGATGGGGAGCATAATCATTTAAGTGGGAGCCCTTTTTTATATATATATATAATAAATTTAAAAATGCTAAAACCAAAAAAAAAATATATATATATAAGCATTTAACTAGCTTTAGAATTTTATAATAATTGCTTTATTACTTATGTTATTGTAATTGTAATAATGATAATAATTAATAAACAAAATAAAATTGGAAGATTTGTTAAATTTTTAGAGTAAGATTTCTGCTTGCGGTTTTCTTTCCGTAATAATTTTGAAGTGTGGTTCCTACACTAGGAATTTGAGAATATGAACAGCAGATTATATTTGTAGGTTACTTTTATCAGCAACATCATTTATTAATGTCATTCATGTCTACCATAAAGGTTTTAAGTTGATGGTGGGGGCCTCCTACTTGCAACTTGCAAGTATTCCAAGGTTCCTAGATGTGTAAATCTGTTCATGTACAGTTAGGTAAGTTTTCTTCACTTTCTCTTCTAAGACTCAGAGATTATAGCAAATCACAATGAATATTTCAGCTCTTTCCTGAGGCGTATGTATGAATTCTGTTAAAATTGTTATTTAAACATTGAATATATTTTTTAATTTTTCTGAACACTCGATGGATTCCATGAAAAGATTTTCTCAACATTTTCATAAAATAAGTGAAAATTATAAAATTATCATTTTCAACTAATTATGCTGTGCTATTAATAATTAAGAGACAATCACTAACATATAATAAACCAAAACAGACCATTATTATTTTTTAAAATAATAGTCCAATAAACAACAGCATCAACATAAAAAATATCATGCAGCTTAACAATATTTTAAAAAATTACCCAAAAGTAAGCAATCCTTTTTCCATCTTGTAGCATTCTGCACGAGTCCAATTTCCAGGAGGAAGGTCATCCATGTAATCCTCATCTCTTCCTCTTCCATTTTTATTTTTATGTTTAGATCCTTTCTTAGAACCACGTGTTCGGGATGAAATATTATCATCATCTTCATCACTAGTGTCTAAGTCCGAAAGATCTATTAAATCATCTGTTCCAAATCTCCTTGTTTGAGTACGACGACGAGGTTCTTCAATTATAAGCTCATTCTAAAAAAGAAAAGAAAAATGTGGGAATCTGAAATGACAACTGTAAAATTTACAAAGCTCAAGAGACTGATAATTTAAAATATACTTTACCCTATTTTTTAGTTCATCAACATCTAGATTAGCTTTCTTTGCCCATTTCTCCCAGAAATTAGGGTCATCAATTTCAATATCAGATCTTGTGCTAGCAGATGCAAAAGTAGCTTTTGAAAAAGTTGAACCCTTAGTTCCACTTTCTAATGTTATCACTTGTGTTCTTCGTTGAAGAATCTGGTCAATATCTTCTTCACAAAACTTATCACCGGCATTATCATCTTCCATGAGAGCACCATAGGCTCCTTTTCTTAGTAAATCTTCTATTTCTTTTTTGGACATTTGTTGATTCTAAATGAAAATAAACGAAATTAGAAGAAAAAATCTGTTTTAAAAAAAGTTGATACATACATTTTTAATGATAAAACAATTGTAACTATTTTAATAATCATATTTCAATTTTAACCACCTGACTGCCTTGGAAAGGGGCAAAACTGTTTTCACTGTATGGCTTTATAATATATTAAAACGTAGATTATAATGATGATGGGTAAATAATGAATGTACGCATTAAATATTTCAGATCTTTCGTTTTTTCCAAATTGTATCCTGAATATTAAGCTACACATATACAACTCCTGAAACTCTAAAAATTTACTAAAAAAAAAAAAAAAAAAGTTACATGACCTTTTTGTGTTAAATCACCAAGTGCAATATATAAATAAATATTTTTAATTTGAAATATGTACAATCAGTATAAATTTAATAGTTCATTTTCAATACTGATCATAGCAAATTGTAATCAGGGGTGACTGTAACGAAAGCAAAAAACCTAATATTAGTCTTAAAAAAAAAAAAAAAAAACCTAGAATGTCAAATGATACTAAAGTTGTTTAGACCAGAAGGCCTCAATATTTTTTGTATCTTGTTTCAGTTAATCAATAAAAATGTACAATTAATTCACTTATCACTTTAGTGACAAATGAACAACCAATCAAAACAAAAGATAACTTTGTAGAAAATATGAAAATACTGATGGATTAGATTAAAACTCCTGAAATCAAGGTAACTCCTAAACACCATCGACCTTGTATCACAATGCTTATATTTGGCATGAAATAACTGTGATTTTTGATCAACCAGATAATAAGTAAGTACCCAAAATAATAATAATAAGTCAATTATATTGATATATATGAACATTATTTAGACTTTTTTTTGTGTCTATAGTGAATGTGAGGAAATAATTCAAATTTGTAACTGAATTTGGGACAGAATTTATTTCATTAATGCTATAGAAAACATCAGAGCCTGTTCCTCATTTGTTGTATTTTTAAGCAGCGACACAATTAAGCGAGTGGGGCTTGGCTATTTTCTTATACTAAATGAAATGTTCAATCTAGATTTTAAAAAGTTTTTTTTTTTTTTTTTTTTTTTTTTTAAGAAACAGAAGAACAATTCAAAGAAATTGTTACACAATAAGCAATTTAAACAATATTATATATTTAAACAATAAGCAATTTGAACAATATTATATATTTCAAAATTTATTTAGTTACTTACCATGCCAACATTTTCTTTCATTGACATAGACTGTAAAACAGCTTTATCTAGGCCCAGCTTGAGACTAGCTTTATCAAACATTTCTCTTTCATAAGTATTTCTACAAATCAATCTGTACACTTTAACAGCTTTTGATTGACCTATTCTGTGACATCGTGCTTGAGCCTAGTAAAAAAATACATAAATTAGAATTTGATCATTAAATACTTAAAAAAGTGGAGATAAAAGACATAAATAATTTCAAGCTGTACTTTTCTTTTTTTTTAATACCTTTTTAACAAAAAAAAAACTACTGAAAGTATAAATTAATGTCAACAGTATATTATTTTGTTGAGGTCATGGTAATTCCTACCCAAAAGTTTCATCTTAATTTTGTTTATAAACAGAAAGATTCATTTATAATAGTAAAAGAAAGCGTCTGTCTGTACATCTATATGCTCAGCTGCCACTGAACACAGAAGTACAAAAATGACATATGGGTGCACAGAAACCTTCTGCAGAGAATGGTGCTATTATTATTATTATTATTATTATTAGTTGTGGGGGCATTAATTAAAATGACAACATATGTCAATTAATAAAAAATTCAATTCAGAGTTTAAAAAGCCTTCAAGAAGAGATAAATGGCTAAATAAATTTAAAATATCAGTCCAATTTTGTCAAATTTGGCATCAACAAAGACACATTTATTACTTACAAACTTTGAATAAACACCATAAAATGCAATAAACTCGCTAAAACAATTGTTTCGGGTCGAAAAAACACACGACCCTTCATCAGGCGAATAAAGTAAGCACGAGTGCTGCCGCTTTGACTGCAGCACTCAATCTTACTTTATTCACCTGATGAAGGGTCGTGTGTTTTTTCAACTCGAAACAATTGTTTTAGCGAGTTTATTGCATTTTATGGTGTTTATTCAAAGTTTGTAAGTAATATTTTTTACAACACCAGTTTTGTGGTGCTTTTTTATTAAATAGACACATTTATTCTGCATTCAGAAGTGCAACTCCCTTATCGATACAACAATTATAATTTTTTTAATTAACTAAACTAAGACATTCTAATGGCAACACTTCATTATTTCATTTCTGATTCTAGACATAATTGTAGACAGTTGTTGGGAGGAAGCTCATTAAGAAAACACTTGACTTAGAACTAGAGATAAATATTACACACTTTCTCGAATCTTAACCAATTTCAACAGATATTAATAATCAGCCAGCATGAAATATGTTTAGCTCACAGTTCAATTTCCATGAAAATTGGCCAATAAATAAACGTTTTACAATTTAATTTTTAATTGAGTAATCCTTTTAATTTTGCTGATAGATCAAGTGTACCACAGAGGAAAAATTAATTTTCATTTATATTTTCCAAGGTTTCAAATCAAATATGTCAGTGAAAATTCATATTAATACATTTTCAAGGGTGAGGAATTGTTAATACTTTGGAAAATGTTAAATTACTGGTGAGGGATTGAGGGAAGGGGGCAAAATTGTAAAAATAGAGTTACAGCCTTGAAAATTGGTATTTTTTGGTTTTTGGGGAAGAGGAATCATTTGCAGATACTTTCAAAAGTGTAAAATTATTTTTGGGGTATGAAGGGAAGATTGGGGGGGGGGGGGGGGGGGGGAATTTTGAAATAGAGATATTGAAAATTGGTAGATACATGGTAGTATCTGCAAATGGTACTATGGTAGAAAATTGGTAGTATGGATAACATTTTACGATAAATAAAACTGATTAAGCTAAAAGATTTTAATTCAAATTTAAAAAACATATTTTAGTAGATATTAAAATTAGAATAACAACATGTGCACTTGCCCTGCAAATTTATTCATCATAGAAGGAGAAGTTCTAAAACAAATTTTGGATTTTACTCTTAAAAATAGAAGAATATCCAATTGATTTTCCTGCTGATAGTTAAAAGTGAAAATTGGTATTATTAGATGTTTGGAAATGATGAATCAATAGTGGATACTTTCTAAAGTGTAAAATTATTAAGAGCAAAACTTTAGAAAAAGAGTTACAGCCTAGAAAATTGGTTAAGATTTTGGAGATGTGAAATCAATTGTGTATATTTTTTAAAGTAAAATTTCCAAGAAGCAGATGGAGGCACAAATTTAGAAATAAAGTCTTGGAAATTGGCATTATAAAATTTTGGAGGATCAGGAATCGATTAAAGATACTTTTTAAAATTTTAAATTGTTAGGGGCTTAGTTTAATAGTCAGCTATGTGCTAAAAAGACTTGACAATGAATCTTGAATTTGCATTTTTAAGCAAAAGAAAATCTAGAAGCAGCTACACCTAAATCAATGAACACCAATCTCCTCCTGCTTTTCACTAAAACTACATAATTTCTTAAGAATAAAAATTCACTGGACTAATATTTAACAGTTTTATTAAAAATTACAATTAATAATGTATACTCACCTGAAGATCATTCTGTGGATTCCAGTCAGAATCAAAGATTATAACAGTATCAGCAGCAGTCAAATTTATGCCCAAACCACCCGCTCGAGTACACAGAAGAAATACAAATCGGTCAGAATCTAGGAAAAATACATAAATAATAAAAATCAGAAATTAATTATAAAGCCCAATTAAAAATAAATAAATAAATCTGTCAGAGATAGAATTTAGTTTGACTGGACTATTTTGTATATTATAAACTTAAAAGCTAAATTCATGCAAAACAAAATAATACAAAAAGTTCCACATCATTTTTCTTTGAAGCTAAAGGCAATAAATATTTTTAAAATAACAATAAATTCAAAACACCAGTATATTTTTTCAGAAAAAAAAAAATAATAAATAAAGAAATATTAGAGACTGGTTAACTAATAATAAACAGAGCATACCAGGTTTACAAAATCTGTCAATAGCAGCTTGACGCAAATTCCCTCTAACTCGACCATCTATTCTTTCATATGGATACCTATTTAAGATAAATAAAATTAAGTTAAAAGGATTTTCATTTAAATTTAAAAAACGGATTTTAGTAGGTAGTAAAATCAGAATAACATGTGTACTTGCCCTGAAAATTTATTCATCATAAAAGATGAAGTTCAAAAACGAATTTTAGATTTTACTCTTAAAAATAGAACAATATCCAATTGATTTTTCTGCCGATAGTTAACAATCGCTTTACAGCATAATAACTATTTACAGTAATTAATTATGTTTATGTTAGGACATGATCAGAATTACTTTCTAGGCTTTTTGCCAAATTCTTGCTTCTGTCTCTAATAAAAAAAATAATGTTCATAAATATCTTGTAAAGAAGAAATTATATGGAAAAGGGGGGGGGGGATGGACACTGTATCAATGATTGTGTTTTTCTTTATAGCAAACAAACTTCTATAGATTCTCTGACAGAAATTGATAAGTAATTTGTATAATAGTAATTAAATTCAGGTCCAACAAAATATCAAGATTAATTCGTTTGATTCATTGGTTCGTGAGATACAGTGTCCACAATATTTTAGTATTGCATGGATATGCAGACGTTTTTTAAAGATAATATTCAAATCATGTTCAAGATATATTAAACTAAACACACACTACATATATATAAGGAGCTATTATTGAGAAAAAGTAATTTTATAGAAATGTGTTCACAAAAGTTCTTAAAATAAATAAAAAACAATATGATTAAAACAAAACTATAATCATTCCCTCATAACAGAATAGAAATTTACCTTTTCTGAATCAAGTAATCTTCTAAGATATCTAAGCAACGAACCATCTGAGAAAAAACAAGAACTCTATGTCCATCCGTCCGAAGTCTAGGTAAAAGTTTATCCATTAATACTAATTTACCAGATGCTTGAATCATAGCATTTAAATTTAGTTCTAAAGACTCCTCATGCTGCATTCGGTAATCATTAATGATTTGCTCTTCAGCTCCTACAAGACATTAAAATTAAAATATTATAAATTAAGTACATACTTTAAACATGTTTTAACTTATAGGTATTCTCTCTGACAGCAGTGGCCCATGTAATTCTATGAAAAAATTTGTTTCCGTAATTATTTATTACCTAATGTATTATTATTATTATTGTTTCCACATTCAAACTAGTATGTTGTGGCGACCACAAGACTTTCTTCTATATTTTCCTATACAAATTCTCTCAGTAACAACAAAAAAAAAAAATTACTATTTTTTTTTCCAATTTGTTTTTAGGGGGAAAAGCGATGCCCCATAAGCACAATTTTTTTTTCCAAATTAACTACTACTATTATCAATAATTCATATTAATTTTACAATCACAGGTTAAGAATAATTCTCATTATGTACATTTATACGAAATTTTGTCCTATACTGCCATGTTAAAAATTCAGAAAAAATACGATCACAGCGCTACCTGTTGAGCGATTGATCTCCAAATCTAATCAGCACCAGTTTATGTCAGGGGCCAACTAAATACCAAGTTTGGTTAAATTTCGTTTAAAAAAAAATACGATTTATTTTCTAAAGTTTTTTTCGTTAAAAGTAAAAAAAAAAAAAAAAAAAAAAAAAAAACGATAACTTTGTTTTAAATTATCACAGATTTATAGTTCAACCATTCGTTTTAAAGGTATTGACAAGACCTTTCGAAAGATACCCATCTTGAAAATTTACTCGAGGGGAGACTTCCCCCCCCGGGGAGTGGGGGGGGGGGGGGCGAGGCTCCTACACATACAAAAAAAATTTTCCCAGTTGACTATCTCTATTATAAATAATTCTTGTAAATTTCATAATGATTACTAAAAAATAATTCTCTTTATGCACATTTATACAAAACTAGCAGGCTATGCCCGCTTCGCTGGTCACTATTTTTAAATAAATCACTATAGTTAATGAATTCTCAAAATTGCATCAATTTTTATCATGCGGGAAAAAACAAAAAAAAAAAAAAGAGAAAAAAAAAAATGTGATTGGAAAAAATGTCGCAACGGGTCTCCACTGCCCTTCGCAGCGCGCGCGCATTTATGTTCAACACTCTTAATGAATAACTATATTATCGTAAGGGAAAAACATAAATAATAAAAAAAATCTCCTATAAGTGGAATAATCGGTTCGGGCCACCACTGCCTGCGGCAGCGCATACAGGCACGCAAGGCTCGCATTCTCCTTCACCTACCATTCCCGCCCCTCCTAATTATTTTTGACTTTAAAAAATACTCACAGTCATTCTCTCGGGCTTTTAAACCTAATAATACTAATTTCTAATTATCTGAATTTCTTTATTTTTACCCCTGCGCCCGATCCCTTCCCGCCCTTCGTAATAATTCTGTACTTTCGAAAATATCCACAATCGATTTATCGGGCCTAAAAACCTAACAACACTAATTTTCAGCGCTCTAACTCTTATTTATATATTTTTGCCCTTTTACCTCCCCTTCCCATCTATCCTAATAATTTTACAAATTCGAAAATGTACGCAATCGATTTGTACGTATGAAAAACCTCCATGTACCAATTTAATAACTTTACTAATTTGAAATTATCCACAATCGATTTGTAAGTATCAAAAACCCCTATGTACCAATTTTGAACGACCTAACTCTATTTTTATTTTTTGCCCTTCCATCCCCTCCTCCCGCCCCTCCTAATAACTTTACAAATTCGAAAATATCCGCAATTGATTTGTAGGTATCAAAAAAATTTATGCACCAATTTTGAACGGTTATTTTTTTTTGCCCCTCAGCCCCTTAGAGCAAAAACTTAACATACATCTGTTTGAGATATATAGGAGTACTAGCAGGCTTTGCCCGCTTCGCTGGACACTATATTTAAATGATTTCTCTGTAACTGAATATATTTCGATTGGCGACTATTTTCGTCACAGCTTTAGTATGGGACCTCCTTGGCAATATCAAACATTTTTTGAACTTCTCGAATCTGTACAAAAAAACTATTATTAAAACAAATATTTTCGAAAACAGTCCAATAGCTGGTGTTAATTCTTCGAATATTCTGGAAACAGTTGAAGCTGTTACTCGTACAGTATAAGTCATTTTTCGATGAATGTTCTGGGACAGCCTAAAAAATAGTCACTTGTTCCACAGGAGTAAAGCAAATAACATCAACTACACCAGAGCAAAAATTTTCACTCACTCACGAAAAATGTCCAGTTGCTTAGAGCTCAATCCCTAAAGTGCAATGACTCAGAATAGGTCTCTGAATAACTCTGGATCGCAGTGCTACATACTCTTTCGCAAAAATCAACTCACACCTACTTATAACTTTTGGCGATGGGGCTTGGAGATGACTCCATCGAGAATCCCTTGGTAAGCTCAAGGTCTACGTTCCCGTGTGTCGGAGAGCTTCGAAACATCGGGAACCCTAAACTATCATTTTTCACCAAATTTGGTCGCCCACTCGCCAAGTTTGTCTCCAAGACTATGCTTTCTATTAAACATATCTTTATTTAGTTATTTAAATATTAATTTGAATTAATCAAATATTTCTGTCCGACAGCGTGCAAGTGCAGTCACACACAGCAGCTCATTTATTTGTATGTTAAATTAGCTGTTGCTAAATTAAACCTTTTTTATATTTTTCTTGAACTACCTAGATTAAAATCGCTGTTACTAAATTAAACCTCTTGGCGAAAAAAGTTCGGTGTACTTCAACACAACAATTTAAAAGATCACCCAGGAGGATCTATAAATAAGACTGATTTTAGTACAACACACATTAGCATCGTAAACTATATTAGCACTTTGTAAAAGAAATTTTAAATGACATCAGTTTTTGTGAGATGCATAATTTATTTATTTATTTTATTTTTTATTGTTCACGTTTAGATAAATGTATTTATTTTCCTGTTGGAAAAAAAAAAATAATAAACTCGACAACAATTAAATTATGGATAATTAAATTTAATTTTGGCAACAATTAAATTATAGTTAAAATTTAAATGGCTAATTTTTTGCTATTATTAGCTTACAAAATTGCTATTTTATGCATAAAAATAACAAAAAAAAGTATTTTTTTCGGAATAAAAGGCAGTCAACTTTTTAAGTTAGGGTATAAGCTATCTCCATAACAAATTTTATCGAAATCCATCGAGCAGTTTTAGCGTGAAACTCAGTCAAATAAACGGACATTCACATTTATAATATATATAAGATGTGAAACCACATTTTGTGCATGTGAAATCACGTTTTGCCCCCTTTCCCCCCTTGGGGACCGAACTTCTAAAATTCCAGAAATTGGTTTTTAGATAATTAAATTAGCTATATTTTAAAGTAAAAGTTTTACGGATATCTGTTTTTTCCTTTGAGATATGAAGGTTTTTCTGAAATCACATTTTGCCCCCTACACCCCCTTGGGGTGCGAATTTCGCAAAATCACTTCTTAGGGTGTGCTTACACTATATGTTCTATAATCTGACCCAGTTTCGAGTCAGTGGCTCCAGTAGATTTTGCTGTACGTTAGTGAGTGAGTGAGTGGAAGTATTGTTTTATATGTATAGATTTTGTCCTATATCACCATGTTAAAAATTTAGAAAAAGCGGGATGGCAACGCAACCTGTCAGACAATTTTTACCAAAAGTTGATAGGCACTAATTTATGTCAAGGTGCAACTACATACCAATTTGTATGAAATTCTGTGCAGTAGTTCCTGAGATACAGTTGCCACAAAATTTTGTCACACACACAGACAGACATTTTCTAAAAATGGTCAAATCGTGTTCTACAGCTCCCAAAACGTGTAAATCCATCAAAAACCCGAGGTCGAAAATTTTTAAAAGTCCAATACTTTCTTCTATTAAATATAGAAGAAAGTAAAAACTCACAATTATGAAATTAATATTTGTCTTTCAAAAATTGATTTTTCTAATTTTTAATATTTCCTTTTCTGGCTATATAATGAGAAAAATGTAGTTTGTGAAAATTCTCATTTTTGAACTGAAAATTAAAATTTCAAAATTACAAAAAATCAATTTTTCGAAAATGAATACTAATTTAACAGTTATACATTTTCTTAGTGTGAAAACATAACAAACTAGCATGTTGTGGCAACCACAAGACTTTCTTCTATATTTTCCTATAGAAATTCACAAACTATTTATTAAATTAAATTATTAATTGCTAAAATTACTTCCTTTGATGAATGTAGACAACTTGCATATCACAAAAATATATAACTAAATGTTGAAAGAAAGTCAATTTTGTGCCAACATCTGAGAAAATGTTCTCCCCTCTTCCTTTGTTGAAAATGGGAAAAAAAAAAAAAAAAAGAAAAAAAAATGACAACTTTGTTTTAAATTATCACATATTTATGGTTCAACCATCCATTTTAAAGGTATTGACAAGCTCTTTTCAAAGATAGTGATACCCTTGCTGAAAATTTCCATGCCGGGTACTTCTCAGTGGGGAGAGTGGTGCTCTTATGTGCAGTTTCCTAGTTTACTACTACTATTATTAATAATTCAAATTAATTTCACAATCATTCATTAAAAATAAACCTCATTATGTAAATTTATATGAAATTTTGTTTTATACTGCTATACCATGTTAAAAGTTTTGAAAAAATGGTATAACAGCACCACCTGTCTATCAAGTGATCTCAAATTTTCTTCATGGTTCGTGATACAGCGGCCACACAGACAGAGAAGTATTTTCGAAAGAGAGTCAAATTGTGTTCAGGACGTTTCAAAACATGTAAATCCATTGAAAACTGAAGCTCAAAATCTTTCACAAATCCAATACTTTCTTCTTATATGCATACAGAAGAAAATAAAAGCACATTAGGTAATGAGTAATAGCAGAACAAATTTTCACATAGAATAATATGGTTCTTGGCTGTCGGCAAATTTAGATATTGTCTTAAGTAAGAATGATTAAAATAAATTGAAAATATAAAAATTTCGATGAAAAATATAAGTATGAAATAAGTACCATTGATAAGAAAAGGATGAATGCAACATTTCCTCAGCTCCATCATGGTATTCATTAAATTTGGCATATTTGAATAGCAGTTGCCCTTAGTTAAAAAAGTAAAGTTTCTCTCTAAAATGGCTCGATAATACTTCTTTTGAATATTTGTGAGTTCAACCTGGAAATATCAAAAGTCAATTATTAGAAAACTATATGTAATGAACATTTGGTATACAATTTTTAAGTACTCAGATATTTAAGATTTATTTATATCTTTCAATAAATATTTAATCTAAAAAGATTAAAGTATATAATACTGTCTTACTTCAACCACTGTCTCTTCCTTAGGAGCTAAAGATTTTTCAACATCTTCTTTTAACCTCCTTAGCATCATTGGTTTTAATATCTAATATAAAGAAGAAACAAGAAAAATAGCAAAATTATACCTTTAATAAAAATCGATTTACAAAATTATATTTATTGCACTATATATAAATAGATGACTAAAAATATAAAAAACTGTTTGAAATAAAGAGAGATTTCAATTAAAATGCCTTCATTTGAAGATGATTCAAGAATCAAAAACAAATTAACATTATAAAATAGGAATCTCAGCTTTTAACACATGGATACAGATGTATCAAATATACATTTTATCGTATTTATTTACAAAATTTTTTTTATTCATAATCAACTTTGTATGAACAAAGAATGTAATTTACATGGTTATATCAACATTTAATTCTTTCTATCTACGTATCATAGTTTATTGAATTTGCTATTTTTTAGCATAGCTTAACTGTTTAAAACTTGATACATATTTTCCCTTCCCAAGTTAAAAAAAAAAAAAAAAAAAAAAAATTACAACTCTAGTAACTTCAAATAAAAAAATATACATATATCCCTATTGAAAGCATAAATTAAAAATTATATAAAACAGTTTCATTGATTATAAAGTTAGGTTTGACATAAGAAAATCTGAAAGTGATACTAACAGCCTTCAATTTATCGACTTGAGATTCAGTTTTAAGGTTTCCAAATTCTTCCAAGAAAGCTTCAGTTGAGGCAAATCTGTTTGGCTCTAAAAAATTAAGGAGGCTGAAAAGTTCTTCAACATTATTTTGAAGAGGAGTACCAGTAAGCAAAACCCTATGTTCCTGTAAATGTATCAAACAATATAAGTGCTCATACACTACCAATAATTAGTAAATAATAAAACAAATATGAGTTACACAGAAAAAGAAAGCATTCTCTGTGTTTGTGTTATGGTATTCATATACTGAGTGCTTTAATTATTTTTTTTATAGATTAATAGCTATATTTTAAATAATCGATAAGCAATACATTAATATGAGAATTAGTCAAATTAGTAATGCACACAAACATAACAAAGAGTACATGAAAAAGAATGATAAATAATCTACAATATTTTCAAAAAAAAAAAAAAAAAAATTAAATGAATCTTAATTTGAATTTTATAATTAACTTATACATATAGCTAAATTAAGTTAGTTAAATTATACAATAAAAATTACTACTAAATAGTTTTTATATACATTTATTTATGGGTTATTGTTAGCTGATATATAAAATATTTTTAAAAAATGCATAAGGATTTGTAAGAGGAAATATTAGTTGCTAATCATTATATAAAAGCATTATTTACAGTATCTAATATTATTATATGCTTTAATTTTCATAAAAATTAGCAGATGATTATTTATTTAAACAAACTAAAAAATAAAAATAAATAAACCAAAAGTGAATTAACTTAAACATTATTCAATGCATGTGTTACATATAAATTGTTGAACAAGCAAAAAATTACTTAGCATGCAAATAACCTGCATTTTAAATGCATCCAAATTTATTGAATAACACACACACACACACACACACACACACACACACACACACACACACACACACACACACACACACAGAGCGATCATGCATCGAAAAGCTACAAAAATAGGCAGTTTGATACATTGCAGGGTGGGGACTAACAACTATGCAATGTTGGGGAGGAGGATAAAAAACTGTAATCAGTTTATTATTGGATATTTTGCACAAGTTTCGTGTTTAAATACATCACTGCTTGGTTTCCATGCGTTTCAGAAAATTTCGATTGTACCATCTTAAAGAATCAAGAAATTTGATTTTTTTTTTTTTTTTTTTTTTTTTAAGTTTATTAGAAATCTAATAAATAATTTTTTACATTAAAAAAGTATTTTAAGGACAACTCACTCATTTTCTAACTGCAAAGATTTTAATAAAACTTATTTTTAAGTTATTGCAATGGCAAATTTTTTTTATCTTACCAATTAAAGCACAGAGCTATTTTTATAAGATCAAAATGATAGCATCTGAACATGCACTATATCTTCGAACCAATCAGAAACAGGATTTTTCCTTTCTTTACATGTATGCACGAAACGAACCATCAAGCAGATATATTAACTATAACCTAATTAAAGTTCGGTGATATGAAAAATTTACACGATTAATTCATTGATTCATAGTTTCCAAGGAAGCATATTAAAAAGAAAGCAATTCACTTTTGTGAATTGTTACTGCCGTAAGCATCTTTGCAAAAAATTTCCTTATATGATAATATAAAAAATACTTTTCTTTATTTTTTTATTCTTTTTTTTATCTTAAAATATTTAAAATTTTATACAGGTAAACATTTAAATTGCATAATTTATTACTAGAAATTTAATGAGCAATTTATTAAATTTAATATTAGACTAATTCTTACAAATTTTTAACTGTATACTTTTGCTGAAATATATTATTTTGATGGAAGAAAGTGTCAATGCTAATAAAATTAATTTTTAATTTTTAAAAATAAATTTTTATGGGTTTCAAAATTAAATTTCAATCAAAATCAAGTAAATATTGATTTTATTCACACATTTTACAAACTTCAATTCTGTTTTAGGATTTTTCCAATGCATAGTATGAGTGCTTCATCACATAACCATTATTGTTTAAAAAAAAAAAAAATGTCATTAGGTTATAACATTAAATATTAATTTATAACAGTACAAAAAAGAAAAAAAAAAGAAAAAAAAAATGTTGCTATTTATTTAAAATAAAAACCAAGCCTGAAACTTAATGTAATTACTTTGAAACAAGAAAAATACAAAACACTAATAAAATTCATTTTAAATTATTTTGCCTTATAAATTTATGTGATTTTTAAAACTTATCTTTTTTATAGACCTTTCAAAAAAAAAAATAATAATAATAATAATAATAATTAAATAAAAAGATTTCTTATTTTAAAGATTTTAAAAAGAAAGGAAAAGAATTTACAATTTATGAAAGTGTATATTTTACTTTAATAACAATGGATGGCACCAAATCTGTCAATACTTTCAAATTAAATCCAAATACTTCTACAAATATAGGAATGAAAAATCAGAATCAAAATTCAAATACTTTTATTAAGGGAAAATAAAATATGATTTTGCACTCAAAATGTACTTAATATTATTAAAATCCATGTTGATATTTTTGTTCCTTTTTTTTCGTTTGACTTATGAATTACTAACATGCACTGTCTATGATGGAAAGTTTTCTCTTATACATCATCCTAGTATCATCACAGGAAAATTGTTTTATTTTTGCCCATCATCTGCTTACATTGCCAAGTTCCTGGAATGGAATTAAAAATAGCTTTTTTCTAAAACTAATTTTCAATTTTTTTTTTTTTTTTTTTAAACAAAACTTGGAAATTAGCTGTATATTAAATTTGGGTAGGATTTAAGAAAATGAAATTTTGTTTTCACTTTTAAATAGTTGTTGAGCTTTATCGCCTTCCTACTGACTTTAGTTTTAAAGATGTTCGAAACTGATTCTCAACCTCTAAAAACCAAAAATTTAGGCAGAGAGGTGAAGAAAAAAAGCAATCTCTACTTTAAAATTTTATAAAATTGTTATAAATCTAGCTGCTGACTTTATGCTTTTTTCTTCTTTTCTCCATTTATCCTCACTTATTCAACCAATTTTCAAAATTTTTATATATTTGTAATCCTTATTACAGTACATTATCCATTATATTGAGTGCATATTTTTTAACTGTGCTGCTGCTTTTGTGCTTCAATCTTTTCCCCTTAAGAGCGGACTATAGCTAGCTCTGAAATCGTTTCCAGTCTTAATGACTTTTCACCCTGCTTTCTGGAGGAGGTCCTTCTAAACTAGTACTTCACTGAGATACGACACAAAATTTGTGAAAGTTATCAGCCAAAAGAAAAAGTGTCCAATCCTTAAACACTTATTCTTACAGACACTCCCTTTCATGACAGAGATGGATGTGTAAACAAAATGTCACTATTTATCAAAGCCCATCAAAGGTTCAGTTAAGAAAATTACCCCGGAGTGTTAAACAGCGTTAGTTGACCGGTAAAGAAATGAAAACGAATGTGATATTAGTTAAATAACAATTGTAGCTGTCGATTTTTAACTAAGAATCAGTTTTTAAAATATATAATGAATTTCAGATAATTTTTATTCAAGAGAAAATTATTGTTTATTTTTCTCGCAAGTAAAAAGTATTTTATAATAAAATCAATTTTAAATAATGCAAATTAAGAAATCACAATTAAAATCTTTGTTGAGACAATCTCAAATAATACTGAAATGGGAAAAAAAAAAAAAAAAAAAAAAAAACAAGAGGAACTAGAAAAACAAGAGAAAAAAAAACTATTTAATTCTGAGAAAATATAGAGAAAAAATCAGTATAATTAAACATCGTTTTATTTGAACATTCATGAACATGAATGATAAAATGAGCATATATTATTTTCTGAATATAAATTTAAAAACAAAAGATTGCTGACAATTATTTTTAAAGAATAATCTTAGTGACAAAACATTTCTACTTTAATTAAGCCTTTTGTACATTTAATAATAATTAAAAATAATATATATATATATATATATATATTTTTTTTTTTTTTTTTTTTTCAAGAAACTTTTAACATAGTTTTCAATAGTATTAAAAATCATTGCATTTTTGTACAAACTAAATCTAGAAATCTGGTGTGAAACAACCACACGACTTCCATTACCCACTATTATAGAAATTATATGCATTTTTGAGAGATAATGCGATCAGAAAACATAAAAGTGAACTAAAGAGAAAATCGTTAGAGCCGTTTATGAGATACCAACTTTTACAAAAAAAAAATTATTGACCGGAAAACAATAATTACATACAAAAGGATATTTAAAAGTGAGTTAATATGGCGAGTTTTAAAAAAATCCGTACAGCTGTTTTTAAAGGAACGCCCTTGGCAGACCTGAAATTGAGCTATTTATACAGGACGCCTATCAATTTTCCTGAACTAACCAACTATATCATTCGCAAGGACATCTAACAGAGTGTTTATATAGCAAATTTGAAGAAAATCGTTAGAGCAGTTTTTGAGATACGAACTTACGGTCCCACTTCCGGTTTCTGATGTCCACTTCCGATTAAACTCAATTATTGACAGGAAAACAATAATTACATACAAAAGCATATTTAAAATTGAGTTAAAATGGCGAGTTTGAAAAAAATCCGTACAACCATTTTTAAAGGAACGCCTTTGCGAGGCCTGAAATTGAGCTATTTATACAGGACGCCTATCAATTTTCCTGAACTAACCAACTATATCATCCGAAAGGATATCTAATAGAGCGTTTATATAGCGAGTTTGAAGAAAATCGTTAGAGCCGTTTTTGAGATACGGACTTACGGTCCCACTTCCGGTTTCCGATGTCCCACTTCCGGTTTTTCAATTTTCACCAAAATTTGGAAATTTCATCTGTACACCAGACGTATTTCAATTCTAAAGTTTCGTAGCTCTATCTTTATTAGTTTCTGAGCTATAATAGCCAGAAGATTCTCCACATACATACATACACACACACACACACATACATACACACTGACCAATTGCCAAAAACCACTTTTTTGGACTCAGGGGACCTTAAAACGTGCAAATCAGGTGAAAACCCGATATCGAATTTTCAGACCGAATACAATACTTCCATTACCTACGGTAGTAGGGTAATGGAAGTAAAAATGTAATTACTAGAAGCAATAAAAATGTAATTTGCCCGCTTTGCTGGGCACTACTTCAATGAGTTGTTAAAATTCCATATTATTATTAATAAACACTGCTCTTGAAAAAAAAAAAAAAAAAAAAAAAATCGAGATCTGAAATTATTTTTGCTGATTCTTATGTAAAATGATCTCCTGAATCCGAACATGACTTCCATTTTGCCCAGTCATCCACTGTTTTCT
Organism: Salticus scenicus; assembly: GCA_963930645.1. Lineage (NCBI taxonomy): Eukaryota > Metazoa > Arthropoda > Arachnida > Araneae > Salticidae > Salticus > Salticus scenicus. The sequence continues at coordinate 216,936,005 of OZ005655.1, read as the reverse complement.
AGTTACACCACCCCCTCCCTCAATTTCTTTAACTATTCGATAATTTTATGACCATGAATTTGATTTGAAGAATGAAAAATAATTAATTTAACACCTAAAAACAAAAAAATATAAAGTTTAAAAAACAACATTAATAACAGATTAAAAAAATCTGCTGTGAAACAACCACACGACTTCCATTACCCACTATCACTTGTATTATTTTTGAGAGCTAATGTGATCAGAAAACATAAAAGTGACCTAAAGAAAAAATCGTTAGAGCCGTTTTTGAGATACCAACTTTTACAAAAAATCAATTATTGACCAGAAAACAATAATTACATACAAAAGGATATTCAAAAGTGAGTTAATATGGCGAGTTTGAAAAAAATCCGTAAAGCCGTTTTTAAAGGAACGCGTTTGCAAGACCTGAAATTTAGCTATTTATACAGGCCGCCTATCAATTTTCCTGAACCAACCAACTATATCATTCGAAAGGACATCTAATAGAGTGTTTATATAGCAAGTTCGAAGAAAATCGTTAGAGCCGTTTTTGAGATACGGACTTACGTACTCAGGAACTACTGTACTCAGGAACTACTGTATGAAACTGAAAAGTTTATACACAGACACACCATAACTTAAGTTACTGTCTATATCTTGCGCTGCTGTACCATGATTTCTTCAATTTCAAAGAAGACTATATCTCCTGAACTACTGCACAGAATTGCATAAAAATTTATATGCAGATGCACCTTAACATTAGTTAATCAACTTTTGGTGTCAATTGCTCAACAGGTGGAGCTGCAAAAGAGCGATATCCACAATTTAACAGAAGGATAGGTGTACAGTAATTATTACACAGAATTGAATATAAATTTATATAGCGATGCACTTTGACATAAGTTAGTGTCTAACAACTTTTGGAATTAATATCTCTGCTATATGTCGATTTCCGCAATTTCAGGGAGATCTATATCTCATGTTCTATTGCGTAAATTCAAATCTTGATTTGTAAGAAGGCCATTAGGTGACATTACGCTGATTCAGTTTGGATGCAAATCAGCCTATAGATGGCGCTGCTATACTGTAATTTTACCCGAGAACAGGAAGATTATATATGTCAACTTCTATGAAACTTGATGTATGAGATAACAGTCATGAAAACACATTTTTAAGATTTTATTTATAGCGAATAAAACTCTCTTCTTTTTCTTTTCTAATGTTTCCTGTTAGTTTTTTCTAAGATGAAAATCAGCTGCATTCATTATGGTAGATAATTTTATTGAATAATAATCTTCATAAAATATTTTTACTGAGTGAATTTCTACAGGAAAATATATAAGAAAGTATTGTGGTGACCACAACACTAGTTTTTAATACGTGGTTGTAAAGTTAATATGAATTATTGAAAATAGTAGTAGTAAAGTAGGAAACAGTATGAGTGCATGTATGAGCAACGCTTCCCCCTTCACCCCCGAAGGGTATAAATTTTGAATATTGGTAACTTGCGAAAAAACTCGTCAATTCCTTTAAAACGAATGGTTGCACTATAGATCTAAGTTAATTTAAATGAAAGTTATCGATTTTTTCATTTAACAAAAAATCGCATTCCTTCTGATATTGGTACAAAATTGACATTTTTTCGGCATTTAGTGTAATAATTCTGGTGTGATAAAAATAGTCTACATTCATCATAGAAAATAAATTTCATAAATAATAATTATAATTTGCATTGCAAGAATAAGAATTTGTGTAAATTTATACAGACAAAATTTTTGTGGTTGCCATCATAACATACTAGTTTTATGCAGTAATTATTATTATCTTCATTTTGATTTTTTTCTTCTTTGTTGCTTTTTTCGATATTCAATAGAAGAAAGTATAAGATTGATAAAAACTTTTGCCCTTGGGTTTCCGACAGAGTTACACGTTTTGAGAGATGTCGAACACGATATGACCAGTTTCAGAAAACGGCTGTCTATGGGTATGTGACAAAATTTTGTGGCAACTGTATCTCAGGAACTACAGCACAGAATTTAATAAAACTGATTATGTAGTTACACCTTGACATGAATTAGTGCTATCAACTTTTGGTGAAATTTGTCCAACAGGTGTTGTTGCCATCTTGTTTTATCTCATTTTTTAATGTAATGGTGTAGAATAAAATTTCCTATAAATGTGCATAAAGAGAAATACTTTTTATAACCAAATTATTCTTAGAATGTTGTGGCCACTACAAGATTTTCTTCTATATTTTCCTATGCAAATTCACTCAGTAAAAATAATTTATTAAAATCGTTATTTAATAAAATTATCTTCCATGATAATGCAGTAAGATTTCCATATTAGAGAAGTAGTATAACACTAAATACCCCAAAAAAGCTCATTTTATTCTCAATATTACATAAAAAAAAAAAAAAAAAGTTGTTAAAAAGTTTAAAAAATCAATAACATTATTTTTAATTATTGCAGATCGATGGTTCAACCATTCATTTTCAAGGTATTGGCGAGCTATTGTGAAAGATATCCATCATGAAAATTTATTCCCCTCTAAGGGTGACTTTCCCTCCAGGGGGGAGGCGATGTTCCTACTTACATTTTTTTTTTTTTTTTTTCTTTTTTTTTCTTTTTTCAGTTGACTATCTCTATTATAAATAATTCTTGTAAATTCCATAATGATTATTTTAAAATAATTCACTTTATGCACATTTATACAAAATTTTGTCCTATACCACCATGTTAAAAATTTTAAAAAAGCGGGATGTCAACTCAACTTGTCAGACAATATTTACCAAAAGTTGATAGGCGCTAATTTATGTCAAGGTGTAACTACATATCAATTTGTATGAACTGATATGCAGTAGTTCCTGGGATACAGTTGCCACAAAATGTTGTCACATACACACAGAAGACAGACATTTTCTAAAAATGGTGAAATTGTGTTCTGCAGCTCTCAAATACTTTCTTTTAAATGGGTGCGAAAATTACTAAAAATCATCTTTTGTCAAGTACAATAACAGTTCAGTGAAATAAACGTGTTAGCATTGTTGCACCTATGATTCTAGCACACGTGATAGCAAACCGGCTATAAGTTATTATCATCTAGTCCATTTTAATATTGATAAATGAAAATGGAAATAAAAACGTAAAAGAAAACAATTTCTAAACAAAGATTTATGTGAGTGCGTTCTTATGATGTCCAAAATGTAAAAGAATATTGTCGACTAAGTGTCTGCATCCCTTTTTATCACAATTTTTTTAACTGTGGCGCGTTGACAGTTTAGCATTATTACTGAAGAGTACAAATGAAGTCTAAGACAAGTTGCAATACCTTAGAACACTTTATTCATTGTGTATGCTTCTGCTTCACATGAAACAGGGGAACGCGCTTTAGAAGCGCCGAAAAGATATTTTTTCACAAAGTATATACATGTGTTTTACAAATGTACAAAAGAAGAATCGGGATAACAATAGTATACTAAATAGAACTTCAGTAGTATTTATCTATTATTCAACACTTAATAAATAAATCTTTTATTAACACAGTTGGTATTTTGGATTCTGTAATAATTCATGAAAGGATGGACTTAGTTAAAAAATTCTAGTGATTTTCTGATTTCAGTTTGATTATTATTATTACTATTATTTTCTATTCAAAATCAAAATAATTGACTAAAACTAATCGAAATAAAATAGTAAGTGAAATTGAAAATCTTCCTAACTGAGAAGCAGCTATGAAAACTTTATATATTTAACGTAACAGTACAAAACACGTTATCTAAATCTTATTTGATTTGTTGCCATTCTTTGTGTTTTGGACTTTAAAAAGAAAGAATGGAAGAAAAGAAAAATAGCAGCAAACTAAAGGCATACATTACTAAACATTTACATTATTTGTATTTTTGGAATTGACTGAATATGTAAAATCTCAAAATAACGTCATTTAGACTCAAATAATAATAAATAAATAAAAGGAGTTATACGCTGTTAAAAATTTCAACAGAAAATTTTGTGTAATCTGTTATCTTAAGTGTTACGTAAAATTACAGCGAAAAATAAACGGAGATGTTAAAAAACTTATTTTATACATTCATTTTAATAACTAATATTAATTTAATTAATTATTGGAGAGAATATATTTCGGACTTTGAATGCTTTTTCTAAAGTAGAAGCAGTCATTTTTAATTTTAATTAAATAATAAAAATACGTAAAAATACAGAATAAAGATTGAGAATCTCGATTATTCCATTTTAACTAAGAATTACTGTACATTTACAGAGACTCTGGATAAATATTTACATTAAATTTACAGAAATTTTTAACAGTGCAGGTTTTATGAACTAAAATACTTTGTTTATAAATATAATTGTTGCCACAAAATCTTTTAACTTTCTGTGCGCTTAGGGACACAAATACAAACTTTGTTAATTAAAAGTATATTTTTCGGTCTCCGATTAATTTATACGTTAAAAGAAAAATTGAGTATATATATTTCTTTTTTCTATTGATAAAATAAAAATAATAATAATAATCAAAACAAGGAATCAAAAACATTAAATAGCAAGGTATCATCAGCAATATTATGTAAAAATATGCGAATAGTTACAATGGGAATTATGCTGAAGCTACGGATTAAAATGTTAGAAGTCATATCTTTCATTATGGTCTGTGCAATGACGTTTCACTGTAAAAAATATCTGTAAATTTACTGAAATGTTTATGCAGTGTCCTGTAAATTTACAATAATTCTTTGTTTAAAGTATGTAATCAAGATTCTCAATCTTTATTCAGTATTTTTGCCTATTTTAATTATTTAATTTATCAATATGAGAAATGTTTATACTTTAGAAAAGCTTTCTAGATCACATATATATTCTCGCTAGTAATACATTAAATTAATATTGGTCATTAAAATGCATTTATAAAATAGATTTTTTAACATATCCGTCTATTTTCCCCTGTAATTTTACATAACTTAAAATATATTATTCCCAGTAGTTTCCTATTAAAGTTTTTAACAGTGTTGCTGCTAAAGAGAAATAGCGTTATAAAATTTCATTTAAAACAAACAAGAAAATTTAAAACTACAATCTCAGTCACTTATTAAACTAGCATGCTGTGGCTATCTCAAAAATTCTTCTATATCAATCTTAAAAATAACTACCCGCATCTGTTAACGTGCACAGAAATTTCCTCGGCACAGATTCTCACAAAACGAATTTCAATGATGCAGTTTCGTGCAATTTTAACAATACATGCTCTGATATAGCCATCAGAAAAGTTACAGAAAGTGAATAAAAGCAATTGATTCTTAAAAAAAAAAAAAAAAAAAAAAAAAAAAAAAAAGATTAAAACTGATTTAAAAAAAAAAAAAAAAAAATGTCGCACATTTGCATGCTTGAATATTTCTTTAATTTTTCCCATTTACATGATACATTATACACAAAATTCTAAATTTTTATTTTGGGAAGAAGATATTTCTTTTCCGCTATTTCAACATCGAAATACACTTTCGTATTCAAGCAGACTGCAAGATAAAACCAGACAAGTTTCTTTTGAAGACCTTCTTCGAAAATTAGAAGCATCATCAATCAACCTTAATGACTTCCTTTGGAGGCGTTTCCGATACGGGGAGGGGAATAGAGCTGATATTGGGTTTCTTCGATTTGAAAGTTAAATTTCAAACAATTTTTTTTAATATATATTTAAAAAAAACAATTAATAAAATGTATTTATAAAAAGCAAAATTTTTTGGAGAAAGTTACTACCTTTACAGATTTTAGATTCCACAATTTGTTGATAAGTTAGACGGTAATAAAGCAACGCAAGTGTATTTTTCGTACATTTGAGCTTAAAAATGAAATATTAAAAATTAAAAAAACTAATTTTTGAAAAGTTAGTACTATTTTAATGGTTGTGAATTTTCTGCTTGTGAAAACAGAATTAAAAAAAATAAATTAGATAATGAGTAATTATAGTTACAAATTTTCCCGTAGAATAACATGGGGAAAGGCTATTTGCGAGATTAGGTATTGTCCGCTCTTAATGTCTTAAATAGCCCAATGTAAGCTTGCTCTAACTTTTCTACTGCCTGAGATGAATATTTTCATTATTTTTGCTTATGTCCCTTGATTGGATTAAAATATCTAATTTTGATATACGTAATTAGTAAGCTCTTTCATCAGCCAAAAATATTTTTATTTTTCCTCTGTGCCACAGTGTGTTTCAATATTAAGAAAATGCCAGCAAACATGTTCTTTGCATGATGAGCAAAGAGGCAAAAAGGGGTAAGAATGCTGCAGACACTGAGCAGAGATTTGCTACAATCTGAATTTTCAGGGTCCCGAGCAAGCAATTGCTGAAAACAATTAGCTTTATAAACATAAAAATCACTAGTTGAAACAATAAGTGTACAATATATAATTGTCAAACTCCAGTATCCTCTCCTTTCCTTTAATAATAATAATAAAAACTTTAAGGATTAAATATATACATTTTGTTGTGGTATTTTACATTCCTTAATTTAATAAAAAGCAAAGGTGAATTTTAGCTTAAAATTTGTACACTTAGAGTTCTACAGTTAATATTTAAAAAAAATAATAATAATAATTTGATTTTTATTTTGTTTATACTTAGATACATTCAATAACTCAGAAATTGTGCTTCCATTTAACTATTTTAACACACTAAGCGCATCGCAAATTTTTAATATAATCCATTAAAATTCCTTAATGATATAATCCTGTAATAAATAAAAATTAAGTAAATTTTAAATAAACTTGCATTAATTACTTAAAACAATGTAATATTTTTAGTTATATATCATATTTTACACTGTAAACTACCAATGGTTAATGCAGCTTTTTATCATATTTGGCACTGTCAGCCACCGATGGCTGACATGGTGCTCAACGTGTTAAATCAGCAATTTTGAAATGTTGTGTTTTACGATGTTTAATAAGTAATCAATTACTCAAAATTATGTTTTGTATTATAAAATAGTTACTTTTTTCTTTACAGTTAATATTTTTATGCCTAATTTAATACTATTTTGTTCAATTTTTTATAAACAAATTTAATTTCTTTAACGGTTTTCACAGGGTTGAAACTACCTAACATGTAAAAAACCTGAAAACTGCCACTTGGATGCAGATAGGGGAGACATATTAATGATACATCATATGGCTACCTTTAATAAGTGATAATTTGAAATTTCTTAGTATAAGGCAAATTAAACAAACAAAATCAGAAATTTTTTAAAAACAAAATAATAACATAAAATTCAGACAGTAAAATTTTCAAAAAAAAAAAAAAAAGGTCAGGAACAGCAAATTATGTCGACAAAAGGCATAATAAACAGACTTAAACCTACTTTTTTGTTGTTGTTTGTAAATTGTTCCATAATTAAAACTATTTAAACCTTTAATTAATGGCCTAAAATTTACTTAACATAAAATAATAATAAATAAATTACCTAATCTCTTACAACACAATGGATTGCATTTCTTTTAGATCTAAGGATTATTTCTTCAACTAGCAGGCTACGCCCGCTTCGCTGGTCACTATTTTTAAATGAATCACAATAATTAATGAATTCTCAAAATTGCATTAATTTGTATCATGTGATAAAAAAAGAGAAAAAAAAAATTCTGATCGGGAAAAATGTCGCACCGGGTCCCCACTGCCTTCGGCAGCGTAGACCCGTGCGCTGCGCGCACGTATTCCTTCACTGTCCTTATGACTTCTCAGAATTCAATGTTATTACTCATAAACTTTCATTCTCAAGAAAAGGAATTAAAAATATATCATTTAGCATCGGGTAAAAACTCACACCGGGACGCCACTGCCTTCGGCAGCGCAGACCCACGCGCGCTGCGCGCGCACGCTTGAGGATATACGTGCGCTGTACCACACGCATATTCCTTCTCAACTCAAACTTTTATTATTAAGAAAATAAAAAATAAAATAAAAAAATCTTTTATCATCGGGTAAAAACTCGCACCGGGTCCCAAACCCATGCGCGCTGCGCGCCTATTCCTTCCCCACCGTTCCAGCCCCTCCTAATTAACTTGCATATACCAATTTTGAACGGTCTTACTCAATTAGCTGATATGCAAAAGAAAACCTGATCAGGACACTTTAAATTGTAAATCAGGTGAAATCTCGAATTCCACTTTCGATAATGTAAAAGAACTTTAAAATATCTTTCGAATGATGTATTAGAAATAATTTAATCATAATTAGAATATGAAATATTGAAATTTAAAAATATTACAGCGCCATCTGGCGGTAGAAATTTCTGTAATCTATTGTTCCATTCCAGTTACTTATTCTTACTCAATTAGCTGAGATGCAAAAGAAAGCCTGATCAGGACACTTTAAATTGTAAATCAAGTGAAATCTCGAATTCCACTTTCGATAATGTAAAAAAACTTTAAAATATCTTTCGAATGATGTATTAGAAATAATTTAATCATAATTAGAATATCAGATCAATATTACAGCGCCATCTGGCGGTAGAAATTTCTGTAATCTATTGTTCCATTCCAGTTACTTATTCTTACTCAATTAGCTGAGATGCAAAAGAAAACCTGATCAGGAAACTTTAAATTGTAAATCAGGTGAAATCTCGAATTCCACTTTCGATAATGTAAAAGAACTTTAAAATATCTTTCGAATGATGTATTAGAAATAATTTAATCATAATTAGAATATGAAATATTGAAATTTAAAAATATTACAGCGCCATCTGGTGATAGAAATTTCTGTAATCTATTGTTCCATTCCAGATCAACAAAGCTTACAAATGATTATTTACTCATGAAATTATTTTAATTAGTAGATGAGATACAAAAGAAAACCTAATCAGGACACCTCAAAACGTGTAAATCGGGTGAAATCTCGAATTCCATTTTTCCATAATGTAAAAGTACTTTAAAATGTGTATCAACTAAAACCAGCTTTCAAATGATGTATTACTTATAAACTTTTTTTAATTAATAACTGAGATACAAAAAAAAAAAAAAAAAAACTGATTCAGGACACCTCAAAACGTGTAAATCTGGTGAAAACTTTCGATAATTTAAAAGAACTTTAAAATATCTTTCGAATGATGTATTACAAATAATTTAATCATAATTAGAAATTGAAATATTGAAATTTTAAAATATTACAGCGCCATCTGGCGGTACAAATTTCTGTATTCCACTGTTCGATTCCAAATCAAAAAAGCTTTCTAATGATGTATTACTTATGAAATTATTTTAATTAGTAGCTGAGATACAAAAGAAAACTGATTCAGGACACCTCAAAACATGTAAATCTGGTGAAAACTTTCGATAATTTAAAAGAACTTTAAAATATCTTTCGAATGATGTATTAAAAATAATTTAATCATAATTAGAAATTGAAATATTGAAATTTTAAAATATTACAGCGCCATCTGGCGGTACAAATTTCTGTATTGCACTGTTCGATTCCTAATCAAAAAAGCTTTCTAATGATGTACTACTTACGAAATTATTTTAATTAGTAGCTGAGATACAAAAGAAAACTAATTCAGGAGACCTCAAAACGTGTAAATCTGGTGAAAACTGTCGATAATATAAAAGAACTTTAAAATATCTTTCGAATGATGCATTAAAAATAATTTAATCATAATTAGAAATTGAAATATCGAAATTTGAAAACATTACAGCGCCATCTGGCGGTAGAGAATTCTGTAATCCACTGTTCGATTTCAAATCAAAAAAGCTTTCTAATGATGTATTACTTATAAAATTATTTTAATTAGTAGCTGAGATACAAAGGAAAACCTAATCAGGACACCTCAAAACGTGTAAATCGGGTGAAATCTCGAATTCCATTTTCGATAATGTAAAAGTACTTTAAAATGTGTATCAACTAAAATAAGCTTTTAAATGATGTATTACTTATGAACTTTTTTTAATTAATAGCTGAGATAAAAAAAAAAAAAACTGATTCAGGACACCTCAAAACGTGTAAATCTGGTGAAAACTTTCGATAATTTAAAAGAACTTTAAAATATCTTTCGAATGATGTATTAAAATTAATTTAATCATAATTAGAAATTGAAATTTTGAAATTTTAAAATATTACAGCGCCATCTGGCGGTACAAATTTCTGTATTACACTGTTCGATTCCAAATCTAAAAAAGCTTTCTAATGATGTATTACTCATGAAATTATTTTAATTAGTAGCTGAGATACAAAAGAAAACTGATTCAGGAGACCTTAAAGCGTGTAAATTTGGTGAAAACTTTCGATAATTTAAAAGATATACTGTTCAATTCCAAATCAACAAAGCTTTCAAATAATGTGTTACTTATGAAATTATTTTAATTAGTAGCTGTGATACAAAAGAAAACCTAATCAGGACATTCTAAAACATGTAAATCACGTGAAATCTTTAATTCCATTATCTACGGTAGTTTTATTAATGGAAGTAAAAAGAAAAATAAATATTTTTTATTTCGCCAAAACCTATATATATATACCACGGTAGTCGGGTAATGGAAGTAAAAAAAAAAAAAAGAAAGAAAAAGTATTTTTTAGTTCCTTCAAATGTATTTTGTTGCTATGGAAACTCCTATCGTCTATTGAAAGATAGATTACGTGTTAGAATAAGATTTAATTAGCAATTAAAATGTAACTGCTTTGTTTATTAATGAAATTTGATGAAATTTTAACTGCAGGTTGGTTTTGTGCTGAATAGGTTGTATATTAAGTGTTGTGTACGAAAAAGAAAATTTGAAGCACTTTGAAATTTGCAATTTTTAACTCCAGTTAAAGATCATGTGACATTAATGACTTGCACATGTTTTTTTGCGGTTAGAGACAGCCGTTTAAATCGTCTGCTGAATGCTGATAGAATCCTCTTTTTAAGCGATAAGGATTTTTGGTCATTTTCGCGATCGATATGGGTCAGCATTTTAATTAATATCTCCGAAACTAATTAAGATTTTTAAATTCTGTTTCGAAGAAAACATCGGAAAGGCTCCAGAGCATCCGTATGTCAATTCTTGTACTTCTGCGTTCAATAGGGGCTGAACGTATAAAAGAACAGACAGACAGACAGACAGACAGACAGACAGACAGATAGACAGACAGACAGACAGACAGACAGACAGACAAACCTTTCCATTTATTATTATAGATTTACAATGGATAGCATTAAGGCAATTAAGTTTTATTTTACATTATCTAAAAGCAAAAATACCTATTATACAGCATAATAAAAAGAAAAGGAACGGTTAGTTGTTATATGTGCACTATTAAATACAACATTAAGAAAAAAATAGCAAGGGAAAAAAAAAACTTCTTACATACATAACTGCCAACCTATAAATACAAAAAAACAGTAGCATTCTAATTCATAATGAATACATGTTGAACTTTTTATTAGTTATGGTAAACTATCCTTGGCACCAGTAACGCCAACTTATATGGGCCCGTGGGGCACGAGCCCACCCAATAATTTGCTCTCCCAGCCCACCCAATTTTTAGTATTCTGATTTATTATTTATTTATATTATTGAAACTAAAAAGCGTTTTCTTTAAAAAAAGTTAGGAATACGAGCTATAAAATTACCATCAGCAGACTCCCAGTTAAATGTATATCAGATAAAAACTTCATATTTTCAAGTGAATTCTGATCAGTGAAAATTCTTATAATATATATTAGGTTTTAAAAAAAAAAAATTTTTTTTTTTTTGGTGATAGCAACAGACGTTTCACGGAAAATATATTGCACACCCTCCTTCACCCTGCAGTGAAACTTTGCCAGCGAAAGATCCATTCTTAATTCAATCATAACTTTATACATTAAACAGTACTGAATTAATGTATCCTTATCCACCTTCATCCCTTTTCCAAATTAAAAAAATCTGGAGTGATTCTACTCGACTTTCCGAACATAAAGTAACTAACGGTTGTATAGAAAAAGTAAAGCAAGAGAGGTCATTAAATAAACAAAAGAGAAAATTATAATAAAATAATTTGTATTTTCTGTTTATATTTTTCTATATATAGTAGAGGAGATGAGGGTATTATGGAATAGTCGGGAAATATGGAATACCGAGGTTTCGGCTCTAATTAGTGCTGATATCTCTTCAAAATACTATGAATTACTCGAGAAGGATTCCCATGAAGCAATACAGTAAGAAGTAACCGCTTGTTGCTGTCGTACTATTCTCTGTAGAACAAAGTATGTTTTGTGATTTTTAAAAGTTTTTGCAGGTAAGTTTTCAAACATTTAAACTTACTAGTACACATGTGATTTGAACATTGATATTAAGCATAATGTATGCCCAAAGAATTGTATTTTGTTATACATTGGTCGTTTTTTAGCTGAAAATATTTTGTCCATCCATTTAAAAGTTCATTTTTAAAGATGGCGTGTCGGGTATTATGGAAATATTAGGTATTTCATAGTATCATTTGAAATTTACTTTATGTTTTCAACTAAAGAAACAGAAAATAAAGATGCCGAATGTATCTTCTGTCACAGAAAATTTTCAGAAGATGATTTTATGAAGTCTAATTAGTTTTTCTATGGTTTAAACAGTTTAAACTAGCAATTCCATGCTACCAGACTATTTCATATTAACCTCCATTTGTAACTTTTTTTTAAAGTAAACTTTTTATAACAACAAAAATTTTTTTTTGGATTTTTTCTCATTGACAATTCATTACAAATAATTACACTATGTACTCATCATGATTTTCGGCATTTTTATTAAAAACAAGTAAAGTTATTTTAAGAAATGTAAATGGTATTCCATAATATCCTCCTCTCATCTATGTTATTTGTTTTAACATTATTGTACTTTAAAAAAATTGAGCCCATAGATCATAATGATAAAGAATGTTTCATTCTGTCCCTGTAAAAATCTATAAATCCTAGATTCATCAAAATTTATACATTTCGTGTGACAGTGACCAATAACATGTGTATAAACTTTCAACTGAATTGGATAAAACACTATCGTCTAAGATGCTATCGCACTTTTAAAAAGTTGAGCCTATAAGCCTAATGATAAAGAATTTTTCGTTGTGTACCTGTAAAAACTATGAGTGCTATATTCTATAACATTCATACAGTTCATGTGACGAGAGCATATAACATGTAGTGTAAATTTCTAGTTCATTTGAATAAGGCGTTTAGACGCTGTCACATTTTAAATAATTTAAACACATAGACCATAATGATAAAAAAAAATTTCCTGTGTCCCTGTACAAACTTATAAGTGCTAGAGTCCCCAATATTTATATAGTTCGCGCAATGGTAACCTATAACATGTTCATAAATTTTCAGCGCAGTTGGGCAAAGTATTTAGATGGTATTGCACTTTAAATAATTTCAGCCCATAGACCATAATAATAAAGAATATTTTGTTGTGTGCCTGTAAAAATTTATAAGTGCTATATTCACCAAAATCTATACAGTTCGTGTGAAAGTGACCTATAACATTTGTATAAATTTTCAGTTTATTGGAATAAGGTGTTTGGACATTATCGCACTTTAAATAATTTGAGCTCATAGACCATAATGATAAAGAAGCTTTTGTTGTGTCCTTAATTAACATCTAAAAAACTATAAGTGCTAGATTAACCAAAATCAATAGAGTTCATGCTACAGTGATCTACAAACTTGCAACAAACGTACCAACTTTCAGCTCATTGGAACAAAGTGTTTAGATGGTATCGTGTTCACTCACACACGCATACACAAGCTCATTCATACATCACTGTAAAAATTAAAAAATTCAGGACCTCAAAACGTATAGCTACACCAAAATCTCGAATTTTTGTCATGATTACAATACTCTCCTTACATAGTATGCTCGGAAAGCAAAAATCTCTATAGCATTGTTCTTTTACCCAAAAACTTTGAGCCCACCCAATTTTTTTCAAAAGTTGGCGCCACTGCTTGGCACTCAAATGTTTATGCACGATTTCAGACATTTTTGTCAAATATCTAAAAAAAATTCTTGAAGCATTATCCTGAAACTTTTTGTCGTGGTCTCAAAAAAAAAAAAGAAAAAAAAAAGGGAAAATATAGGGAGTTTATCAATATTTATTTACAATCAACGAACACTGTATTTCCACTGATTCAAATAAAATCAAAATAAAACCCCTTACACTTTTGAATTTTGTTTTAGAGGAAATGAAATTCAGTTCATTTTATCAACATTGATAGAATATATCAATGATAACATTTTTAATTTTCACAATATTTGTTTGGAGTTTCCATTTCCAATTCCATGTAAAGTAATTCGTATTCGATATATTTGTTTCATAAATAATGCAAATGAAATTTCAATAAAGCTTGCAGTTCAAAATTATTTAGTAAAAATGCTCATATTTCATTAGGTATGTGATATTTTTACATTCTGTTTGCAGTATGTTGTGTCTAATAAATTATGTCAAGTTCCCTAAAAATGGTCTTTTGTTTGGTACATTATGCCCTTTCTTAGACCTTGTGTTACAAAAAAAAAAAAAAAAAGAAAAGACATCCAATCAACCAACCTAAAAATGGCACTGAATTGGGTTTAATATATTATGTGTTATAATAATAATAATACTTTTTATAGGATAATCCAAAGCATTTTTTTTTTTTTTCTTTTACTGGTTTAAATTTTAGAACAAAATTTTTGCTTTAACATATCAGGTGTAACAAGTTCTTTACATGCGTAAGGTTTCAGGATAAATTGTCAAAATTTTTTCTATATATCTGGCAAAATATTTGAAATCGAATGTGTCGAGTCATTTATGGAAAACGAGTATATTTGTGATAGTTTTAGCATCACTTACATCATATTTCCCATAAGGAACACACACACACAAAAAAAAAAAAAAAAAAAAATCCACAGCCAGATTTTACAGAAATTCAAATGGCATTTTCTTACATTATAGAAGATTAACAGTCATATTAAAAGCCTGACAACAAAGTAATCTGATTAAAATCAAGATCTAAATGATTAAACCTTGTATTTTCTATTTTATATCCTTAACCATGTCTCTGTCAGTACATTATTAAAAAAAAAGCTGTGTACACTTTTGTGCATATTAACAAAAAAAAAAAAAAAGGCAATAAAAAGCAATAAAAGGTATAATAAAAGGCAATAAAAAAGGTGGCAGTTGGGTGGGCAGATGTTTGATTACAGAGGTGCGGTGGTGTTGTAAGTCTGGATGGGTTTGTGAAATTAAATAATAATAATTAAAAAAAAAAGCAGAAGGCTTGTTGCATTTACTTTGTATTGCTATGCAAACTTTCTTTTTCCAGTATAATTTCAGTTTCTTCCTTTTTGAGTTGTCAACTATTCTTAAAATTCTAATTATACTATTACACACAATGTAATCAATCAGTGAATTTCATTGTTGCTTCGTGGTTTCATTGTTATTCATCTGCTTTGAAATTTTGCTTTTTCAATCCATATGACTCCTATTCTGGTTGTGGCATGCTGGGTGAGTGTTGCCGGCGTAAAACTAGTTTAACCCCACAGGCAAGTCACAAGTCTTGCCGCCTGCCTCCTTCCTTCCTATCTTATGTTTCTTAAATTATATTTTCATAAATTTTGATAAAGTTTATGGTTTTAAGTTAAGATTTGTTGTGTTACTTTATTGATTCGTTTGTTTTGCAGGCTGTTAATTAATAAAACTGGTTTCTTTACATTAGTGTATTTCATCCACTGATAATTTTTTTTTTTTTAATTTTATTGGTCATTGGTGTTTCAGTGATCTTGTATCTGTTGCTTGGCTTCTACTATGCTTAATAGATCATCATTATTATATATATATAATACTGATTTAAATTAGTTTTATCAATTATTACTTATTAGTTTTATCAGTTATTACTTGATTTAGCCCATTCATTCTTTTTTTATTTTTTGGCAAGATATCAAATCAGGTACAGAAAGACAAGATTTCTTATTAACATCTTTTAACAATTATAAAAGCATTCTATGTGTGATGTTAATATAAACAAGTACTGCAATTGGGAACATCCCATTTCTTAGCTTATCTAATTGACCCTTGCTTTTGTGAAAAGAATGAACAGACTTGAAAAGAAACGAGTCTTTCTTTATTAGCAAAGGAAAAATATGTATTAGATACAAATCCTTTCTTTCAAAAAAAAAAAAAAAAATTACACAGAAATTTTCATTTCATTTCTAAAATCTGTATTGTTTTAGGACCTACCGCATTTATTTTATTTTACTTATTTATTTTTTTAAGCAGCTGGCAGCTCTGTTGGCATAAAAAAAAATCATTTAAAATGAGTAATTCATAAATACTATAATAATGCTATGCATATAATATTATACTATTATAATTCAAGTTATATTTAATATTTATGTGCAATAAATTATGCAAATTTATAATTTAGATTTTTTGCAGGCAGTTCATAGTATAAATGAATTTTTGTAATTTTTTTTAAATAGTTTAAAGCTACATTATGTAATTAAATTATTTCTTGTACTTTATAATTAATAACTGAATAAGTAAAATTTTTTATATTGGAAAATTACAAAAAATTGTATCACTCACACCATGTAAAGTTCTACAATTTAAACACACACTTAAAAAATAACAGTGTCTTTCCTCTTAATATTGCTTTACACAGGGTTAATACTCAAATATGAGGGAAAAAATTCCCTGAGTTTTACACACAATTTTCAAGAAAATATTAGCGACATATTACAAGAAACGTTCCGTTAGAGAGGAGAAAATACAGCTACTTCCACTGTATGATGTCATGTTACTGCTGATCATGATAGAAATTCAGGTAAATATCTTTGTTTACATGAGTATTTTCACAATACTTAATCCCTTGATATGAAGCTAAACAAGAAAAATATAATTTGAATGAAAAGAAATATTTGTTTTTCCAGGATTTATAATCGATTTTCTCTGACTTTTTTTTTTTTTAAAGAAAATCCAAATTCCTCGAGTATTCCAGGTTTTCCCTGATGAGTATGAACCCTGTTTAAAATATTTTAACTTCTACACCTAGTGTATTTCTAATAAGCTATGTAACAGCAATATACTGTCATTTTTGTTTTAAAGTTCAAATATTTTTTAAATGAAGAATGTAGAGCAATTTAAAGATATGTTCTAATACAAGGATAATAGGGTCAAAAGGATTAAAATAATCTGATATTGAGTGTACTAAATTATATTATGACTAAATTCAATATGGTGTTTCAGGTGTTGGTGACTAAAAATGCAGTAATTGATTACACTGTTAGGAAAAAAAAAATCTGATTAATGTAAATCCAGATAATCTATTTGAATTTCATGAAAATTTCAATGTAAAAACTGTACTTATATGATTTCTTTATGCAGTATTTGGTCTGTATAAAGATTGTTGAATTCATGGCACAATCTTTAACTATCATGTTTATTTATAGAAATATAGAATGAACAACCTTAATTTTTAAAACTGAGACATTAAGATATAAAACAAAAAATTTATGAACAGCAGAAAAGAAGACTTCATACATACAAGAACTTACATAAAAGGAAATTTTAAATAGGATAACATGAAGTGATGAAGCTTCTGTTGCTTTTTCAAATACTTAATAAATTGGAAGCGTTCTAAATCAAATTCTAGAAATTCAGACATTGAATTTGAGAATGAACAAGAAAATATAATGTTTCGTGATTTACTGGATTACAATTTGTTAGAGAAACTACAAAATAAACCAAATATTTAAGCAAAAAAATGCCATATTTAAAAAATATTATTATTATTATTAATTGTGAACTTAATACTTTTTTTTAATAATTTTAATTATCTATGTTGATTAAAAGTAAAAAAAAATATATATATATATATATATATATATATATATATATATATATATATATTTGTATTTTGCAGTTTTTAAACAGCGAAAAGGTTTAAAAACCAAACACTGCAAAAAATTAAAGATTTTCTGTTTTATACATCTCTGTATGTATGTATGTTTTCCAATGAGTATTTTAATGTTGTAGATTTCATAATTAAAACAAAATGTCATTAAAAAAATTAACACTAGACCGATTTTTCAATATATATATAAACATCAAAAATTTAAAATATAAAAATACATACAGTATTTAACATTCTCAATCCTTCCAATAGCTTGCAATTCCTATTTTTTAAACGGTGAGCTTCATCAATAATAACACATCTCCAGGGTATAATTTTTAATTCCATACAGTCAGTTAAAATTATTTCAAATGTGGTGATCATAACTTGAAATTTGTAAACATCCTGAATTCTTTCTCCCTGGAATAAAATTTTAAAAATCAGATTTTTTTTTTAATAATAGCTAGAAACAGTTTCAATATTAAGAAATAGGCTATACTTTTTCATCTTTCCAGTACATCTCATACTCCAAGATCATATTGCGACTAGGAGAACTAGAAGAAGAAAAATTAAAATTAACAACATATAGAGAAAATTGACATGATTTTTCTTATAATTAATTTTTTTTTTCTTCAAAGGTGTTTACAATAAGCAGTAGAAAGAAATATCTAATGAGTTAAGAAGAAAGATCATTATATATTCAAGTAGCCATTCAGGCGAAGTACATTAAGAGTGTTGGAAATATTCCAGCTCCCAAACTTTCGAACTCCATTACTTTAGTTTATAACTTTGGAGTCATACTTAAAGTTTAACCTTTATTAATTACTTAAAGTTTATTAAAATGTTAATCTACCTAATTGCTAAAAAGTTTATTAGTTGTTTATTAAAAGGTTTATTTTATTAGTTAAATAAGTAAAATGTTTTATATCTGTTTTATTTACTTTGAAAAAAATACTTACCTTTTCTAACATTAAACGCTGTTGTTTTTGTTTTGATTTTGGCGTGTTGACCCAGAGGGGGTAAATTTTCACAATGGGTATCTTTTGAAAGATCTCGTTGATAATAGTAGTAGTTATCTAGGAAAAATTTTTTGTGCATGTGGGGGCATCGGTTTCCCCCCCCCACCGGGGGAGGAAGTACCCGGGGGGGGCAAAGTTTCAAGATGGGTGTCTTTCGAAAGGTCTCGTCAATACCTTTAAAACGAATGGTTGAACCATAAATCTGTGATAATTTAAAACAAAGTTATCGATTTTTTTTACTTTTAACGAAAAAAAACTTAGAAAAAAAATCGTATTTTTTTCTTTTCTTTTTTTTTTTTTTTTACGAAATTTTACCAAACTTGGTACACCCTCCATTCCAAAAGAAACGGAACTTTTTAAAAAAACAAAAACCAATGTACATTTTGGAACAAATCATTTTTATTAATCAATGTATTCCCCTTCTGCATCGATACACAAATTTGCACGCTCCAACAAGTTGTCAAACGACTTCTCCATGTCCTTTATTGGAATGGTCTTTAGGACATCGGTCGTCGCCTTCTCAATGGCTTCAATCGATGCGTGCCACTTTCCTTTCATCGCCAAATGC
Organism: Salticus scenicus; assembly: GCA_963930645.1. Classification (NCBI taxonomy): domain Eukaryota; kingdom Metazoa; phylum Arthropoda; class Arachnida; order Araneae; family Salticidae; genus Salticus; species Salticus scenicus. The sequence goes on along the minus strand of OZ005655.1, from coordinate 216,916,560 downwards.
AGTTTAGGGAACAGATAGAAATCACACGGAGCGAGATCTGGTGAATAGGGCGAATGATGCAAAGGAATAATGTGATTTTTGACTAAATATTCAGTTACAAGTCGCGAACGATGTGATGGTGCATTATCGTGCAAAAGAGTCCAACTGCCGATTTGTCGATATTCTGGCCGAATACGACGAATTCTTGCCAGCAAACGCTTCATGACGCCCAAGTAAAACTCTCCAGTGACTGTCTGGCCGGGTTGAACAAATTCTTTGTGGATAATTCCTTTTGAATCGTAAAAACAAATCAGCATAACCTTAACTTTTGACTTCACCAAGCGACTTTTTTTGGGTGTTCCTTCATCCGGCGCTCTCCATTCAGCACTTTGCTGCTTTGTTTCGGGCTCATATTCAAAACACCACGTCTCGTCACCAGTTACAATCGATTTCAAGAAGTTTCGATCCTTCCGAGCACTTTTAACGATGTCTTTGCAATGCTCAATTCGATCAACTTTTTGGTCTTCGGTGAGTTTGTGTGGTACAAACCGCGAATTAACCTTCTTAAGGCCCAAAACTTCGGTCAAAATGCGGTATGCGGTTGTTTGAGGAATGCCTAATTCCATTTCAATAACTTTCACCTACGATTTTTTATTATTTTTGATGAATTCACGCACTTTTTCGATGTTTTCTTCCGATAATCCGGTTCTGGGACGGCCTGATCTTTCGTCATCATCCAGCGTCTCTCTACCCGATTTGAATCGCCCGAACCACTCGTAAACTTGCGTACGAGATAGACAATCATCACCATATGCATTTTGTAGCATTTGGTGCGTTTCAGTAAAAGTTTTACCAAGTTTAACACAAAAATCAATTGCAGCTCTTTGTTTGAAACTCATTTTCCGACCGATGTACAAAACACACTAACATTTGAAATGCAATAACTTTTGTTGGCATGCATCCAAATGTCATGAAATTTATACCAGTTGTCAATGAGGGACTACGCCATCTACCGGTAAAATATTACAACAGATGGCACTAGTGGTACTATTTTTTTTTAAAAGTTCGGTTTCTTTTGGAATGGAGGGTGTATTTAGTTGATCCCCGACATAAACTGGTGCTGATTATATTTGGGGATCAATAGCTCCACAGGTGGCGCTGTGATAGCATTTTATCTAAATTTTTAACATGGCAGTATAGGACAAAATTTCATATAAATGTAATACCTTTAAAACGAATGGTTGAACTATAAATCTGTGATAATTTAAAACAAAGTTATCGATTTTTTTTACTTTTAACAAAAAAAAAAAACTTAGAAAAAATATCGTTTTTTTTTTTTTTTTTTTTTTTTTTTAAATATTGTTACTGATTGAATATGTATATAGGAAAATATAGAAGAAAGTCTTGTGGTGGCCACAACATACTAGTTAAAAATGTAATCAAAAATTCAAAAATCAGGCCTCGAGGTGCATCAGAACAGGTCATAATAAACCATCATAGAATAGATATATATTGAAGGTAATTTCTTACCTTCCATGATACGTTATAGCATTTAAATCAGTCCATGTTTCAAATTCTCTTTGCCAATTTCCAATCGTAGACAGAGGAGCTATAACCAAAAATGGTCCTGGAATTCCATATTTATCAATTTCATTTAAGAAAGTAATTGATTGAATAGTTTTTCCTAAACCCATTTCATCAGCTAATATGCAGTTTTGACTGAAATTTAAAAAATAAATCATTAGCATAATAAATAATATACAGTGAAATACACAAATAATGAAAAGTTAATAAACTGACCTATTGTACCAACAAAATGTTAACCAATTGACACCTTCAAGTTGGTATTCTCTTAATGTATTACCTCCTTTATATATTGGAGATTCTGGTAATTGAGTCCACTCAGAGGGTCTGGGGCGTTTCTTTTGCTAAAATTGAATTATAAAATGTTTTACATAAATAAAACATTGCTTAAGAAACTTAATATTTTAAAAGAATTTTAATAAGAACTAAAACAGGGTTTTTGAAGACTAATAACAATTTAGAAAAATTAAGCTGTTACATAAGGTTACAATCTTCAATAATGAAATAATAATGATTATTACACTTTAATTCTACAAGGTTCAAAATTAACAGTGGTCCATTGGTCCGGAACCTCAAAAATATTCAACCAGAGCAATAAAATATAAATTTTAATGGTCCACCAGACCAATGGAGCTTTTCAATATTTTTATTTCTTACTTTTTTCTAAAAGTGCCTGTAAATCTGTCATAGAATTGTATGGTATGACAATAGTAAGTGTGGTACTTCATTATAATCGTTAATAAATATCATCTGTTCTCTGTAATTTTTCATTTAATTTCACTTAAGAACTTTTTTTAAAACTTTTAATGCTTAATATAATACTTTATGTTAACCATGTGACATTTAGCTTGTTTATTAAAACATATGAAATTTTTTTATTTATTAAGACTTATTTGTATTTTTTAACTGATTTATAAAAAAATATATTTGCCAATTAAATTAAAAAATAGTTTTTTATATTTTTAAAAAGATAATGGAATGTAGGAACGGACCAATGAATGTATGTATGAACCAGTAAAATCTAAAATTACTGGTCCTGCGGACCAGTGACTTATTTTTCTTAATTTCTATCCCTGATTCTAGGTAGGTATGAAAAACAGTCTACGAAATTTTTTAACCACCAAATAAAGGAATTAGTTTTATAAAAAATTTACGTGTTTCCAGAATTATTTTTAATAATTCATCGAAACACTATTAACATGGCAATAAACATTTACTTACAGCGACTGATAAAATGAAGGTGTTACATGATATCCTCCAAAAATGAATAAAAATTACACAAAAATATTTTATTTTTCACAAAAATGAGCCCCAAAAATTTAAACCTGGATCGACCCCTGACATGTAAGAATAGAATGCAGGCACTGATAATTTTGTTTTGTATTCCATTGTTAAATAAGTTTTAAAATATTAATAAAATATGTCAGTATCAATATCATAATAAAAATTTAAAAATCGATTTTTTGCATACTTTTTTACTTTACCCATAGAAATATATAATTATTTGCAATATGAAAATTGTACATGGAAGGGTTAAAATATTTTGCTTTTGTTACTAGTTTTAATTTTACACAAAATAATTTAATAATAAATTAAATTCAAAATTGTAGTGATAAAATACTGAATAGAATGAAAAAAGAGTTCATTTTACTTTTATTCCACAGTTTAAACCAAACCAAACAATAAGAATGTTTTACCAATTTAATTTTTAATTAATTATAAATAATTACTATTATTTTGTAATAAATTTTCTTTTAGTCTAAAACTGTTCTATTCTGAAATAAAACTTAAAATTCAAATCCAATAGTGTTATTCTATGTTTAATAAAAAAAAAAAAAAAAAAACTATTAAAACCCAATTAAATTTTAAAGGTTGGGCTTTTTTTAAGTAACCCTATGTTTTTTAAAACTCTGATTACAGTGGACCACGTTTATAGACCTTGTGTGCAGCTGCTGCCCCCATTACTCCATTGAATTGAAATCTAAAGAATATAGAAGCCAATCCATCATATGAATTACACAGGCTAAAAACAACTTGCAAGTTGAATTTGCATTACTAGAGGAGGAGGGGTCACTACCTTGTTGAAATTGTGCAGTTGAGTCATTTGGTAATTTAAAAAGATAATTTTTTAACAGTTCCATACTTTTGAGCAATTAAATAACCTGTTAGAAAAACTAGTGGCATTTTGCCAATAGCAATAAATCCCTCCCTCAGATGGTTATTGATACACCTCCTTGTTGTTGCTTAGAAAAATTTATTTTATTTCTTCTAAAATAATACCAAAAATATTTTCAATCATCTATCCTACAGTCCCATAGTAGAAAATGCAAGACATACATCTCAGATTTTTTTTTTTTTTTTTTTACAGTCTGAAGATTATTTTCAAAATAGTATTGTGCAGAGATTCTAAGTCTCCTGATCTTGGCGAAAAAGATTGAGATTTCCAATCTTTATCCATCCCCAGCATAAATGTCAATGTTCATTTTAAACTTGCTTTATTAGATTTTAGAGCCTATAAAGAGGTAGAATTGTTCAATATCTCTATGTCAATGTTCATTTTAAACTTGCTTTATTAGATTTAAGAGACTATAAAGAGGTAGAATTGTTCAATATCTCTTACTCAAGTAATTTTTTTGTCCCCCACCCCACCCCCTCCAGCTAACAATCGGCGATTACAGGCCCGCAAAATCCTTGCTATTTCGAATCTTTCTCCATCCACAACATAAATGTAAATGTTCTTATTAAACCTAGTTAATTAGATTCCAGAACCTATAAAGAAGTAGAATTGTTTAATATCTCTGACACATACAGCTCATATTAAAAATATTAGAACAATTACATTTTTTTACACATTGAAAGATACATGGAAAGATATCGTGGAGCAAATGAGCAAGGACCGACTACCAAAAAAGCTGATGAAATACAAACCTAGAGGTTACCGAGACCGGGGGAAACCTATGCTCCGGTGGATTGATCAATAGCACTGGAATAGGCTGATAGCCTAATCCATGCTGTAGATGACGATGATGATGAAAATATCTTTTGATAATTTAATGTCTTTTAATGCAAATATGCAAATGATTTTTTATTAAGAACTTATTGTTGATTAAACTTCTTATCTTAAAATTAATATCATTTTTGAAAAGATTAATTGGAAAAAAAAAATTATTTTGAAAAGTCAAAATATTAGTATATTTATTCAAGTGATTCAAAATATTAGAATATTTCACATTAATTCTCCTTAAATTATCACCAATTCATAACTGGTGGCATCATTGATTAAATTCAGATGATTTTATTTAAAATCAGTATTCTTTTTGCAGTTTGTTTGCTTTTTTGTCTTAAAATGGGTCATGTGATTGATATTCCTGAATCTGTTAAACTTTGTATGGTTGATTTGTATCGGCACGGTAAAAATCGATGTTATATAGTGAATTATTTACATTGTTAGCAATCAAGCGTTAGTAAACTACTAACACAATATTCAAAAAATGGAAAATTTCAAAATAATCAGTGAAATAAAGTCCGAAAACCAAAACAATCTGCTAGAGATGACAGGAAACTGAAGCGTATAGTTAAGAAAAACCATTTTAAAAGTGTGCTATACTTGCACCGAAAATGGAAAGAAGGAGCTAAAGTTTCCACATCGACAACATTAAGATGTCTCCATAAATTTAAGTTTGAATCTCGTGTACCGAAAACAAAACCTCTCATGACTGCAAAACAAAAGAGTATAAGATTGAATTGGTGTAAATCAAGACGTTTATGGAGTGAAGAAGATCGGAAAAAAGTATTATTTAGACATGAAAGTATGTTTTGTGTTTCATATGGTAATCAAGGTATTCGAATTTGGAGAATGAATTTAAGAAGCATTTGATAAAGAATGCCTTAAATGTTTGGTAAAATTTGCTACTAGTGTCATAGTTTGGGGTTGCATGAGTGCAGAAGGACCTGGAACGTTATGCATTGTCTACGAAAAGATTAACTCTCAGATATATCAAAATTTTTTGGAATATTACATGATTCCATCATCAGAAGATTTATTTAAAGATGATTTAATCTTTCAACAAGATTTAGTGTCACCGCATACTACTGTGTCAACTAAGAATTGGTTCCGCCAACGCAACATTACAGTACTTCCTTGGCCACCAAACTCACCAGACATTAATCCCATCGAAAATTTATGGGGTATAATGAAGAAAAAACTCCAAGAAAATCCTCCTTCAAGCAAAACTGAGTTAGTGACACATATAAAGTCTATTTGGGCTAATATTTAGGGATGAAACGGATATCCGGTAACTATCCGGTATCCGGCCTATCCGGCTGAGTTTTAAATATCCGGCGGGGTACCGGATATCAGCACACCGGATACGGATATCCGAAGGAGAAAATTTAAGCTTAAACTCCCGTCAGATGAAAATTTTGCGACAATTTTTTAATTTTTTTTTAGATCAGTTGTAGCTTGTAAAGGATTTTTTTTTTTTTTTTTTAAGTTGGCTTCTGCGAAAATCGATTTTGGACTCATTAGCAAACAAATTTAGCCAAAAGTAGCTTCAGGTCTAAGAAATATAGAAGCCCTATTTTAATTTTGTACAAAGTTAGCTAGGTTTTTTTTTTCCATCTATAACATTCCCCCTAATTTTCCCCATAACAATAAAAAGAGCTGTTCATTGTTGCTCCTGAATAAATGATATTTATTCTCTGCAGTTGCGTGTATATATAACTCTGCTTTCATGTCTTTTGCTAATATGTCGTTAGATTGTTTCGAGAATGAGTCAAATAATGTGCATTAATTGACTAGAACCTGTTTATTTACAATCCAGTTTTCCATACACAATAAAGCTGTTGTTTTTGTGACTTATACTAGCAGAAACCTGGCATTACTTGCGCCATCTATCTATTCGATTTGGATTTTTAAAAAAAACCTCCAATTTATATACATTTGTATTTTTAATGGAATATCTTACTAAAGCACCTGAATTTAGAATTCCCTGTTGCGTTGCATAGATATATCCCAAAAAATTAAAATTACTTCAAATAAAAGTACGTATTTAAATTTTCAGAAAGTCTGTACTTTCACTTTCATATTGTTCATAAGAAAAAAAAAAAAAAAAAATCGGTTATTTAAAGCTTTTGATTTTGTACTGCAGAAAAACTTCACTTACTTAAAGAATTTTAATAACTAATGTAAAATTTTCTTTCTTATCTGTACAGAATATAAAAATATAAAATAAGTAAAAAGTATAAATTTATTTTGAATTATTACTTTCTTCTATATTAAATAGAAGGAAGTACTGGATTCGTGAAAATTTTCAACTTCCAGTTTTCGGTGGATTTACGCATTTTGAGGGAACCAAAACACAATTTGACCATTTTTGCAAAATGTCTATCTGACAAAAATTTTGTGCAGTTCAAGAGTTAATGCACAGAATTTCATATAAATTTATACACAGTTGCATCTTACCAAAAAAAAAAAGAGAAAAGGTGCCCATCATCTTTTGGTGCAAATCACTCAACATTAGGTGCTGCTATACTGTGATTTCTCCCATTTAAAGGAAGACTATATCTCAGCTTATACTGTGTATAATTAAAAAAATAAACTAAGTGTGTCACAGGGAGGGCTATGAAGCATGTTCATTCAATTTCTGTGCATAACGGCCAATAGGGGATGCTGCTATGCTGCAATTTTCCCGTGAATGGGGAAGTTATATCTCAGATTCATTCGTGTATAATTGCTAAAAATTTAGTATGGGAAAGTGTCATTTTTATAAAACATCATGTTGATTCAATTTTGGTGCATAATGGTCGATAGGTGGCTATATTATGTTGCAATTTACTCTGTGAATAGGAAGGCTAAATCTCAACATCTATAAAATTTAAGAGATAAACAAGATAAAAATAATATGAGAATAAAAGTTGGTTTAATTTGGGTGTATATCGACCAACAGGTGGCGCAGCTGTTCCTCACCTACTGTGATTCTCCACATGGCTACATCTCAAAATTTTTTTATTAAAATTGCACTAAACTCAATATCTAAAATCTTTATTGTAAGCAGCTATGATTATGTTTCTTCTGCATGTTAAACAGCATGTAGCGTTGTTATATAGAAAGATATAAAAGAAAGTTTTGTGATGGCTATAACATACTAGTTTGAAGCTTTTAGTTTATTTTTTTTTTTCTTTCTTTTATGTTTTCTTATAAATGTCTCAAAAGAAAGTATTGGATTCATAAAAATTTTCAACTTCTGGTTTTTGATGGATTTACGCATTTTAAGAAGTCCAGAACCTGGTTTAACCAATTTTTAAAAAATGTCTGTGTGTGTGTGACAAAAATTCTGTTCAACTGTACCTCCAAAGCTACTGCATACTACAATTACATATAAATTTATGTGTAGTTGCACCATGACATAAATCAGTGCCTACCAACTTTTGGTGCAAATGGCTCAACAGGTGGTGCTGCCATACTGCGATTTCTGCAACTTAGAGGAAGGCTATATCTCAGAAACTACAGCACAGAATTTCATATAAATATATATGTACATGTAACTTGGCATATATTAGTGCCTATCAAATTTTGGTGTCAATCGCTCTACAGGTGGTGCTGTTATACAGTGCTTTCTGCAATTTAGGGAAGGCTATATTTTAGGTTCTATTTCATGGAACTACACAAAACTTCATGTTGGAAAGGCATTATGAGAAATTATGCTGGTTCAGTTTGGGTGCTTGTTGGCCAGTAGGTGGCTCTGCAATACAGAAGTTTCCCGGAAGGCTATATCTCTTATTCTATTGTGTATAATTGCATAGAACTTGGTATGTGAGAGAACCAGCCATTGTGAAACACTATTGCGATTTATTTTAGGTGTATATTGGCCAACAGGTGGCAATACTGCACTACAATTTACCCAATGAATAGGCTAAGTTAAATCCAACTTCTATGACATATGTGCATGAAACTTGATATATAAGACAACCATTATGAAAGCAAATGTTGACCTTATTTATGTGTATATCAACCGACAGGTGGAGCTTCTATTATGATTTTTCACAAGCGTATATCTCAGCATCTGTTGATTAAAATTGCATAAACTCCTTTTGTAAAATATTTATTGTGAGAAGATATGGTTAAACTTTTATACGATTTAAACCGTAAGTGGCACTGTTATATAGAATTATATAGAAGAAAGTTTTGTGATGGCCACAACATATTAGTTTTCATATGAAAATAACCCTTCAACCGTGATTATATTACTAAAATATTTTATTTCATTTTTTTAATAATAGTATTGTAAAAAACATGTAAATAATAAATTTTAGTTTTATAATTCTGAACAAAACCTATCTTTTTGTGATAGTGCTTTTCACCAAAAATTGCAAGTGTAGGAATGAGTATGTTAGGCTTAAAATTTTTTCTTCATGGCAATATTGCACAAATAAATAGAATATTAAATAAATATGTTTAAATAAATTATATTTAAAATGTTTTTAAAAGAATAGTATATGAAATATGTTTATATTTTATTGTTTTAAAATAAAGAAAAAGAAAAGAAATATACAACACAACAAAAAACAAAACTAATGCCGGATATCCGTATCCGGCAGGCAGAAGAGCTCTGGATATCCGATATCCGGTATCCGGCAAAATCACTATCCGTTTCATCCCTACTAATATTGATGGAAATGTTTGTAAACACCTTATATATAGTATGGAAGATCGATTGTAAGCTGTTATTAAAGCTAAAGGGGATGCTACAAAATATTAACTACCATTTACTTCATATTCATAAGGTAATATTTTTGCGTAAAATAAAATATTCTAATATTCTGAACCAATCTAAATTTTATTCTAATATTTTGATGTGTTTCAGAAAGCTATTGTATACCTAATTTATTGTATTTTATATTTTGTAAATGTTAAAATCTTATCTAAACATTCCAGATTTAATTTATAAGAAATTTAATTGCATTTACTTAGTATAAAAAATAAATAAATGGAAAATAATTTCTTTCTTATTACTTTTTCTCAATTATCCTAATATTTTAATTTTAAATATGAATTGTATAATAATAAATATAAATACCTTAAAATTTTACTTTGTTTATGGCAGAAGAGCTCTTTTCGGAAGGGGGGCCCCCTCCTTCATCGGTGCCATCTGCACTCCGTGGCTGGCAGTCTTGTGTTTGATATTCTTCTCTTTTAAGTAGGTGACGCCATATCTCTACTATCTCATCCGACTCGTGGTCATTGATTGCGTCATTATTTTGATGCGCAATTTCGATACTCTCACGGATATACGTGTAGGTTGGGTTATTGTAATTTGCTATTTTCGCGACGTTTTCAAAGTCAATTTCCATATTGTTTTCAAAATAATTTCTGGCAAGCGCGGTTGTGTTACGGTAAAATTTAATGTCATTTTTATGTTCCTATTCTGGTTTTAATCTTCCTTTTAGTATTGCCTATATATTTAAATTCTTTGTTTTCCTGGTTTTTCATGGGAATTTTGTAGATACCTGCAGTTACGGTGGGGGGGATCGGATCTTTATCATTTCTTATTAGTTGGAATATATTAGGATTGGGTTTAATAGGAATGTTTACGTTAAATTTACTAGCGGTATTTTTTATTTTGTTTGATGTGCCTTGGTTATAGGAAATGGAAAAAGTGTATTTTGTGGAAGTTTTTTGGGCACCTGGAATATTGTTTAGTTGTTTTATTTGTTTTCTATATAACTGGTTTACTATTGTTTTGGGGTAGCCTGCGTCAATTGTTAATTTATTAATGAAATTTAACTCTTTTTTTAATTCGTATTCATCAGAACAAATCAGGATGGCGCGATTAATATAGCTATGTATGGTATTGATTTTGTATCTGTAGGGTGTTTTACATTTATTACTAATGATTTCATTGCTTGCTGTGGGCTTCCGGTATACAGTGGTTTTTAAATTATTATTGTCTTTAATGATGCGGACGGCACCGATGAAGGAGGGGGCCCCCCTTCCGAAAAGAGCTCTTCTGCCATAAACGAAGTAAAATTTTAAGGTATTTATATTTATTATATATCTATTAACTTCGTTAAAATTGTAAAATTATAATGAATTGTATATATTTTTTTTATTCCACCTCTTCCCGTTAACGATCGGCGATCAATCATTCCACCAAATCAATGTCGTTTCTAATTTTTCTCCATCCACAACATGAATGTCAAAGTTTTTTAAAAAATTTTTAATTAGATTCCAGTACCTATGAAAAGGTAGAATTGTTGAATATCTATCTCCCACACATAATTTTTTACCCCCTATCCCTCCTCTCCACCCTACCAACAATCAGTGAGTAAATGCCTTTCTGCATCTGATGTTACTTATTCTGTTACTTAATCATGATTTCATGATTAAGCTACATCAGATAAATGCAAGTTTGTGATAAAAAATATGCTTATTGAATCCCACAAGCTTTTTTCTCCATTACATATTATGAAATTATGCTGCAGATTATTTTCTGTCTAAATAGATGTTGTAGATTGAAAGAAAAAATTCTGCTACTGGACCTGTCAGTTTATTTTTTTTTTCCCCATCATTCCAGATAATTTTGTTAGTTTTGAGTCCATGACATCTGATAATTCGTCCAAATTAGTCTTGTAGATTATTGTCAGTTTAGGTTGTTCTTGCATTTTGCAACAGCAAAGATATTTACACTTTTTTTGGTATGTGATGCACTGTACATATGTTTATATCAGGAAAAGCTACTTGTCTGATACTTGTGTTGGAGCTGTTTATCTGGTGAATTATGGAATGATGTTAGATTCTTGATGTTTGATTCTTGATGTTAGCACTGGACTGGACAGGGACCAGTAACCATGATGGTGTCGTACATCCCAAAAAATTTAAATAATTTCCTACTGCATGATGAGAACATTTAAGTTTTCTTGCAATTGTTCAAATAAGTAGTTTATTCCTGTATAATTCATCAATCTTTCTGTTCTAACTCAGACAGACAATTTTGCACACTCCATAACACAAACATTAAATTTGAAAAAAAAATGTAAACACATGCCATTCGATAAAATAAATGAAATTCTCATTTTAAACTTAGTTCCAGCAAAGCTTAACATTGCAAGTGTGACAAAATTTGCATAACTAGAAACTTTTACATTCACCTCCTTCGCATAAACTGAAATATCTGAGTGGCACTATCATTTTGAGATACATTTTAATTAAGGAACAAATCTCCATTTAAACCATATAAAATACCTCCAAGCCAGAGAAAACTTTTGAAAGAAAAATTAAATTGTTAGATTTGGGATAACAGAAGTGGAGCAGTCAAAATCTATATGGTCCACCCACCATAAAAGCTGGAAAGCCCACAAGTGGGCGGTAGGGACCAAGTTAACTACTACTGATCTAGATTGATATAATACAATACCTATCTTGATATGACATTTTAATGTTAAATATCTTCCATATTGAATTTTTAAAAATAACATTTATTCTACAGTTGGTAACAAAAGTGTCTGTACACTAGCAAAAATTCCTATGTAAAAAAAGTACACTTCATGCGGTTTTGTTAAATAAATACTTATCGAATCCTGTTTTTACACTGACTAAGAATAGAGGTGCCAATTATTATGATTTGTCCGTAATTATTACGGATTTACGGCAATAATTATGGCATTACGGACAACATATAAAAATTACGGATTATACGCTGTTAAAAAAATCGTGGATATCGATCGTTAAAAAAAATGAATCCCTACTAATGATCGACGATAAAACGCACAATGGAAGCTTTCCAATTCTCAATCTTTCTGCATCCACAACATAATTGTCAATATTCATTTTAAACTTGCTTTATTATATTCTAGAAACTACAGAGAAATAGAATTATACAATATTTCTCGCTGATGTAATTTTTTTACCCCCCCCCCCTCTTTTCTTATCTCCATCTAGCCATCGGCGATTAAAAGCTCTGCAGAAGCCTTTAGTTTGCCGATTTTTCTCCATCCTCCATCAGCAACATAAATGTCAATATTCATTTTAAACTTACTTTATTAGATTCTAGAACCAATAAAGAAGTAAAATTGATTCACTTCTCATTCATCTAATTATTTCTATTTTTACCCACCCCGCACCCCACCTTTCGAGCTAGTGATTAAAGCTTATTTTTAGAACCAAAAAAGTGATAGAAGTGCTCAATATTTCTCACATATGTTATTATTTTTAGGCTTTATTACTGAACTTGATGAATCTATTTGTTTTTCCTTAATAAATTTAAAATACATACTGTATCGCCAAACAAAAAATATGCTAGATGCATAGAGAAAAGAATAATGTTTTAGTATTTAATGCCATAAAAACAGCTGCCTGAAAGGAAAAAAAATGACTATTAAAAAAAATAATAATAGTAAATAAAATACATTTTTGTAACACCCCCCCCCATCCCCCCCCCCCAAAAAAAAAATCTTTCATTTTGTAAGAAGGTAAAGAAATACATATTTATTTACTTTTGTTCAGAAAATTTTATAATTTTTTAATTAATATATTATATATTTGTTTACAGAAACTGTGCAATTCGTTATTATATGTGAGTTTGTGCGTAAAAAAAATATTCCGTGAGGCGGTTCATGTTTCATAAATGCATAACTCTGATTACTGATGGCTGTTCTTGAAACTTGGCACCTCTATAAGAACAGGATTCAACAAGGATTTATTTAACAAAACCATATGAAGTGTAATTTTTTTTAAAGGAATTTTTGCTAGTGTTCGGACACTTTTGTTACCGACTGTATATTAGTCAGTTTCAGTGAAAACATCATTTGGTGATATTTAATTTAACAAAGTCAGTCCAGTTAACACCTTAAAATGCAATTAATACAAATACACTAAATTCTTTTTTTTCCAACAAAAAATCCAATGTATTGTTTTTGAATGAAAAAAAAAATGTAAAAGACAGAAGAAAACAGAATTACTTACTTTCCATTTTTCTTTTGGTGGAGGTTCTTTGAATCTTAGGAACTGTTCAATTTTATCACGGTCTACATCATCTTCCAATTCCCAGGTACTTTCTTCGTAAGTCAGACCTCGCCATTTTACCAAATAATGGCGTGTAACTTTATATTTTGATGGATCGTCATCTTTTATCACAGACTGGTCTTCCTCTTTAGGTTTAAGATCCGCTTCAGATTTTTCTTCAGAATCTTTAGCAATAGCTTCCTCAGTTTTAACATCAGAAGCAGCAGCTTCCTCTGTTTTAACAACATCAGGAGCAACAGCTTCCTCAGTTTTAACAACATCAGGAGCATTCTCACTAATATTTTTTTCAGGATCAGGTTCAGATTTTGATTCTATATTTATCACAGTATTACTAGGAGGCTCAGTGTTGTCTAAAGGAAGTTCATTGTTATTTGTTGTAAGTTTTTCTGTACATGTGTTGAGATTCGTATCACTTTTTTCTTCATTTTCAACAGGACTAGATTTAATTTCAATAGATTCACCTTCTATATTGCTTTTTTCTTCCGATGGAGGCTTTTCCAGATCATTTTCACCAGGATTTTCAATAATAGGTTCTTTAACCTCATTCACATCAAGCACTCTGTCTACTTCAATATAATCAGGATTAAAAGGCTCTTCCTCCAGCTAAAAGAACAATGAAGATTAAAGGTATGCATTAAAAAATATTCATTTACAAACTATAGGCATATATATAAGGGGGGAAACACTTTAGTAAAAAAATTCATAAGTGAAGCAGATGTTATATTGCAAATTTTTTTTAAGATTTGTATAAACAATTTTCTAAAAATATATATACGGTAAAATCTCACTAAAGTCCACCTCTATTCATGGGCTGCCTTCTTTTACAGCCACTTTTCACACTGGTCCCAAATTATTACCATAGGATTTCATATTAATTTACCCAGACAGTACATGACATTTTTAGGATGTTCTTTTCAAGTCTTGAATGTCCTGCTTTGATCTTGAGACAAAATAAATGAAATGAGAACAACCACAGGATATTTGAACAAGACTTAACTGAGAAAAAATCAATTTGGATGTACTGGAGACACCCTAAGATATCCTAGAATGAAACTTCTGCTTTAAGATGCTCTGGGGACAGTTATTTTACCATGTTTTTATTAACTGGCTTTCTTGTTTGTTTGTTTGTCCAGTACAAATCTTGCAATCGATTTTTAACTAACTTCCTGATTAACTAGACATTTGAAACTTTTAGAATACCTCAAAACACAATGACAATACAGTCTAACTTTTAGCTATCTTTAAGTAGAATTGAATTCATTTTCAGTAAATTTTGAAAAATCCACAAGGTAACGCTTTGATCGAATTCAATGCTTGCATTTTTGCATAACAGAGTTTGACGATTTTGAAAACAGAATACATGTGAATTTAGTTCGTTTACAAAAATATTGTGCGAAAAATTAAAAAATAATTAAAAAATTTATAAATTAAAGTTTATAAAGTCTGTGGATAAACAACTAAAAAGTGATTAAAATTAAATAAACAGAAAATTTAAAAATGTGGTATATAAAAAGTTCTTTTTATCTTGTAATTATTTTTATTTTTATATTAATATTATTTATTTATTTTTACAACTTATGATTCATTGGTGTCTTTCGCAGGAATTTTGTTTGATCTGCAACAGTGGTGTAACTAGCCAAAGTGCTGCCCGGGGCGGATGTTTATTTTGCCGCCCCTTAAAAAGTCTAAAAATACTTAAAAATGCAAAAAATTGGATAATACAGGCATATATTTATACTAATATTTATACTAATAAATGAATATGTCTTTGCATCTGCCTGTGCAACTATAGTGTATGTAAACATCCAGACATCGCAGAACAATAAAATTTGGCAATCGGGGATATCGGAGAATAGTGGGGAATATACAACATAAAAAGAAAAATTATAACTTTGTTAAATGTTTAATGCAAACTTTGAAATTTTCACATTTGATGCTTTTTTGCTAGACTTCTATACGACCATATGTTTCAAATTTCAGAAAATTCTATTATATTTAAAATATTTTTTAATGCAACTCACTCAGTCACATATTACAGACATTTTAACGAAATACATTTTAAAATATTTCCATCAAAGCATTGGCAAAAATTTTCAGTGTATTATCAATACATTACATTAGGGCTGGAGTTTAATGCAAAACGATCAGTTGGGCGCATCAGCAAACGGGTGTCCGCTCTACCAGCAAACAGATTATATATGTCTGACTCGGGTAAAAATTTCTGCAGGTTTCTGTAAACAGGAGTTTTCTGCATTTTGAAATTTTAGGGGTAACGAATAGCTTGATGATTTTTGCCATGATCAGAACTGTTTAGAGCATTTGAAGCTTTTACTTTTGTTTTTATCTATAGTAAATAATTTTACTGATACTACTTTTTTTTTTTTTTTTTCTAGCAGTATATATAAAGCAGGTGTTTAATGTAATGAGTTACAGGCACCAATAAGTGTTTGTATGGTGGGTGAATATGAATAATTTCTAAATGTTTGCTCACATTAAAGGCACCACAGGCGACTGCTAGTGGGAATTTGCCGCAATCAAAATTTTTAAGGATCGCTAACAAAATGGTAATGTTTACTACATTCGGAATAGTTTAAAGAAAAACATTGAACTAAAAGTGAAGCAGTCTAAACTGAATAGAGATTTGCTACAGTCAGAATTTTCAGACGTTGTGAACTAGCTGGTTGCCGAAAGCGATTAGTGCACGAGAAAATAAAATGTGTGAACAATTCATTTGCCCAGATTTATATAATGAAGATGTGTGTAATCATCTTCTAATAGCATATTTTCAGCTGTAATGTCAACTCATATATAGAAGGTATATACGTGAAAACATTGCGAATGTTAAATATTTAAGCTTTGGGTGCTCCCTGAAAAGTAACTCAGTTTGCCTATTCGAAAATCATAAAGAATGTTCCTTAATCATTCGACAATCATGAAAAATGCCTCTCTCGGAGCGAGACATTCTTCAGCGCTCTATTTTTTTTACTACTAACTAGCATATTGTCTATTACTCACAGGAAAAATTAATATTCTCAATCAAGAAAAGGCATGTATTAAACCAGGATTGTAAAATTATATGTTAGCAAAAAATACCAATTCTTTAAACACTAAATTTAAATAAAAAGTGCTCCATGTATTATTAAAACACAGATTTGTGCAATCAGAAAACGGCCAAAACCAGAAGCAAACACACTGCAAGCGTTCGATGAATATGCATCGCATATGTATAACTGATCGCTTTGTTATTACAATCAAAAAGTTTATTTTTATAAGGCTACATGAGAGAAGAATATTTATTATCAGTTACAGACTTCATATTTGTGATTATAAAGTTTAAAAAAAAATTCTCTTGTTTTCTGGTAGATTTATCCTCTTTTAACTGATAATTAACAAGTCAAGGAGCAGGTAAACGTCTGAATTACTACCCAGTGCTCTCCCTCCTGAAAGTCGGCTCCGTGGAGTTTCAGTTGTATCGGATTTACTTCACCGGACATCGATCACTTAATACCTCTTTCAATACGTTTTCTCTAGCAAACTCTGTAACACACTTTGAGGAAAAAAGAAATCAAATCAATGTTTTGTGAAATAATAAGATAAAAAAAATATTTTTTATAGAAAATATTTTCTTTAAAAATTTATCAAAAATTTTTGTAGAATCTTTATATTTTCATAGAAAAATATTTTTCAAATTTAAGTTATATGTTTGAGATAGCGTTGAAGTTGAATTTTCAGGTATACTTTTAATGGAAATTACCAAAACGCCGCCCCCTCCTTCCCACCCTTGTTACGCCACTGATCTGCAAATACTAAATAAGTGCTCCCTTACACTCAGCCGTAAACACTTTCCAAACAAGAAACAGTTTTTTATGTTATTTATTATTTTTATATTTATCTTTATATATAGGAACACTGATTTGTTTTACTATAAATCAGACATTGATTATTTGAAAATGGTAAACATAAGCTACCTAAAACAGTTTAATATTTGAGAAATTTTTTTAAAACAATTTATTAGAAGTGTGTGGGGGAGGTAGGGGGGGGGGGGAAGTTTTCCAAATTCTCTTAGTTGAATGCTAGTTAAACAAGAGTTTACTGTATTTATATATATATTACTACTGCAACTAAAAATACACTATATGTCTTGCATGCACTACACAACTAATAAAATATAAACAAGCAATATTATTTCAAAATTATTAAAAATATATAAAACAAAAGAATTAGGCAGGAGGGAATAAAAATTGATTTAAAAATGAGGTTAATAAAAGAAGTTATACTATAAATATAAATCAAGAATTTTTTTGTGACATATGCATATATACAGACAAATTAATACTTACAAAATCAAAAAAGTTAAAGGTCTCTTTTTTCTGTTTGAATCTTTTAACCTTCTGGATGAATCGCCTATCACCTTTCTCAAGTTCTTCTAAGGTTTTCCATTCACAGTGAATGTAGGATCTATAAATCGTTTGGACAAAATTTATTAAAAATACAATACTAAAATTATGAAAATAAAAATTTAATTTTAAAGGATCAATAAAACAAACAATTATAGTAGTTATACATCAAAATAAACACTTACAAATTCTTATATTTTACAAAATATTCCTCAACCTCCACCTCTACTGGCTCAGCATCATTATTTTCAGCACCACTTCCTTCACCATCCAACTAGATGAAAAACGAATTGCATAAAAATAAACAACACTCCATTTGCATAAAATTAAATAAATAAATTCTAAAATGTATATTTTTGATACCATAAAATTTAAATTTTAGCACTGTTAAAAAAAAAAAAAAAAAAAAAAAAAAAAAAAAAAATTAGCCATGTTTTTAAATTTTATTGTTATGTATTCATAATGTGCACTGACACCTATCATATATCCATTGTGGTTAGCATTTGATCTTTTTGATATTCCCTAACTTTTCTCAAGTCATTTTCTTCCATTTTAGCAAGACATTTTAAAAATCAACAACTTTTGGGGAAAAAAAAAAAAAGGTTGTAATTTTTTTTTTTTTTTTTTTTTTTTTTAATAATTGTTTTTTATTATCTTTAAAAAATTTTCACATTGTCAGTTTAAACACATATGTAAAATCTCAATAAAAGCCAGCAAGTACAAAAATACATAAATGTTATTTTCAGAAAAAATATTCAAACAAAAAATCATCATTTTATTTTACTCTTCAATCTATTGTAGTCCACTTAGCTAATATAAATAGAATCAAAAATTTATTATCATGATAATTTCTGATATATTGAATTAATTTAAATAAGGGCTTATAAAAGATGAAAGTATAAATTAATAAATTAAAAAAAAAATATTTTCTGATAATTCTCATTTTCCTTGAACATGTAACACTAGTAATTCGACTAGATTTAAAAGTCAACTGACCAGCATATACTTAAAAAAATTTTCTACTGTTTCTTGTGTTTTAACTTTTTATTTTTAAAAATATATAAATATGTTCATATTTCAACTTTTGCGTTTGTATTTGTTATTTAAATAAATAATACACTAATAATAAAAACTAAGTATTAACCTGTAATGATCCCAATAAAAAAAAATAATAATAATAATTACACCTGAGTAGACCCTTTTGGCAACTAAGAAAATATAATTACGTGCCATTGATGCCTTTCTAATTTTAAATTTTATTTTAAATCTAATTTTAAATTATTCTAATTTCTACCCTGACAAGAACCAGGAGGATGTAAAAACTTTCACTTAACTTCAGCTCAGCAAATAAAATGGGTAAAAGGAGTATATATTAAAGGTGCTATCAGACGGAAGATGATATATTCTAAAATATAAGCTATTGCCACTCAAAAGCGACCAAATGACTTCAGTAGGGTTGTTTTTGATAACTATCAAATGTCCTCACATATAAAATTTTGTTAATTTTTCATACATATAAATATGTTTATTTTTCAAGAAGTAACTTTAACTTACCTTTTTCCTTTCAAGTTAATATATTTACTTAGTTGAAATTCTTTTTTACCGGCTTACTATGCATCATGTATTAACGATCGATGTTTGTTTACATTTCTGCTGCTGCCATTTTGAATCTGCATAATTTTTCTATTTCTTGCTGTTGCCACTGCTGTTAAAATAATTATTATAAATTATATTTTGGCCTTGACCATTGAGTGGCAATAGCGATGTTTGTTTATATGCAGATTTGATATTTCTAGTGAATATAAAGGATCGCGGCAGATGTGTAACGTTGCAGTTATCAGCCAGCCTTCAACTAGCTATGGAGTTTTAAATAGCTTTAGGTAATTGAGCAGCTTTAAGCTGTTGATAAGCTAAGCACTTAGGGCAGGTGTGCTTTTAGCATTTGACAGCTGGATATGTTTTTATATGGCTGTTGCATTTATACCTTGATGGCTGCCATTGTTGTTAATTTTTACAAGTTGTTAAGTTTTAAAATGAGTTTAATCTCGTAATTTTTTTTTCGTCATCCGCGGATGTTGAAATCTTAAAAAAACAAGTTTGATAAATTGATAATTGAAATGATGTTGTTACGTTTTTCGTTTAAATGATGTTGAAAGTGTTTTTTGGCTTTTAAGCCATAATATTAAGTTTGAACAATTCAAATTGAAATCTTCTAAAATTGAATCATAAAATTAATATCGATAGTGCTTCTACAATGATCTTCAATATTCAGTGATATACTTCTTGTTTTTTTTCTTGTTGGTCAATGCGGCGACCACGGGATGTTAAGTGCTTCCTCCTTATTCCTCGTTGGTCAATGTGGCGACTGCGGGATGCTGTTTCTCTATTAATTCATTTAATGTCAACAAGAGTTATTGTGTTAAATATCATATTGTATTGCAAGTATGTTTCTATTGAGTTTATGTTACACCTACCATCTTATTTGTCCAGCACCTAAAAAGGTAACTTTAATTTTGTCATATTCTTAAAGATGTTTTACTGCTAGATATTTATGCTTTATTAAAAAAATCTGTTTTTGTTAAAATTTTTGTATTCAATGAGTTATAACATTTTATACTGGTCAAGTCAATTTTATTGAAACCCTTAAACTTCAAAATTCAAAAACAATTTTCACTGTTGCTATCTGCTTAAATAAGATTTTTTGAAAGGCTGACCTTTTGGTCTTTATCAGTTTTTAAGCATAAACGGAAGAACGAAATCCAGAAATGTAAACAACGGACCCAACATTTGGCTATTATCCCCCCCCCCCCCCAAGGATGTTTAAAAGGGAAAAGAATTGAGGGTGTTCTGTAATCGCGATTCTCTGATTGGAGAATTTCGTTCTAAAGACTACCGTATGTGTGAGAGAAAATGTGTGATTGACGAATACACGTTCGGCAATTTGTATCAAACGGCATATTTGGATCGTTTCCCGCATGAGAAACCTGTTTATGAGGTATTTTGTGCTAAAGACTATCATATAGTTCTTCGTTTAATAGCGGCTTAAGAGGGCTATAATAAACTTATCCTTGCCAAATACCAGCCATATGTTATTATAAAGGGAAATTATAATTGTTTATATTACTCATTATGCTAATGTATTTTTTAAATTCTATTTTACCATTCAGAAAATTCACACTTGTTAAATTTATTCTTTATTTTTTCCAAAAACTGGATTTTTAAAATTTTCAATAATTTATTTCTGAACTAAAAATGTGAAATTGGACTAAGTGTATTTTTCAGCTCCCCAAAAAAAAGTGATTCTATAAACAAATTTCCCATGGAATAAAAGTTGGGGTTTGGCTGTCGGAAAAGGTAAGTATTGCATCCTTTTAATGCTAATTTCATAAAATTATTACACACATGAAATTTCACATTAATCTTATACCTAAATCCCAAATTTATATTTGGGGGAGGGGTGCAAAATTTCTGGGGGCAGGGTTTTTTTTCGGACCATTCCCATTCCTATTTCTGTGAGAAGCCTTATTTGCGAAAACCTTTTCTGCATGACAATATTGACAGATTTTCTTATTTACACATAATATGAACGTATAATTATAAAGATATCAATATTTATAAGCAGATTATTGAATAAATTTTAAATATAAGACACAAATTTCTATTTTCTTCTGAAATTTAGGAATCTTATTTTTATGGGCAAATCTTTCTGTAAGTGATAATTTCTTTTCTACAACAATGTCGCTGAGGCGCCTAAATTCTGCCACAGGGCCTGCCTTTGTGTAAATTATCCCCTTTCAGAAACAAACTTTTCAAAGGCTATAATCAGAATTTGTACTTTAACAGAGCTGCCAACCTTGGTGGGAAAAAAAACAGGAGATTTTGCATAATTTCAAGGGAGAAAAAGGGAGATTTTACATAATTTCAAGGGAGAAAAGGGGAGATTTACGGTTTCGTGGAGAAAAACAAAACAAAATTATTTTATTCAATACATGATACTTTTTTAACTAAAAAGACCTAATATAACTTTTGTTTGACAATTTATATTTTAAACTTATTGGGGAAAAACAAATAGTTAACAAGTTCATTAACAAAGTCAGTCTAAAAATAACTACATATGTAAAGAATTTTGAACCCCTATATCGCTTCAGTTGGTTCTAAAATCTAATAAAACAACTGGATCAATGTTTTTATGAACATTGATCCAGAGTTTTCCCTAGATAATTTAAGTAGGGTGCTGCACCTCGCCTGATCTTTGTTTGGAAGAAAAAAAAGAAACACTTTGCCCCAATCTATCCCCCCCCCCATTACTGCATTTGTAGAAAATAACCTAAATGCTGTAAGATAAATGCTGTAAATATAAATAAAACTATTGTGTGTGACAATCAGCACATGAACAACAAATAAAAGTACAGAAAAGTTTAAAAACAGACTTTTTTCTTTTTGTATGCATATTTATAACTAAATTTTTAAATTAAGTGTTTGGATTTTAAATGCCAAATGTGTCCTTAAAAATTCAAATCGCCCTCAAGAATCTAAAAAGTTTTTTTTTTTTTTTTTTTTTTTTTAAACTAGCAGTACCCTACATTTTTTAAAACCAGGGGGAAAATGTTTGATTATTTTGTTGTAGAATGTAAAAGCTAATTGGAGAAAGGGATTTTTTTTTTTTTTTTTGGGGGGGGGGGGAGTCGAACGATAATTACATGAGTGTAAACTGTTAAACTTTCTACTTCTTTATAGGCTCTAGAATCTAATAAAGCGAAGGAGAAAGAATGAGAAACAAAAGAGTTCAAAAGAGCATTTGATCACCGATCACTAGTTGGAGATAGGAAAATATGGGGGGGAGGGGGAGTTAAAAATAATTATGTAAGCAAGAAATATTGAAGGATTCTGTTTCTTTAGAGATTCTAAAATCTCATAAAATAAGTTTTAAATGAAGATCAACATTTATGTTGTGGATGCAGAAAGATTGTGAATTGGAAGGCCTTCATAAATCTGAAAAGATGGCACTTACAAATTGTCCAAAAATTAGCGTTTTTAGTTCGATTTTTCGAAAATATTAGAAAAACGGGAGAAATACACATTAAAATGTAAAAACGGGAGATAGGGTTAAAAACGGGAGAGTTGGCAGCACTGCTTTAATAATAATAAATATCTATTCAAAAAATTTATATGTTAAAAAGTTTTTAAAAAATAAACAAACCTTCTTTTTCACAGTTCTGATGGCAAGGATTTTCTCAACCAACATATAATCTTCAGCATGATTATCCTTAACAAAGACACAAAACAAATAAAAGTAAAGTAAACAAAAACTTAAAAACAAACATAAAAATCAGTATAAATTTGGAAGAAATTAAATACATATAATTCAATAAAAATGAAACAATATAACTATATAGCTACATATATATAAACCACTACATAAACATAATCATACAGAGAAATTAAAGCACAGTCTAGTACCATTAATCTGTGTTCCTATAATCCATGATTACCTAAAATCTACACTGTAAGGAAAAAAAAAAGTTTTATGCCTCAAATACATCTGAAATTCCAGAATACCGTATATTTCTGAATATAAGCCGATCCATATATAAGCCGATCCATATATAAGCCGAGAGTATGTTTTCCTTTCAGAAATTTGACCAAAATTGCAAACCAGTGTACAAGCCGAATTGAAAAAATACTCTTTTAAACGAGTATATTGCCAAAACAGCGAAAATATTGCCAATCTATAAAACTTTCAGGATAATCTGTCCAATGAAATTGCACGAAATGCGTGCTTATCCAATAGAATTCCTTACCTTGCTTAGCTATGACGTAAAACTACCGTCGTGTGTTTGCCAACTGTAATAGTTTTAACTCTGGCAACCCTATCAGAAGGGAGGCTAGCACAGGCATCGAACAGATGCGATCGCACACACAGTGAAGGACAAGTACCAGCAGCTGAAAACGATAGTCGCTGTTAATACCGGAAAGGCTAACGTCGATGCTGCAGCTGCTGGATGTTTGCATAAATAAGCCGTTTAAAGACCGATTGCGTCGATTTTTTTTTAGTGACGTATCTAAATTATTTTGTATATTTCTACTTTTGAGTATTTTTATCAGTGCCTGAAGGCAATCTTCAACCAAAAAAAAAAAAAAAAAAAAAAAAAATACTTCTATAAAAAAAAAACGAAGATTTGTCACTTCTTTTGATAGCGAGAGATGATTTAATTGTATAAATTAAAAATATGATTGGGAGTCCTGTTTTTTCAAGTTTCTCTTATACTATTTCTGAATCAGATAGAGAAGTTACTCCGTTCGTGCAATCTGCCGATGGCGTCAGCTATCGGCAGGTCAAAAAAAAAAAAAAAAAAAAGAAAGAAAGAAATGTAAACACACGTGGCTACGTCAAGCTGCTCTAGAAATAAATTTAAAATTGCTAATTTAAGAGTTTTATATGTGATAATTATTTAAAAATAAGGTTTAATATCACTATTTTACTTTATATATAGTTTTTAAGGTTAAAATATATGCATTCAATCATTGTTTCTAATGTACGTTTTTTGAGAAAGATTCAGTTGCAGCAGAAATGCTACGAAGGCAATTATTGTCAACATTTTTGATGAGTAAGTGATTCAGAGAATGAAAATGAAAAAATAAAAAAATTTGATACACATTTAGCTTTGGGAGAACAATGTTCAAAATTTCTCGAATATCAATGATGTGTAACATTCAATTAATTATAGGTTGAAAAAACAATAATAATAATAAAATTTGAATGCATTAATTGTATAGTATCTTCCGCTAATTGCTTAATACTCATTTACTAAATACTTTAATTAGTAAAATAATCTTAATAACTATTTCGTATTTGTTATTAATAATTAACAGTTTCAATTTCTACAGAACAAAACATAACAGTATTAAAAAAACTATAAACCAATTATTCGATATTTAAATTATACTCAAAATTCATCACAGATTAATTAATTATTAATCCATTAATTTCTCAAAAACATAATTAATATCAATATACTCATCTTATAAATCGGAAAATAACACACATTTTAAATAAATTTCACAGTTTTAGTCAAAAATATCTGAAAACACTAGTCTAAATAATCAAGAAATACTCAGCCAAGACCCGTTGGATCTGTGGTCAGATTGCACAACTACAGGTACAAACCCGAAGTTGTGAGTTCGATCCTCATCGATGGGAAGTGAAAAAAAAATATATATATAAGTTTTTACGGATTTTACGAAATATTTTAAGATAGAGTAAGAAATTAAATGGTAAAATTGGATATTGGCAGGCATTTTCGGATTGGAACACTATAAATTGGTAATGACACAAAATGGCAGATTGAAAGAAATAGTCCTGCCATACTAAAAAAAGCAAACTACTATGAAGACCTTTACTTTTTAAAGAAATGATTTAAAAAAAAATTACAAAACAAAGCATTCCAAAACTCCTTTTTTTAACACTTAAATGATCATTTCACATATTTTGTAAATGTTCTATAATTTATTTATACATTCTTTTATTTTATTTATTTAAAATTTTTTAAGCTTAAAATTGTTTCATTCATTCAAAACACCTGATGCTAGTCATATCATTTATTATATTTCTGAATATGGCTTGTACTGACTGTAGAAAATTAAATAAAAAATGACACTAGATGTAAAATTATTTTAGCAAAGGAGATCAGATGAAATCACTCTGAAAGAAAAAATATATGTAGTGCACCTATCTTAATGTATTTTAGATTTACTCAAAATTTATAAATTTTGCTTCATGTTTATTATATAATTGACCATGTTTCTTTTTCCTTGCTGGTTTACATTTATAATTTGAAATTAGAACCAATTCAAAATGGGTCAATTTCAATTAAGCATATTTGAATTCATTCAAACCTTAAAAAAAAAAAAAAAAAAAAAAAAAAAAAAAAATGTGATTTAATGGAAGAAAGGTAAACTGTATAAAATTTAAAAAGTTACAACAAATTTAGTAAACTAGTATGATAATTTAACCAGTACAATATTTCTAATTGTGCTATGTGTTGAATCAGTTACATGATTAATGACATTGAAAGTGTTTTGATTTCTACCAATATATTTTATTATTATTATTTAAATAACTAATTAAATTTTATAGTATTTATTATCAGAACACTGTAAAAAAGAAGGGAACTAGTGCTGACTCTAGAATAAAAGGGCCACCAGAGGGAATTCAATAAAAAGGACAACCTATTTTCAAAAGGGGCATTATTTGCAGTCTTCTATGTTGTGATTTTTGTATATAACAAAGGTAAATTACTAATTTTACATGTATATATGTGGGCTATATGCATTTGTTGTTCCTGGAATGCTGTAAAACTAAACTATTACTAGAAGGTTACATGCAAGGAAGAAAAGTATCTAAATGCCTCAGAATACTTAAAATGTTTAGAAAAGCCACTTGGTACTAAAATGTTTTTAAAAGAGTCACCGGATGCTAAAATGGGTTGAAAAGGGGCCGCTGGGTGGAGCACCCTGCCAAATTAGCCTAGAGTCAGCACTAGAAATTTTCTTTATTTTTTTCGAAAAAAAAAAAAAAAAAAGCAGATATACAGGCCAAAATTAAAAAATCATCAACTGTGTATTTAGTTTCATATGATACATTTCATACATAGGATATTTCAAAAGTCTGGATACACCAGAATATTTCGAAAGGAAAGTAATTTTGTTGAACACACTGATTAAAAAAATTTTTGTGCATTCAAACGATCTATCAGATGAGGTACCATAGATGGACCACCAGGGATTTGTTGTAATACAAACTCAATTTCTTAAAAAGAGAAAACCATACTTTTTCTTCATAGAATCATGTTTAACAGAAAATAAAATCTTTTTTAACACATGTATCGTTTTTCAGTTTTTCTAAGTAGAGGGTAAAGGGCAAAACTGGGAAAATTCATTAGTGGCCAGTGGCCGGTACTGTCAGTTTGATTAGTAGCCACTTTTTTAAGTTAGTGGCCACTTTTCACATAAGACTTTCTTTCAGACTACATAAAGCATTGTCACCATTTTGCGGTATAATTACCACAAGAAAAATATGAAAATAAGAAATACGTATAGTAATAAAATTCACACAGGGACACTGAAATTGTAATTTGTAATTAGGCTCTTTTTAAAAATCCTAAATTGCACATCCTAAATTAAAATCTGCTTAGGGCTGTAATAATAACAGCAAAAGTTTTTATCTTTCAGATAATTCAGTAGTGCTTTTTTTTTTTTTCTATTTATTTAAGTGAAATAAGCTGTTATCATTCACAGTTCACATTTATATTTTCTAGTAAATGAATCAGCTGATTCATCATCATCACAACCTTTTACATGGTATTGTGTAAATACAGTTAGCAGCTTTATTATTTTTTCTTATTTCTAAAGACACACTTTTTTAAAATGATTTTATTTCAATAGAGTTAAAATATTTCCTCTTAAAAAGTATAGATATGAAACTTAGCTGCTTCATTAAAAATAATTTACTTAGCTGCCAAATTTGTAGCTTTAAAAATAGGGAGATTTCTACTTTATAATGGGAAGGAAAAAGGAAGATTTCTACTCAAAAGAAAGCAAATACAAAATTTTTTTAAAAATACACATTTAAGCCAAATCAAATTTTAATACACACATCTGTCAAATATCTTAAATGGGTTAAATATACACTAAATACTATGGAGATAATAATGGAAAAAGATTGTGCTTTGCAGGACATTTGATCATTAACTGCTAGTTGAAATGGAGCGCACATGTGTGTGTGTGGGGGAGGAAGGGGGGGGGATACATCTATATACTTCTTTATAGGTTCTAGAATCTAATGAAGAAAGTTTAAAATGAATATTTACATTTACGTTATGGATGGAGAAAGATTGTAAATCACAAGGCTTCAGTGGAGCATGTGATTGCCAATCGTTGGAGGAGGGGGGGGGGGGGGATACAAGAATTATGAGTAAGAGATATTAAACAATTCTACTTCTTTACAGATTCTAGAATCTAAAAAAGTAAGTTTAAAATAGATATTTACATTTTTACAGCAAATGGAGAATGATTAGAAATTATAAAGCTGTATGATCTGGATTATTAGAAATTATAAATCTATAAGCTGTGTGATCACAGATCGTTAGGGAGAGTGAAAGGGGGGGGGGGGGGGGGTCCAAAAAATTATATGAGTGAAATATATTAAACAATTCTACTTCTTTATAGGTTGTAGAATATAATAAAGGAAGCAAGTTTAAAATGAACATTGACATTTATGCCATGGATGGAAAAAGATTGGAAATCACAAGGCTTCGATTGCCTATCGTCGCTCCATTTTTAGAATCTTTTAATGATCACAAAAAGTGGCGACTTTAGTGGCGATCGATGCATAATTTTTAATCGCCATCTTTTTTTATTTAGTCGCCATGTGGCCGGTGGCGACCGTTAATTTTGCCCTTTAGTAGAGGGTCCCAATTGTTTTGTTCGAATAAAAGTCTAGAAGCACTAAATTATAAAATGAAAACAATTTTGCTGATGATATTGATTTCAAAGGTTTTGTGCATTCAAATAACCTATCAAATAAGGTATTGCAAGTGGGCCCCCAAGGACACAACACACTCACATTCTATTTTTTTCAATAGTAACCATACTTTCTTCAAAGAATTATGTTAAATGGAAAAAAAATCTGTTATAAAACATATACTGTATTTTTCTTTTAAGGTAGGAGATCTTGAGGTGCAGATTCGTATGGTCAAAAAAAAGTCTGGAAACCTAGAATTATCTCAAAATTGAAGCAATTTCGTTGAACACATTGATTTGGGAAACTTAACATATGAGATGAGGAATCACACATGGGTCCCATTGTGATAAAAATTAATTTTTTCAAATAGCAACCATATTTTTTTCAAAGAATCGTGTTAAGCAGGAAAATTTTTTATATTAAAACATGTATTGCTTTCCCTCCCCCTGAAGGTAGGTGGCTCAGGCCCCAATTTTGTGCTTGAAAAAAGGTCTGAAAACCTCATTATCATATTTCATCTGATCTGATAGATTACTTGAAAGCATAAAAACATTCCAAATTGGCTAAATTGCTTTGAATTTGAGATAGGTTTCTCTAAATGATGTAGACAGTTTCCAGATTATTTGAATAGATGAAATATTTGAAATCAATGTGCTCAGTAAAACAGTTTTTCTTTCAACATCTTTTAGTCTATTCAGGCTTTTGAAACAACCTGTATACAACACATTTTTTTTTTTTTTCCCAATTATTAACTACATTAAATATCTTATTTCACAAGTTTCTCTGCCCTTCAACTGGTTTATGTTAATTTAAAGTCGTGTTTACTAAATCTATATAATTTTATATAGTGAATTAAACAATAAAAATAAAAGAGTTCTTACTGCAACAGTCTGCACCAATTTTCCATCCTTGTTCTGATTAAAGTCCATTTCAATTGTCTCATCATCAGACAGATGCAATTCTATATCATCAGTGTACTTCTTTCTTTCAGTATTTCTTGCTGATCGCCTTTTCTGCAATTAACAAATAAATTCATAATTTAACTCAAAGTAACACATTTTTACAGGGGTGCAGAATACATCTAAATGTGCAAATGACATTGGAAAATTTAGGCAGACTAGAGAAATTGCATGTATTTTCTCAGTGAGGAAAAAAATAGAAGTAGAGTCCACTCTTGTTAATCTGTAGACTTATAATCTATAAATTCCTCTGATACACAACTGATTTTCTAATGTAAACAAATACATTTATGCCTGAGATCTCAAAAAAATTAATAACTTTTCTCTTATTGGTCATTGGTGTTTCAGTGATCTTGTATCTGTTGCTTGGCTTCTACTATGCTTAATAGATAATCATTATTATATATATATATATATATATATATATATATATATATATATATATAGTATATACGAGGGCTGTCCGTAAACTATTCGAACCGAATGTATAAAAAATAATACAGACACCGCTCTGTGTGCGCATGCTAATTAGCATGTTTTAACATACATAAACTCGTTATGTTGGCAAGTAGTCAAACACTATGAAACGCGGTTCTCTTGTAGCAATAATGAAAAGTGAACGCAGTGGAAGTCTCGTGTCGGGTTGGATCATGACGGAATCTACTGAGCAACGTGTTTGCATCAAATTTTGTAGTAAAATTGGAAAAACGGCAACCGAAATGTTCGATTTGCTTAAGAAAGCATATGGTGATGATATTATGGGCCAAACTCAAATGTTTCAATGGTTTAGATGTTTTAAAGATGGAAGGGAATCTGTGGAAAGTGATGGACGATCAGGGCATCCATCAACATCGAGAAATGATGTCAAAGTGGAAGAGGTTCGTACTGTGGTGCAATCAGATCGACGAATGACAGTTCGAGAGATTGCAGACAAGGTGGGAATATCAAAAACTGTTTGCCATGAAATTTTAACCAAAGATTTGGGCATGCAGCGTGTATCGGCTAAGTTTCTCCCACGTTTGCTTACCAAAGATCAACGAGAAGTTTGCATGCAAATGGCTTCTGAGTTGTTCGAATGGTCGTGTGAGGATCCAGAATTTCTGAATAACATCATAACAGGGGACGAAACATGGGTGTATGGATACAATTCGGAAACCAAACAACAATCATCTGAGTGGAAGACTGAGAGTTCCCCCCCAACCAAAGAAGCCCGACATGTTTGAAACAAAATCAAAGGATATTAATTCTTTTCTTCGGCCGTGATGGAGCTGTGCATTACAAATTTGCCCCGGATGGACAAGCCATTAATAAAGAGTTCTACCGTGATGTGCTCAGGCGAATTTTTGATTCCGTGAGGAGGAAATGACCAGTAAAGTGGAAATCTCGGAAATGGATGCTTCACCACGATAATGCCCCTGCTCACTCCTCACATGTGGTTCAAAAATTTTTAACCAAACATGGCACCATTCAAGTTCCGCAACCTCCCTACTAACCAGACCTCGCTCCGTGCGACTTTTTCGCATTTCCAAAGCTAAAGAAAATGCTTAAAGGATGACGGTTTGAGGATGCGATGACCATCAAACAAAAAGTGATCAAACAGCTGTTGGCCATTCCAAAGAACAACTTCCAATCCTGCTTCCAAGAGTGGCAACAACGTTGGGCTAAAAGTGTGTTGCTTCTCAAGATAAAGGTGTAGGGTATAAGACCAGTTGCCTGTACATTAGGGTCTTTGGCTTGGGTAAAGTGTCCTCCATGCTCATCTTTCTAAGGAGTGATATTAAAATTTTACTAGCTCAAATTTACGTGAGTTTTGTAGAAAACCACTAAAAACTCTGAATAGTGAAGCCTTCGAGAGTGACCTGGATTAAAACCCAGTAGTTTTCATCTACCAGCTGAAAGAGCAGAATTTCTTAGCCACTAGTAGGGCTCCAAGAAAAGGGAAGGCTGCATTTTCTTGATGAGTAATAAACCACACATTGCAAATAAGTCTAATTTTAATATATATTGTAAAACTCTGATAGTAAACCCCTATCCGATTATAACGTCCTTTCTAAAATTCAACATATTTTACGTTTTCAGAAAATTCCATTTTTAAACCCTCTGCCTGAACAATCAGCTTTGTTGGTTAAATTTGCTATTCGTTCGTTTTTACCACCAGCATTGCAAACATACCTTTTTTTTAAAAAAAAAAATAAACCTCCATATGTCTTAATATGTTTATTTAGAAACTTTAATTTACATGTAAACCTATCCAAGTGCTAATTTTCCTCATCTTTTTAAAGTAAAATAATTCCAAATCCAAAAATGCCACTTTTTTTACATTCTTTTAACACCAAAACATTAACTGCTATTGGCAAGCAGCCATTGCTTTTGCAGTCTTTCTTATTCAACTCTGTTTTTACAACCTGAATTCTTTTGTAATCATTAAATTTATATTTGGAAACAGATCATAAAATTTCTTATTATAAACCCCTTCTTCCAAATTCATCACACTTTTCTGGAAACTCCTGATTATAATTCCTCCCCCCAATTTGAACAAATTGTCCATCGAAAAAGAGGGGGTGAGGTTATCGGAATTTTACACTGCACAATATCTTCATTCTAACATTCAGACAACTGAATTTGTTGAGGTACATTTATTAATGCATATATTTTATGTTTTCTTAGATAAAATTTAAGTAAAATAAATTAAGAACTGTATTCTTATGCTACAATGTGTATCTATTTACTTATTTTAAATGCAGTAAATGTTTTTGTAAAACATTTGATTTTTATTTATTTATTTATTTTTTCAGAAGGCAATTTAGAATCAGTTCGAGAAAATTTCAGGTTTCTGAACATTTTCAGCACCTCTAAATCTTTACTTAACAGAGAACAAAAGAGAAAATAAAAAAATGTTTTTAAGTAGAAAAACTTACAGTAACACCATCAGCTTCTACGGGAGATGGAGGTGGAGTTTTTTCTATATCAGAATTATCTGATATTTGAAGAGCTTTCTTTTTCTTCTTTTTGCTTGTAAATTTCAATGCAATCCTAGTTTTAAAATAAATAGATAAATAAATAAATGTGAAATAACATATGTATTAATTCAAAATAAATACAAAAGGAAAAGGAAAAAGAATTTAAAGAAGGTGGGCAATTTAAAAAATTCTAAAATAACATTTTTTTTTTTTTTTAACGATTGTAACATCAGGATTCAAAATTAGCAGTCGTTAATTTGTCATAATAATTTTTTTCTTTAGAATTTACAAAATACTTGCTTTTTATTAACTTTATAAAATTCTTACATTGTCAGTTTAAAAACATATACATAAGCTCAATAAAAACCAGTAAGTACAAAAATACATAAATACTGTTCGCAGAAATTTTTTTCAAATTAACATTTTTTTTTTTTTTTTTTTTTTTTTACTTTTTTACCTATTGCATTAACTTAGTTTATCTACATATAACCAAAAATTTGTCATGGTAATTTCTGAAATACAGAATTAAGTTAAACCAGATTTGGTTTATAAAAGTTGAAAGTATATATTAATAATTAAAATGGAAAAAAGGTTTAAATGAATGTTTTCTGGTAGCTCTCAATTTGCTTAAAGATGTAACATCTGGTATTCAACTGAATTTAAAAATTAGTGAACTAGCAAATAATTATAAAATAATTTTTTCTATTGTTTATTTTAAGTAAGTTTTTAATGTATTTCTGTTTTAATTTTTTGTGTTTATAACTTTTAACCATTATTACAAATGGCTTTTTTCCATCACTTAATAGCTGAAATAAACTACTGTGACAAATTTTCGAAAAATGTTTTTATTATTATTATTATTATTATTATTATAGGAAATAGGATTATTGAATATCTGTTAATTCCAAAAATGATTTTTTTTTTTTTTTTTTAATTTCTATTGTACTTACTATTGCTTTTATGAGTTATCAACAGGATTGGCAGGTTTTTGATGTATGAAAGTTTTTGACAATTTAAACCACAGTTTAAACTGTCACATCAAAAACCTCATGTCAAAAACCTTAAACTTTATATTTCTTGGTATATTTTAACAATGAAGTAGTCATATTTAGAGAAATAAAAAAAAATTAATAAAAGAAAGTGCTTAGTTTATATGTCTCTAATGGTTAAAAAAAATCTGGAGTGACTCCACTCGAATTTCCGAACATGGAGTAATTAACAGTTTTGTAGATAAAGTAAAGAAAGAGGAGTTATTAAACAAATAAAAGAGAGAAAACCATAATAGAGTGTTTGAGCTGTTTTCTCCATATATTACACGATGTTTTACTTAACGCTACTGAACTTTGAGCCCATAGATCCTAATGATAAAGAATTTTTCGTTGTGTCCCTGTAAAAACCTATAAGTGCTAGATTCACCAAAATGCTTATAGTTAGTGCAACAGTGATTTATAATATTCATATAAATTTTCAGAGTAGTTCAGAATACGGTGAAAATGCATTTTCGTAATACTTTTAGTCAACTGTTTCGGGTCCCTGCTGCCTTAGGCTGCGTTACCAGTACAAATTTTGCAATCTATTTTTAAATAACTTCCCGACTAGTTAGACATTTGAAACTTTCAGAATAGCTCAGAACACGGTAATAATTCATATTTTAATATTTTTAGCCAACTGCCTCAGGTCCCTGCTGCCTTCGGCAGCATTTATATAATTCGACAGAAAATTTATTTAACTAACTTCCCGACTAGCTAACCATTTGAAACTTTTATAATAGCTCAAAACACGATAACAAGGCATTACTTAAATACTTTTAGCCAATCGTTCCGGGTCCCCACTGCCTTCGGTAGCATTTATATGATTCAACAATCATATAACTTTCCAACTATCTAGAAATTTGAAACTTTTAGAAAAGCTCATAACACGATGACAATGCATTTTTTTTATATTTTTAGCCAAGTGGTCGAGGTCCCCGCTGCCTTCGATAGCATTTATATGATTCAACAATCATGTAACTTCCTGACTAGCCAGACATTTGAAACTTTCAGAATAGCTCAGAACACAGTGACACTCCATTTTTTAAAGACTTTTAGCCAATTATTTTGGGTCCACGCTGCCTTCGGTAGCATTTATATGATTCAATAGAAAATTTATAAACATGGTGTATAAAAAGTTCTTTTTATCTTGTAATTATTCATCTCGTAGACTTATCTCGTAGTTGGTATATATGTTTCTTATAACATCTAGTTGTGCACCTCTCTTTTTGGACTTTATATGATTTTCCATTTTGAAGATATTTAGGAAAATTATATTCATAATGACCAAGAATACAAAGGTTTTTGGTCATTAAATATGACCCATCATCACAGAGATTTCAAAAGAAGCTAATGATAGAGCTAGTAATGGCATTGTTATGAAAGTAGAGGACATTTTTGTGTGTACAAAGTAATTTGTAAAAACATATGCATGCATTTTATTTAATGAATATTCAGCCCGTAATGAATTTTTCCAGAATATTCCAGATCTCTCTTATTATTGAAGTTATAGCTTCCAAACTTTGGCAACCATAAACTACAAATTTTCGCTATATTCGTTCGTCAAGCCGCTAAATTTGATGTCAAAATCTACGCTGGATACTAATTTGCAGTATGGCGAGATTAGCCATAAATTTTTGTGGCAAATCTTGTTTTAGGATAGCCAGAAACCCTTTCTCAATTTTAACTGAGATAATTATTTTAGTAAAATTATCTTTTTCTGATAAGAATTTTTGTCAAAGAGAACAAAACTGGGCCATCTACATTTCAATGATTTTCATTGTACTCTAAGCTGTGAATTTTCCAATGAGATATTCTGTAACAATTCGTTGGGTACTATTCCTGAAAAAACTAGTATATTTGTCTAGGCGGCATCTATAATCATATTATCATGATTTTTTTTTGTTTCGAATGGCAGTTTTTTTTTTTTTTTTTTTTTTTTTTTTTAAGGGATGATCATGGACTGGAATCTGCCTGTTTATTTATGAATTAGTTACCTTACACAAAACTGTCAATATTTTCATAAAAATATGCATATTTCTATGGCTGTATAAGGAAGTTATGTGGTGGCCACATCAGATTTTTTTTTTTTTTTTTTTTGTAATATACATGCATATTTTCATCTCCACAAATATACCCCCCTTTTTTTTTTTTTTAAATCAAGAAGAAACTCTGTTCGTAGTGTTGCCAGATTTGGGAACTTTTTTATTCAATATCCACCACTAAATTTTAATTGTAACAATTGCCTAACAATTTTGAAGATTAATCGTGTATTACATGTATACAAAATATTACTTCTCAAAATTATTGGTGACTACTGAATAAAAAAATCCCTAAATCTGGCAACACTGCCTGTACCTTAAACAAAATGAACAGAGCTGATATTAAGTAACTTGCACTTAATTCTCAATTTTAGTAAACTATGACAAAAATCCACTAATTCAATAAATTCACTATAAAGAAAAAAAATTTTAAGTTATCAACTTACTTCGGTAATTTCTTTTTCGGAGTTGATTTTTTTGGTTCTTTCGGAGTTCCATCTTTAGATTTCGGAGATTTTGATTTTGATTTCTTTTCTTTGGTATCTTTTTCTGCACCACTACCTTCAATATTCTCTTTAGAAGCTTCACCTTCATTTTCTGTGCCAAGTTCTGGATTAGCAACATTCTCACCACTTGGCAGCTCCACATATTCTCCTTCTTTAAGACTAGTTTCTACAGTTTCACCTTCTTTAGGTTGCTTAGGTTTCTTTTCGGGTTTTTTGCGGGGCTTTTTGGGTTTGGGTTCTTTAGGTTGTCCATCATCATCCTTTTTTCTTTTCCTACTCTTTTTTGGTTTAGGTTCAGCTGGTGTCTCAGTACCAGGAGCAACAGGTATACTAGGGGGAACACCTGGGGGAAGTTCACCTCCTTCAGGTGTTTCCTGAAAAACAGAATATATATATATATATATATATATATATATATATTGAGCATTGCATATTTTAAGAATAAATAGTGCAAAAGCTTAAAAAGATCAAAATGCAAAGAAAAATCAAAATCTACATTTTGAAATCCATAAAATATTTTCAGATCACTATGTTTTAAAAGTAAAAATATGATCACTCATTATGAATAAACATCATAAGCAAACACCATAAATTGCAAAAACTTGCAACAATTGTTTTGGATTGAAATAATAGTAAGACCCTTCATCATGAGAAAAACTAGGAACGAATGTATATTACACTGTTATTTACAAAGTTTATTTACTTTTTTTAAATACCGGTTATTTTATATACACTTCACTGCTTTCAAACATTCATGCACAAAATCAGTTTTACATATATTTCCTTATGGAAAATTATAAATCATTACATTATTTGAAGGCTGAACTTAATTTTTAAAACTTAGTGCTTATAAAATATTTTACCAGAGAAATTGAAATATTAGTCTTTAAAAAAAAAAAAAAGAAGAAGTTTTAGTGTGCAATTGAAACATAATCTCAGCGTTTCGCTTAAAAGTGATAACAAACAAATAAGTTATTTTTAGAAATAATGTCATTTACAATAATTTCATACCTTTAATAGTGCTAAGCACCTATGCTTTTTAAGTACATTGCTTGGGGGGAAAAAAAGGGGGAAGAATTTGTAATAATGAAAATTTGCATGCATTCAGAAGACATTTACCATAGGTATGCCGGGTACAGCAACAGGCATAACAACAGGCTGACCTTCTGCATTAATTGTCTGATCTGTAGCTACAGCTGCTGCTGCAGCAGCAGCAGCGGCCTTGCTTTTCCTCGGTTTCTTCGGCTTGGGCTCTTTGGGTTCTTTAGGCTCTTTAGGTGTTTTTGGAGATTTAGGAGGTTTCTTAGGTTTGGGTTCTTTTGGTTCCTTTGGTTCCTTAGGTGTACGTCTTTTTAACTTCGGTGGTGGTTCATCATTAAAAGTCATTTCATAAGGATCACTAGGCATATCAGCTTTTTCTGGAGTTGTAAAAGGTGGCATTCCTTCAGGGCCTGGTGCAGGATAATGATTTGGTGCTATGTGTTCAGGATTCAGAGACATCTGGTTAAAAAGGGAAAAAAATATGCATATAGATATATATAATTATAATAATGAATATTAACCTGTACCTGTTAGTAGTCGCTATAGACAGCGGCACCTATTACAGATTGTGCACTTTTTATTTAACTGTCACCAATAATTTTAAGAAGTGATGTGATCGACGTTTCTTCGATTTTATTCGCATTTTATGTATATCAAATACCACTTCTAAAAATTTTTGGTGGCTATTGAATAAAAAAAAATCTGGCAATACTGAAGAATGGGCGGCAAATCGACCAACTAGCGACTACCAGTGGATTAATAATGAATTATTAAACGTATAATATATAATTAATGTTTCTCATATCTAATAAATTATTTGCCTGAAAGAAATGTTTAAATATTTTTTTACACACAAGATTTTGATTCAACAGACACATTAAAAATAATAATATAATCAGATTATCATTCAAATGCTGAAATTCTTAATTCAGGGGTGATTGTGACCTAACTTTAAAAATTCTGAAATCATATTAAAAAAAAAAGGGGGGGGGGGGTTCAATTAAAAAATTTTATGATTGTAAACATCAAATATATAATATTTTCCTAAATCTAAATAAATACTATTAATGGTATAAAAGATATTCCTAAATTTCCACTATACAACAGTTTTCTCTCAACACACACTGAAAAATAATTGTGAACTAGTTGGCATAGGTGGACTCTGCTCAGTTCCCCATCATATTTATGTTCTCATAAATTTCTAGTGCGAGACATATTATAATTATGTTAAAGAAATGAATTTGACCAAAGGTTGATACAGTGACAGAATGAAATCCCCACCTAATAGGCTATCCACCGTTCAATTCAATATATTTATCTTATTCAAATCTATTAATTTATTTTATCAGGGTCAATTCTATTGTTTAGTTTTCATGCTACTCTTTCCAATGCAATAATCTTCAAAATTCATATTTATATGAAAAATTTACAATTTCGCTATGTTGGTAAAATCGTAAATTACGGAAATTTTCCTATTAGAATATTTGTATTCAATCATGTTCAAACAAATATCATAAATGTAATTTGAAGTTGTTTAATGTATTTATGATCCTCAAAATTGAAGTTTATGCTCAAATTTGCCTTATTCTGACATGTTAAGTCAATCGTAAATTCCAAATAACTTACGAATTTTTTATATTGGAAAAATCATAGTCTATGATATTCATGCCAGTATCCTAAATAATATTTTGAAAGTGGTTTGACATCTTTACGATGTAAATAGCCCTCAAGATTGAAGTTTATGTGAAATTTTGCTTTATTCTGCCATGTTTTGAAATTCGTAAATTTCCAATAACTTACGAAATTTTTATATTGGAAAATTTATAGTCAATAATATTCATGCCAGTGTCCTAAATAATATTTCAAAAGTAGTCTGACATCTTTACAATGAAAATATCTCTCAATAATTTCAACCACTAATCACACTTTCCAAAGCTGATTCCTAATACAGTCAAACATCATTAACATAAACCCGTTTAGCAATCATGAATTATTTTTAACATGAACTGTTTTCACAATCCCCGTCAAAATGAAGATTAGTTTCTGAGTTACTGATTCCATGAACAAATTTTTTATTCCCCTTGAAATTCACGTTAAGGAGGTTTGACTTATTAAGTTTATTTCACTACAAAACATCAAAATTTCTACATTTTCATTATTTGATTGCTAAAATATACAATATTCTTGTGAGCAGTTATCAAAAAATGAGATAGTTTTGCTGTTGATTACAACAAAATATGTTTAGAAGCTCAAATATTACAGTTTCTTTAACTGCTAACAAAAATAGACGATTATTTCACCACTAAGCAGCAATTAAAAAAAAAAAAAAAGTTGATCCCCAACTCCCCAACATGTTCAACAACAATTCCCTAAAATTCCTGCTTTTGTTAAATGTCTGACTGCTGAAATATGTTATACAGTACTGATTAACTATGCAATTTTATCGTTCATTTTAAGTTCGCTCATGAAGAGCACATTTTTAGACTTTGATTAACCCATTACCACACAACACCAGAATTAATCGCGTTTAACAGTTAACTAAAAAAAGGATAGATGTTTATTTTATTACAAAAAAATTTAATCTGAAAAAAAAAGTTTTAAGTTTAAAAGCGGATTTCAAACTTGAAACACATTTCAAGTGAAAAGTTTTGAAAATCTTCATATTTGAATGAGTTTACATGTAAAAAAATGTTTTTGTAATAAAATAATTACTTTTGTAGTTATCTGTAGTTTATTCTGTTTTATGCTTCCTCGAGAAAATTTCCGTAAACATTTATTCGTATTAATTCTATACTCTTATTCCACTGAAGTTGTACAAATACAACACCCTGTATTTAGTAAGATAAGACTAATTTTAATAATTTTATTTTAAATTATTGCTATATATGATCAAAATAATGAGTATTACTGTTTGTATTTAGAAAAAATCATTATTTTGAGTTTTGACAGTTAATGGGTTAATCTTAGAATCCTGTTACTATAAAAAACTGAATCATCCCATA
Source organism: Salticus scenicus (assembly GCA_963930645.1). Taxonomy (NCBI): domain Eukaryota; kingdom Metazoa; phylum Arthropoda; class Arachnida; order Araneae; family Salticidae; genus Salticus; species Salticus scenicus. The sequence goes on along the minus strand of OZ005655.1, from coordinate 216,876,518 downwards.
GTCGATTATTTTAACAAAAATCATAGAAAATATTTTTCTTTCTACAGTTGTGTGGATACTCTATTTAATAGTCATATCGTACAAAAAAAAAAAAAAAATCTGCAGCTTTTTTTTTCTTTTTTAAACACAGGGATGAGATTAGCAAAAAGACAAAATAGCTGAAACTGATCATAAAGACAAGACGTTGAAATGAAACACTAATTTCAATTACAAAAATTATTATATAAGAGTAATAAATATGTTTTTTAATCTTTAATCTTAAAAAATAAAAGTGATTAAGCTTTTTATATTTAAACATGTTTTATTTTATTATCTGATATAAAAAATGCATATCAGAAGCACAAAAAAGCTGAGAAAACTGGAAAAAAGTTGAAAGGCTAAATTTACAAAAAAGCTTAAAATCAGCTGAAAAATCTCATCCCTGATACTGAGTTTTCCCTGTTTTCTGAATTCTCAAAAAAAAAAAAAAAAAAATCAGCATTATTTTCAAATTTTAGTAAAAAGCAAGGACTTTCTAGGCCTTGATTTTACCTATTTATAAAATCAAGCACTTTCAGGGGTTTTCAAGGTCTGAACCCTGTAAAAATATATTTACTACTGACCTGTTCTGGAATAGAAGAGTTATCTGAAACTGGTATTGGTACATTTGGAACATTCATATTTTGTTGAGGTGGTCCTATATCTTGTACAGGCATAGGCTGCTGATTTGGTGGATTATAATGCACAGTATGAGGTTGTTGCATCATTGGTTGATGACTATATGAAGTAGCACTCCCTGAGTTATTATACATCATAGGCCTCTGATAATGAGGTGACATTGGTGTAACATTATTTAGTCCTGCAGCATTTGAAGCAGCAGCAGCATTCTTTTGAGATTGTAGATACCTCAACCTTTCTTGTAAAGCCTTCATCTATAAAGGAGAATTTAATGTTACAATTTACCAAGAATTATACTGAGTACAAGGTTTCAAAATACTTTTTAGATTTAACCGTTATCTGTAAATAATATATTTAATAACATTTTTAGAAAAGTATCTGTGCATTATTCAACTGAATTGCACACTGATTTTCCTTAAATTAAATTCTCCATCTTTAAAATATTTTTATACTAGCAGGCTACGCCCGCTTCGCTGGTCACTATATTTAAATGAATTTTCAAAAGAACTGGTTCAGTATTTATTTTTTACATCACATTACAAATAAAAACTTAAAGAAAAAAAAAAAAAACACTAAAATCGATTTAGATCTTGCTTCCTCAGGTACCCGTTGCCTAAGGCAGCTCTTTTTTCTGCCCGTACTACATCGGGTCCAGTTTCCCACTGTCTACCTACCGAAAGGTCTTTCCCGGGCACTTCAATCTGGGTATTTATTGACGACTTGTGGATTTTCTGTTATTTAAGAACTATGATTTTAAAGAGGGCTGTATCTCAGCATCTATTATATATTTTAGTTTTTGAAGCCCCTGTTATTTACACTATATTACGATTTGATTCCAACCAATGCAATAAAAAATAAATAAGAGAGTAGATTTTCTTTTAAAAGGAATTAAATACATGAAAAACAAACAAATTTTAATCAGTTTAATCCGTTCTACTATAAACTACCATTTTTTTTCACCCAATAAATATTATAAATAAGAAAAAAATATTTTTTTTTTTCTTTTAAAGGAATTAATTAAAAAAATAAAAAGTTGCTATACTATAAAATTTATACATAAACGTAACAATTTATTTCTATTGCATTACCATTTGATTTTCAATAAATATAATAATAATAAAAAGAAAACAATTAAAAAAAAATTGTCTTCAAATGAATGCATTAAATAAAAAATTAATTGCATAATAGCCATTGCTAAGATACGCAGACGATTACAATCTAAGAATAAATTCATGAAAAATGAAACATAAAAGCTAATGTTTAAAATAAAAAAAAACATGAATTTTAAAAGTTTAAATTCGAAAAAATCTCGATGAGGTGCACATCTGCGGGGTCCCAGGTACCTATATCCCAAATTTGGAAGCTCTGCGATCAGTAGTATGAGCAGCAAAGCGCAGACAGACACACACACACTTCTCTTTATTTATACAGATATCCAAATAAACAATTTAAATCCGGGTAAATAATTTATTTTCTTACTTAAAAAATATTTATTAGTTTAATAAATTTATTATAATTAAATCAACTGAAATATAATTTATATTAATTAATCAAACAATTCCTTTTTTTTGTTTCAGCCATACAGTTATTTGTTTTTCTCCTGAAGACAATTATCACAATAATAATTATTTTACTACACATTAATAAAACAGTCAAATAAATTTGTATATATATATATATATTAAGGATTTTTAGGCCTATTAAAAATATTTATACATTGTTTTCCTGGTCGACTACTGATATGCAAAATGATTTTGTCTCCTATCGACAATATTTAATCACATAATTTAATTTCATCTGACTATTTAAATTTATATGCAATGTTTCAATACATAGAATCCATCCCCTCCCTCTTTTGAAAAAAACTGAAATCTAAGAGATTACTGAATTGAGAGCCTGGAACTTTTTACTAGAAACATATTCAGTTTTAGACATTTTTCATAGTTAATCTGCTTATTTTTTTTAATTAAAAATCTTTTATTATCAGCAATGTAATATGTAACAATGAATATATTAATACATTTTCTTTCTTTTCTATATTATAAAATACTGTTGATAAATAAAAGTTAAATAAACTGATAAAAAGGTTAATTAAATTATAATAGCAAAAATCCAAAATTGAAAAATATTTTACATTTTTCAAACGGATGCACTAATGTGCATCAAAAAATATATTATACAGAACATGCAAAATTTCTGACATAAGTATTGACAAAATTTAATACTAACTGGATTATAATTTAAGTTTTTCAATTTGAATGCTTTAGCATTTACATTTTAAAATAATTATCCCAATGCTAAGATCATCATTTTTTTTTTTTTTTTTTTTTTGCAACCATTTTAATTTATAACTTCTTAAGTTATACACATAATTAAGCACAACAAAAATATTTATGCAATGGATGACATCTTTGCTGTTTTTAATTTTAATAACTGGTTAATTATAGTGTAAAAGTAATTCTACAATTTGGGTAAAATTCTGTTTCACGTGGTTTCTTAAAATAAATCAGTGATAAAATAATTAACATACTGCAGTTTGATAACTGGATATCCGTCTGCAAATTATGCCAAGATGTCCTGTTCTGGCCTGTATCTGTAACCAGGCGGATGCAAACTGACATCCGGTACATTTCTAATATACCCACCCCCCTCCCCTGTGAGCAAGTTATTCACATATTCTTTAAATACATCGAATATATTTCAAAATAATTAAATATCTAATTATAAATTAAAATAAATAACTTTTAGGAAAATTTCTGTTCCCCAGAAAAGAATCATTTTTTATTTTTGCAATTAAGAAAAGATTATTTATATTTCAAAGCAATTATCAGAATAAATCTATTAATATTTCTACCTATATAAAAAATAAATAAATAAATAAACAAATAAAACGATTTCAATTGTAATTTATTTTTTGTTTGTTTAACTTTAAAAGGCTATATATTATCTTTTAGTTTAGACATGGAAGTCAATTGTGGTTAGATTTATTCTAAATGTTTTATTTTCAGACATAAAATTCATATTTATCCAGATTTTGAATTTCTTGAGGTGTAAACTAATTATAAATTAGTAAAATTATTTTGAGAAAATTTGTCAATGTGTTCAATATTATTGTTAGTTCTTCCGACACCACCAAATTAGACAGTTGTTTAATGAAATATTTGAAATTAAAGTTAAATGCGTCATCAAATAGTTAAGCAACAGCTGTTGTTCATTCAGGATTTTTTAGGGAAAGAAATTGCATGAATTAATAATAGAATTGAGAGCAGACGATTAACTCTTGCTATTAATGTTGTCGTTAAAAAATAGTAATTAAAAATTTACATAAAACATAATCATTAAAATTTTATCTGAAATTCTGAATCATTAAACATTGAACTTACCAAAATTTTTTTCGATTTAAAAAATAATGGTTACCCCACTTGTTTTATTAAAAGAATTTATAAAGAATTCTATTTTTCATATAAATCAGTTTATCCTAAAGTTAAAAATTCCACTTATCGTACTACTATCCCTTATTATAAAGTTATTTCTGAAAATATCTCTAAATTACTTATAGTACAGTCAAATTAGACCAAAAAACACCAAATAAGGGAAAAAATTTATAAAGTTTTGAAACTTTGGAATAACATTCCTGGGGGCTCTAGTAATGCAAAACAAAAAAGTTCCCCCTCCTGGGGGGGGAGCTTCCCCCCATTCCGCCCCTTTTCCCCCTCTAGACCTCTTTCATATTTGGAAAAACAGATATAATAATTTAGAAACACTTGAAATTTTAGGATAACATTCATGAAAAGTCTAGTAATGGACAAGAAAAAAAAAAAAATCCCCTCCCTCCCTGTGGGTATGCTACCCCCCCCCCCCCCCCCCAAAAAAAAAAAATTGTTTAGCTCCTTTTTTTTTTAATGAGGGACTATAAAAGGATTATATTATAGGAATAAATATTTATAAAGTTATAAAATTTTTAATTAATACTCTTAAGATCCCCCCCCCCAAAAAAAAAAAAAAAAAACAGTGTAAGCTCTTTCAGATTTGAAAAAAAAAAATGGAAAGAATTTATAAACATTTGAAACTTTGAAACATTGAGATAACACTCCTGAATAGACTATTATTAAAAAAGGCATCCCCCTTCCCTGAATAAGCACCTCCCCCCCCCCTTTTTCCCCAAAACATACAGTTCCTTCAGATTATGAAAAATAGGAGACTCTAAAGGATTAAAGGAATTTATTACAGAGGTATACATTTATAATGTTCTGAAATTTTGAAATAGTGCTCTCGAGAACTCTAGCAATGGAAAAACAAAAATTCCACACCCCTTTTCATCTGTGGGCGGAGGATACCTCTTTTCCTCCCGAATTTGTACAACTTTTTCAGATTAAGAAAAACCGAGAAAATAATTTACAATGTTTAAAAATTTTAGGATAGCACTTATGAATTGACTAGCAATGGAAAATAGAATAGGTCTCCCTTCTTAAGGGGGGTGGGGGGGGAGCTCCCCCCTTTTCCTCAAAATCCCGTTTTCCCCTTTTCGATCTAAGGAAATCCAACCTTGACTTTTCGGTTTTTTATTTTTTACACAAAATCATTAAGTTTACTATTACAAAAAATAATTCTTTTTTAAGACCTCATATATGGTATATATATATATATATATATATTCATATAAATGATATATGTCATATATAGCATATATATAAATACGATCAATCTTTTCAGAGTAATTGGCAATGGAGAAAAAAAAATGAGTACTTGATTTTGGTGATACAGATGAGAATAATGTAAGCTCTTCTTTCCACTTGGTCAGATACAAAGAACGGGTTTTAAATATTTTGAATTTGCTCAACGCTTAGAAATTTCTGGTATCGAAGCAAGCATAGCAAAAGATGATGCAGATGCTTTGATAGTTAGGAAAGCAATTGATGCATCTGATTTAAACAAGCGAGTCGTTATTGTTGGACAAGATGTGAACCTTCTAGCTTTACTGATAGCACTTGCCTCAGAAGATAAGGACATTCTATTCATAAAAGAAGTAAAGGGAAATGTCAAAGCAAGATTTTATAGTTCCAAGGATTTGCAAAGTTCATCTGTTATTAAAAATGTCGAGGATTCTATTCAACTTATTCACGCAATGAGTGGTTGCGACACCACTTTGGCCATGTTTGGAAAAGGGAAAGTGCAAGTAGTCCAGTCGTTCAACCGATCTCACCACCTCCATGATGTACCCAAAGTGTTCAACGATCCAAGATCGACTTGTGACTCAATTGAAAAAGCTGGTGAAAGATTTATTAGTGAGATGAACAGTAAAGTTAAACCCATCTATAACTTCTGAAATTAAAAGATTGAACGATCTCAGAATTCAATATTTTAATGAAATAGTAGGACAGGCAAGCAATGCTGTCATCCTATCGTGTTTACCACCTACCACTGATGCTGCATTTTCATCGGGTTTACCTGCAAGTACAGATGTAGTTGGGGAATCGCTTGGATCCAAAAACCTGGGGCTGGAAAGTATCTAATTCATACTTTTCTCCTGTATATCTAAGACAAGCGCCTGCTTCAGAAAAAATACTAAATTTGATTTCATGTGGCTGTATGCAAGGTTGTGGAAGGAAGTGCAAATGTGTAAAAGCAAATTTATTGGGTACAGGAATGTATAAAAATTGTCACGGGCAAACTTGCACCAATAAGAACCCATTGACATGACAGAGGAGTTTGAAGATGACTTTCATGATAAACTTGATTACTTTTTATTTGATGTTTGTAAGTAATAAATTATTGACTTACATTAAAATTTTTTTATCTACATTTTACTTAATTATTGCTATATTTATTTTACCTAGTTATTACCTGAATTTCATTATTATCATTTCAATTTATTTTATTTTTTACTATTTAGTAGCTTTTAAAAACTTAAATGAAAAATAATTTTTCGTTTATGCATAATGAAGAGGGCATTTTGTGCAGAATTTTTCAAGGCATATTTTTTATTTATTTATTATTAAAATAGTAGCTGTCTTAGAAAACCAAATAATTTTGTGTTATGTAAAAAAAGAAAAAAAAAAAAAAAAAAAAAAGGAAAAATTACGAAAATTTTTGAAGTAGTTTTTATGGGGGGAAAGGGGAGCTGGAAGCCCCTCTCAAAGAGGGGACTTTTCTGTTTCCCATTGAGATACCCCATATGATTAATGTCCCAAAGTTTTAAATCTGTATGCTTCTTTCTAACTTTTTTTTTTAAATTGAAGGAACTGCAGTATTTTTGAGTGTGTGTGTGTGTGGGGGGGGGGGGGGGGGAGAATCATCCTTCCTAGGGAAGGCTTTTTGTTTTTATTGAAACCTTTTCAAGCATACTTTCTAAAAAATTTCAAAATTACATAAATAATTTCTATTATCTTACTTTCAATGGATTATACAATTATGGGGCGAAGGAACAGAGGGAGAAGCTCTGCTCCAGAAGAGGGTGAATTATTATTACTATTATTATTATCAGACCACTCGACAATTTTGTCCACAAACTATAAAATTCTACAAATTATTTCCCTATTTGTTTTAATTTCAACAAATTATGCGAATTTTTTTTTTTTTGGGGGGGGGGGGAGGGAGGGGGGAACTTTTGTATTTTCTATTATTAGACACTTCAAGAGAACTTTCCCCAAAACTAAAAACTCCTATATAACTTATTTTTGTATTTTTCTTAATTTCAGCGAAATTGAACTTTTTTTTTTATTGGTGGTGGTGGGGAGGGGGGAGGTGAAGGAGAGTTCCCACTGCATGGTGGAATTTTTTTTTTTTTTTTTTTGTATCCCATCATTAAGCACCTCAAGAATATGTTGTACCAAAATTTCGAAACTGTATTTAACCATTTTTCTTATTTTCAAAACGTTATATATATATATATATATATATTTTTTTTTTTTTTTTTTTTTGAGGTGTGGAGGGGGGGGGAGAAGGAAGCTCTTACCCCAGGGTGGGAAATATTTTTGTTTTCAATTATTAAATTAATCAGGAATGTTGTACCAAAATTTCAATACTCTATTGAATTAATTTTCTATTTATTTCTTTTCTTTATTTAAACGAATTATACAGTTTTTTTTTTTTTTTTTTTTTTTTTTTTTGGGGGGGGGGGGGGGGAAGCTCCCCCCTTAGAGTGGGGAACTTTTTTGTTTTGAATTATTAGACCCTTCATAAGTATAATCCCAAAGTTTCAAAACTTTACAAATTTTTTCCCTTATTTTTCCTAATTTGACTGTACTATTAGAACAGTTAATATCTCTACTAGCTTTAAACCTCAACTCCGTATTAGTAACTTTCTCTCAAACTTTAAACCTGCTGTCCCCCCTCTTAAACGTCTAGGTGTAATCTATAGTATCCCTTGTAAAAATTGTGATTCTACATTCGGTGAAACAGGCAGTACAGGTGAAATTAGATTAAAGGAACATAAACGCTCATATAAAACAGGAGATTTAAGATCGAAATTCGTAATCCATTTTCTCAATAGTGATCATATTCCGGATTTTGAAAACTTTAAAATTTTAGGTTCTAATGTATCAATATATATGAATCCCATATTTTCCTAGAGGGCACATTTACTAAAATGCAACATTCTGCCTTGAACTAGGCTAAAGCTATTCCTCCTGAATATTTAATCTTGCTATGATGTATTATGAATTTTTGTAAATGTTGTGCTTGTATGTTTGACACTGAGGAGGGCTAGTGTTCTAGCCGAAACATCTGTCTTGCGTTTTAATGTTTTTAATTAAAATGTATTTTTAAAGTTTTAAATTTCTGTATTCTTTTTTGTGCTTACATTTTTCCCTTAATCTCAATATGTATAAAGATTTCAACGAAAGTTTATAACTACCACTGCAATTGTAAAATACCCATGGAGGATAAAATTAAAATGTAATAAAAAATTCAATCATAAAAATTATGGGCTAATAGTTATTACATCATTTTCTTGCAATCATGATAATGTACTTATCTGATATAAACAAACAGTTGATTGTGACATCATATTTATCAAATTAGTTAAAATAAATAAGGTTGCAAATAAGGTACCTAAGGTTACTTTGTTACAAATATAATACCTTTCATTTGGTACCTTATTTGTAACGAAGTTTTGATTAGATATTTTAGAATTAATTAAAATATGAAAATAATTTCAAAATGGGACATTTAAATTTATGATTGTTGCCAAAAAAATTTACCAGTTATTGTTATATATATATATATACATATAACGATTTTTTTTTTCTTTTTGAGGGGGAGGGGGGGGGGCATAAGATGAAATAATGTTTTTACACAAAAAATGAAAAAATATTAAATTTGCCCATGCATATAAAAAATACTTATTAAAACGAGTCGAAGAAAGAAGCGAAATAAGTACTGAGTTCTATTACGATAAATACGATATATAATATGATACGTTACATTAGACCTATCGTCTAGGATTAGTAGGTATTTTCGTTAAAAGAAATAGTTTGTTCGTTCGGTGCAACTTGCACATTAGTCCCATCAGGCACAACTTGCATATTAGTCCCATCAGGTGCAACTTGTACATTAGTCCCCTTTAAATATAGTGTCCAGCGAAGCTGGCAAAGCATTCGTTGATTCACTACCTTAACTGATTTTACATTCCGTCATTTTTGACGAAGATATATACTTGTTATATTTATAATCTATATTTATTATACTTATCATTTAATAAAAATTTATCTATTTATTATTATTATTACTGATTGTATAAATATTTGTACCTGTTTACAGTTTGAACTAATAAATTTAAAACAAATCTGTACGAGTAAATATTAAATTAATTTATACAAGTTCAGAAAGCCTTTATAGACCCGTTCACATGAGCAGTTTCTACCCGGGTCATACCCGCGTCAATCTTTGCGAAGCTGTTCACATTCTCCCTTCCCGCGTAAAAGGAGGGTTAGACCAGGGTCGTTTTTCCTCCGAAATCAACCCCGCAATATACTAGGGGATAAGAGAGAATAACCCGCAAATTACCTAGAATGCTTTTCACTTGTTTCTTTCTGTCCTTTCTGTTTCATACTGGGACAGCGAATTGCACACTATTTTCAAGAGATAAACTGCGTTCTTTTTTATTTATTTATTTTATTTTATTATTATTATTATTTTGTGTGTGCGTATTGTTCAGTGAAGTTAATTGAAGAATAATAATACTAGAAGAAGGAATTTAAAATAATGCGTGGATATTATATAAATGAAAAATATAAAACGGCACAGTGTTTTGCACATTTCTTTTTTCCTTTTTAATTGAAATTTCTAAAATTCTCAGTAAATTAAGATATAGTAAATTAATATTGTTTTACAATATGAATAATTTTTTTGTATTATAAAGGATATTTAAGGAAATGGTAGACATATTTTTTTTTTCCTTTGTAAATAATTAGAATTATAAACATTTAGACTTAGAATTATAAACATTTTGTAAGCATATGCATTGGAATATAACAATATTAAGGATTAAAATTTCTCAAAAACTATTTAAATTCAATAAAATTAAATTAAAAATTGATATATTTTTTAAAAATAAATCCTGCTAAACAATTTTTAACCTTTTCTCTTTATTTTACATTATTATAATTTATTTAACAATATATTCTAAACATGTACATGTATGAATATTGCTTTCTCTATTAATTGATAAAATAATTTTTGAAAAATGTTTTTATGTTTGCATATTAAATTTTTTCATTTAATTTCCAGCATTCAAACAATATATATATATATATATATATATCCATACATATATAATCATTTTAATAAATTAATTTATCAGTCAATCTATAATATATATATAAAGATTTAACTTACCAATGAATCTACAAAGTAATAACCAAATGTATTTATAAAATATTTCTGAGTTGCTGTAATATTTAAAATCCATTGTCCACACTAGTGCCTGAACTGGGTGGAATGTCCTTTAGGGGGACTTTCTAAGGGATACTAGCTCATACTCATGGAAGTTTTAGGGAAAACGACGGAAAACTATTAAGATCAGACCGACGATGGTTCGAACCAGATACCCATATTTATTCGCCTAATAGTATGGCCAATATATCGATTTTTGTTGGGTTAATAAGAGTTATAAGAGCTATATATTTTTTTTTCCGGGTTGGAGGAAGAGAAGCAATTTTAATTATATAAACAGAACAAATTTATAATACCTATATCTTGAGTTCACGTATAAAATTTAACTTTAGAAGTGGAGTGGGTTAGAAATAGATAAACTATTTGGGAACAGATTTGAATAATATATAATTTCATAATCTGTTTTATATATTACCATATTAGAGATTTCATTCAAAATTTTTTTTTATAGGTAATTGCATCTCATTGCTACTGTTCTTACACAAATATATATATATAATTATCGGCATATTTAATCACCAAAAAAAAAAAAAAAAAAAATCAAGTGGTGGTGTGAGCATTAAGGCTGCTGATTGATATCACAAGGGTTCTAGACCTAGGTGGAATGCCCTCCACGAAATTATTTTAAGAGGTTTGGATTTTAGTTTCGGATTATTTAAGAGGTTCCTTGATTTTTTATTGAATTTTGGTTTTAATACTTTTGGTTACAGAATATTTTTAATTACAAAAGGAGTTTTAATAATAAAATATATATGCACAAAAATCTAATTTATACTTTTTATTACAGATGCACAAGAATACTTTTTTACTTCCATTACCCTACTACCGTAGGTAATGGAAGTATTGTATTCGGTCTAAAAATTCGATATCGGGTTTTCACCTGATTTGCACGTTTTAAGGTCCCCTGAGTCCAAAAAAGTGGTTTTTGGCAATTGGTCAGTGTGTATGTATGTGTGTATGTGTGTGTGTATGTATGTGGAGAATCTTCTGGCTATTATAGCTCAGAAACTAATAAAGATAGAGCTACGAAACTTTAGAATTCAAATACGTCTGGCGTACAGATGAAATTTCCAAATTTTGGTGAAAATTGAAAAACCGGAAGTGGGACATCGGAAACCGGAAGTTGGACCGTAAGTCCGTATCTCAAAAACGGCTCTAACGATTTTCTTCAAACTTGCTATATAAACACTCTATTAGATGTCCTTTCGAATGATATAGTTGGTTAGTTCAAGAAAATTGATAGGCGTCCTGTATAAATAGCTCAATTTCAGGCCTCCCAAGGGCGTTCCTTTAAAAACGGTTGTACGGATTTTTTTTCAAACTCGCCATTTTAACTCAATTTTAAATATGCTTTTGTATGTAATTATTGTTTTCCTGTCAATAATTGAGTTTAACCGGAAATGGGACATCGGAAACCGGAAGTGGGACCGTAAGTCCGTATCTCAAAAACTGCTCTAACGATTTTCTTCAAATTTGCTATATAAACACTCTATCAGATATCCTTTCGAATGGTATAGTTGGTTAGTTCATGAAAATTGATAGGCATCCTGTATAAATAGCTCAATTTCAGGCCTCACAAAGGCGTTCCTTTAAAAACGGTTGTACGGATTTTTTTCAAACTCGCCATTTTAACTCACTTTTAAATATGCTTTTGTATGTAATTATTGTTTTCCGGTCAATAATTGATTTTTTGTGAAAGTTGGTATCTCAAAAACGGCTCTAACGATTTTCTTTTTTGGTCACTTATGTTTTCTGATCACATTATCTCTCAAAAATGTATATAATACATGTAATAGCGGGTAATGGAAGTCGTGTGGTTGTTTCACACCAGATTTTTTTTATATTTTTTTATGAATTCTTATTTCAATGCATAATAAAAAATAAAGATTTATGAAAGATTTATGTTGAAATATTTTTAAGAATATTTATTCGTTATGATAGCAAGAAATGAAATAAGTATCTGACCTAGTATTTATTAATGTAGTAATATTACTTTAAATCTTTAAGGTAATGAAATCTGAATTAAAAGTTTAATCATTTATTTTATTATTTAATGCATTTAGATTTAACATAATTATAATGCATAATTTATCCTAACTAATTTAAAATCAAAGTATTGTAAAGTTAATTATATTAGTATTTCAATTGACATTTATAAGTTTAATTGTAATAACAATATAAATAAAATTAATATCAAAACGTATTTTATTTCCCGATCCCATTTACAATCTGAATGTTCAAAATAATATTAATAATTAAATTTCTAATACATAATATATATATATATATATATTACTACATATAAAAAAGATACTGAAATTTTCATGTTTAAAAAATTAAATTTAGAATGATTTGTTTGTAATATTAAATTTGTATTAACAACTTAATGTAAAATTAAATATTAATAATGAAGAATAATATAAAATATATAATCCTAAAATTAAATAATGTATGTAATCCTTTTATTTTCAGCTGCTGTCAAAGTCAAACATGAAATTAAATTCACGTTTTCGCGGACAATACGGTTTCGTTTCTTTTCTCCGAACTCATGCGTTAATCTTGCAAACAGCCAATCAGAATTCAAGAAACGTATGATGCTGCTACAGTGATTTTTAACCAGGGTTGATAGTGTGAACAGCCTAAATTTCGACTCTGTAAAACCCCGCTTTTCAAATTCCCGGGTCGTTTTGACACGGGTTGAAGTTGCTTCATGTGAACGGAGCTTATATTTCTCTTATGGTAATTATGAGAATTTAAGAAGCAATTCAAGCTTGTTTAGCATTCAGAATTATTGCTTTTTTGTAAAAACTCGCAATCTCAGCAGTCATTAAAAAAATAATAATGAAAATAAATAAATATAAAATAAAATATTTAAATATAAAATGTTAAGCTATACATTTTTATTTTATTGGTTAAATACATAATATTAAAAATACAATACTAAAAAAAATAAAATATACAATGTTGTATTACAAATAAAATGATTTATCATCAAAATGATGTATCAATGATTTATAAATAATGAATTTTTAGAAGTCTAAAGTTTAGTTTTTATATTTATCAAAATGTTATAATGATGTTTCTCCAAAAACATTAACCTGTTTACTTTTTAAAACATACTTATCAGGGATCTGTGTAGAGGTAAAACTGGGTCCTTAAACTTTTATATCCTAAAAAAGGACCCTTCACAAATTTTTTTATCCTAAAACAGGACCATTTGCAAAATTTTTTATCCTGAAAAAGGACCCTTCACAAAAATTTTCCTCTGAAAGAGAGACCTTTGATAAATCTCTTTCATTTCGAAAACTAATTTTCCAAGCAACTAATGTGTAGCAAAAGGCCACATAGTAATCTGTAGTACTTTGCTATGTTTTCTTCAAAAAGCCTCTATTGTTTCTAATTTATAAAAGGTTTCTGTGCATGTGCATATGTGAGAGTGTAGTTCTATAAAAGTGAACCATCATCGTCTAAAATGAAACCTTATTTTAATTGTAATTTTATTTTGTAAAATTACATTTTTATTTATTTATTAAGAGGTTAGTAGCCGGAAAGTTCAATAGGACTTTATTTTCATACTAATATTTAATTCACAAAATTATGTATAGATTTTTCACAATTTCTCAAAAACAGGACCCTGTCTGAAAAGTCTGGACAGACCCCTGGCATATAAATAATACCTTATTAAAAACAATTATATTTTTAAAATATCACAAAACTAACTAAGTTTAACATACACTATATAAAGCATAGTTATAAGTAAATTTCGTAGTAATATATGAAAATGAAAGTATCACAGCATATTTTGAATGAACATAACAATAATTCATAATGAAATTTTAAAAGTTAAATGTTATATAACAATGTGTTTTTCAAAGAACATCAATATATTTAGTTTTCAAAAAATCTTTATAAACTATATATATTTTGTTAAATTAAGTTTTTATGTAACAATTAAATTTTAAATATAGCTTTTTGACAATTTTTTACATTTTTGACATGACAATTTTAACCGTGGTTTTAACTATCAAAAACTGTCACATGTCAAAAATCTGCCAATCCTGAAAATAATTTCTAAATTAAGACTTTATAATGAGCCAAAAGTTAACCCTCCGATAGCCACAAGTTGTGCACCACTAAAACACACATACAAAATATTAATGATAAACTAAAAATTTACAGGGTTCTCGCATCAGAGGGTGGGATTTTGAAAAATCCCACTAAAAAATATATAAGCGGAATTTTCTTCCAATTTTTTCACATTGCTTATTGAGCATTTCATCAATTTTTTAGTTCAGTTGGGTAATGTATTAATTGCTTTGAAGCCTGTAGTTATCTGGGTTTTTTTTTTTTTTATAACTTCTCTAGAATTTCTTGATAAAAGAAAAAAAAAAGGGGGAAATATTATGTAATTACTTTTCAAAATACTTTTTAATTGTAAATATTTGTTAGGAGGATTTATGAATTGTTTATTTTATCAACAAACAACTATGAAGTGTGAAGGCTAAAAGTTACAATAATTATACATTAAATTTAGGTTATTCCAGTTACTGCATTTCTGTCAAGCACTATTTCAGTACTCAAAATCTCCTTATATTATTAAAATCTGTGCGCATCTGTCTTTCTGTCTGTGAGAAATGCCTTGTGACCGCTAAAGCTCCGGCGCTAATGGTCGCATCGCCTCGAAACCGGTGTCGACAGACACAGAATTTCTTCATCTCGACATTGCGATAATTCGCTACGCGATGCGACCCTAATTAGCGGAGATATTAATTAAAACGTCGACCCTTGTCTACCGAAAAATGACCCAGAATTCATGATTAAATGCGACATTTTTACGGAAAAAGTGGAAAATAAATTAGAAATATCAGTCGTATCGTTACAAATAAGGAATCAAATGAAAGGTCCGATTTTTCTGAATCCGACGGTTTAAACAGCTTATCGATAGGGCAATTAGATTTTTTAAAATTAACTAAAGTATGAAAAAAAAGGTGGCAACAAATCACAAGAGTTTTATTAATTTCGCAATAGAAGTATTTCGGTTACCATGGCGCCGGGCGAAAGAATAAATAGATTTTACTTTGTGCTTTACTGATTTTGTACTGGAAATAAAAATTGCAAATTTCAAAATGCTTCAATTTTATTCAAAATTATTTCAAACTTGCTACACACTTTTAACATCACAAGACGAAGTAGCAGTTCAAATTTCACCGGGTTTCCAAAATAAATAAAAAATGTACAATTTAATTGCAAATTAAATTTTATTCTCATACGCGTATTTCAAATTCTAACTATGATTAAATTATTTTTAATACATCATTCGAAAGATATTTTAAAGTACTTTTATATTATCGAAAGTGGGATTCAAGATTCTGCTTCATTTACACGTTTTGAGGTCTCCTGAATCGGTTTTCTTTTGTATCTCAGCTACTAATTAAAATAATTTCATAAGTAATACATCATTAGATAGCTTTGTTGATTTGGAATCGAACAGTAGATTACAGAAATTTCTACCGCCAGATGGCGCTGTAATATTTTCAAATTTCAATATTTCAATTTCTAATTATGATTAAATTATTTTTAATACATCATTCAAAAGATATTTTAAATTTTTTTTATATTATCGAAAGTTTTCACCAGATTTACACGTTTTGAGGTCACCTGATTAGGTTTTCTTTTGCATCTCAGCTAATTCAGTTAGACCGTTCAAAATTGATATATGTAGGTTAATTAGGAAGGGCTGAAAGGGTGGGGAAGATATAGGCGTGCACCGCGCTCACGGGACAGCGCTGCCGAAGGCAGTGGGGACCTGGTCCGACTTTTTAACCGATGAGAAATGATTTTTTCTCAATTTCTTTTCTTAAGAAAAAAATTTGACTTGAGAAGGAATATGTGGGCGTAGCGCGCGTATACCTTCACACGTGCGCGCGCAGCGCGCATAGGTCTGCGCTGCCGAAGGCAGTGGGGACACGGTGTGAGTTTTTACACGATCAGAAATGATTTTTTTAGGGGGCACGAAGGGTCAGGGAAGGAATACTCGCGCGCAGTGCGTGTATTCCTTAACTTAAACGCGCGCAGCGCGCACGGGACTGTGCTGCCGTAGACAGTGAGGACCCAGTCTGACTTTGTACCTGATGAGAAATGATTTTTTAAATTTTCTTTTCTTAAGAATAAAAATTTGATTTGAGAAATCAAATTTTATTTGGAACCGGGCCGACATTTTACCCAATCAGAAATGATTTTTTCTTCTTTTTTTTTAAATTTCTTTTCTTAACACTAAAAGTTACTGTTAGTGATTCATTAATTTTAGTGATTCATTTGAAAATACTGACCCGCTAGCGGGCGAAGCTCGCTAGTCAAATTAAAAATAAATTTTGAAACAAAATAAGCAATAGCTCGAGTAATTCCTTCAACATTTTCTGATAAAATTTAGATTCTGAATATTGAAGCAGTATCTGTCCTTAACCACAAAAGGGGAAAGAAAATAAATAAATTTCCATTTTTAGCATTTATTTTATTTATTTATTTATTTTGTTTAATTTGCAATTGTAATTTACTAAAAAGAAATTTGCAAAATGTAAATTATGTAATTTCTCACTTAAATTTAAAAGATCCCACTTTTTTATTATTATTATTATTATTATTATTATTAGAGTGGGAGAATCCCACTCAATATTTTTTTTCTAGTTCGAACTCTGATTTACCTATTATTGCAAATATTAATCATTAAAAATAAAATATAGCAAAGAAAAAAAAAACTCACCTTTTCAAGAGTTTCAGGACTTTGATGTAGGCTAGTATATAATTGTTGGAGCTCTTGCTGAATTTGCTGCATTTCATAAGAAATAGGGTTTCCCTGATAAGCATTCCCATGTACATTATATTGTTGAGAAGTTGGTAATGTCGGTTCATTAGTACTTACAGGTGCACAAGAATTTGAATTAAGAGAATCAGAGGTAGACAAAGAAGTAATATTTGTGTTTATACTGGTACTCACAGACACATTTGCTGATTCAGCTGAATTGACATTAGGAGTAACACTAGGCATGCTTGAACTATTGTCAGAGCCATAAGATAAAGCAGTAAGTTGATTTGAATCAAGTGGTGTACTATCGTCTGAAAGCAAAGCAGAATTAGATAAAGAAGTCACAGATGCACTAGCTTGAAGAGGCTGTGTATTTGGCACATTACTCGCACTAGAAGGGGTTTGCTGTTGATTCATATTAAGTGTCTGATTAAGATAGGTATGTTGAGAATGTGCCTGAGACATCTGCGAAAAAGCTGCAGGACTTTGTGGCTGAGGACGGGATTCACCAACTGAGGTGATGTGCATATGATGCTGCTGTGGCTGTTGTTGCGATGGTGGTGGTGGTTGTTGAGGATGCTGAGGATTTGAAAGGTGACTATAATAATTTCCACCAACTCCAGAATTAAGAGTTGCATTTGTGCTACCTGTACTTACAGCTGAAGCAACTGGTGTTGTAGTAGGACCAGTACTACGAGGTAAAACCATTTGTTCCAAATGCTGCAAACTGGACGGAGCACTGGAATTTCCTGGCGATTGGCCTTGCCCTGGACTTGTCAAATGAGTTGTGCTAGGGCTATGATAACTTCCCTGAGACTGAGGGGTAGATGACTGCATAACTCTCTCAGGTGTGTGAGGGAGAGGCACAGACACTTCAGCAGGGGGAGTAGGGGTTAAATGCTGTGGGGAATGAGTCACTTGTGATGGAAAAGGACTTCTATACTGAGGACTCATCTGTGGACTTTGAGTTTGAACATGAGGTTGAGAGCTAGAATAATGTAAATGCGGAGGTGTACCAGATTCTGGATTATTCGGTCTAGGTGAAGGCTGGGCAGCTGTATATGCTTGATTAGGAGAATAAGGAGGATGATACTGTTGAAGCCGAGCTGGACTACCTGGTGGCACAGGAGCCGCATGTTGCTGACCTGAGTTCATTCGTGGAGGTACAGTTGAATATCCCATCTGATGTACAGATTGCCTAACATTCATCATTTGTTGACCCATGACATGCTGCTGGGACGAAAGGCCAACAGTGCTACCCATTGCACTGTTAGTATTGTAGTGAGGCCTATTAGGTGTCTGAGATGCTCCATAATGTCCCTGAGAAAATGTCATAGCTTGCTCAGTTTGAGGTATAGAGCTCATGTTTTGAGATAAACCAGTTTGAGGAGCATTAGACATCTGTCCCACCATGGATCCATTCTGGTTAACAGATGATGAATTCATGTTATAAACAGGTGGTCGTTGTATTGGAGGTTGTTGAGGAGCATATTCTTGATTACTCATATATTGACTTTGATTTGGGGTAGAGGATCTTTGTCCTTGCATCATCATTGGACTGTGATTCATAGAATTAGTTCCATGTTGATTAGGCACCATTTGATGTTGAGGATAATTTTGTGTTGCAGGTAGATTTGGACGATTCATTTGTGAATGAGGCATTGAATTCTGCCATAAGTCTGGGCTCTGATTAACCTGTTGAACAGAGTGCTGTTGCTGTGGTGTTTGTTGTTGCATTGTATGATGTTGTGGAACAGTACCATAATGACCAGGATATTGGGTTGTTCCCTGAGTCATTTGTGCTGGTGCAGAATTTCCATGTGGGATTTGTTGACTATATTGACCACTAGTCATATTTCGGTTTTGATATACCTGATTGGGAACAACAGTTCTAGGAGATGACTGTTGTTGTTGATCAGGAATTGATGACATTGGATCATTGAGATGATGAAGTCTGGGACCACTAGACATATACTGCCCAGCCATGTTACCTGTCTGTAATTGACTACCATAAACAGAATACTGATGAAGTTTTTGAGGCACTTCACTTTGAGTGTAGCCATGCATTGATCCCTGATGATATGAAGTCATGCCCCCAGAAGGTAATTGAGCATTACCTTGTGTTTGCTGCATTTGCACCATACCTTGCATTTGCATCACATTGGGATTCTGACCCGGTGTGCCAGGAATGTTCTGAGACATCATTCCTTGACCAGCTGTATTCACTGATGGAGAAAGACTGGAGAAACTTACAGCATTAACTAAATTAGCTGTATCATCCATGATATCACTTCCACCCACACCAAACACTCCATCATTCAACATATGGTAGTCAGCCATTGCTTGTAGAATGACTTAGTCTACCACATTCTTTTCAATCCAGTGATGCAAGAGATCACCGGCATGTTTTATTTTAAAACTTATCATCTTGATGAAGGCTCACATACCTAAAAGAAAAAAATATATACGTATTAGTTAAACAATTATTTCAAATAGTGCAAATAAAAAGAAATCACTTTATGAGCTCTGATATAAATTCTCATTAAATGATCAATCTGATTCACATTTAAGTTTAAAAACATTTTCATTGAAAGAATAATTCCACACATGCAATGAAACCAATAAACCCAAATTTAACATTGTTTGAACATAGCTGCATTATAAACAATTTTAAAGTTTGAAATTACTCTTTTCTAAGTATGGTAAATTAGAAATAATTTAAAATGAACATGAAATTTTTTTGCAGCATTGTAACTTCCATTTTTCTAGTTAACAGTTGCAATAGAAAAATACAAATAAATAAAAGTAATTATAATTGTAAATTTAAGAGTTAATAAAATGCATACAGGTTTTTTTAATCTTTTTTTCCTTTGTGTAATTTTAAAATTTAGTTATCTAAGTTTCATGTGATATTTAAAACAAATATATAGGTTACAGTGGAGCACCGTTTATATATTTTTCAAGGTAACGTTCATAAAAAATAACTAAAAAAATGTACAACCAAAAATTTGTTTCAAATCACTTAATACATAATAAAGGTTATATAATAATAAAAATCTTATATTTTCATGATTTCCTTTTTATCTCTTCGATTAAGATAATTTTTTTAAGTGAAATTTAAATAATTTAAGAAGTTGGAATGAGAATTATAAAAATTTTATATTCTTGTACTCATTCATATGTGCCAACATGTACATTTTTTTAACATCAATATTTCTTTGTAAAAAAATTCATCATGTTTAATCAAAGAAAACAGCTAAAAATTTATTAGAAATGTCTATTAAAAAATTGTTGGTAGCATAAAAAATGTTCAAGTTATGTATACTGCTATTTTATACAAGCACATATACATACTAAAAAATTCTTACATTATTTCTAGTTTAAACCTCTAGCTGATTAATTATATATAATTGCATTTAATGTAATATTTTTTTCTTTTTTAAGCAAAGACAACATTAAATAAAAATTTCCAATAGTGAGTACTACAATAAATAAGACAATCTTCCAGCATCCAATTGAAGGAAGAGTACCTTAGGGAAGAGTAATAAATCTGCAAGTTTACAAAATAGTAACAGAAAACTTGGCGTTGGAATATTAAAGCCCGAATAAACTACTACGTCAGAAACGCCAAAGAAAAATATTTGAGATGCATACAGCTGTTTCGGTAGCCTTAAGCGTACCATCTTCAGTGCAAAAAGAATTCATGCTTAAAGATACCGAAACAGCTGTATGCATCTCAAATATTTTTCTTTGGCATTTCTTACGTAGTAGTTTATTTTTTTTAAATTTACAAAATGCCTGTAAACATAGACAGTGTATATAAAGATCTGTTTTCCTTTTAAGCCCTGTCCCTAAAAAGAAATTAAAGGAGAGATTGAGAGGTCTAAATAAGCGCTCAGGATCACTTTCCTTTTTCAGGAAGAAATCCTGGCTGGTTGCATATACCTGTCAATCAACCCTGTTGCCAAGTGCTTGTTTTTGAATATCCCTAGGTTACTGATTCATATTGCACTATCCTATTGTTCTGAGAAAACTTAATATCTATAAACATAACAAATAAGAAAAACACATAAAGGACATTTTTTTAAATTGTAAAATAAATTTCAAATTTGTCATTCTTCAAGAAATAAACATATAAGTGAAATTAAGAATTTGTGTTGCATAAACAAAAGATTTTAACATTAGAATGCAATATGGAATGAATTGGGATCAAAGTTAAAAAAACATATAAATGAGAAATGTATAAAAAGGTATCCCACTGTATAATAGCAAGTTTCCAATATTTAAAGCACTTATGAAACAATTAAAATTTTATTTGTTTCTGAATTTATGCATGTAAAATCACAATAGACTACTACATTTACATTGTCTTATTTTTTAAATTTATTGAAGGTTACCTAAAAATGAAATAACTTTCCTCGTACTACTTGGAAAAAGGGAATAATGTTAAAAGTTATATTGAATTTAAAAGGGGTAAATGTGAATTCATGAAAATCAAAATATCTATATCATATTTCTCTAATGTGGACCAGTTACAATTATATTTTGTCGAAACGATAAGATAATGATGCAATTAATAAAATATGCGAGGATAAAAAATATTTAAAAATGGAAAATGTTCAAGTACGTGGACAGCTCAATGGTCTAATGCGAAAAAAAGACGACATTTGTCTGATGAGATTATTTTATGGAAAAATGTACTTTTAACAGTTGCTTCTTCAGAATCTTTGGAAACATCATTTTAAACATAGCAATGTTTTAAAGATATATATGCAATACTTTAAAAAATGTGATTTATTACCATAAATTGGCTAAATAAACACAATCATAAAATGTATAATCAAAATAGAAATTAGTTTTTTCAAAACAAAAAATTGTGCCAAAATAAATAAATGAAAAGTCATCGCCAACAAAGCAACAAAATTTTAAAAGGCGTCATGAGGGTCCTATACAAAAACTGTACTGTCTGCAGAATATGGAAACTGGGTCATCAACCATGAATTTCATTTTGAAACCTTTCTTTGAATGACTTTGGTTTCACTATTGCACAATATTAATTTGGTTCTAATAATAATTTGACTTCTGGTAAATTAAAATTTTAATTAAGTGAGGAAATTGGTATAATATTTGCGAATTTCAAATTTTAAAGGTAAATAAGAAAATAAATCAAATGTGAAAATTTCACATGGGCTTGCTAATAGTACATGAAATTTGAGTAAGAAAAAGTTTTCGTATGGGGAGAGAATATATAATTTATTGGGGGGAGGTCCAATCCCCTTTTGATGAAAAATATTAATTTTAATTAGGTTTAGTAGTCATATAACATTTATATTTTAGTCTATTTTTTTATTATTACTATTAATTCAATTATCAGAAAACTGGAATTCCAGTATTGAAAATGAAATAAAAACCTGAAATCAAATAGATTACTACTTGAATACAAATCACCCCTGGTTTAAAGAGTCGGTAGTTTGATCTAAATAAGAAAACAGCTTTAACATTATGCAGCAGGCAGAATAAAGCAAAAATTACATGGAATTAATTTACACGCAGGAAACACTGAAATTTAGAATATTTAAACCTATATAAAGTGAGAATATTCTCCAAAGATTGAAATTCAGAGAATAATCAAGAACATTCTTTTTTCATATAAATAAATAAATAGAAGTTATCCTTTATGTTTTGGATAGTGGATTGCAATAAAGTCATCATTGCTAAAATATTCGTGTAAAATTGATTAGCTATTTGTAAATACCCTCTTCTCTCACTCCCATAATAGCAATGATATCCTATTAGAGAACTTTCTCAGAATTGTAGCTCTAAAAGATTTTGGTCATTTAAATAAAAGTTTTACAATGAAAATAGTTAAAACTCTTACACCAGGGGTTAATACAGGTCGAGTTTACTACCGTTTATGGGTACCTTCACAAAAATCGACCTGGCAAAAAAGGTATCTTCACAAAAATCATACAGCTAAAATCGGTACTTTCACAAAAATCTTAGTCCTCCCAGCAAAATCTAACATTTTTAATTAGCACATTTTCAAAGGAAAGTAATTCGTGCATTTCTGTTGATGCAATTTGCGAAGCAAGAATCATACAGAATGTTGGTTTTAATCTACACACAAGCGTTTGTTATGGGCGAGAAACAGTGCAGCATATGTAAACAAAACGATCCTTGTGTGTATCAGTACAGACACGCTCTGAAGTTGTGGCCATAGTGTACTGTTTGCTGATTCGTCAGGTGGTTTAACATTTTGGTGACTGTATGGTGATGTGTCTATCCTCCCTGGTACAATTCATGTATACTGCAGTGATACAAACACAAATTAAAACAACTTCTACTTACACTATCTCTACTGAACTGTTTACTTCAGAGTGAAGTAAGTTTTGGATTTTGGTTCCTGTTCTGCTATAAGCCTCACACTAGCTGCTGAGAGTTAATTTTATTATTCTACTTAGTTCAAACTCCCCCCCCCCCATACACACAGAGAGAAAGAAAAAGAGTGCACTACAATTTTTCACAAAAATAAAATATAGTTAAGATTTTTCACAAAAATAGGTATTAAGTTTGAAATCTTAGATTGGCCCCTGTACACATTGCGGTGAAATCCAGTTTAGAAGTTCTCATCCAATTGGCGCATTTTGTGTTGATGCAAGCGTACTAGATTGCCAAAGCAACCTGAGTGAACTGTTTTTTCTGGCTTACCATCTGTGACGTCATGTGTATATGTTATCAATTTATGTAAGGAAGCTAAGTTAAAGAAATCTTGTGTTTTATTTAATGTTTGAATTAAAAGTGACGATAGCGATGTTTTAGAATTATTTTAAAGGATATGCTTTACATTAATTCATTTATGTTATTTTTATTGAACTGTGTGATATTTAAGAAAATAACGAAAATGGAATGAATTTTTTTTAAATTAATGGATACTAATTATGTTGTTAGTTTTATGGAAGCAATTTAACAAGCTTTCCGTATGGTGAGGAGGGGAGGGTATAAATATGAAGTAATTTAAAGGTAACTTCTTTATAAAAATTTGTTTGATAGTCTATTTAATGATAATTTAGCAAATTAATATTAATCTCTAAGTAAATATTATATATACAGAGAAACTATTCGAACCTGTTTAATTCAAAATTCTGGATAATTCGAATTTTTACTCGGTCCCTTGAATTTTGTATTAAAACAATGTTAAAAAATCATGGATAATTCGAATTCTATTTTCGATAATTCGAATTTTTCGTACGATTGCCTTTAAAATATTACAGTAAAATTTGTTCCCGAAATCTTTCTCAGCTAAAGTGCATTTTTTTTTTTTTTCTTCTTTTTTTTTAAACAGACTTTTAAAAGAAGGATAAGGAAATACAAGAGTACTGTGAAACTTGAGTAGTTCAAACTTGTTTAATTCGAATTTTTTACTTGGTCCCATGAATTTTGTATTAAAACATACTTAAAAATCATGAATAATTCGAATTCTATTTTGGATAAGTCGAATTTTTCATACGATTACCTTTAAAATATTACAGTAAAATTTGTTCCTGAGATCTTTCTCAGCTAAAGTGCATTTTTTTTTTAACATACTTTCAAAAGAAAGATAAGGAAATACAAGAATATGTATCTGTATTTCCTACCTAGAGCATCAGAAGATATGGTCCATATACATGAACTTCGAGGATTTTTTTAATTGAAAGTCATGTCTAATGTAGAAGATTCTATTTTTGTATCAATTGATAGGTTGAAGTCATATGCTATAACACAAAAATTGTACTTAAAGAAGCAATCAAAAATATCTGACTATTTTTTAAAAGGTGATGAATAATTAAGCTCATAAAAAATATTGATTTAATGGAGGGGGGGAGGGGTGAATGTAGCAGTATTCTTATATATAAAGCTTATGTGTTAAATTTTTTATCATTGATTTTATTTTATTTTTCATTTATTTCTTCTTTTTGACAAAATAGTATATGTAATTCGAATTTTTGGATATTTCGAATTTTTCTCTGGTCCCTTCAACTTCGAATTATCCAAGTTCTACTGTATAATAAAAATATATTTCAGGTATTTCAGTTTATTATGTATGTCTGAAACAGTAGCGTTATGATTCGGTGGTCAAATAATTGCTTTTCTGCTTGCATTTATTTATAAAAAGTTAATAACAGATGATTTTGAAATTTGTACAATGGGTGCATTTGATGAAGATTTTAGAGAGGAATGCTATTAAATTATTTTATATTAAAAAAAATTTTAAGCCAGTGTTATTAGTTATATATAAGGTGCTTTAAAAAAGCTTTTAAACTGGTGTTTTTAATATATAACAGGCACTTTAAAAAACCTTTAAACCAGTGTTTGTGAGATTTTAAAAACCTTTTTATTTGCAGAGCTGGCAACATTTTAAACTTTTTAATCAGAATTGACACCAGTATTTTTAAATGTAATATGTTATATATTTTTCCGACGATTTATATTGCCGAAAACAGCTATAAAAGTTTTCCGGTATGAAGTCTCCCTTGAAAAATGGGAGACTTGGTACCTATGTATTTGTGATTGGTTGTAATTTTGTAATTTTTTAAGTGAAATTTTTATTATGTTTCTGCTTGTTTTGGATGTATTGTTTCCATCAATTTGCTTATTTTGGACGTGTTCAGTTGTTTCGTTAGATTGCAAAAGAGCTCACTTCATATCGCCAGCAACGGATTACAATTGGGGACTCCCAAAATTAAATTGATATATACTAACTCATTTCTTGTTGTTTTTAGTAAATTGTTGGTAAAAAATTAATAATCCTCTTCATTTGCTAAATTTTATTAAATCTTAATTTCTTACTTCTTTTTATTGACAATAAATATATATTTGCTTTTTATTTCAGACCATAAAATAAATTCTGTATCAGCAGATATTAACGGTGTTGTTAGTAAAATATAGCCACATGAATTCCAATACTCACTGCTTACCAGCATATTGTACCACAGCAAGAAAAAAGACAATTCAAAAACAGGTAATTTTGAGTTTATATTACAGAAAGATGTGTATGATTGAAGATAAAAGGTCTAATCGTACACAAAAGGTGTTGCATCTCTATCTCTAAAATTATCCACCTGAGAGGCAGTGGCGGATCCAAAACTTAACTTTGGGGGGGCTATGATTTTTCAAGATGTAATTCCAGAACAATGAAAAGTTTGCAATTGTACTATTCAATTGGGAATGTCAGTACTCCCCCCCCCCCCTTAAATCTGCCACTGCTGAGAGGCAGTTGTGTTAGTTTTATGTCAATACTAGTTGATGCTTTTGGGTGATTCCATGGAAAAAGGTAGCATGTCACAAAAAAGGATAATATTTCCTCTTTTTCTGCCACCAGCATCATCATTCAGAAATTTTAACGGCATATTTGATGTGATTTTTATGATTGAATAGGATAGCGGATATATTTAGAAAATATTGGTGGACGAAGTACAGGGATGGAACATGGGCGCAGAATTCATACCGGAATCTGTTTAAGAAATTTCTCTACCAATAATATCGTTGATTTAAAAGGTAGAAAATTTTCTTACATTGATAGTGGTATGAATTCTGCGCCCGTGTTCCATCCCTGGAAGTATTATATCTCTATGTGTGACTAACGTTACATTTTTCATGGAATTGCCCTTTATCGTTATCTTCAAGTTGATTTTTCTGAAATACTGCTTTTTAGAGTTGTATCACTTTTCTTTCTAGGATGCAATATCACTAACAATTTTAGAAAATTTTCCATTTAAAATTTTTAACTTTTTTTTTTTTTTTTCACCCAGGGACATGAATAATTCCTAATTCAAGCAAAAATTTTATTTTTAACAAGTCTACAACTAATAATTAAATCTTATGTTATGCATAACTATAAATCTGTGGGTATAATCACACTCTGTGAATTTTAGTATATATCATTATCTGAAAAAAAAAAAGCATATAGCTTTCCAGAACCAATACCTTTATGAATATTGGATGCAATACTAACTACATATTCTGCTGTATGATACCTTTCCTTGCAGATATTATTTTATAAAACTTAGGTAGCTCAGTAACTATATATAATAAATTTAACGATAGATATGTATGTTTCTGCTATTATGCTAGGCATCAGAACAGTTTAAATACAGAAGTATGTTCTATTTTTCTCTGATAAAATATACAACGGAATGTATCCTTAAAAAATTAGTTAAGACAAAGTACATCTCAAGGACAATATGATATATATTATATATAATATATATATATATTATATATAATAAATATATATATATATATATATATATATATATATATATATATATAATTTTGTGTTTTACTTTCAGTCAATGCTACTGACATATCTTAAATAAAAAATAGTTCTTTCAAATAAATTTTAGAAATGGTCATTCACTGTATTGATTGCATTATATTTACTTACATTGAAGCACGACAAATTTATTATTTTTAACAGTGGAAAGTCATTGAAGCTTGTTTTACTAATTTTAATTAAATAATTTCTCCTTATGCATGAAGTTATATTATTTGTAAATGTCTTTGTCTAAAAAAGTTAGTTCTATTTTTGATTGGAGAAAAAATCTTTTAAAAAATTACAATTTCTACACTTTACTTACTCAAATTAACTTAATCCTTAATTATTTATTTTACATGATATAGTAATTTAAATAATTGTTATAACAGAAATTAACTTAGAAACATTATTACCAAAATAACTATTAATAATTAAGTCACAGAAAACTTTTAAAAATTAAATTACTATTTACAATTTAGTAAAACTGAATGGACGACTAGAACGAGGCGGAGTTTCCTTTTGTTTGTGGGGAAAAGCTGTGCTATGATTGGCTATAGTCCTTTATTTGTGGGGTAAATTAAGACTCCTATAGGTTAAATTTCACCATGACATTGAATGACGACATAAGGTCAAGTCGTCAATTGACGCAATCAAATGAAAAGATGATTTAGCAATGTATCTGAATAACATAAGAATTTGAAATTTTAAAATATGTATTAACACCAAAGTGGCTAATCGGACCGTCGGTGCGATTAGTGTACAGGCTTATTCGGACCATCTTTTCAAGGAGAATAAGTTAGCACTGATAAAAGAGTAAAATTTAGAAATCATATAATGTGTCTCATCTCATCCCCGTGCTTGAAAAATTATCTTTTTTACTTTTTTTTGAGTGTGGGACTGGGGTAGAGATTAATTATTTTCACAGATATTTTGTGCTCTAAATGATGTTAAAATTCATCATAAAAGGGCAATAATATAAAATAATTTTTATAAGGCGAAAATGAAAACAATGAAGATTTCAAAAATTGAATAATAAAAATAAAAAATGCAACATGAAAACATATCTTAGTAAAAATATTTTCAATCTTTGAAAAAATCTTCGCAATATGTTTGTTTATGAATATGTATAAATAAATCTGCATATTCAACTACATAGATGTTATTTGTTTTTTTATTTCTTTTCCTTCTTTCCTTTTTTTTTTTAACAATTAAACCGTTCCAATATAATTCGATGCAAACCAAACCCAATTTTCTGTACAAATATATGAACGATTTTTCTGAAAATGACTTTTGTACTTATTTTAGAATGTTTTTTAACAGCAATGTTGAAATAAACATGGATTGTAGATTAATCGCATTATACACTTTCAAAATGTTAAAAGTTTGAATTTGCAGTTGAAACAAGAAAAATAATTAGCATATTACAGAGAAAATTCAAGATCAAACAAGAAAAATCATTATTATGACAAGTGCAACAAGGAAGTGGTCCGAATAGCCTCCACACTAATTTCACCGATGGTCCGAATAGCAATGGCATATTAACACAGGTCTACATAGAGATATATGTATACAGTATTATTATTTTATTAATTTAAATACAGCATTTAAAGATATTTCTATTAAATGCCTTATATTTTTGGTGCATTAAATTTTAATGTTTATTTGATTGAATATATTCATTTATATTATCATTACTTCTTATAAATTTTGAAGATATGATCAAAACAAGCTAATGAGATGTACTTCAATATAGAGTAGAATAAAACGTGTTAAGGATTTTGTGAAAAATAGAAAAAATGTCAAATTTATAACATTCATACAACAGAAATTCAAAAACTATTTTGAAATACCCCATTAAGCTTTTCTATTTAAGAAGTAAACAGCCAAAAATATATTGATCAAAGTTACATGGAAAAAATATCTAAATAATAATAGAAATTAATAACTATTAACTGAATAACCAATAACTACTAACTGAAATGATAATTATTTAACAAAGTAACTTACAAAATTATTCTTAATTTTACGATTCTTCGATTATTTTCAAATTTAAGTATTATATAAACAAATAAATTGTTAAAGAAATGTATATAGTCATTTCAAGTTGTAATGAAAATTTATAACAGAATTGACCCAAAACAGTTTCAGGAGGGTACTGCACATTGCCTGACCTTTGATGAAAAAAATAGCACCCTTCTTATCCCTTAGCCAAAAAACTGTATTATTACTGACCCCCCCCCCCCCCAACCAAAAAAATATAAATAAAATCTTATTCACACAGTAGTAAGATTAGAAGAAAAAATGTTTTAAAAAAATGTTACATTTAAAACATAAATTTCTTAAAGCAATCTTTTTAATTTACTAATATATTCTTGAATTTTAATCTTTTCACATGAAGCATTTTAATGCTTATAGCTTATAAAAGAAAAAGAAAAACTATCTATCGATATATTAGTTATCATTTAATCATTTCAGCATCCTATTCTGATATGGTCAAATTATTACCTATGAGAGGGATGTGGGTCAAAAGAAAAAAATCTTTATGCGATTCCTTTTCTATAAAATATTAATTCATATTTACAAAAATATAAGAGAAAACAGACTTCAAACTGAAGAATAAAGATGAATGAATTATACATAATACTACAGATATATAAATAAATCTTTTAGGAGTGACCCCCACCAACATTCATTTATAGATCAGAAAAAGTAAAAGTGTGGAGATAAAACTGAAAAATATTTATTGTATGCATGCTTATAACTGAATGTTTAGATGGGTGTCTGGATTTTAAATGTTAAATGTGCCCTAAAAAATCTGGAACTGCCCTCAAGAATCTAGTGTCTTTTTTTGTATTACCAGCTCATTCCCCTTTTTCATGCCTGGGGAAAAAACTCTGCAATAAGTATTT
This sequence comes from Salticus scenicus, assembly GCA_963930645.1. Lineage (NCBI taxonomy): Eukaryota > Metazoa > Arthropoda > Arachnida > Araneae > Salticidae > Salticus > Salticus scenicus. The sequence continues at coordinate 216,845,962 of OZ005655.1, read as the reverse complement.
ACAGATTTTTACTTTTATCTATCATCCTTTAAAAGATAAACTACTCTATATCGCTACTTGTAAATAAATGCACCAAAATTAATAAAACTATAAAATTTAATTACAATGCCATGGCTAAACAATTACACAGGAATTTAAAAATAAATCAGTTTACTTACAAACTATGAAAATTTTCAAAGAACTTAATATATCATTTTAATGAAATAAAATATATATATATATAAAATTGGGCAAGTAAATATTGTAAAAATACTCGTCCTAATAATGCAATTTTTACTAATAATTAAGTGGCTTCAACTGGTTAAGTAAACATCACTTGAAGAATGAATGACTACGTAAACAAATAAACGCAATTTAAATTATAAAAATATGAATAATATAAAATGTAACTAATCAATGAAAACAAATTTTTTAAATAATACATTAAAGGAGTTTTATTTTGAAAAAATAATAATAATAAGCTTAATACTCGCTATAATATTTAAGTGGATTTAAAATAAAATCAAGGAATAGTTGAATAGTATATATATATAATTAGTATAAATAATGTTGTAAGTTCAGCATATAAACGAATTACAAGGGTTTTAAATAATAAACATTATAAATATTGTTACAAACATTTTATTATTGTTCTATAAACGCAACATAGAAAAAAAAAATTAAGAAGTGAAACATCAATCAAATCAAAAACTTATCATTTGTATTAAAAATTAAAATAACTACATTACTTAGGTTAGCTGTAATCATTTAATGATCAGAAAACTACAGGTATTTAACATAATATTACTACGAAATTAACATGAAAACACTAACAATTAAATTCAGATAATAATAAACAACTATAGAATGTAAATAAAAGAAAAAATACTTAAAATTTGTTAAAAGAAGCTGACATTTTATTAAACATTTCCTGCTCTCTGTGCTGAATATACCGCACACAATATAGGCCTAATAACAGCAAGCTTAAATTCATAATAAACAAATTATTAAAAAGCGATGCCAGGATGCATGAATTTTACTATGAACTATTTCAAATATATTTATATTTTTATAAAATATGAAGCAGATGATTAAAATAAACATAAACAAACTTATTTGATGCGCACATTTGCGTATATAGAGAATTAATCAAGCATAACCCATAAATGTAATTGTTTAAATAATTCAATACAAATGCATTTAAATTAAATTTTCTTTCATTCTCCTTTCTTTAAGAAAATCCTAAAGAGCAAATGATAGATGTAATCAATATGTATTTGTCATTAGCATGATCGCATTCAGCCCTATTCATTTCATACATGCAGGCTTATTAGCTTTTTAATTAATTGTAAACAAACAAGCTGTCATATCATTTTTCAGTTTTTTTAAACTGATTTTTTATAAAATTTTCATGGCAAGACTTCATAAAAAATAAAGCAACGCTTTAATCAATCAATAAATGATGCTAATATTTTTCTTATTAATTGGTGCCAATATGAGAGCAATTAGTTCAAATGAGTTATTAATGAAATACTGTGAATATATTAGTGTATTTGTTCATAATTGCATCACATGAAAAACAAACATATTTAACTGATTCAATATTCCATATTTTACATGTTTTTCTGATATTCAGATCTTACCATACGTCTGATCTCCGTCAGATAATCAACACATACCGCATAACCGAACAATGATCATAGAAACACGGAACGCCATTTTCAGGGCATCTTTAACATCCTCATTCTACGATCACTGCTGGCGTTGTGCCAGATGATCAGCGTCAGTCTCATCTCAAATCACATAAATAGCAAATAAACAAACTTTGAAATTAATAAATTTATCTGTATGAGAATGAGACTAGTGTTCAAATTTAAACTTACCTAACCCACAATAAAAATCAAACTTTCCACCGAAACACGTTTTTGTATGTTTTTTTTTTAGATGTAATGGCTAACATAGAAACCGTGAATGAAAACCATGACCGAATAAAACGATGATTCTGATTGGTCAAATTGTCTATCAATGTTTTTATTGCAATCAGGTTTAACGCCCTGCTTCTAAATTTCATTTAAGATTTTTAATAATTAAAAGAAACCGCAAAATGCGGACACTCGCAGCAGTTCTTGGACATTCAGGTCTTGGTCTTAACTGTTCATCTCTTCTTTTTTTTTCTTTGTCTATTTTTTTTTTTTTTTTCTTTTTGTCAGAAGTAGAAATTTTACAAAACTTTTATAAGAGAATCAACAACTGATTACCTAATATTTAATCCGGAAAAATATCTTTTGTTGTGAAACAGCTGATAATCAAAGTAAAAGTCTTTCGTCTAAAATGTTAACAAATAGCAAAATATACGCAATAAGTAATTTATTTTAAGTATTATGATGTGTTATACACTTATACATCGTTTTTGTAAATGTTTTACCTTTTTTTTTTTTTTTCATTAGTTCGTAGACATTTTTGTCGAAACATTTCTAACATTTCAAAGTTATTAATATTCAAAATAAACACAAACAAAGGGAGAAAAAATGGGGCGAAAAGAAAAAAAATATTGGAAAATAATAAGTAGAAAAAAAAACTGTGACGGTAAAAAATGAATAAAAGGCCAAAAACAAAGTGGACTTGCTGTGGAAGGATCTTTTAAACTCTGAAATACTCCTAAAAATTTAGAAAAAAGAAAAAAAAAACCTTATGTGTAAAAATTTCAAGCATTCAAATATTCTTTTTCAAAATAACAATTGTTTTAATTGATAAATATAAAGAAACTGTAAAAGCTTTCAACAAAGTATAATTTTTTCTCCATTTCTCATTTCATTCTTTATTTTTAAAAAAGACAAAAAGAAAACAATTTAAAAGAAAAAGAAACAAATTAACATCGATTGCGAGAAAAGAAGATATGTCTTAGTTTATCAAAAATACATTAGAAAATGAAAATGGTTAAGTATAAAGCCTTGATTAACCAATGTAACAAAAAGTACGCTTAGGGCACATGCTAATATTTCTAAGTTGCAGCAATCATTTTACAGAATTTGAAGGTAGTTGTTTGGACGATTTTTAGGTCAATAAAAAAATATATATTTGACATGACGCGAAGTTTTCTGAATTTCTTATTGTTCAAGATCCTTTTGAAAATTTCCTTTTCACGGCACTTTATATCGCTATTAGATAAAATGATATTTCTCTTGTCTTAAACCAAAACAATAACATAATACTCCATCTCAAATGGAGTTTAAAACTTTGGAATCTTAACACTAGAAAGACTAAAAGCAAACAAAATGATTTCTTCGGTCATTAGTTTTACACTGAAAATTGCACACTCCATCTTCCTAGAGTTAGTTCAGGACACCATCGGCAATGGCCAGATTGCATAGCTCTAGTACGACATTAAATCCCATTCGATCTTAATGCAATGCAAGGGGAAAAATAGAACAGTTTAATTTTAAAGAGGTATCAGTTATGCACAGTCAGTCGTAGAGGATAAGGTATTAAGGTGTTATAATCTTGCAAGAGAACAGCCGTAAAACAAACAGAATGTGCCTTGTCTACATCTTGAAATAACCCTGAATAAGATATAAGATAGTAATTTTTGGCATTCGGTTTTTTTTTTTTTTTTTTTTTTCATTTTTAAAGAATTTTTTCCGTCAGACTATAGTGACTGAAAATTTCATTCCGTTGAGATTTATGGGTGACATTGATTTAGCTGGTTTGAATTCTTCCTGAAGCGTGGTTCAAAAACTTCTTGGAAGTGCTAAAGAGACATACTACCAAGAGCAGACGGAAGGTTGGATCTGCTAGGCGAAAAACCGAAAATATTATTTCATTTTTTCTGTTTAAAATAATAAAATAATTTTTAAAATCTTAAATAAGGGAAGCGTTGCTTCTACAGACGCTTCGCCACTGGAAGCCTCTATAATTCACTGAAGCTTATAAAGATGGTTGATGCATAGAATTTGATTAATCAGCATCAGCAGGACCAGATTATAGCACGGGCATACAGGGCACTGGCCCAGGGTCTCAAAGGTCCAGGGTCTAAATTTAGGAAGAATCACCTACAAAAGTTGCAAAATAATAGTATAAACTTTCCTTTGATGTGAGTGAGCACAAAATTAAGGATTTGTTTTATTATAGATTGATAAAAATTGAGGAAATTGAAGGCATGACAGAAGGAAAAGTTTAAAAAAGCATTACAGAACATAAATTGCTTCAAATATATGAAAAGCTCAGATGGGTGCTTTCTCTCTCTCTCTCTCAAAGGGGGACCATTTTAACGAGCTCTGCAGAGGAAGAGGACGAGGAGGGCCTCCAAATAGTATCAGTGCCCCGAAGCATAGTCAGGCCCTGAACATTTCCTACTTTTAGTTTTTTATTTTCCGAAAGTAAGTTTTATCATGATTTTTCACAAGGAAACTTCTTTATTACAAACAAAAGCATACAGTGCAGAGCAGAAATTAAGAAAACAAAGTTATTGGTCTGAAGACCAATAATTTTCACATTTCACTGGTCCATACATACTTTGAAAGGTCCGTTCTTCCATTCTATTATATTTTTAAAAATATTAAAAAAATTCTAAACTGTTTGGTTTACTAAGACTTTGATTGTTTGTAAATTTACTAGTAAAATATAATATTTTTTTGCAAATTAATTAAAAATACAAATGAAGTCTTATAAAAATAAAAAATTAATGCTTTAACCCTCTCACTGTTTTTTTTTTTTTTTTTTTTTTTTTTTTTTTTGTCGAAATGGGTTCAAAAATTGCGTATGTTATTATTATTACTTCTAACATATTTCAAATCTACATATATTTTAGAGTTAAAATATACAAAATATTTTTGTAGAAGAGTTCTTTTTTCAATATAGAATTAGATCCTAAAAAAAGATTGTCGGACAATTGAAATTGAAGAATAATCATACAAAAGCAAAATTTTGAAAATTAATCTTGGTTAAATTATGATTTATTTTATGAAGTACAAAAGTAAAACGTATATGCTAATGAAAATATGCAAAATAATTACAAAACATTTATTAGAACTTAGAAACAAAGCTTGAGGCAAAGTCTTTACCCCTTTGGTAAGCAAGAACTTCACCTATAGGGATTCTTTCCTCTGCAAAATACAGAGGAAGGTCTTTCCTGGTCTTATTTACTGTGCGATATGAGTCTGTTTTTTCGGAAACTAAAATATCAACTAATTGCGGAGACATGTAGTAGTTGTCCATAGTTATTACACAGTAACCTTTGCCAAGAATCTGTCCATCAAGTGCAAAACACTTTCTCTGGAAACGTGGAAACTGGATAATTCGTTAATTTAGGTTATACGCAGTTCTATTACCTGTGTATATCACAAAGTCTGAAATATATCCTGTTTCTGCTTCGCAAAGCACAAAAATACTTCAGGCCAAATCTTGCTCCTTTTTTTTTTTTTTTTTTACGATATACATTTTCCAGCTGAGTCTACCTTTGAAGCGCATCAAACTCTCGTTTTTGCTCAGATTTTTACCTGGTATGTAAAGATTTCGAAATTTGTTTCTTAGATGCTTCATGATGTCATAAATTTTATTTAATTTTGGCCATGCCTTTATCAAGCTCTTCATTATTTCCGAAATGAAGAAACTTCATCAGCAAAATAAATCTATCTTTCTGAATTGTTTGTTGAAAAATTGATATTTGCAATACGTGATGTTTAGACCAATAATATTCTTGTTTTGGCTTTTTTACAATTCCTTGGAGAAACAAAACAGAAAAAAGTAATCCAAGTTCTTTCTCATTCGTATCTATCCATTTTTTCCACCTCGATCTTTCTTCAGGAACTGCCTTATTGATACACTGTTCAGCGTATCTGTTGGTCTCTTGTACTATTATTTGTAACATGAAATCGTAAAAAAAAATAAAAAGTTCAAAATAATGGAGGACAGTTGCATCATTTCCCATAGTAAAAGTTGCTCCGGGATTGCCAAGAAAAGGAAATGAAGCAGGAACTGGTGGAGTATTTTGCACATCAATTTTGCACCACTGTCTAACATTTTGAATAGAAAATGAATCTTCAGATACGTCCCTTTCCGCAGAGAAATCCTAGATATTCATCAGTTTCGCTATAACTGTCTTCAATATAATTGAAATCAGAGTCATAACTGCTATCAGTGTCGGAAATATTGTCAGAAATGTAGGTTATATCAGTCGCGAAACGCTTCCTGTCAGACATCTTTGAGCTTTGAAAAGATCGCGCAAAATGCTGCAAAACATGCTTGTATATTTTGCCGAAATATGGACAACTAACGCCATTTGTTAACCCAGATCTGAATAAACAATTAAACATCACAGAAAAGCCGAAATGAAACCATGAAGTGACATCCCCTGCAGGGACTTTTGGCTATTTTTCAAAAATTTTCTTCATCCCTTGATTTCTTCAGAATCGACTCCAGTTACCCAATACAAAAATTTCAAAGTGTCTCAACACACACGCACAAAAAAAAAAAAAAAAAAAAAAAAAAGAAAGAAAAAAAAAGACAGCGCTTTCACTAAACGAAGAGGTTATATATATATATTATATATATATTACCAAGCCGAGAGATTATATATATGCAAGAGATCCGGCCCCTTGAATTCAGAAATTTTGTCTTGGATGTAAATGCAAGACTTCATACAGCTAGGAACACAGCAGAAGATATTCGTTGCCTGGTATTAGAAAGCCTCCTTGTAGGGATTGGATCGCTCAGTCACAGACTCATCTTCAAAAACACTTTCATAAGTTGTGAACGATTTTGTGTATTCTTTAAAACATATCTACTGACGAAGACGACATATTTCATAATTTAAGATTGATAATTTTATCAAATTAATTAGAATTTTGTGGATAAAAACATATTTTATAACCTTTATTGCTTTATTACAGTTTCTTTGAAAACCATTTCCAGTCTACTCTAGGACTAGCTGAGTGCTCTGGAAAGACAAAGAAAGTAAAGTAGAGAAATGTACATAGGTATACGTATGTCGACAATGCGTTCTTTTAAAAATCAAATTAACCTTGACCCTTGACGATTGCTCTAAATTACTGACAAAGATTCTAGTTTTATACATACATACACACATACACACACACACACACATATATATATATATATATATATACATTACATATACTGTCTGAAGGGTGCCATGGGGGTAAGAGCAACTTAAGCCCCCTAGATTTTGGTGCAGTCAAACTTTTTTCAATATAAACCAATTGGAAGATATGAAAATTTTAATTTTATCTATCTTATAAATACAAAGCATAGTAAAACCTACTTAGACATGATAAGAAAGCACCGGAAGAAATTTTCGTTTTAGATGGGTTTTCGTCTTAACGGATATAGTAATTGTTGGAAATTCGTTTTGTCATAACCATGATTTGATTCCCTTGAAAGCTAATCTGTTTTAGACAAGTTTTGTTTTCATTTTTATAAATTTTCAATTGATCCTTTCGAATAATTTTCATACAAAGAGGGAAAGCATGAGATCGGGGATAAATTTCTTTTCAGACAGATTTTTATCTTAGCAAGTATAATGGGTATAATAGTATTATTCTTTTCCTACGATACTATAAAATTTTTCTGCATAAACAAGAATCAGCAAGGATGAAAAATACAGGCAAAAAATTTCAAAAGCCGTTTGTTTTCATTGCGCGTCCCAATAAATGAACCTAGTGCTAAATGATTTTAATCAAGTGCCAGAAATAAGAAAAACAGTAGGAACAATAAAACAAAGGATAAGAATTTTTAGAAAGAGCACATTTAGGAAAAAAAAAAAAAAAAAGAAACATTCCTGATCTATGAGAACTGAAGAGATAAGAAAAGTACATGCCTATACAACATTTTTCTAGTATTTTGCCATTGAAAGAAACTCTCCACAGTTTTTCTCTGGACAATAAACTACACGGAAAAACATAAGAGTAGGATTCGTCATAGACATATTTTTGTATTTTAGTAAACTAAATATTTACTATCCCCCTCCCCCGCCACCTTTAAAATTAATCTTATCGGTGCCCTTGTACTGTATAGATTATAATTCGATAAAATATAATTTCAAATGTAGGAGAATTATAATAATGCAACATGCAACAAACTATGCTTCCTAAAATATGCCGTTTATTATACAGTGTGATTCAGAATAACTGTAATATAAATTATTTTAAAAATCAAGCTTATTACAAAATTTCAAAAAGTAGATTATTTTCTGAAAGAGTACATATTATAGTTTAGATAGTGTGATTTCAATTTGAATAGTTCCAGTTTTTGTAGAATCACGGCTGGCAAGCATAGCATCTTGCGGCATTTCGTTCCCAGTTTTTATAATCTTCGTTTAAATTTACCAATTGTTAATCCTTGAATATTCCTTATTTTATTCAGCATATAGTCCCATACAAAAAAAAAATCAAGAGGATTGAGATCTGGCGAAGCTGCAGGTCATTTCATTTTTTATAAGAGATAAAATCAGGCAAATGTGGTCGGAATGAGCAAATGAGTTCATTTTGGTTGGTGTGAGAGTTTTAAAACCTGTTTAAAGCAGGTTTTTTTTTTTTAGATACAACCTTGATGAATTACGAAGAAAATGGTCCTCCAAAACATCTGATATAGCAATTTCTGTAAATTTTCACTCCTTGACCAATGAAAAGGAAAGGAATTTTTCCTTTTGGTGTGTGGAAAAACACACCAAACATTAACTTTTGACATATTTTCGAAACTTTGGCCGTTATTATTTCTTTGGGCAGAGTATCTTTTAAGAGTTTTTCACTGGATAGCACTAACTAAGACTATGAGCTAAAGTTATTACACATCACACACACGTATACATACATTTGTCAAATTTAACTCTTTTCACGTAACATCTAAATACTATTTTTAAACAGTTTATATGTATCAGTCAGTCCAGTAGGAAGGAATAAGTATTATATGCGATGCGTATTATAAATATTATAATATCTTTAAGTATATATATCCCCATATCTATCTATAAGTATAGATATGGGGAACTTAGGTATTCGTGAAAAATTTCAACCACGATTTTTTGATTTTTTAGTTCCCCATCGTGATATAGGTATGGGGAACTTAGGTAATCGTGAAAATTTTCGACCTCGTCACAGACAAGTCAGATCAGTTTTAAAATATTACTTTCGACACGGGAAAGAACTCTATTCATATTTAACATTTGAATTAAAAAACTTCGTAAGTTATTAGAAATTTACGAATTTCTTAGTATGGGAGAATAAGGTAAAATTCCACTTAAACGTGTATTAACTGGGGAAAAAAAATTTCTGTAAAAATGTCAAACCAGTTTTAAAATATCGGTTTTGATGCAGGAATGAACATTAACTATAAACATGCTTCTTTGAAAATTTCGCAAGTTATTAGAAATTTACGAATTTCTTAACATGGCAGAGTAGAGCAAAATTTCCCATAAACGTCAATTTTGAGGTATATTTTCATCGTAAAGATGTCAGACCACTTTTAAAATATTATTTAGGATACTGGCATGAATATCATTAACTATGAATTATCCAATATAAAAATTTCGTAAGTTATTGGAAACTTGCGAATTTCTTAACATTGCAGAATAGGGCAAAATTTCAAACAAACGGCAATCTTGAGGGATATGTTCATTGTAAAGATGTCAAACCACTTTTGATATATTATTTAGGATACTGACATAATATCATAGACCAAGAATTTTCCAGGTTAAAAAATTCGTAAGTTATTTGGAATTTACGATTTACTTAACATGGCCGAATAGCGCAAAATTGAGCATAAAACGTCAATTTTGAGGATCGTAAATGTATCAGACAACTTCAAATAACATTTATGATACGTGTTTGAACATGGTTGACTACAAATATTCTAATAGGAAAATTTCGTAAGTTGTTCGTAATTTCAGATTTTATCAGCATAGCAAAATTGAAAATTTTCCATATAAATATGCATTTTGAGGACTATTGCGTTGGAAATAGTAGCACGAAAACTAAATTATGAAATTGACTCTAATAAAATAAATTAATAGATTAGAATAAGATAAATATAACGGAGTGAACGGTGGATAGCCTATCAGGCGGGGATTTCATTCTGTCACCGTGTCAAACGTTTGGCCAAATTCCTTTCTCTTAACATGATTATAATGTCTTGCTCTAGAAATTTATGAGAATATATATATAATGGGGAACCGAGCAGAATCCACCTATGCCAACTAGTTTTATCCATTTTGTAGCATGGGGAATCCGAAAATAATAAAACTAATATGGTATTCGTCTGTACGGTGTCTGCTAGTGTGTTTGTTGTTAGTCTGTGTACACGATATCTCCAGAACAAAGGATCGCAGTGAGGTCGGACCAGTTCTAAAATATTACTTTTGACACTGGCAAGAAACTTATCGTTTCGCAACATTTTAATTAAAAAATTTCATATGTTATTCGAAATTTACAATTTTCTTAATATGTGAGATTAGGCCAAATTTTCGCTTCAACGTACATTAAAAGGAATAGCTTTAATGAAAAGATGTCAGACCAGCTTTAAAATATCATTTTTTATAATAGCAATAACATAATTAACGATGAAATTTCAACTCTGATAGCTTCGTAAGATATTTGAAATTTACAAATTTCTTAACATGGCAGAACACGGCAAAATTTCGCATTAGCGTCCAATTTGAGGGAGATTTTCAAAATAAATGTTTCATACCACTTTGAAAATATCATTTAGGATACTGGATTGAACATCTTTGACTACAAATATTCTAATTTAAAAATTTTGTAATTTATTCGAAATTTAAGATTTCTTCAACAATGCAGGTTAGAGCATTTGCATTGATCACACAGGTCGACATGTAAAATTTTGATTTTATAATTTTGGCTGATTTTTATGTTTTTTGGTGTGCTGAAACAGAAAAGGAAGCCAGTTTTTCTCTATCACGTATAGATTTTTGTCAATACAGGGTGCCTGCCCGTACAATTTCTTCCATTACTCTTCCACCAATATAATTATATAGTAAGATTTATAGTATGTTTCCATGATTAATTAATCACAGATGCCTATTGTTGTAATTGTGAAACACTACTGCGACTTAAAGCCATATCAACCAACCAACCAACCGATTGTTATGGTGGTATATGTAAGAAATCGTGTCGGTAAACGCCATGTATTGGCAAAAATCTATACGTAATAGAGAAAAATGGGCTGCATTTTCGGTTTCAGCATATCAAAAAACATAAAGATCAGCTGAAATCATCAAATCAAATTTTGTCAACTTCATTTTTGTCGGTCTGTGTTATGGGGATTACTGCTTTTGAAATAGTATGTAATTATATGAAAACTAAACTACGAAATTGATCACAATGAAATAAGTCAATTAGGATAAGTTAAATATATCGAACTGAGTGGTGGGATATTTCTACCTGTCAACATGTCGAGGGATTGATGAAATTAATTTCTCTTAACATGGATACAGTATGTCCTGTGTTCTGTATTAGAAATTTATGAGTAATATATGATGGAGATCGTTGCATGCAATGCTGCTGTACCTGAGCAGAGTTCACCTATGCCAATTAGTTCTCTAGTAATTATTTACAAAATACATAAAGAAAACTAGTTGACGTTCGTAATTCCCCATTACACATTTGTATTATGTTCATAAATTTTAAAATATAGGCAAAAATGTTTTTAAGCAAAATTTTCGTTTTTCTGGTATTGATAAGTACTAACTCAAAAATAACCATGCGAAAAAATTACGTACTCGGCGGTAAATTTCTTTCTAATAATAATAATAATACTCAGTTATTATCGCTATTCTAAACAAAAGTGTTAAGTTTTATAATAATTCGTAAAAAATATTCTTAAATTTGACAATTTAGGCAAAATTTTGATTTTCAATTAAAATTTTTAATGCATGATTTTTAATACATTTTTCAAAAATTTTAATACATGAGATGGCAAAATAATTAAATGTTAACGAAATATTGATGAAATTGTTTTTAGCGAGATTTTCTTTTCTTTTTTTTGACTATTTAAACAGGATTGTGGTTGTGGCTGGGTTTTACGTCGCACTAATGCTGCGCAGATGGGCGACGGTCTGGGACACACCCCTAGAGGTGGTCCGGAGACATACCATCACAATTTTGATCCTCCACGGAAGGGATGGCTCTCCCGCTTCGGTGACCCCCAGAGGTATAATTTTTGATGGGAACATGGAGGACTTTGTGGCCACGACAGATTTTACGTGCACCAGCCACCATTAGTGTACACGACGGTCTTTGGCCGGCTCGAGTACCGAACTCGCAATCTTCCGATTACGAGGCCGGCGCTCTACCGACTGGGCTACCGAGGCCCCTATTTAAACAGGAAGTTTGGTTTTAGGCGGCCACGTTGCTCATCCAAGCGAAATGACCGCAAATTAAAAAGCCAGATGTTTAAGAAATCTAATTGTATGATGTTCGGAATTTAGAAAAGCTGAAAAAAAAAAAAAAAAAGTGTACAGGAAAATACTTTCTTCAAAAGCAGTGCAGAAACAGTTAAACAAAGCAGGTTAAAAACCTGAAGATCTGAAAAAAAAAACAATAATAATATATATATATATTAAAGAAAAGAATTAAAAAAACAAAAACAAGTCTTCAGTTGACCAAAAATTAAAAAATATATCCACTAATTATTGGGTTGAACTGGTTTTTTTTTGATAAGTCAAGTTTAATTTATTTCGAACTGGTGAAAAATTCTAGTAGGACGAGGAAAATTTGACTGACTTAATGAAAATTTCACTCTTAGATCAGTAACACATTCTCCGTATATTATGGTACGAAGGTGCATAACTTTTCAAGGAGTCAGGCAAATTTTCATGCTCAAGGAATCAATTAATCGAAATAAAGCATGGTTATTATAAAAGTGGCGCCTGACCGACTATTTTGGAGATATCTCAAATTTTCCGCAAACAGCCTTTCAAGATGATAATGCAGCTTGCTATACGGCATCTGTGGTACGTTTACTCGATACAGATTGTTTAAATTACCTGTCCATTCCCATGAACATCTATAATTCTGTATGTAATTACATTTTTTTTTTTTTTCACTTTAAGTTAAATCCCACAAAGAATAGTCTACAATTTCTTCTTTATCAGACCTGGAAATAGTCCTGATCTCAATCCTTTTGAAAATGTTTAGTCTATAAAAAGTCCGGGGAGAGGGGAGAGGATTCGAAATTTGTAGTCTACAAATCTGCAAGAACTAGGTAGAATTATTTGTGATATTTGGCACAGTGAAATTTCTGAGATTTATATTAAAACACTATATAATACTATGTTATTTCGCATTAAAGCAATAATTGCAAATAAAGGTGGAATTAATCCAATGCAGAATACATATTACGTTTAAAAAAAAAGTTTTATGTAGATTTTTATTAAATACTTCGTAGAGTGTAATAAAACGAATTACTAAATGTAAAATGTACATAAGTATCATTTCCTGTCTTTGATATTACGCAAAAATAGCAGTTTCATTTGTTTCAACCAATAGTTTTGAAGTTATTACAAATAAAACAGGTATAAGTCAGTTTTTCTGCAGTGCAGTTTTTTTATTTTTTATTTATTTATTTATTTTTATTTTATTTTATTTTATTTTGTCCCTTAGTGCATCTAATTGTAGGCGAAAATTTATGGTTATCCTAAATATCAAAAGATTCTATATACAAATCAGGGTCCTGCATTGAGTTGGATACCCGTGGATCTCTTAGCGGGGCAGATTTGCATTAATTTTTGACCCGCGAGTCTATCCGCAACACATTTTATTATTAATATTTATATATTTTTTCATAAAGATTTTTTTCTTTTGTTATTTTATGAATCTAATCTGGTTATAGAGATTGGATTATATTCTCTTTCTGCAAAGTAAAAAGTAGCATGGACTAAAACATGAGTTTATTACAATTACATAAATATTGATACTTAACACTTAAAACTTTATATATGAAAATTATTTGCCTTCCATTGTATATTTGCTTCCTTATTTTATTTTATTTATTTACTAGCAGGCTACGCCCGCTTCGCTGGTCATTCTATTTACATGAATTTTCAAAAGGTTAGAATCCCTATTTATTTTTTATATCACATTATAAATAAAAACTAAAAAAAAAAATAAAAAAAAAAAACATTGAAATCGCTCTAAACCTCGTTTCCGGTACCCGCTGCCTACAGCATCTCCTTTTCCGCCGGCGCTGCACCGGATCCAGGTTCCCACGCCTACAGGAAGGTCTTTCTCGGGCACTTCAATCTGGATATTCACCGACGACAGGTTGATCTGCTATTATTTAAGAGCCACGCTTTTAAAGATGACTGTATTTCAGCATTTATTAAATATTTTAGTTTTTCAAGCTTGTTTTTTATAGCCCTCGCTCTTTACTTTAAATTACCACATGATTCCGACCAATATAATAAATAAAAGAAAAAGTAGATTTTCTTTTAAAAGAAATTAAATAAATTTTAAATTAAACTTAAATTCTAATAAGTTTAATCCTTTCTACTATATACTATCATTTTTTCCGATAAATACTATAAATAAAAAAAATAAAAAAAGATTTCCCTTTCCTAGGAATTAATTTAAAAAATTAAAATTAAAAAGTTGTCATACTATGAAAATTATACGTTATATATCATAACTGTTATAAATAAGTTTTTAAGTTAAAATTTATTATACTTAATATTTCTTACTGCATTAGTGTTTGATTTTCAATAAATATAATAAATTAAAAAAGAAAAGAAAAATATTTCACCTTTAAGTGAATGAATTAAACTAGAGAATCTGCAGATCAGGAGCCTCAACCTCCTATTTTCATCACTCATTATTCAACAGATTATTGATTATTTTTATTTATTCCACATTATATATATCATCATCATCATCATCATCAATTTCAGTATTAATTAATTCACTGCAGGATGAAGGCCTCTTCTCGGTGATTCCAATCTGCCTTGTTTTCTGCAATTCTTCTCCATTCTTCTCTTCCAAACTTCACAATTTTATTTCTCCAACGAAACACTGATCTCTTTCTCGGTCTTTTGTTATATCTCGGTATCCAAAATGGGACTTTGGTGGTCCATCTATCAACATTTTTTCTGGAAAAATGCTCAGTCATTTTAACTTAATTCTAGAAATAATATCAGTAACATTGATTTGTTCTCTAATCCAAGTGTTTCACTTTCTGCCTCTTCGGGTGAACGCCAACATACATCTCTCCCTGATTTTCTCTTTCTCTCTCTCTCTCTATATATATATATATATATATATACATACATATATATATATATATATATATAACTAACCAAATTCCAAATAACTTACGAATTTTTAAATTGGAAAAATCATAGTCTATAATATTCATGCCAGTATCCTAAATAATATTTCGAAAGTGGTTTGACATCTTTACGATGAAAATATCCCTCAAGACTGACGTTTATGTGAAATTTTGCTCTATTCTGCCATGTTAATTCGTAAATTTCCAATGACTTACAAAATTTTTATATTTAAAATTCATAGTCATTAATATTCATGCCAGTGTTCTAAATAATATTTTAAAAGTAGTCTGACATCTTTACTATGAAAACTAGTTGGCATAGGTGGACTCTGCTCAGTTCCCCATCATATTTATGTTCTCATAAATTTCTAGTTTGAGAGATATAATCATGTTAAAAGAAATGAATTTGACAAAAGCTTGATACAGTGACAGAATGAAAACCCCGCCTAATAGGCTATCCATCATTCACTTCGATATATTTATCTTATTCTAATCTATTAATTTATTTTATCAGGGTCAATTGCGTTGTTTAGTTTTCATGCTACTATTTCCAATGCAATAATCCTCAAAATTCATATTTATATGAAAAATTTACAATTTCGCTATGTTGGTAAAATCGTAAATTACGAATAATTTACGAAATTTTCCTATTAGAATATTTGTATTCAATCATGTTCAAACAAATATCATAAATGTAATTTTGAAGTTGTCTAATGTATTTATGAGCCTCAAAATGAAAGTTTATGCTCAATTTTACCTTATTCTGGCATGTTAAGTAAATCGTAAATTCCAAATAACTTACGAATTTTTTTAAATTGGAAAAATCATAGTCTATGATATTCATGCCAGTATCCTAAATAACATTTCGAAAGTGGTTTGACATTTTTACGATGAAAATATCCCTAAAGATTGACGTTTATGTGAAATTTTGCTCTATGCTGCCATGTTAAGAAATTCGTAAATTTCCAATAACTTACGAAATTTTTATATTGGAAAATTCATAGTCATTAATATTCATACCAGTGTCCTAAATAATATTTCAAAAGTAGTCTAACATCTTTACGATGAAAATATCTCTCAAAATTGACGTTTATGTGAAATTTTGCTCTATTCTGCCATGTTAAAAAATTCGTAAATTTCCAATAACTTACGAAATTTTTATATTGGAAATTCATAGTCATTAGTATTCTACCAGTGTCCTAAATAATATTTCAAAAGTAGCATCTTTACGATGAAAATGTCTCTCAAAATTGACGTTTATGTGAAATTTTGCCCTATACTGCCATGTTAAGGAATTCGTAAATTCCCAATAACTTGTGAAATTTTCAAAGTAGCATATTTATAGTTACTGATGTTCATTCCGGCATCAAAACTGATATTTTAAAACTGGTCTGACATTTTTATAGTAAAAAGTTTCCATTTAATGCACGTTTAAGTGAATTTGTGTCCTATTCTCCCATGTTAAGAAAATTGTAAATTTCTAATAACTTACGAAGTTTTTTAATTCGAACGTTGCAAATGAATAGGATTCTTGCCAGTATCGAAAGTAATATTTTAAAACTGATTTGACCTCTCTGTGATCATTTGTTCGTGAGATATCGTGTAAACAGACTAACACACTAACGGACTAACACACTAACAGACACCCTACAGACAGACACCATACAAATTTTGTCATTTTCGGATTCCTCACACCTGAAAACGTATAAAAAAGTCAAAAAACCGAGGTCGAAATTTTTCACGATTACCTAAGTTCCCCATACCTATAGTATGATGGGGAACTAAAAATAAATAAATAAATAAAATAAAATAACGCATGATGAAATATATCGTATATGGGTGCGTACGAATGGGAAAATATTTTAGTTAAAAATATGCAAATGTAATTCTGAACGATTAGTCCAAATATTTGAAAATCGCGTAAGTAATACGAGGGTTGCTATTTATATTTCTGGCCTTGGCAACAGTAAGTGTTGCTAGGCGACCGCAGACGATTTTAATCGAAAGTTTGATATTTTTAAACGTAAATTCAGTAGACGATTTACCATTATAGCTTTATTTGTGTTGTTGACAGTAAATTGAAAAGTTCTTCTCTTTCAAAAAATGGAATTGAATCGTGAAAATTTTCGTGCGATTATTTTTCATAACTTTCGACGTGGATTGTCAAGACAAGAGTGCTTCGATGAACTTAATTCTTTATACAGCGATAAAGCGCCATCCTACAGCACTGTAAAAAATTGGTATAACGAATTTAATCGTGGTCGATGTTCGATCCAGGACGAATCCCGTGCAGGTCGTCCAAAATCCGTTGTTGTGCCAGAAAAGATCGATGCTGTGCATGAACTGATAAAGCAAGATCGTCATGTGACATACCGTGAGATTGAGGCGTCTTTGGACATTAGTATGACTAGCATCAATAAAATATTGCATGAACATTTGAGCGTAAAAAAAATTTGTTCGCGTTGGATCCAGCATAATCTGACAAACGCTCAAAAAAGGCTCGTGTCGATTGGTGCAAGGAAATGTTGGAAAATTACGTTCAAGGTACATCAAAGGCTGTGTATAACATCTACACAGGTGACGAATCATGGATCTATGCATATGAGCCGGAAACAAAACAGCAATCAACTGTATGGGTCTTCCGAAGGCGAGGCAAACCCAACAAAAGTTGTTCGAGGAAGAAGCACATCGAAACAAATGATTGCCTGTTTCTTCGGCATTAACGGTCCTGTGGCAACAGTGGCGTTAGAGCAACGCAGGACGGTCAATTCTGAATGGTACACGACCATTTGTTTGCCAGAAGTCATCGGAGAAATTCGAAAAAAGCAGAAGAACAGGCGAATCATTCTTCATCATGACAATGCGAGCTCTCACACATCGACTCAAACAAATGCATTTCTGACTGAGCGAAAGATCGAACTGATGGGTCATCCGCCGTACAGCCCTGATTTGGCACCCAATGACTTCTTCTTATTCCCACACATCAAAAATAAATTACGTGGACAACGATTTTCGACCCCCGAAGAAGCGGTTGATGCATTCAAAACGCATGTTTTGGAGTTACCTCAATCGGACTGGAAAAAGTGCTTTGAAAATTGGTTCAAACGCATGCAAAAGTGTATTGATCATCATGGAGAATATTTTGAAAAACAATAAAACCAATTTCGATCCTACATATTTGTTTTTTCATTATTAGGCCAGAAATATAAATAGCAACCCTCGTATAAGGCCATTTCTTGTAATTTTTGTTTAACGGTTTTTTTTCCCGATATTTTTGTGTTTTACAACTTTGAATTCAAAGTGAAGATTTTAATTTTTATATCAAGTAAATTTATGGATTTGTCATTTACTATTTTGGGACTAAGTGATACGAAGTTTTATAAAATATTTACTTTAGACAAATGGGAATTCAATAAAGTGATTTAAAATATAATTACTGCTAAAAAATACATTACTATTTTCCTTAAGAAAAATAAGAATAAACATTAATTATAGGGCCTAAGCACACATATTTTCTATAGAAAATATGAGTTTAAGCATCTCAGTAATGTACGCTTATTTCATTTTGTTGAATGCAGAGAAACGACGTTAAAATTCGTTAGAACAAAATTCACCCCATAGGCCGTAATAATAAGAAAATTTTTGGTGTGCCCTGTACACGATCCGTAAATAATCTAGGCATAAAAAAAATATACAGCTTTTTCTATACAGAGCCTGAACGTGCGTACCAATTTTCAAGTTAGCAAGGCATTTCTGCGGCCGCTATTGCGGTTTTTATACGATTTCTGTCCATAGGCCATAATGATAAGACAAACTCGAGTGTGTCTCTGTACACGAAATACAAATAGAATACACACCCAAAACTATGCAGCTAATTCCGTGTGGCTCATGAATATGTCTACCATTCATGGATATTCAAGTTACATATTCATGAATATTCATGAATCAGTCAATAGAATGATTTGTGTGGCACCACATGTTTGTCTCCACATGACGTCTCCATTGACGTTTCGGCAAAAATAAATAGTATGATAGCCGTTGCTAAGATATACAGACGATTGAAATGAAAGAATAGATTTTAGAAAAATTAAACAAAAAAGCCAATGTTTAAAACTGAAAAAGAAAAAAAAAATCAATTAAAAAAATTTAAATTCGAGCAAAAATCTCGATGAGGTGCATACTTGCAGGGTTCCATGTACCCAACTGCCAAGTTTTGTAGCTCTGCGATCAGAAGAGTTAGCACCACAGCGCAGACACACACTCACACACAAATGCTTCTCTTTATTTATTTACTAGCAGGCTACGCCCGCTTCGCTGGTCACTATATTTAAATGCATTTTCGAAAGAATTGAATTAATATATACATATTTTTTTATACCACATTATAGACAAAAACGACAAAAACTATTAAAAAAAAAAAAAATACTGAAATTGCTCCAAACCTCGCTTCGGGTACCCGCTGTCCACTACAGCTCTTTTGCCGCCCGCACTGCATCAGGTCTAGGTTTCCCATGCCTGCAGAAAGATCTTTCACGGGCACTTCAATCTGGATATTTATCGACGACGGGGGGGGGGGGGGGGGGGATGGATCTGCTACTATTTAAGAACTACGATTTTAAAGATTACTGCATCTCAGCATCTATAAATATTTTAGTTTTGAACTGTGTATATTATAGCCCATGCTATTTACCCTATATTACGATTTGATTACGACCAATGTAATAAAATAAAATAAAAAGTAGATTAATATATATATATATATATATATATATATATATATAAGCAAATAAATTTAATAAATTTAATCCTTTTTACTATGTATATACTACCATTTTTCCCGATAAATACTGTGAATAAAAAATAATAATAAATAAAAGTTTTTTCTTTTAAAGGAATTAATTAAAAAATGAAAAATAAGAAGTTGTTCTACTATAAAAAATTAAACATAACTGTTATAAATACGTTTTTAAATTTAAAACTAATTATACTTAATCTTTTCAACTGCATTACGATTTTATTTTCAATAAATATAACACACTAGTTGGCATAGGTGGACTCTGCTCAGTTCCCCATCATATTTATGTTCTCATAAATTTCTAGTTTGAGAGATATAATGATGTTAAAAGAAATGAATTTGACAAAAGCTTGATACAGTGACAGAATGAAAACCCCGCCTAATAGGCTATGCACCGTTCACTTCGATACATTTATCTTATTCTAATCTATTAATTTATTTTATCAGGGTCAATTCCGTTGTTTAGTTTTCATGCTACTATTTCCAATGCAATAATCCTCAAAATTCATATTTATATGAAAAATTTAAAATTTCGCTATGTTGGTAAAATCGTAAATTACGAATAATTTACGAAATATTCCTATTAGAATATTTGTATTCAATCATATTCAAACAAATATCATAAATGTAATTTTGAAGTTGTCTAATGTATTTACGAGCCTCAAAATGAAAGTTTATGCTCAAATTTACCTTATTCTGGCATGTTAAGTAAATCGTAAATTCCAAATAACTTACGAATTTTTTTAAATTGGAAAAATCATAGTCTATGATATTCATGACAGTATCCTAAATAATATTTCGAAAGTGGTTTGACATCTTTACGATGAAAATATCCCTCAAGATTGACGTTTATGTGAAATTTTGCTCTATGCTGCCATGTTAAGAAATTCGTAAATTTCCAATAACTTACGAAATTTTTACATTGGAAAATTCATAGTCATTAATATTCATACCAGTGTCCTAAATAATATTTCAAAAGTAGTCTGACATCTTTACCATGAAAATATCTCTGAAAATTGACGTTTATGTGAAATTTTGCCCTATACTGCCATGTTAAGGAATTCGTAAATTTCCAATAACTTGCGAAATTTTCAAAGTAGCATATTTAAAGTTACTGATGTTCCTTCCGGCATCAAAACTGATATTTTAAAACTGGTCTGACATTTTTACAGTAAAAAGTTTCCATTTAATGCACGTTTAAGTGAATTTTTGTCCTATTCTCCCACGTTAAGAAAATCGTAAATTTCTAATAACTTACGAAGTTTTTAAATTCGAATGTTGCAAATAAATAGGGTTCTTGCCAGTGTCGAAAGTAATATTTTAAAACTGATCTGACCTCTCTGCGACAATTTGTTCTTGAGATATCGTGTACACAGACTAACAAACTAACGGACTTACACACTAATCTATTAATTTATTTTATCAGGGTCAATTCCGTTGTTTAGTTTTCATGCTACTATTTCCAATGCAATAATCCTCAAAATTCATATTTATATGAAAAATTTAAAATTTCGCTATGTTGGTAAAATCGTAAATTACGAATAATTTACGAAATATTCCTATTAGAATATTTGTATTCAATCATGTTCAAACAAATATCATAAATGTAATTTTGAAGTTGTCTAATGTATTTACGAGCCTCAAAATGAAAGTTTATGCTCAAATTTACCTTATTCTGGCATGTTAAGTAAATCGTAAATTCCAAATAACTTACGAATTTTTTTAAATTGGAAAAATCATAGTCTATGATATTCATGACAGTATCCTAAATAATATTTCGAAAGTGGTTTGACATCTTTACGATGAAAATATCCATTTAATGCACGTTTAAGTGAATTTTTGTCCTATTCTCCCACGTTAAGAAAATCGTAAATTTCTAATAACTTACGAAGTTTTTAAATTCGAATGTTGCAAATAAATAGGGTTCTTGCCAGTGTCGAAAGTAATATTTTAAAACTGATCTGACCTCTCTGCGACAATTTGTTCTTGAGATATCGTGTACACAGACTAACAAACTAACGGACTTACACACTAATCTATTAATTTATTTTATCAGGGTCAATTCCGTTGTTTAGTTTTCATGCTACTATTTCCAATGCAATAATCCTCAAAATTCATATTTATATGAAAAATTTAAAATTTCGCTATGTTGGTAAAATCGTAAATTACGAATAATTTACGAAATATTCCTATTAGAATATTTGTATTCAATCATGTTCAAACAAATATCATAAATGTAATTTTGAAGTTGTCTAATGTATTTACGAGCCTCAAAATGAAAGTTTATGCTCAAATTTACCTTATTCTGGCATGTTAAGTAAATCGTAAATTCCAAATAACTTACGAATTTTTTTAAATTGGAAAAATCATAGTCTATGATATTCATGACAGTATCCTAAATAATATTTCGAAAGTGGTTTGACATCTTTACGATGAAAATATCCCTCAAGATTGACGTTTATGTGAAATTTTGCTCTATGCTGCCATGTTAAGAAATTCGTAAATTTCCAATAACTTACGAAATTTTTACATTGGAAAATTCATAGTCATTAATATTCATACCAGTGTCCTAAATAATATTTCAAAAGTAGTCTGACATCTTTACCATGAAAATATCTCTGAAAATTGACGTTTATGTGAAATTTTGCCCTATACTGCCATGTTAAGGAATTCGTAAATTTCCAATAACTTGCGAAATTTTCAAAGTAGCATATTTAAAGTTACTGATGTTCCTTCCGGCATCAAAACTGATATTTTAAAACTGGTCTGACATTTTTACAGTAAAAAGTTTCCATTTAATGCACGTTTAAGTGAATTTTTGTCCTATTCTCCCACGTTAAGAAAATCGTAAATTTCTAATAACTTACGAAGTTTTTAAATTCGAATGTTGCAAATAAATAGGGTTCTTGCCAGTGTCGAAAGTAATATTTTAAAACTGATCTGACCTCTCTGCGACAATTTGTTCTTGAGATATCGTGTACACAGACTAACAAACTAACGGACTTACACACTAACAGACTAACAGACACCCTACAGACAGACACCATAGAAATTTTGTCATTTTCGGATTCCTCACACCTGAAAACGTGTAAAAAAGTTAAAAAACCGAGGTCGAAAATTTTCACGATTACCTAAGTTCCCCATACCTATAGTATGATGGGGAACTAATAAATAATTAAAAAAAAGAAATTCGCCTTCAAATGACTGTATTAAATAAAAATAAGTTGCGTAATACCCGTTGCTATGATACTCAGACGATTGAAGCAAAAGAATAAATCCATGAAAAATGAAACAAAGAAGCTAATATTTAAAATCGGAAAAACATTAATTTAAAAAATTCAAATTCGAAATTCGAAAAAATCTCGATGAGGTGCACACCTGCAGGGTCCCAGGTACCTATATGCCAAATTTGGAAGCTCTGGATCAGTAGTGTGAGCACCAGAGCGCAGACAGATACACACACACAGACACACACACATACACTTTTCTTTGTTTATATAGATTTATTTTTATGATACTGTCAAATTATTAGGAAATTAAAAATGCATTATTTATCAATTCTTCAAATCTGGTTTCATTTAAAAAAATCTGTACTTCTTAATTCTATCAAATCACTACAGGATGACTTTGTGATCACTTATGTTGACAAATCACCTAATGATTATGCCATTATTTGTAAATCCTACTATCTCTCTATTTTAAACTCTTCTGTCACTAATAGTAACATCTTCAGTTTAACTAATAATAACATTATTATTAATAACCGAAAAATACATAATTACTATAAACTACTTCAACTTCCTTTCAATAACTTTAATTATCCTTATATAGTTCTCATACCTAAGTTTCACAAATCTTCAATTAAATTTCGCTCTGTCACTGTTGGGTGTAACACTTATAATAACAATGCTAATAAAGCTCTACTGGATATTCTAAAACAAATTTACAAATATACTTGCAAAGTTGATAATTTACACTGTCTTAAAAATAGCTTTCAATTAATTCAGTACATCAAATCGCTCGATTCAATAGACAATATTATGACTTTTGACTTTCAAGATCTTTTCAATAATATTGAGTTATCAGATCTTTGTAATATCATTTACAGTCTTTTTCAAGAATATAAAGCTCAAATTAATCTTCCTCACAATTTTAAAGCAGAAAAATTTAAAACACTTCTTAACTTTGTTATCCATAATAATTATACCTTCCACAACAACGATATCTATTTGCAACAATTAGGCATCCCACAAGGAGGTTGTAGCTCCAGTATTTTGGCAGATCTCGATCTTTATTATTATGAAAAGCAAATTTGCAATGATGATGTTCGATTTTATCGTTACATCGATGATATTATTGTATTTTACCTCAACACGCACTCACAAATTGACTTTTCCTTCAATTATCCACCTAATTTAAAGCTAACTCAAAATACTGTAATTAATCAATCAATTAACTTTTTAGATCTCAAAATAATCATCGATGGTAATAAAATTTACACAGATATCTATGACAAACGGCAAGATTTTAGTTTTAAAATAAACTTATTTACACATTTTAATTCATGTCTGCATCTTTCGGTATTTAGAAACATCATCATTAACCATTTATTTCGAATTAATAATTTATGCTCTGCAAAGTTTAAAAACAAGAATATATTAATACACATATTAATAAACTGATCACAGCCACTGCTAAAATGGGTTTTCCTAAAAACTTTGTATTTTCTATTTTATATCTTTAATCATGTCTCTGTCAGTACAAAAAGAAAAAATAAAAAAAAAAAAGCTGTGTACACTTTTGTGTATATCAACAAAAAAATTATAAAATAATAAAAGACAATAAAAAAGGTGGCGGTTGGGTGGGCAGATGTTTGATTACGGAGGTGGGGTGGTGTTGTAAGGCTGGATGGTTCGGTGGGTTTGTGAAATTAAATTAAAAAAAAAAAAGTAGAAGTCTTGTTGCATTTACTTTGTATTACTATGCAAACTTTCTTTTTCCAATAAAATTTCAGTTTCTTCCTTTTTGAGTTGTCAACTATATTTAATATTCTAATTATACTATTAAACACAATGTAATCAATCGGTGAACTTCATTGTTGCTTCGTGGTTTCATTGTTGTTCATCTGCTTTAAAAATTTGCTTTTTTAAATTCATATGGTTCCTGTTCTGGTCGTGGCAGGCTGGGTGAGTGTTGCCGGCGTGAAACTAGTTTAACCCCACAGGCAAGTCACAAGTCTTGCCGCCTGCCTCCTTCCTTCCTATCTTGTGTTTCTTGGGTTGTTTTTTCATTTAAGTTAAGTTTTAAGTTAAGTTTTGTTGTGTTACTTTATTGATTCGTTTGTTTTGCAGGCTGTTAATTAATAGATCTGGTTTCTTTACATTAGTGTATTTCATCCACTGATAAAATTTTTTTTTAATCTTATTGGTCATTGGTGTTTCAGTAATCTTGTATCTGTTGCTTGGCTTCTACTATGCTTAATAGA
Source organism: Salticus scenicus (assembly GCA_963930645.1). NCBI lineage: Eukaryota > Metazoa > Arthropoda > Arachnida > Araneae > Salticidae > Salticus > Salticus scenicus. Next base: position 216,820,412 of record OZ005655.1, on the reverse strand, counting down.
TCATTTATATTATATATATATATATATATATATATTAAGGAACTTTCAATGCATTTAAATTTTTATTATATTAAACATTTTTTTTTTTTTTTTTTTTTTTATAATTAGGTAAATAAACCTGCAATTTTTACTTTCTCTTACACATATATAAGTCAGAGAAAGGGTTGTTTCAGGGTCAAATTTGGAAATTGAGTTTTTGATATATTTTCACGTTTTGAGGTCTCCTGAATCCGAAAATCATATTTTTAGTGGTTGGTCCGTATATGTGTCAGTGTGTGTCTATGTGTGTGTCTATCTCTTATTAGCAGATCTTATGAACTCACAAATCACAGTAAATAAATAAATATATGTTAGAGTTACAAATCTATAAGGGGTTTTCCACAAAAAAGAATTTTTGCAACGTGGGTCAAATAATTAGATCTTCAAATTAAATACGCGGCTTTTGAAAACCTCTTTATAAAATTTCAACTCTGTAAAATACCTAAAATCTAGTTCGTTCTTTTGTCGACAATTTGTTTAATTTTTCTCTGTTAAAATGAACTTTTGACAAAAGTTGCCCATAGCTACCTTTCAACCTATGTAATAAAATTCTTTCTATGTTTCGCGCATGCGTAGTAAAAAAATATTTACTATATATGCTCATATTTCAGCGAATAGTACACGTGTGAATTTTATGTTTCAGACTAATGTTTCTTTAATCTTTTGTTGATTTTTCTGCAAGTTTTGTAAAATTTTATGGGCATCCGTTCTAAATATAAGTGACAAATTTGCAAAGAAATTAATAAATTTTGAAAACAAAAATTGTATCTGCTTAAATAATTGTGCAATTTCCACAAAAAAGCATACAAATATTGCACATAGTATACGCAACAATATGTTAAAACCAATGTAACATTTAAAATGAGTTTTAAAGCTTTAAATTTTTGTATTTTTTATCTCATTTTAAATGTTACATTGGTTTTAATATATTAATGAGACGTATAAATTATGTTTAATTTTATTAAAATATGTTAAAGTTATAAATCATTTGTAGTTTTTTATGATACAGAGTGATCCAAAGTACTTGCACTTTACTTCAATTTGTGGTTACTTCCCTAATTGCACTCTGGTCTAAATCGATAGTGGAGAATGTGAGAATTTTTAAATGTTCTTAGCATGTCTGAGGTTCTAGGCTTTTTCGTCCAGTATTTTTTTTTAGATAATCGAAAAAAATTTGAATTTTTATTCTTTCTTTCTCTCTTTTTTTTTACTTTCTTCTATATTGTGATGTATCGCAGGCTTGAACTCATCAAGAGAAGATTGCTTTTCTTTAGATAAATATTTTTTTATTTCTCATTTACAAACACTATACGACACAAACACACATACATAAAAGGTAAACGAAAACACGTTAGCACATATTGCATAAAATGATCGCTAATCTTTGGACCAAAAATAATAATCATGAACGGCACTCAAGCCAGGCACCCGCTATTCTCGGCGTTGCCTCATTCCCTTCTCAAAACAAACTATAAACTAAAGTCTCTCTTCAATTCGAAAGTCTTTTCACCGTGCTAGAAATCCTTATCTTTGTAAAATAACTTTTCAAACTTTTTTCCCAATTTTGATTTAAGCGTAGCTCTACATGACAAAAGTTTGAAAAGTTATTTTACAAAGAACTACGTTTAAAGACAGTAGAAAGGAAACCTAATATAAACTGGGTTAAGAATTTGTCATCTAGAGTTTTATCTGATACTGAATTGACTATTTTGAATCGTGGAATGAATTACGCTATTGGAAGTAAAAGAATTGACATCCCTAAGGTTCTTGCATGTGTTGAGCCTTCATTAGCTAAACTGGATCCTGCTATTACGCATCCACTTCGTACTGAAATCACCAAAACTCTGTTAAAATGCAAAGTGCATTCAAAATCCCAGTATTATACTGATGATTTCGCTGTTTTAAAACCTCTTTCTAAAGATGATACGATAATCTTTACAAAAGCTGATAAAGGCCGGCTCCTGGTTATTATGGATAAATCAGATTACATTGACAAATGTTTAGAACTTTTAAATGACCTATCTACATATGCTGTTTTAAATAAAGATATCACTCCTTCAATACAAAATAATCTTAATAAAATGATCAGTGAATTAGAGAAAAATAATCAAATAGATAATGTTACTGCTAAATCTTTAAGATGTTATATTGGTATGGCTCCCAATTTTTATGGGTTGCCAAAATTACATAAACCTGGTATTCCATTTAGACCTATAATTGATTACTCCCGTTCCCCTCTTTCTAACCTTGCTAGATTTATTTCGTCATTGCTTAAACCTCTTACTTTAAATTCACCCTTTAGTTTAAATTCTTCTTTTCAGTTTGTTTCTGAATTAAGAAATTTTAATGCCCCCCCAAACTGTATAATGATTTCTTTAGATGTTGTTTCTCTTTTTACTTCCATCCCTATTGAATTTGCTTGTGATATTATAAGAAAAATTTATCCTAATGATAGTACTCATTCTACTTTTAATATTGAATCAATTCTTAAATTAGTTTTTTTCTGCTTATCTTGTAATTGCTTCAAGTTTAATGATTTATACTATAAACAAATTCGTGGCACGCCTATGGGCTCACCTGCTAGTGTTTGCATAGCAGAAATAGTTATGCAGTTTTTGGAAAATAAAATAAATGATAGTTTAAATGATAAAATTCCTTTTTGGCGAAGATACGTAGATGACATTTTTTTATTAATTGAAGAAAAACATATAAATGAAGTCGTTACTTTTTCTAATTCGTTATGCCCAGAAATTCAATTCACTTTGGAAATAGAACAGAATAACAGTTTGCCTTTTCTTGATGTTCTCGTTGAATGCATTTCGAATTCACCTAGCATTTTTCAAACTTCTGTATATCGTAAGGCCACATTTACAGGTCAATATCTAAATTTTCATTCCGCTAATCCTAATTCGCATAAAATTGCAGTCTTCCGAACTTTGGTCAATAGAGCTCTTCGGTTATGCAGTAACGAGACACTTTTTAAGTTGGAAATTAAAAAAAATTTCCAGGATTTAATAAATAACGATTACCCTCTTAATTGATTAAAACGAATTTATCGTGAAAACATTATCAGCTTCCCCCCTCCTTCGTTTCCTCCTGCAAATTCCCCCTCTGCTCCAATGAAAATGAAAAATTCACTTATTAATAAAAACAGTTATATTTCTATGCCATATTTTGGTTTTCCTTCAGAATTTATTTCTAAATTACTTAAACAACATAATATTTATACTGCTTTCCGGCCAATTAAACAATTAAAAAACGTCCTTTTCAACTTTAAACCCATAACCCCTTCTCTGGATTTAACTGGTGTAATATATTTAATTCCTTGTAAAAATTGCAAATCTGTTTATATAGGTGAAACTGGCCGTACAGCAAAAATTAGACTACAAGAACACAGACGATCTTTTAAAAATTGCAACCAAAAGTCTAAAATTGTAATCCATTCAATAGAAACCGATCATATTCCTGACTTCGATAATATAAAAATTTTAAATTCTGGTGTTCATAATTATAAATCGCGTATTTTCCTTGAGAGCTGGCACACTGCCAAGCATCTCCACACTATCAATGAAGCATGCGCACTGGCTCCTCAATATTCTGTACTCCTTTAAATTCCTTGAGTGTTCATGTCCTGTTTGCATATTGTGTTGTAATTACTGATGAGGAAACCCAGACGGGTTTCGAAACGTCTGATTTTAATTGTTTTTATATGTAATTTTTGTTTTTTAAATGTATTTTAACTTAAAAATTTTTTTGTCTCATAAATAAAACGTGTTTGCTTTTAATATATATAATTGAGACGGTTTGATGTTTGTGTACGTTAAAGGTGGCGCTGTGATCGCATTTTATGCAAACTTTTAACACGGCAATATAGGACAAAATTTCGTATAAATGGGCATAATGAGAGTTATTTTAAACTTGTGATTGTAAAATTAATATGAATTATTGATTATAGTAGTAGTTAACTAGGAAAAAAATTTTGTGCATGTGGGGGCATCGGTTCCCCCCCCCCCCCTGGGGGGAAAATTTTCACAATGGGTATCTTTCGAAAGATCTCGTTGATAATAGTAATAGTTAACTAGGAAAAAATTTTTGTGCATGTGGGGGCATCGGTTCCCCCCCACACACACTGGGGGAAGTACCCCCCCGGGGTGCAAAGTTTCAAGATGGGTATCTTTCGAAAGGTCTCGTCAATACCTTTAAAACGAATGCTTGAACCATAAATCTGTGATAATTTAAAACAAAGTTATCGATTTTTTTTTTTTTTTTTTTTTTACTTTTAACGAAAAGAAAAAAAAAAAAAAAAAACGGAAAAAAACAAAATCGTATTTTTCTTTTTTTTTTTAAATACTGTTACTGATTGAATATGTATTAATTTTAACAAAAAAAAAAAAAAAAAACTTAGAAAAAAATCTTTTTTTTTTTTTTTTTTTTTATTATATTGTTACTGATTGAATATGTATAGGAAAATATAGAAGAAAGTCTTGTGGTGGCCACAACATACTAGTTTTATTTTTATTTATTTATTTATTTATTTTTATGCTCATTTAGATTGTGATTTCTGTCTTTTCTGAATAAATTTCTGCATAATTCTGTCTTATTTTGTAAGACTTCTTGAATATCTTTCTTTAATTAAATTTGTTTTGTATAAATACTTAAATTAATCATGTTACATTTTTGTATAGAATTCAAATGTACTTTTAATGTATCTTTAGATATTTTCCATTTTCAATAATTCAATGTTCTTTGTGGATTTTATTATCTATGAGTAATTAGTACCAGTCATTTTACTATAAATTTAAATTACCAATAAATTTCCATTAAATAATACCAGTCTAATTTTTTATTCCTTCAATTTTTTCCCTTACACTTAACCGTATTGCGAGTTTTGTCTTTTCTCTATTTGAAATTTCTGCTTAATTGCGTCACATTTTGTATAAGATAGCATGAATCTATGATTATCCTATGATTAAATTGATTAGATTTTTGTTTTTACGTTTTTTCTCATTTCAAATTCATTTCTAAATTGCATAATACCAGCTATTTTGTTTAAAATATTGATCATTCAAGATGATTAAAAATGTGATACAATCTTGTTTGCTTGATTTTGATTTTCAATAGTAATTGTTACGTCATATTGAATAGAAGTGGAGGATTGCTTAAATTAACAAGCTTCTCCACGCATATATTACTAACATGATAAATTTTCTTTACCTTAAATCTTAGTGCAAAGTTTCAATATGAGCTCAATAAAAAAAATAGAAATCTATTTAGCATAAGTAGACTCTACTTATTTCACCATCATATATTTATTCTCATAAATTATTTCTACTAAAATACTAAGATAAAAGTAAGGAACTCGAATGGTCGAAAATGCCCCCACCCAATTGGCTAACCTTTCCCTGATTCGATACATTTTCTTTCTCTTAATTTGTTAAGTAATTGTCGGTTTTATATTTTAGTTTTCAAGAAATCCCACCTATTTCCAAAGTAATAATTTCCATTATTCAAATTTATGCAGAAATCTGTCCTATTCTACTATAATATGAAATATTTTAATTTCGAATAACTTACGAAGTTTTTAAAATAGAATATTGATAATTTCTCTCCCAATATACTTTTTACTAATATCATAAATATTATTTTAAAAATTATTTTTCTATACGATGAGGATAATCTATACATGTTTATCTGAAATTTTGCCCAATCTTGAATTTCGGATAACTTATGAAGTTTCAAAACTAGAAAGTTGAAATTTAATAGGGTTTTTAATAGTATCATAAATGATATTTTAAAACTGGTCCGACTGCTTTTCGATGAGCCCTTTTTTACATAATATCTACATAGACTAACTAACTAAATGATTAACTGACCACCTTGCAAACGGAACCGCATCTATTTTGTGATTTTCGGATTTGTCGTCTCTGAAACTGCATAATAGCAACCAAGGCTGTATCCAGTAAGAAATTTCAGAGGGAGTTTAAACTTTACTACATAATATTGAGTGTTAAAAATTATGTTTAACTTAAAAATTTTAAACGAGTTTTTAAAATTTCGGGAGATATTTGATGTCTGAAAACCTTCTTAACTACGACCTTGATATAAACGCTACATGCTGGGCGATACACACCAAAAGCTGATAGACACCGATTTATATCAAAATGCAACTAAATAGAATTCTATGTACTAATTCTTGATCTACAAAATTTTCGTCACACACAGGCAAACATATCGACAAACAATGAGACAGACAAACATTATTCCAAAAATTACCAAAATCTGTTAATCGTCTAAAACAAGAGGTCAAAGCTTGTTTCCGAATCCAAAGCTTTTTTTTAATTGAATGTAGAATTAAGTAAAAATTTCATTAGCTCTAATTCTTTTTTTAATCACTTAAAGTAAAAAAAATGCCTGATCACAAGAACAAGAAATACTATTTTTTATACTTTTTTGTTTATATTGTTACTTATTCATTAATTTTTAAGTAAGAGAATCGAAAGTACTTTGAAACTTGCCATACTTCATCTTTACATCAGACATATGATGAATTAGAAAATCTGGTATTGCGAAATCGCGATTTGTGCAGAAAACAATTACTTGAGACATAATGATAATTTTCTGTAATTTGTATAGGATGTACAAATTTACTTTTAAAATTGATTTTGCTTCATAGACTAATAATCAATTCTATTATATATCTATGTTTTGTTTTTCTTGCATTAATCTTGAAAAAGACAAAAGGAATAGTTACTTTATATTAATTTATGTAATGGAAATAATTTTCTGCAGTGTGGCAATGTGACAATGATTTAAATTATTAAAGAAGAAAAGAAGTTATTTTTTAACTCTCTTTATTTATCTCGTTGTTTAACTCATCTAATATCTCTTTTCTTTCTCGTAATAATAGTTTTAGTTTCCGCCGTCATACTATAGGTATGGGTATATCTTAGGTATTTGTAAAAATTTCACCCTCAATTTTTTTACTTTTTTCCATGTTTTAAGGCAAGGAAGTCTGAAAATAAAAAAATTGATATGTTGACCGTCAGTAGGTGTCAGTTTGTTAGTCTGTATATGGGATATCTCATTCACAAATAGTCATAAAGAGGTCAGACTAGTTTTAAAATGTATCACTTATGAAATTATCAAGAACCGTATTGGTTTGCAACATTCTAATTTGAAAACTTCTTAAGTTGTATGAAATTTGAAATTTTGTTAGCATAAGAGTATAAGACAAAATTTCGCTTAAACGTGCATTAAAGGAATATTTTTATCATAAAGATGACAGTCAGACCAGATTTTAAATATCAGTTTTGATGCTAGGGTGGACATAATTAACTATGAACATCCTATTTTGACGATTTCTTAACATGGCAAAATAGGGCAAAATTCTTCATTGGAGGTGGTATAAAATTGCAAGTAAACTAAAATACGAAATAAACACTAATAAAATTAGTCAGCAAATTATGATAAGGTAACTGTATCGAATTGGAAGGGTGTGCAGCTTACACGGCGGGTCAGCGACAGTGTCGAGAGTACGGCGAAATCCATTTCTCTTAACATGAATGTACTATGTATTGTAGTAGAAATTTATGAGAACAAATATATGATGGGGAACTGAGCATATCTCAACTAGTTTACTTTTTTATATATATACACTCATGTTTGGAAAATTGTAATACCAAGAACGAATGCGAATATAAGAATGATATTTATTGGTCACATTCACATACATTAGAATAGGAAGAGCAAATGATTAAATTTCCAGGAAGTTTTGAGTAATATAGCCTGAAAAAACAGTACTTAAAGCAGCTAGCTACCTCTGGCGTGGGAGTAATAACTACACTTATCTGCCTAGGCATTGAATCGAACAGCGATTGGATAACACATTCGTATACAGCACTTCATGAAGCTTCAACGGATGCCACAGTTCATAGACCATAGTTAATGGTGAGTAGTAGCGGGCCACTCGCTTTTCAATAATTAAACAGACATTTTCATTGGTGCGAGATCAGGAGAACGTGCTGGCCGGAGCAACGGTTGAACACATTCTCTATCAAGGAAGGTCTGGACAATACAGACAACTTGCGGTTGTGCATTATCCTGCTTAAATGTTGTGCTACGGAAGCCTAGAATATAGGGCAGAGGGGCGGGCCTTAACTCACCAGAAATTTAATGGCCGCTACTCAGTGTGCCGGGAACGCGAACAAGAAGTAATCGAGACGTGTATTCAATGGGACCCCATACCATCACTGCAGGCGATGGAAAGTGTGACGATGTCGAATCCCAGCTGGTAATGTGCATTATTCACAATGCTGTTAAATACGGATGAAGCAATCTTGATGCTGTAAACAGGATTGTGATTTGTCTAAAAAGCTACTTCATGCCATTCCTGCGTTTAGGTTCGTCGTTGATCACACATTAAAAGAGACCACATCAGTGATGCAGTTTTGAGTGTAATCAAAATTTTGGTAGCCGCATATTGGGTCACCACCTGGAGTGATGGTATGCGATACCATTGGATACACGTCTCGATCAACTGTCCGTATTGTCCAGACCTTCAATGATGGAGAATATGTTCGACTGTTGCTCTGCCCAGCGCGTTCTCCTGATCTTGCACCAATGAAAATGACTGTTTAATCGTTGAAAAGCCACTGGCTCCCCACCACTCACCATGAACTACGATCGATGAATGGTGGCATTGTGTTGAAGCTTCATGAAGTGCTTGTGCTCTACTCGTACATGTCATCCAATCGCTGTTTGAGTCAATGCCTAGGCAGATAAGTGTTGTTACTGCTCACCGAGGTCGCTGCTTTATGTACTCTTTTCTCAGTACATATTACTCCAAATTTCCTGAAATTTTAATCGTATTTTTTTCTTTTATTGTTTTAGATTCTTCTTCTTCTTCTTCTTTTTTAATAACATTTATTAGTACGACAGGTCGTACTATTACTTTCAGACGGCGATTTTGCCGTCGTTACCAATTTTTATCTGTCACCTTCAATGAACGAGCAAACATTTTTGTTTTTATCTAAATATATAAAGCTGGAAGTTTGTAATTGTACCAGTCTGGAGTTTTAAATCGAATTATTAGATTTTATCAAAAATTGGTGCACTTATTAATCAGGATAAAACCGTATTTTTTTTTAGTTAAATCGGATAATTGATTTAAAATACATTAAATGAAAAACCTATTTCAACTTTAAAAATATAATAAAGAAAAAAGACAAATTGATGCCAAAAATAAATAAGTAAGTAAATACATTTTTTTTTTGCGTCGGGATAAAAAGAAAAAAAATAATTGAATGCGAAAACATTCTTTAAAAAACATTTCTCATAAATTAAAATAAATGGAAAAGGCTTAAGTTTATTAAAAGCAATGGAAATTTCTAAAAATAAAATGATTTTGTGACATATATTTGACTATTAGAAATTTATTAAAACTATTAAAACTATATATCGAAATATTCTATGATTCATGTACTATAATTTGCATAACTTTAAAACTACTCAATAAAAATTCAAATAGCTGATAGTAAACAGTGTTTTAAATAATTAAAATAAAATTAAGAAAAATCGTGCAAAAGAAATGGAACAGCTTCAATATAGAACTTCTTAGCGAAATTTGAAATTTGGCACCGTAGTTGTTCGAACGTTTCTCGCCAAGATTTTTACTTACACAAATGCGATAGCCATTTTAATTTATCGCTAAAATTACAACAAAAATTTAAAAGCCGCCGAGGGGCTTCTATGCTAAAACTATGCTAAAGAAATTTTAAGAAGTCAATATAGTAACCGATGCTAGGTAAGGAAGCATAGTTACTGCATGCCTTTTTGTGGAAAAATAGGTTAAGTCCTGTGGTACTAAATAAAATTCAGTTTTGTGCAAAATCAAATATTTTTAACTAGAATATCAAAAAGAGGTTTAGGTTTTTTTTTTTTTTTTTTTTTTTTGTCTAATCATTTAAATATAGTGATCAGCAAAGTGGGCAAAACCTTGCTAGTATTAACTATAATTTTTCAAATAAATTTTATCAATAGAGAAAAAAAGAAAGAACCATGTGCATTTCAGTGAAATTATTTTAGAAATAATCATTTGTGGAAATGTGCGAAACCGAATTATAAAATAAACCAAATTTATTTGTTCTGATAGGGAGGTTTTTTTTTAAATATGGTCGTATAAACTCGATAAGTACATACTGAGTCATATAAACTCGATACGACCATAATTAACTTCGTTAATTATGGTCGTATAAACTCGAAAATACTCACATAACCTTCGTCGAATTTTTCTGCATTCATGGATACTAGGATTCAGGCGCTATGCGTCCGCGCTCCAAAGATTTTCCGCTCAGTTACAGACAAACCAAAAGATACACGAAAATAGATTTTAATATACGCTGGTGGACAAGACCTAAGGATGGATGACTGTCGCTAAGTTATCTAGTCTTTTTTTTTTTTTTTTTTTCTGTACTATCTAAACACACTGAAAAAAAAAAAAAAATACATACTGTCTTCATCTAGAACGAATAAGTGGTCATTGTCTTAATCCCTAAACTAGAAATATAGATTTCTAAGCTATGCGTATAAGCTGAATAGACGAAATGATAGAGAATTTCTAGTGTATACATTTCTAGATGGTGAAATAATATTCTGAATATTCTAAATATTATGAATCATTTGTATTGTGAGAAATTCTCGCTTATTTCCTAGTATGGTTCATAAACCAAGATTATAGTTGCTAAAACTCGCCTCTTTGTATTCGCATTTATTTGCAGAGATTCTTAAATAAGTTTGACCACTCAACAATATAAGCAAACGCTCTAGAATTCTAATAAGGATTTTTAGAACTCGCTTTCAAGGGGGACTAGAATTTATAAGGATTACATGGAACAATTTTTACTAGAGCCACAATTATAGATGTCAGTTACAGAATTTTTTTCTCCGTATGTTCTTAATGGATTCTCTCGGAACTCTAAGAAGGGTAAAAGGAACATGTTACACCACATATATTTCGGCGAAAATTTTGTCCTGAAGGCTAAAAGGGGATCAGTGACAAATTAACCAAAATCCTACAATCTTTGAGATTGCCTTGTGGTTAAAAAGCTGTCGACTTTGGACTTATAATTAGATTTACTACAGAATATTTAATATTAAACAAATATTTCAAATCCGAATTGACATTCTACTTAATATGATCTCTCTATATATAAATGGCTAAGAGATTTTTGAGTCATGTTTGTCTGTGTGTTGACACAAGTTTCCACCAGCTTTTCATACTTTAGTTAATTTAAAAAAATCTAATTGCACGTTCGATAAGTTAATTAAACCGACCGATTCAGAAAAAATGCCTCTTTCATTTGGTACCTTATTTGTAACGAAATTTTGATTAGATTTTTTAAATTAATTAAATAGCTAAAATAATAACCTGGTAAAAGCTTTAAAATTGGACATTTAAATTTTTAATTGTTGCCAAAAAAAAAAATTACTTTTTTTTTTTTTTTTCCAATATAAAATGAAATATGCTTTCACGCGAAAAAAAAAATATTAAATATTAAATTTGCTCCTGCACATGAAAAAAATTTAAATATGAAAATGGAGTAAAACTAGTTGGCATAGGCGGACTCTGCTCAGTTCCCCATCATATGTATGTTCTCATAAATTTCTTGTACAGGACGTATTATATTCGTGTTAAGAGAAATGAATTTGACCAAATGCTTGACACAGTGACAGAACGAAATCCTCGCCTAATAGGCTACCGAGCATTCAGTTCGATATATTTATCTTATTCTAATCTATTAATTTATTTTATTGAGATCAATTTCGTAGTTTATTTTCATGCTACTATTTCCAATGCAACAATCCCAAAAATGCATATTTATATGAAATATCGCCCCATTTTGCTATGTTGATAAAATCTTAAATTTCGAATAACTTACGAAATTTTCCTATTAGAATATATGTAGTCAATCATGTTCATACAAGTATCATAAATGTTATTTTGAAATGGTCTGATATATTTATGATCCTCAAAATCAAGTTGATGCGCGATTTTGCCTTATTCTGCCATTTTAAGTAAATCGTAAATTCCAAATAATTTACGAATTTTTTAAATTGGAAAATTCATACTCTATGGTATTCATGTCAGTATCCTAAATAATATTTCAAAAGTGGTTTGACATCTTTATGACGAAAATATTCCTCAAGATTGACGTTAGTGTAAAATTTTGCCCTATTCTGTTATGATAAGAAATTCTTAAAATTTTAATAACTTACGAAATTTTTATATTGGTAAATTCATAGTCAATAATATTCATGCCAGTATCGTATCCTCAGTAATATTTCTAAAGTAGTCTGACATCTTTACGATGAAAATATCCCTCAAAATTGACGTTTAAGTGAAATTTTGTCCTATTCTCCCATGTTAAGAAAATCGTAAATATCTAATAACTTACGAAGTTTTTAATTCGAATGTTGTAAATGAATAGTGTTCTTGCCAGTATCGAAAGTAATATTTTAAAACTGATCTGACTTCTCTGCGACAATATTTTGTTGAGATATCGTGTACACAGACTAACATACTAACGGACTAACACACTGACGGACTAACAAACTAATAGACACCCTACAGACGAACACCATACAAATTTTGTCATTTTCGGATTCCTCACACCTGAAAACGTGTAAAAAAGTAAAAAAACCGAGGTCGAAAAATTTCACGATTACCTAAGTTCCCCATACCTATAATATGATGGGGAACTAAAAAAAAAAAAAAAAAAAATGAATAATATACTACATCAATTTTAGATCCCCCCCCCTTTTGTTTAAATAGTATTTTTTTGGCACGGACGAATCGCGCTTGGCATGAAAGCTGATTCAGCATTACGTTAAAGAGCTTTACTTATTGATAATTCTGGGTAATTTTAGTTCCCTTTTCATACTATAGGTATGGGGAACTTAGGTAATCATGAAAATTTTCGACCTCGGTTTTTTTACTTTTTTACACGTTTTCATGTGTGAGGAATCCGAAAATGGCAAAATTTGTATGGTGTCCGTCTGTAGGGTGTCTGTTAGTTTGTTAGTCCGTCAGTGTGTTCGTCCGTTAGTGTGTTAGTCTGTGTACACGATATCTCAACAACAAATTGTCGCAGAGAAGTCAGATCAGTTTTAAAATATTATTTTCGATACTGGCAAGAACCCTAGTCATTAACAACATTCGAATTAAAAAACTTCGTTAGTTATTAGAAATTTACGATTTTCTTAACATGGGAGAATAGGACAAAATTTCACTTAAACGTGCATTAAATGGAAACTTTTTACTGTAAAAATGTCAGACCAGTTTTAAAATATCAGTTTTGATGCCGGAATGAACACCAGTAACTATAAATACGCTACTTTGAAAATTTCGCAAGTTATTGGAAATTTACGAATTTCTTAACATGGCAGTATAATGCAAAATTTCACATAAACGTCAATTTTTACTTCCATTACCCTACTACCGTAGGTAATGGAAGTATTGTATTCGGTCTGAAAATTCGATATCGGGTTTTCACCTGATTTACACGTTTTAAGGTCCCCTGAGTCCAAAAAAGTGGTTTTTGGCAATTGGTCAGTGTGTATGTATGTGTGTATGTATGTATGTATGTATGTATGTATGTATGTGGAGAATCTTCTGGCTATTATAGCTCAGAAACTAATAAAGATAGATCTACGAAACTTTAGAATTGAAATACGTCTGGTGTACAGATGAAATTTCCAAATTTTGGTGAAAATTGAAAAACCGGAAGTGGGACATCGGAAACCGGAAGTGGGACCGTAAGTCCGTATCTCAAAAACGGCTCTAACGATTTTCTTCAAACTTGCTGTATAAACACTCTATTAGATGTCCTTTCGAATGACATAGTTGGTTAGTTCAGGAAAATTGATAGGCGGCCTGTATAAATAGCTCAATTTCAGGCCTCGCAAAGGCGTTCCTTTAAAAACGGTTGTACGGATTTTTTTCAAACTCGCCATTTTAACTCACTTTTAAATATGCTTTTGTATGTAATTATTGTTTTCCTGTTAGTAATTGAGTTTAACCGGAAGTAGGACATCGGAAACCGGAAGTGGGACCGTAAGTCCGTATCTCAAAAACGGCTCTAACGATTTTCTTCAAACTTGCTATATAAACACTCTATTAGATGTCCTTTCGAATGATATAGTTGGTTAGTTCAGGAAAATTGATAGGCGTCCTGTATAAATAGTTCAAGTTCAGGCTTCGCAAGGCGTTCCTTTAAAAACGGTTGTACGGATTTTTTTCAAACTCGCCATTTTAACTCACGTTTAAATATGCTTTTGTATGTAATTATTTTTTTTCCGGTTAGTAATTGATTTTTGTAAAAGTTGGTATCTCAAAAACGGCTCTAACGATTTTCTCTTTAGGTCACTTTTGTGTTTTTTGATCACATTATCTCTCAAAAATGCATATAATTCATGTAATAGCGGATAATGGAAGTCGTGTGGTTGTTTCACACCAGATTTTTAGAGATATTTTCATCCTAAAGATGTCAGACTACTTTTGAAATATTATTTAGGATACTGGCATGAATATCATTGACTACGAATTTTCCAATATAAAATTTTGTAAGTTATTAGAAATTTACGAATTTCTTAACATGGCAGAATAGGGCAAAATTTCTCACAAACGTCAATCTTGAGGGATATTTTCATCGTAAAGGTGTCAGATCACTTTTGAAATATTATTTAGGATATTGACATGAATACCATAGAGTAAGAATTTTCTAATTTAAGAAATTCGTAAGTTATTTGGAATTTACGATCTACTTAAAATGGCAGAAGAATACAAAATTGAGCATAAACGTCCATTTTGAGGATCATAAATATGTCAGACAAGTTCAAAATAACATTTATGATACTTGTATGAACATGATTGACTTAAAATATTCTAATAGGAAAATTTCGTAAGGTATTCGTTATTTAAGATTTTATCACCATAACAAAATTGAAAATTTTCCATATAAATATGCATTTTGAGGATTGTTGCATTGGAAATAGTAGCATGAAAACTAAACAACAGAATTGACCCTGATAATATAAATTAATAGATTAGAATAAGATAAATATATCGAAGTGAACGGTGGATAGCCTATTAGGCGGGGATTTTATTCTGTCACTGTGTCAAGCGTTTGGTCAAATTCATTTCTCTTAACATGATAACTATGTTAAGAGAATGTCCTGTTTTAGAAATTTATGCAAACATATATATAATGGGGAACTGAACAGAGTCCACCTATGCCAACTACTTTAAAATTTTGATGCTGAAATAGATCGGATATTTTTCGCGAAGGTCTCCACTTTCGTAAAAGCCACTTTAAGCCAAGTAGCGCAAAAAAAATATAAATAAATTATAAAATATTGGAAAACAGAAAAGAAAAAGGAAAGGAAAGGAAAAACGAAAAGAAAAGAAACGAACAAAAATAATAATAACATAAATTATGTATTTTTGCCTAAAGTGACGATAAAAATCCAAAAGTCGCCAAGGGGAGCTACATTAAGGCTGCACGATGATGAGGTTTACATATTTCATATTATTTCATTATTTATTTTTCTGTATACCAACTACTATTAACTAACTCAACTACTATTATAACCACAAAAATTAATTGTCTCATGCGATAGACGTAGCCGATCATAGCACATTGAAATATTATATTTGGTGTGAAATTGTTGTCATTTTATGGATGATCGAATAAATCAAATAAATGTAGAAAATCACGTGAAAGAAAATATTATGTACACCACGTATAGTGTTGTTCATATGTAACTGAGATTCAAATATAAAATGGCTACTACAATTTTTTCGATACTGTCCATTTCGAAACTGTCATCTGATTAGCACCCAAATGGAAGCCCACTGGTAAGCTATTGTCACAGACAATAGGGACATACACCCGAGAGTCTGCGAATGAGTGGGTCGCTGCCTTCGGCAGCGGCGAACCAAGGCGGGCTTTAAAGCAATTTCATGATTTCTTTAAATTTTATTTCTTTATTTTTGTAAAGCGATATAGAAAAGAGTTTCCTTTAAATATAGTGACCAGCGAAGCGAGAAAAACCTTCGTTGATTCACTACCTTCGTTGATTTCATGAATTAAAAAATGTTTCGTTAACAAACTTTGATCTATTGGAACGCAGGCAGCATCAGGCCGAGTTTTGTACATTTCGAGTTTGATTTTGGAATTTTTCTCGCGTTCTGAATTCGGTTCATTCCCGAACCGGGGCTTTGCTGTTCTTAATAATTAATCTGAGAATTTAAATATGAGTTAAATTGCAAGAAATTTCGAATCAGAATTAAATTAGAATAAAAAAAAAATCTGGTATGAAACAGCCACACGATTTCCATTACCCACTATTACACGTATTATATGCATTTTTTGAAGATAGTGTGATCAGAAGACATAAAAGTGACCTAAAGAAGTAGTAGGAACCTAAAATTTTTTCGGTAAGAGAAACTTTATAAACATGTAAAAACATATAAAACGAAGCTTACAAATAGCGAGGTAATAAATAAGAAAAAAAAATAAAAATGGTAGAGTTATTTTTTGAAACACCAATTTCCGAGATCTAAAACTTACCTACCTAAGCAGGATGACTGTTAATTTTTCTCTAATAATCACGTAATACATGAGAAAGGAATGGATTTATATAACAATTTTCAAGAAAATCGTTAGAGCCGTTTTTGAGAAACCAACTATTACCAAGACTCAATTATTGACCGGAAAACAATAATTACATACAAAAGAATATTTAAAAGTGAGTTAATATGGCGTGTGTGAAAAAAATACGTACAGCCGTTTTTAAAGGAACGCGCTTGCGAGACCTGAAATTGAGCTATTTTGTACAGGACGCCTATCAATTTTCCTGAACTCCATTTCTTTCTTCATATATAAATAAATAAGTAAATAAATATAGATTTCGATTAGACGAATCAGATCTCAAAAGATTGAGAGTTTATTTTAAAAACTGAACCAGTTATAAATTTTTTAATTTTCTGCATCCGTGTACTTTTTCATAAGATTCTGAATCGCGCTTATCGCGTTTGCGGGTTGAACAATACTTGGTATATTGATTACCATGGAAACTCTCTTTTAATTTCGCAGACGATATTTCGAAAATGGAGCGAAAAAAAAATATATCTTTTATTTATTGAGGTCACGTGCTTTTTGACTGCGATTAAAAATTGCAAATTTCAAAATTCTTCAATTTTTCTTTGTCGCACACAAAACTTACTATACAGCAATCACATCACAAGACAAACTTGCAATTTAAATTTCATCGATTTCGGTCAATAAACAAAAAATTTACATTTTAATTGGCGCTGTAATATTTTAAAATTTCAATATTTCAAATTCTAATTATGATTGAATTATTTTTAATACATCATTCGAAAGACATTTTAAAGTACCTTTATATTATCGAAAGTCGGATTTGATATTTCACCTGATTTACGCGTTTTAAGGTCTCCTGATTAGGTTTTCTTTTGCATTTGTATCTCAGCTACTAATAAAAATAATTTCATAACTAATACATCGTTTGAAAGCTTTGTTGTTTTGGAATTGAACAGTAAATTACAGAAATTGCTACAGCCAGATGACGCTGTAATATTTTAAATTTTCAATATTTCAAATTCTAATTATCATTAAATTATTTTTAATGCACCATACGAAAGATATTTTAAAGTACTTTTAACGGGTGTACCAGAATAAAATAGACTCATATAAATTGATGTCTAACAAAATTTATTTAAGTGAGACTCAACTTGGCTTTACATATAAACAATATAGATAAAACAAAATACAACTTATTAATTAATGTAAATAATCCCCGTTGTTGTTTTCCATTCGATGTAAGCGTTTGGTCCAACTTAGACAACTTTCCATTATTATGTCCTTTCTTATTCTGTTTACAGCTCGTTTTAGTTCTGAAATCAGGGGTTTTTTACATTTGACTTTATCGCAGTTCATCTGCTGTACGAATTCATCCCAAATCAAATAGTCCAGTGGATTTAAATCTGGACTGTTTGGAGGCCAATGGTCTTTATCAATTACACGAAGAAAATGTTTCTGATACCAAACTTGTGAAAGTCTATGGGTATGAGGTGTGTCTCCATCTTGTTGGAAAGTCCAATTTTTTCCAAAGACTTTAAAGGGTGTCCAGGAATTACTGTCTGAAAATTAAAACTTACACACATCAAAAGTAAGGAAAGAAAAATTAAAGTAATTATTTGCATATGAAAATAAATTTATTTAATTACAAATTCATATATTCATTTGACACCACTGGTGCCGTAATCACCAACTAATCGCAACTTCCGCTTGAAGTGTCGAAATAGGTTTTTCCCATGCTTTTCTGCTACTAACTTCGAGATCTTTAGCCATTCCTTTCTGAAAGCTGCTAAATTCGAGAGGATTTTCCTTCTTTTTTTGTATTCTAACTTGCATAGTGCCCAGAATTTTTCTATAGGGCGACATTGCGGAACATTCGGCGGATTGTCTTCCTTGGGCACATACAGTGTTGGGCATCAATCGATTAAATTTTCAATCAACTAATTAGTTGACTAAAAATTTAATCACGATTAATTTAATCGCAACTAACGGTTATTCATTTGCTGCAACTAAAAATTCAATCGCGATTAAATTAATCGAAAAACAGACGACTAACCGTTAGTTGCGATTAAATTAATCGTGATTAAATCAATCGTGATTAATATTTCAGTCATTTGCTGCAACTAAAAATTCAATCATGATTAAATTATTCGAGAAGCAGACAACTAACCGTTATTCATGATTAAATTATTCGTGATTAAAACAATCGTGATTAATATATTAGTTGCAGCAAATGATTAACTGTTAATCATGACTAAATTAATCATGATTAAATTAATCGTGATTGAATTGTAGTTGTTTCCATAGCTGATATCCCCCCCTCCTCCTTTTCTCAGAAGATCAAATAATGCCGCTAAATTTTTTATGGCAATTTTCAGTAACGGTTTTTAAAAACTTTCCAACGAGGTTGAAAAAGGTTAATCACTTCGGTTTGTCTGTCTGTCTGTCCACGCTCTAGCTCTATCTCCCGTAAATATTTATGGAATTTCTTAAAACTGATATATGTTATTCAAGTTCACAATCGAATGTTCCCTATTGGAAGTGGAGTAAATACCTCTACTGTTCTATGTACAGGGACACCCAAAAGTATTCCAAAGCATTGTTATCTATATTTCTATAAAGCATATTTTAATTGCCGAAACGTTAGTGGAGGCCCTCTGTTGAGACTCAAAACGGTTTTGGGCTCTGTCTGTGTGTCTGTCTGTTGCGCGATAGCGGCCGTAAAAATGGCGCTATAGACTTGAAATTTGGTACACATGTTCATGAGCCCCACGAAATCAGCTGTATAGTTTTTGGTATGTATTCCATTTGTATTTCGTATACAGGGACACGCCAAAGTTTTTCTTATCATTACGGCCTATGAGAGAAATTTGTATGTATCGCGATAGCGGCCTCAAAAATTACGCTATTAACTTGCAATTTGGTACACGTGTTCATGAGCCCAACGGAATCAGCTGTATAGTGTTAGGTGTGTATTCCACTTCTAGTTCGTGTACAGGCACACGCCAAAGATTTTCTATCATTACGGGCTATGGGAAGAATCTGTATGTAAAACGATAGCCACCGCAAAAATCAAGCTATTGACTTCCAATTTTTGCCGAAACGTCAATGGTGGCCCTCTGTTGAGACACAAAAGGATTTTGTGTTCCGTCTGTCTGTCGTGCGATAGCGGCCGCAAAAATCACGCTATTGACTTGAAATTTTGTACACATGTTCATGATCCCCACGAAATTAGCTGTGTAGTTTTGGGTGTGCATTCCAATTGTATTTCGTGTACAGGGACACGCCAAAGTTTTTGAAGTGAAAACTTCTTCAGGCGCGTTGAGCACTTTTGGGTGAACAAAAATCATTGAACTCCCGTCATCGTCAGCTAACGCTTTCCATTTCAAGTGAAAACATTTGGGTGAACAAAAATCATTGAATTCGCGTCATCGTCAGCAAACGCTTTCCATTTCAAGTGAAACCATTTGGGTGAACAAAAATCATTGAATTCGCGTCATCGTCAGCAAGCGCTTTCATGAGTCAGCAAACGCTCATCCTTGTATGATACAAATAATGTATCATACAATTAACTTGCTAATGTGAAGTGTTAATAATTATATACTGTATATTGTTTTAAAATCTGGTGCGGCTCTACACGACTTCTCTCATCTCCGGGCACTGTCTCTATTGCAGTTAGACCTCACAAAACCGTGAGAAATCCCAAAGCTGCCATTTTTCTCACGTTTTTACAATCTGCTGCGGTTCTACACGACTTATCTCATCTCCGGACACTGTCCCTCAAGATTGCAGCCGGAAAAGTTGCAGTTAGACCTCACAAAACCGTGAGAAAGGCCAAAGCCGCCATTTTTCTCACGTTTTTACAATCTGGTGCGGCTCTACACGACTTCTCTCATCTCCGGTTGTCTCTATTCCAGTTAGACATCACAAAACCGTAAGAAAGCCCAAAGCTGCCATTTTTCTCACGATTTTACAATCTGGTGCGGCTCTACACGACTTATCTCATCTCCGGACACTGTCCCTCAAGATTGCAGCCGGAAAAGTTGCAGTTAGACCTCACAAAACCGTGAGAAAGGCCAAATCCGCAATTTTTCTCACGTTTTTACAATCTGGTGCGGCTCTACATGACTTCTCTCATCTCCGCACACTGTCTCTATTGCAGTTAGACCTCACAAAAACGTGAGAAAGGCAAAATCCGCCATTTTTCTCACGTTTTTACAATCTGGTGCGGCTCTACACGACTTCACTCATCTCCGGACACTGTCTCTTAAAGATTGCAGCCGGAAACATTGCAGTTAGACTTCACAGAACCATGAGAAAGACCAAAGCCGCCATTTTACTCACGTTTTTAAAAACTGGTGCGGCTCTACACGACTTCTCTCATCTATGGACACTGTCTCTTAAAGATTGCAGCCGGAAACGTTCCAGTTAGACCTCACAAAACCGTGAGAAAGGCCAAATCCGCAATTTTTCTCAAGTTTTTACAATCTGGTGCGGCTCTACACGACTTCTCTCATCTCCGGACACTGAATCTATTGCAGTTAGACCTCACAAAACCGTCAGAAAGCCCAAAGCTGCCATTTTTCTCACGTTTTTACAATCTGGTGCGGCTCTACACGACTTATCTCATTTCCGGACACTGTCTCTATTCCAGTTAGACTTCACAAAACCGTGAGAAAGGCCAAAGCCTCCTATTTTCTCACGTTTTTACAATCTGGTGCGGCTCTACACGACTTCTCTCATCTCCGGGCACTGTCTCTTAAAGGTTGCAGCCGGAAACGTTGCAGTTAGACCTAACAGAACCGTGATAAAGGCCAAAGCCTCCGTTTTTCTCACGTTTTTACAATCTGGTGCGGCTCTACACAACTTCTCTCATCTCCAGCCACTGTCTCTTAAAGATTGCAGCCGGATACGTTCCAGTTAGACCTCACAAAACCGTGATAAAGACCAAAGCCGCTTTTTTTTCTCACGTTTTTACAATCTGGTGCGGCTCTACACGAATTCTCTCGTCTCCGGACAATGAATCTATTGCAGTTAGACCTCACAAAACCGTGAGAAAGCCCAAAGCCGCCATTTTTATCACGTTTTTACAATCTGGTGCGGCTCTACACGACTTCTCTCATCTCCAGCCACTGTCTCTTAAAGATTGTAACCGGAAACGTTGCAGTTAGACCTCACAGAATAATGCTATTGACTTGCAATTTGGTACACATATTCATGAGCCCAACGGATTTAGCTGTACAGTGTTAGGTGTGTATTCCTTTTGTCGTTCGTGTACAGGGACACGCCAAATTTTTTCTTATTTTTACGGCCTATTTGAAGAATTTTTGTGTACCGCAATAGCGGCCGGAAAAATCCTTCGATTGACTTGCAAATTGGCGCACTCGTTCGAGCTTTGCATATAACTAGCTGTATAATTTTTATTGCTATATTTTTTTATAAACTGTGTACAGGGACACGCCAAAATTCTTAACATTACGGCGTATGGGGTGAATTTCGTTTAAACGCATTTTAATATCATTACTTTGCAATGAAGAAAATGAAACTAGCGTACGTGAGTAAGATGCTTAAACTTATGTTGTTTGAAGAAAATATGTTCTCTTAAGCTTTCTAATTAATGTACAGGATCTTACAGAAGTGTTCTGACAATGTCACATAGTCATCCAAACGATGTTAAATTTGTAACAATTATTAATTTTAAACGCAAAATAAGCTGAATAGTTTTTACTGGTGTATACAATGTTTATGGTTCGTTTACACACGAAAGAATTTCGTAAAATTGGAGCCTATGGACAAATTTTTTATTTAAGCGCGCAGTTGCATGCGTTTATGCTGAATTGAACTTAATAAAGTTAACATACATTATAAAAATGCTTAAAATCATGTTTACTCTTAAAAAAGGTTATGTATAGACTAAACAATTTATGGGACCACACAAAAATTTCCGAGTATGTACTGTAATCCTCCAAATGATGTCAAATTAGTTTGAAAAATTAATGAGTTATAATTAATTAGGCTTATTCTTATTATTGGTGTTTATAATGACTGTTTATAATAAATAAAAATAGCCTATTGAATAATGTCTGATGCAAATAGGACGTTGAGGCTCCTGATCTGCAGATCCACTAGTAACTTTACTTTGCATAAAGCTTAATGAAATTGAAATATGTTATTTATATGCGCAAAAGAATGCTTTCTATAGATTATAGTATGATTAGCATTAGATTTACAGGGCCACACAAAAATATTCAGTTACATTAAGAGACATTAGTAAAATTTTTCTGGAATTGCACGTTCGTTTACATTAAGTATCTTTAACACTTTCTAACAATTTTTAAGTGTGAATTTTACTTCAGTTTGTGTATCTGTCTGTCTGTTCGTCTGTTTGTCCGCGCTCTAATTGTCATAAATATTTATGTAATTTCTTGAAACTGATATATGTTATTCAAGTTTACTACTGGATGTTCTCTATTGAAAATGGAGTGAATATCTCTGCCGGTTTGTGCACAGGGACACCCGAAACTATTTCAAAGCATTGTGTTCTATGGGAGGTATTTCTATAAACCATATTTTAATACCTTTATTGAACACAAATTTTAATGAAATTGAAATATGTTATTCAAGTTCATAATTGGTTGTTTCCTATGTATATTGTTTAAATACCACCACAGGTTTGTGTACAGGGACACTCCAAAGCATTCCAAAGCCGTGCGTTCTGTGAGGTATTTCTATAAACCAAATTTTGATAACATTATTACAAAGCTTAATGAAATTGAAATATGTTATTCATACGCACCAGTGAATATAATATAATTAGCAATTGATTTACAGGGCTACACAAAAATATTCAGTTACATTAAAAACTATTAATAAAAATTTGCTGGAATTGTACTTTCATTTACATTAAGTGTTTTTAACACTTTCTAACTATTTTTAGGTGCGAATATGATATCAACTTGTGTGTCTCTCTGTCCGATTGTTTATTTTTCTATCTGCCTTTCTCCCGCCCCCATCAATACTTTTAGAAATTTTAAAAATTGTTATATATTAGTGGAGTTCACAATGGAATGTTCCCTATTAAGAATGGCATTAATAGGTCGTGTACAACTAGTTTGTGTACAGCGTCAGGTTTGCGTTTTAGGTCAGACATTTTTAAAAATTATATTTAAATAATTTTCTACTGTAAAAATCATAAAGAAATTTTGTGTATTGTTAATATTCTAACATAATGTTTTGTATAGAATATGATATGATTAACCTTCAGATTTACAGGACTACACTAAAATATTCAGATACATAAATAGCTGCAATTATAATTTACCATGTGCATTTTCTTTTGTTTTAAGCCTCGTATCTCTCGGAAGGTTTTAAATTTACATGAAGGTTTTAAATTTACATGTTTGGGTGTTTTCATGGAAGTTGCTCAATACCTTTGGCTGTTAAATTATACAAGAGAAATTTTTATAAAGCTTGAGCATACGTAGTTGAAAATTATTTAGTAAAAATGCTCGTATTTCATAAGATATTTAACCTTTTTGCATTCTGATTGCTGTATGTGTGCCTAATGTAGCATACCATATTTCTTGAAAATGGATTTCCACTGCATCTAATGCCCTACGTGTTTTAATTAAAAAAGGAGAAATTTTTTTGTGATTTTTTAAAGAAACCGTTATATCTCCATGAACATATGAGGTAACCTCTTAAAATTTATACAGATAATGAAAATAAATCCTCATAATCATATGCTACAACCAAAACGAGTTTAAAGCATTACCTTTTACAAGGTGATCCAAAACATTTTGGTTTTTGTTTATTTTTTTACACTGGTGAACTTTTCCTCTTCAGGACACAAATTTTGCTGAAAAACGTGAGGTATAACATGTTCTTTACACTACCGAAGTTTCAAGATGATTCCTATAGAATTCTTCTAGATATTTGACAAAATTTCTTAATTCGAAAGTACCTAAATACGTAAGTATTTGGGTAGCATATCTCTTAAATAGAGGTCTTTAATTTGTCTTATAAATAGTTAATAGTTTACATGGTATTTTCGCAAATTCAAAAATGAAAATTATAAAAATGAAAATTAAAAACTATTAGGTACGCAATTTTCGACACTTTTCTTTATTTTAAAAATACTTAAAATGAAGTTTAAACTGAAATTTCTTTTCAGTTTACGCAAGTCTACTAAAAATGCATAAAATAATATTTCTTAAAAATATCACTGAGCTTATTAGCTACATCAACCGTATATA
Source organism: Salticus scenicus (assembly GCA_963930645.1). Taxonomy (NCBI): domain Eukaryota; kingdom Metazoa; phylum Arthropoda; class Arachnida; order Araneae; family Salticidae; genus Salticus; species Salticus scenicus. The sequence goes on along the minus strand of OZ005655.1, from coordinate 216,795,460 downwards.
ATTATTTATGTAATGAATTTATTTTGCGTTTGTGCATATTCTTGAATGAAAAACTGATTTGAGTTTTGTCTTCCTGACTAATAAACTAAAATAATAAAAACTATGTATAATTTGAAGATATATTAGTAAATGAGAATTTATCGTCTGCAGATAAAACATTTTTTAAATATTGCAATGAGAATATTTAGATAATAAAAATAAATTAAAAATGACTTTAATAATTACATATTTAAAATTTGATCGTCTGCGAAATATATATTTTTTCTCCAGTTTTAAAATTTATTTTTAGCAACAGTTTTGAAAGATAAAATTTTTTTATTTACAATTTTATTGAGAAAGATGGAACATTTTGTGATATTTTGTTTACTATCCCGCTTATTTGTATAAATATATTAAATGTCAATATTTGTCGAATATTTATAAGTGAAAAAAATAATTCTTTCTTGGTAAAAAATGGAAATTCCAGATAATGATGATGAAGCTTATAATATTGCCATCAGTTACTGTGATAGTAACAATACACCTCCTTCAACTGATGTATTCAGCTGTTCCAGACCGCGGCTTCTTTTATTGGATGGAGCATTTTTTAAGTACTTGCCTGAAGAGTCTAATGCTTCTACACCTGTGGCTTTATGTATGAAATGTCCGGTTAATCAACAAGTTAAAGTAAAAGAACGTTATAACACAACATCCAATTTTCTTAAACATCTAAAACGGCGGCATGGAGAAGATTGTGTTGAAGAATATAAGAAATATAATAAAAGAAAAAGATCTGAAAATAAAAATGCAAGTAATAGCGTTAGCATTTCCAAAAGTATTTATCCTACACAAAATAAAGCACAAACAATTTCTCAAGAAACGTTTGAAGAAAATATAACTAAATATTTTATTCATTCGATCTTTAAGAACTATAGAAGACCCATATTTTTCGAAAATATTTTTAGATTTACAAATATCAAAGATTGGTCTCAAACTAATCAGTCGAAGAACATTCACACGACGAATAAATGATTATTATGAAAACGAAATTTTGAAAATAAAATCGGATTTGCATAATGTTGAATACGTATGTACTGTGATAGATATTTGGTCCAGCAAAAAACGAAGTTTTCTTGGTATGACAGCCCACTGGATTAACAATGATATGCGCAGGGCGTCGGCTGCATTAGCCTGCCAAAGATTGAAAGGTACACATAGTTATGACCGCTTATCTGAAGCAATTCAGGAAATTAACCAAGATTTTAATCTTGACGCAAGTAAAATAGTGGCATCAATAACAGACAATGGATCTAACTTCATAAAAGCCTTTAAGGAGTTTGGCGTACAGCTCTTCAATGTTGAAACAAGTGAATATTGGAAATCAGAGAATATTGATCATATGCAAGATGATGTAACTCCTAGAAAATATTCTGGAGACGAAGATGAAAAATCGTTTGATTCATACGTGGATTTTCCCGAAATTTTAAATGCTGACGAAATATTGTTACCAGCGCATTTACGTTGCTGTGCGCATACACTAAGTCTATGTGCAACAACAGATGCTAATAAAATTTTGAATTTAAATGATACCCCATTATCAAACAAACATTGCAGTGTAATGAAAAAGTGCAATGCTTTGTGGAAGGCAGCGGCACGCCCCCGTACTTCAGAAATAATATATGATACACTACAGCATACTTTGAGTAGACCTGAAGAAACAAGGTGGAATAGTCTATATGATGCATTTCAACAAATTTTAAATATAAAAGAGAAGAATTTACAGTTACATAAGGCTTTGAATATAAAAAATACTTTTACAGATAGCGACTTAGAATACATAAAAGAATATTTAGTATGTTCTGCGCCCATCACTGAAGCGCTTGATATTATGCAAAGTGAACAGAACACCTATTATGGAATTACATTACCTTGTCTTCTTGCTCTTAGAAAAAAATTGAAGAAAATTGACAAAAAGAACAATTTTGCTTATTGCAAATCATTAATTGAAACATACAAACAGAGTGTAAATTCAAGATTTGAAAATTTGTTTGATATCAACAAATCAGAATCACAAAATGCTGCAATTGCTGCTTTGTCATATCCACGTTTTAAAAATAAATGGTTGATCTGTTTGGAGCCTGCTGACCGCGATATTGTTTTAAAAATTTTCAAAACCATCATATCCAAACAAATTTATGAAAAACCAAAAGAAAACATCAACATGACAAAGGCTGGAAAAAAAGAAAACAAGTTTTTTAATTTCGATTCCGATTCGGACTCCGACTCCGACAGTTCCCTAAATCATGCAAATAAACCCCAGGCACCTCTAACTAAAGCGGAATTATTGATGCTGCATTTTTTTGCTGAAGAAAGTGAAGATCTAGACATTCTTAATAGGTATCCAGAAATAAAACAGTTTTTTATTAAATATAATACTCCTTTACCTTCATCTGCTGCTGTCGAAAGACTTTTCTCATATGCTACCATGATAAATTTGCCAAAAAGCCACAAGTTATCAGATAATATGTTTGAAAAAAGGGTTGTTTTAAAATGCAATCTAAACTATCAAAAAATAAATAAATAAATAAATAAATAATAATAATAATGTAAGTTTAAAGTTATAATTTAAAGTTATATATATATATTATCTATCTATATATATTGATAGTTTTCATCTTTATAAGATAGCTCTGAGTTAACTACTTTTAAAAATAAACAAGTTTTCATCACTTAAGAATGTATATTTACAATGCATTAATATTTCCAAAACCATGTTTAAATTGAATTACGTAGTGTTTTATTTTGTACAGCTCTTAATATTTAAATAGAGGTTTAAAATAATGGTCAAGTTTTATTTCTTCATTCTAATTTTAGTAATAAATAATAAATAATTTAGTAATAATAAGTAAAATTAAAATATAAAGAATATTTATTCAAATTTCTATAATATTCTTTTGATTGAAAAATTATTAATTTAACATTTAAATATTTATCGTTTTTCTCAGAAAAACAAAAATATTTTTAAAGCAACATCTTATGAATCAATTGCATTTTAAGCTACGTTTTAAACTTATATATCTTTTTTTCTTTGCAATTAGATATTTTTTTTTATGATTTATCAGTGTGAATGTACATATTCTATTTTAGCTTTAAATATAGTAATTTTTTAAGAGAACAGTAAATTTTCTACATATTGTTAGCATAGAAAGTATTAAAATATATATATATATATAACTCAAACTTTTATTTTGTGTTCATAACACTATAAGACAAACTTTTATTTTATTCTGCCATAACAATGTAAGTCAAATTTTTATTTTGTGTTGTCACATTTAAACAATCTTTAAAAACTTTAGTAATTTAGTGTAATATTTCTTTAATATGTTTACCTTTCTCGTGTAACTTAAACCACTGCCTTTAAAAATACTTTTCGAATATGAATCCTTGCTTTAATTTAGTTGTAGATAATTAATTACCTATATTAATAATTATTATTTGTAAATAGTGATTTCGAACAGTTGTATATGCGAAACAGTAGCTATGTGTCATCATGTAACAGAACATTTTGCGTATTATCGATTATTATTGATGATCGTTATTGTTGATTCTATTTAAAAAAATTATTTTATTTCTCTAGTGAAACTGATGGGTTTCTTAAATGCTCAAATATTTCTATAATAATAATAATAATAATAATATAGAAATTATTAAAGTTCACTGTGTTGAAACAAAGGATATGACACCTTTTGTTTTCGAAAATTAACAGTCTATGATATAATTTATTTTTAAAATTGACTATACTGTTTGGTATAATACTAGAGGAACATGTATCGAGTTCATATTTGTTTGATGAAATTTAGTCCTTATATTTCTTTGAAAATACTTTGTTTGATCAAGAAATATTTTGCAACTTTGATTTTTTTTTTTTTTTTTTTTTTTCAACTTTGATAAAGATATTTGAAAAAGATACAAATCAGGATAAGTTACTGAAATGAAAAAAAAAAAAAATTACTTTATTGGATGAATTGAATATTTTCAAAGTATTTTTCTACTTTTAAAATCCCCATGATTTCATTAGATTGCTCTAGATTAATTTTAATTTTTATAAGTTTTAAACAATTTGTGGCTTATCAATTACATTTGTTATTTTTTTCCCAATCTTTTAGTATTTTTGTCATTCGCAGATGTAACATTTAGTCCTTAAGAGGACTCTCTACTTATCGCCCTCGTTAGCCAAAGCCAATGTTATTTTATGGAGTAATTTGCCCCATTGTAACTCATTAACCAATATATATTTTTAAATTTCGTTTTCACATTCAGAAAATTAACAACTATTAAACAGCTTATCTTTTTCTAAAAATTTATTTTTTTAATTTTTAATATTTTATTTTGAGGTTGTAAAATGCGAATTTTCGCAATGTGAAAATTTTCATTTTTGAGCTTAAAAAAAAAAAAAAAAAAAAAAATCAATTTTTAGAAAACGATAACCTGTTAAGTAGTTGTGAATTTTCTTAATGTGAAAACGAAATTTAAAAATATGTATTAATTAGTTAATGAGTTATAACGGGGCAAAATTTCCCATAGAATAACATTGGATTCGGCTTTCGGAGACGATAAGTAGAGAGTCCCCTTAAATAAATGTTACAACAAAATTTATAATTTTCGAACTTTCGTTTTGGTCATTTTGGTGTTAATTACCTATTGTAAAGCCTATTTGATAACTGCCTATTGTAAAGCCTATATTCTAAGAGAAAAATTTTAAACTAATGCCAACGTAAAAAATATATATTAAACTTTTAGTGATAAAATACATGTTGCAGTTTATGCGTTTTGCATACTTTATTCTTTTAATAAGCTATAAAAATTTTGTATAGTTTTGTACTTATATTTAATATAAAAGGAAATAATTTACTTCTACGCTTTTTTATATATTTTTTATTGTAATTATATATTTATGTTATCTTTTGTAATGAATTCATTATGATGATATATTGTTTAAATATTGATAATTTAAGGCTGTCTACGCAAATGTCGATTTTTCAATCGGTACACAAAGAAATCTAATGTGGACAACCTCATTTTCTTCATACAACCATTAAATAAGAATGTTTATTTACTTTTTGTAGTAAAAAATGATCTTTTCATTGGATGGTTTCAAGAATATTAATTGATTTTTGAAGCTCAAAAAAAGAGATTTATTCAACTGTTTACTTAATATTAATTAAATAAGGTGCATTCGACCACTAGAACCTGCGTACTTCTTTAAGAATTACTTTCTACACACTAAAATGTCGAAAACTTTCATAACAATATCATTACGGGCTCTATCTGTGAGCTGAATATTCATTAAATAAAATGCATTCGTCGATTAGAACCTGCTTATATCTTTAAGTATAACTTTCTACACGCAAAAATGTCTTCAACTTTCATAACAATATCATTACTGTCTCTATCATTAGCTTCTTTCAAAATTTCTTTGATGGTAGGTCATATGTAATGGCTTAAAACTTTGTATTTTTAGTCATTATGAATATAATTTTCCTAAGTGTCTCCGAAATGGAAAGTCACAGGAAGTTCAAAAAGGGAGGTGCACAACTAGATGTTATAAATACCAATTTTCAATGTTTTGCGTCCAACCGTTTTTGAGTTATGCGAGATACACGCATACTTACATACAGACGTCACGAAAATTCGTGTAAAGTCGTTGATATCTCTGAAATGGGAACTCGTACTAAAACCAAAGTTGCAGAAGTAGTTCAAATATTTCTTAACTAAAAATGTTCTTAAAAGTTGTTTTATCCATTTCCAAGTAAATTCAATTTCTGCCATATTTTGTATCTAACAGTTAAAGGGTTAACTGCAAACCCAAATTTTTATGAAAATTAAGTCTAATTGATTTTTTACTCGAAAAAACACTTAACCTCAAACATTCATAAAAATAGTTATATCCTTTTTGGAGAAAACAAATTTCTTCCATATTTTGCAAGCGGCAGTTAAAGGGTTAATAATAAACTGGAGATGACAGTATGTTTAATTTTGCACAGTATACTGTGCAAAATTTAATTGAAAAAATTCTTAAAAATTACTACTTTCATTTCCGATTAAATCCAATTTCTGCTGTAATATACATTCGGCTGCTAAGGGGTTAACAGAGATTGAAAATTTTTCTGGAGATGAAAAAATGTCTAATCGATTTTGCATTTAAAAAACACTTTAATTCCAAACTTTCACCAGAATCATTCTATCCATTTCAGAGTAAATTAAATTTTTGCCACATGGTGCAACTGGCCGATAAAGGGTTAATAATTAATGAATTTGCAAAATAAGAATTAAAGAATTAGTTATTATATAAATAAGTTAATTATTATATAAATGAATAAGTTTAAAGAATTAATTATTACATAAATATTACAAGTATATAATTATACTAGCAGGCTTTGCCCGCTTCGCTGGTCATTATATTGAAATGAAGTCTCAAAATACCATATAATTGATAATAATAATAATAATAAAATCATTGAAATCAGTCAAAATCTAAGTCAAAATTCTCGATACCTTCGATAGCGGTTTTCCCACTCGCCACACTTCACAAAATCCCTTTATAATGCATGTTGCATACATATACCTAATCAACATATTAAAAAATCGGGATTCTAAGATTATTTGAAGCAAAGTTATGTTTTAAAACGTGTTTTTTAGCTCCCCCCCCTTCCGGACCGCTCTTAAAGGAAAGGAGGGGAAGATTTTGCAAAATATCTTTATATTATGAGTTAGATACATATAACTAACCCACACATGGAAAATCTCTAATTCATAAGATAATTTACTGCAGAGTTACACATGAATACATATCCCCCCCCGCCCCTTAAGGGAAGGTGGGGTGGAGTTTCACAAAATCACTTTGTAGTGTGTGTTGAATACGCATAAGCAGTCCACGAATCAAAAACCGCCATTCTAAGATAGTTTGGAACAGAGTTATGCATGGAAGCATGTTTTTAATCTCCCCCCCAACCCTCAAGGGGGGTGATAGCACGTAATTCCAAATAATGCCTTTGTTGTTTGTTTGTGTTGAGTACACATAACCAATTAACCTATAAAAAAATCGCTTTCGTGAGATAATTTGGAGCAGAGTTACTCTTTAAAACGTGTTTCCACCCCCCCCCCCACCCCGCCCTTAAAGGGGGGAAAAGGAAAATTTCACAAAATCGACTTATAGTGCGTGTTGGAATGCATAACCACCCCGCAAATAAAAAATCGTCTAAGATAGTTTGGAGCAGAGTTACGCATGAAAACATGATTTTGCCCTACCCCGAAGGGGGATAAGGTAGAATTTTACAAAATCCCTTAGTAGTGTGTGCCTTGAGTACGCATAACCAATCGACATATCAAGAAATCGCTATTCTGAGATAATTTGGAGCAGAGTTACTCTTAAAAGCGTTTTTTGCCCCCCTCCCTTCCTTAGGAGGGGAGGGGGAATTTTTGTAAGATCCCTTTATAATGCGTGTTGGGAATGCATAAACAACTCATATGTAAAAATTAAGCTTACTGAGATAATTTCAAGAAAAGTTATGCTTCGAAACATGCTTTTTGCAACCCCACCCCCAAGGGGGGATAGGACGGAATTTTACAAAATCTCTTTTTAGTATGTGTCTTGAGTACGCATAACCAATTGACATATCAAAAAATCGCTAACCTGAGATAATTTGGACCACAGTTACTCTTATAAGCGTGTTTTTGCCTTCCTCCGCCCTTAAAGGGGGGGGGGGGTGAAATTTTGTGAAATCCCTTTACTGTGCGTGTTGGGAAAGCATAAACAACCCACATATACAAATTAATCTTGCTGAGATAATTTGAAGCAAACTTATACTTGGAAACGGGTTTATATTGCCCCCCCCACCCCCAAGGGGAGAAGGGGGGACTTTCGCAAAACCCCATTGTAATGGATGTAACCCCCCCCAAAAAAAAAAAAAAAAAAAAAAAAAAAAAACGAAAATCGCAAAAAAACAAACATGAGGTTCTGGAAATATTCTGAAGAAGGATCTTGATGATTATCTTATATCTTTGTGCTGTTATTGGTACAGTTTTACTTAAAAACACGTATTTTGCTAAATTTCCCTGCGAAAATCGTTTTTACCCCCACCCCTTCTTAAAAATCCAAAATCGCAGAAAATGATTTTTTGCACTCAAGTCTAGTCTCTCTCTCTCTGCAATTTCTTCACCGTGAAGCAATTTGGAGCCGAATTATGCTTATAAGGGGGTGCCTTCTGCCCCCCAGGGGGGAGCGGGGATATTTCGCAAAATCCTGCCATAATGGGCGTCAGTCTCCAAAAACCAACGTGCTCACCAAAATTTGCGAGTCTATCTCCCATAGAATCGCAACGGCTGTGTTGAGTCAGTGAATCAGTGATTTTTCTCTTTTATTCCCCACCCCACCACACCCAACCCCCAAAGGGGTAAAAGGGAGGGGTCTTTCACAAAATCCCGTTACAATGGGTGTTGGACACACGTAAATAAGCCACACACAAAATTTGTGACCTCAGCTCATAGATTTCTACGGATGAATTTAGTGCTAAAAGGGGGGATCGAATTTGCCCCCTCGCAACTCTCCCCCCCCCCAAAAAAATCGAAAATCGGAAAAAATCAAAAATGATTTTTTGCAAATACCTTCAAGAAGACGCTTGGCTTTTTTTCTTTCTTTCTCTTTGAGCTATTATTGCTAGAATTTTACTCGAAAATCCATGCATTGCTAATTTTGCCTCCGAAAATCCTTTTTACCCCCTCTCCCCCCTTAAAAATCCAAAATCGCAGAAAAAGATTCCTTTGTACTTAAGTCTAGTCTGCCCATCTGCAATTTCTTCACCGTGAAGTAATTTGGAGCCGAGTTATGCTTATAAAGGTGTTTTTGCCTTATGCACCTCCGAAAATCATTTTCACTCCTTCCCCCCTTAAAAATCGAAAACTCCAAAATCGCAGAAAAGTTCTTTTTTGTATTCAAATCTAGTCTCCCCATCTGCAATTTCTTCACCGTGAAGTAATTTGTAGCCGAATTATGCTTATAAAGGTGGTTTTTGCCTTTTGCCCCTCCCCCCGCCGAAAACCTCATTTTTACCCCTTACCCCTCTTAAAAATCCAAAATTCCAAAATCGCAGAAAATGATTTTTTTGTATTCAAGGGTAGTCTCCCCATCTGCAATTTCTTCACTGTGAAGTAATTTGGAACCGAGTTATGCTTAAAAACGTGGTTTTTGCCTTCTGCACTCCCCCGGGGGGAAACGGGGGGGGGATTTCGCAAAATCCCGTCTTAGTGAGCATCAGGGTCCTAAAAACAACCTGCTCACCAAAAATTGTGACTATCTCCCATAGGATCGCCATAGCCGTGTTGAGTCAGTGAGTGAATTAATGAATTAATTAATCAGTGAGTTTACTCTTTTATATATAGAGATTAGTACTAGCAGGCTTTGCCTGCTTCGTTGGTCACTATATTTAAATGAATTAAAAAAATAATCTATATTTTTTATACAGTTCAGCAAATTAAAACTAAAAAGAAAATACATTGAAATTGCTTAAAAACTTCACTTCGGGCGCTCTCTGACTTCGGCAGACTTCTTCAACGCAACGTCTTGGTACTGTATAATTTAATTTAATTTAATTTATAGAAATGTCAATAATACAGGAAAAACTGCATTAGTCATTTTCTTTTTGATAATAAACAGAACGGAAAACGTATAATATTTTACATGGAGATACTTTGTATAATTAGACCAATTAAAAAAAATTTTTTTTTCCTTTTTTTCCGCACTCGCATTACAAAAATATTTAAAATAAAATTGAGAAATATTGTGCAAAAAACAAAAAGCTTGAAACTCTTGGCGGAACTTGAAATTTGGCACTGAAGTAACTTGGACGTTTCTCGCCAAAATGTTTACTTAGGTATTTGCGATACCCGTATCAACTCATCGCCGAAATGACAACAAAAAAATATAACATCTATGCAGTATCTTTTTAAAAAAATCATCCGTTTTACTAAAAAAAAAAAAAAAAAAAAAAAACAGGCCGACTTTCATCACCAAAGTAGTTAAATCTAGACCAATCAAAAATAGGAGTGGTCCATCCGGATGTGCTCCCGACAAACTCTTTGCTTTTTATTCATATACATTAGTCAAAAATTTAAATTACATTAAAAATAACTAATCTAATTACAAACAAATATTCAGTGTGTACTATGACCAAATTTCTTGCGTATTACACTTACTTTAAAAAAAGTTGGTGTGACTCTTCTCGACTTTCTGAACATTAAGTAATTAATGATTGTATAAATATAGGAAGAGAAGTCCTTAAACAAACGAAAGAGAAAATTAATTTAGGGTATTTGATTATTTTTGTTTATATAGTATGTTGTTCATTTACATCACTGCTCCTCAAATAATTTGAGCCCACAGATGATAAGGATAAAGAAATTTTCGTTGTGTCCCTGTAAAAATCTATAAATGCTAGACTCACCAAAATCTATGTAGTTCGTATGATGGTGACCTATAATATTCATATAAATTTTCAGCTGAATTTGATCAGGTGTTTAGGCGCTATTAATTTGAAGCCGCAACCACAATAATAAAGAATTCTTTGTGTCCCTGTGAAAAAAAATGTAAGTGCTACATTCTCCAAAATTCCTAGAGTTCGTGTGACTGCAATCTATAACACGTATATACATTTTCAGATCAATCGCATATGCCGTTTAGACGCTATTGCATTTTAAAACTTTGAGAACGAAGAGCATAATTGAAAAGATTTTTTCGTTTTGTCCCTGTAACAATTCTATACATGCTAAATTCACCAAAATCTATCCATTATGTTCAACGGTGACCTTTAACATATGTATAAATTTTCAGCTCAAACAGATGAGGCGTTTAGACTATCGCATTTTAAACACAATTTGAGCTGTTAAGCAACAATGAAAAAGATTTTTTCTTTGTGTTTCTCTATAAAAAACTTAAAAGCGCAACACAGTCCAAAATTTCATACAGTTAGCGTCACGGTAATTTAAAATATGCATATAAATTTTCAGCTTAAACAATATGGCGTTTAGACGCTAACACACTTTAAAGAATTTGAGCTTAATAATAAAGAATTTTTCGTTGTGTTCTGTAAAAGAACTATATGCGCAAGATTCACCAAAATCTATACACTTTCTGCAACAGCGACCTATAGCATGTGTATAAAGTTTCAGCTAAACTGAATAAGATATTTAGACGCTATCGCAGTTAAAAAATTTGAGCCTATATAGAGCATAATGATTAAAAAAAAAAAAAAAAAAAAAAAATTGCACTCCGGGAGTGCAGAAGTGTAAAGTCACGAAAAAGTCACTTCTGTCACTTTTGTCGTGAAAAGTCACTTCTGTCACTTTTTCAAGTTTGACAGAAGTGAAAACTTGAAAAATTACGTGTGTATTTCTTGAATCGTCAGGAAATATTTTATTGTGCAGGAAATACTTTTAAATGAGGTGTTTTTTTATTCATTAATATAAACTAAGACTACAAAAATTATATTAAAATTTTATTTAATTCGCTAACTGCAATAGAGACAGTGTCCGGAGATGAGAGAAGTCGTGTAGAGCCGCACCAGATTGAAAAAGTGAGAAAATGGCGGCTTTGGCCTTTCTCACGGTTTTGTGAGGTCTAACTGCAAAGTTCCCGGCTGCAATCTTTAAGAGACAGTGGCTGGAGATGAGAGAAGTCGTGTAGAGCCTCACCAGATTGTAAAAACGTGAGAAAAATGGCGGCTTTGGGCTTTCTCACGGTTTTGTGAGGTCTAACTGCAATAGAGACAGTGTCCGGAGTGAGAGAAGTCGTGTAGAACCGCAGCAGAACGTAAAAGCGTGAGAAAAATGGCGGTTATGGCCTTTCTCACGGTTTTGTGAGGTCTAACTGCAACGTTTCCGGCTGCAATCTTTAAGAGACAGTTTCCGGAGATGAGAGAAGTCGTGTAGGGCCGCACCAGATTGTAAAAGCGTGAGAAAAATGGCGGCTTTGGCCTTTCTCACGGTTCTGTGAGGTCTAACTGCAACGTTTCCGGCTACAATCTTTAAGATACAGTGTCCGGAGATGAGACAAGTCGTGTAGAGCCGCACCAGATTGTAAAAACGTGAGAAAAATGGCGGCTTTGGCCTTTCTCACGGTTTTGTGAGGTCTAACTGCAACGTTTCCGGCTGCAATCTTTAAGGACAGTGCCCGGAGAGGAGAGAAGTCGTGTAAAGACGCACCAGATTGTAAAAACGTGAAAAAAAATGGTGGCTTTGGCCTTTCTCACGGTTTTGTGAGGTCTAACTGCAATAGAAACAGTGTCCGGAATGAGAGAAGTCGTGTAGAGCCGCACCAGATTGTAAAAACTTGAGAAAAATGGCGGTTTTGGCCTTTCCCACGGTTTTGTGAGGTCTAACTGCAACGTTTCCGGCTGCAATCCTTAAGAGACAGCGTCTGGAGATGAGAGAAGTCATGTAGAGCCTCACCAGATTGTAAAAACGTGAGAAAATGGCGGCTTTGGCCTTTCTCACGGTTTGATGAGGTCTAACTGGAATAGATACAGTGTCCGGAGATGAGAGAAGTCGTGTAGAGCCGCACCAGATTGTAAAAACCTGAGAAAAATGGTGGCTTTGGCCTTTCTCACGGTTTTGTGAGGTCTAACTGCAATAGAAACTGTGTCCGGAGTAAGAGAAGTCGTGTAGAGCCGCACCAGATTGTAAAAACTTGAGAAAAATGGCGGTTTTGGCCTTTCCCACGGTTTTGTGAGGTCTAACTGCAACGTTTCCGGCTACAATCCTTAAGAGACAGTGTCTGGAGATGAGAGAAGTCGTGTGAAGCCGCATCAGATTGTAAAAGCGTAAGAAAAATGGCAGCTTTGGCCTTTCTCACGGTTTTGTGAGGTCTAAATGCTATAGACACATTGCCCGGAGGTGAGAGAAGTCGTGCAGAGCCGCACCATATTGTAAAATAATATACAGTATATAATTATTAACACTTCACATTAGCAAGTTAATTGTATGATACATTATTTGTATCATGCAAGGATGGAAAGCGTCAGCTGACGATGACGGGAGTTCAATGGTTTTTGTTCACCCAAAAGTGTTCAACGCGCCTAAAGAAATTTTACTTCAAAAATTTCTTTGTGTATCTGTAAAATATATAAATATATATATATATATATATATATATATATAAAGTCTAGATTCACCAAAATTTGTACAGTTTGTGCGACTGTTACTCGTAACATGTGTATAAATTTTCAGCTCAGCCGAATAAGGCATTTAGATGCTACTTTACTATTGAAAATTTGGGCCCTTAGACCATGATGATGAAAAATTTTTCTTTGTGTCCCAGTAAAAAAATCTATAAGTGCTAGATTCACTAAAATCAACAGGGTTCGTGCTATGGTGAGCTATAATATATATACCCCCTTTTAGCTCATTTGAACAAAGCGTACATACATATATCATCGTAAAAATAGTAAATATGAATTTAGGGAACCTCAAAACGTATAGAAATACCAAAATCTCAAACTCCTATTTTTTACGTGATTACAATACTTTCTTCACTGTAGTGTTTGGAAAGTAAAAATCAACTGTTTCAAACATTCACAGTACACACATTGAAAGGCAAGGCATATACTTTGAAAGGCAAAGTTTTTTCTCATACAACGATTTATACGTCAAGTATTAATATTAAGCATTTCATCAACGAATTAAACTTACGTTATGAGTCATGTTGCTTTAAATTGCTACGAAGGAAGAAAATGCCATTCAATCTCTGCATTCAAAAGATTGTATTCCTGAAAAAGCAACATAAAACAATTCTCTAATATAGGTAGACTCACGTTTTTATCCGTGGGTCAAAAATTAATGCTAACCCGACTCGCACCCGTCGCAGAACGCTACCTGAGTAATATACATCAGTTTCAGGTCATTCTAAAACTATGATAAGAAAAGCTGATGGACAGATTGACAGTCATATAGACAGACCGAAATGTGAAGTCCTAAACACATTTCAATGATATTGAAAAAAGGTTTACTGTGAATTCTTATTATTTCTTATAAAATTTATCATTAATTACTGATTTAGTCGTTAGTCATAAAACTTTTGATTAATGATTGGTTCAATCATTAGTCATAAAAATACGATTAACGATTGATTTATTCGTTAGTCATAAAAAATATGATTAATGATTAAATTATTCGTTAGTCGTAAAATCTACGATTAACGATTAATTTAATCGTCAATCAAAACGTTTGCGATTAATGATTAAATTAATCGTTAATCAAAATATTTATGATTAACGATTAATTTAATCATTAGTCAAAATATTTTTGATTAACGATTGAATTAATCATTAGTCAAAATATTTTTGATTAACGATTAATTTAATCATTAATCGTTAGTCGTCCAGATGATTGAAATTTGCCCAACACTGGGCACATATTCAATATTTTTCTCTTTCAGATATGACTGCACAATTTTGCAGTAATGACTTGAAGCTAAATCTGGCCAGAACAATAGCTTTCCTTTGTCTCTTTGAGAGTTAAAAAAATTTCAAAAACGGGCCATGCAGGATGTTCTTTAGGTATCTTTCTGCATTCAAATTCTGCCTGGAAATGAATGGTTCGCTGATGCATCCGTCTTGTGATATTGCTTGCCAGACGATAAATTTTCCCGGAAACTTTTCCTTTCTTTTAACTTTGGAATCATCTGTGATTTCCACACCTGGAATGTCATTCCAAAGTTCTTTGCATGGAATCTGTTTATAATCATAGGGCACATAAGTTTCATCATCCATTATTATAAATTTTCCACCACCTGATTTCACTAGTTGTTTGTAGAGTTTCTTGTAGCCCCTTCTTGCCCTTTCAGCCTGATCATTTTTATATAGAGGTGCAGAAGATTTAGTCCTAGTTACAATACCCATCTTTTTCTTCAGTTGATGAACGGATGATTTTGATATTCCAAGTTTCCTCGAAGCTACTCTGTTTGAAAGTGATGGATCTTTAATGAGAAGACGCTTCAACTTTGCAGCATTGCGAGATGTGTAGACTTTTGGGATTCGACCTGATGGTATTCGAATCATAAGATTGTTTGTGATGCAAACAGAAAATCCTACAAATTATTTGATGTGGCAGATTTTTTCTTCTTTTTTTAAAAAAACTAATTACTCATAAGGCAATTCTAAACGAATAAGGGGTACTTTTTGATGTATTGCTTTACATGTATTTTTCTCTGTATTTCTAACAGATTAGATTCTGAGTTACTGACTACATGAACTACTATTGATAACATGAACAAAATGCCCCTTGAGATTCACGTTAACGAGGTTCGACTGTATTATTATTATTATTATTATTATTATTATTATTATTATTATTATTATTATTTCAAAATTAGTTTAGAAATTTAGAATTAGTTTAGCCCCGCCAAACAAAAACAAACATTAGCACATTCGCGACCGCATGGTTTTATCTTTTTGACAGTAAGGTCCGCCTGTGGGCATTACCCTGCCAAGTTACAATATTTCAGAACAAAATTTTCTGTATTCACATTTATATTACAAATGGATATACATTATAATTATATTCTTTCTGATCAAAGTATTTGTATCCACTGTACATTTGATTGTACAAATACGAATATTGGGTAGATTAAGAAATTAATAACATACAAATTGCGCAAGAAACGCCCACTGGCGGAGTTACAGATTTTCAAATGATGTGAATTTACGTCAGCGGTCTCAAAAGTGTTAAGATAAACCATAGCCTCCTTAACTAGATGCCTGTCGCGTAGCTCGGAAACTAGGCAGCAGTTGAAGCGGTAGACAGAGCCAACTGGTACAGATTGAGTGACTTTTTTATTCAACAGCCACCAAAATTTTTTTAAAGTGGGATATGATATACATAAAATACGAATAGAGTCGAAGACACCTCGATTATATATATCATGTATCACTTCTTTAAATTATTGGTGACAGTTGAATAAAAATGTCCCCCAATCTGCTCTAGGTGGCGCTGTCTACCGCTTCAACTTTTGCCTAGTTTCGGAGCTACGCGACAGTCATCTAGTTAAGGAGGCTATGGATAAACAAAAGAAATTTGCAAAGCAGGAAAGTAAAATGACGAAACGCTACTAGTATATATTACGTAAGACTCCTATAATACGAGCTGACTCACAGCTGATCATTGTTGCCCAGCGGAAATATGGCTTGGCGACGTTTAGTTGCAGATATATTGCGTCTATATATATTGCGTCTTTATCGCCTAAAATGGCGAGTTTGCCTAAACAGAAGAGTAAATTATGGTTTGTACTTGATAAGTTTGGCGGTAATATTTGGCGAAATTTTCTTATAACCTTTGTAAAAAGTAGCCATCACTGTTGCTGTTAAATTAGTTAATTTTAAATATTTGTACACGTTGAAAAGTAGTGTAGGTTGTAAAATACAACATTTAGTTAATCGAACAGCAATAAAAAGAAATAATTGATACAAAAAATGCAAGAAAACATATCATAATTACACTTCATATTTGTGATTGAAAGCTAAGCGTACAATTTTCTTTTGGACAATTAATAGCCCATTTCTTTCGCCTTTCTTCATCTATTGGAAATCTAAACGTTCTAAAAGCAGTTCTGGTATTATTTGAGCAAATTTCGGTTGCAAAACCTCCATTTTATGTGATTTGATAACACTTGAAATTCGGACCGCGTGGGCAACAATCACTGAGTGGGAAACAAAATGCCTGATGAGCCAGCCTGTATTGGAGGAGCTCTGGTCTAATATTACGTCGACAGAGCTTCTTGGATCTTTCGACTACCTGTACCTCAGCTGTCCGGCCTCCTAGACTTATGATTTTTCGCACAGCTCTTAAGCTGTGCTGTAAGACAAAACATACAAATTTGCAAGTCGATCCGAATTACAGGGTCCGAGCACTGTTGCTTTGAAAATCTGAAAATTATCGGTTACTTTCTTCTTGTCGTTCATTTTGACAAGTAAAAAGCCTAGAGTTCTGCATTTACTGAGTGGAAGGTTGCATGGACATGCCTTCTGACATATATTAGTGCTTTTTGCAATAAATAAAAAAAAAAAAAAAGAAAAAAAAAAAACGATTCGTGAAATTGTCAAAAGGTTGCGTTCGTTTCGAATGAATTTCATATCAAGAGTCTTTAAAACGACTGTAAGTGACAGATTTTTCTTTCTTCCTTCCTTTCTTTCTTTTCTTTTCTTTCTTTTCTTTTCTTTTTTTTTTTTTGTATCAAAGACGAATAGAAATAAATTAATTAAAGACAATTTTGTGTGAAAATTTTTGAAGTGTTTATAAGAAAGTTGTTCCTGAATAAGAAAAATAATTGATAAAAAATTATATTAAATTCGCAGAGTGATTTTACCGCCAATTTTCGTAATTAATAAATAGTTAAAAGATGCGCAAAACAGGTTTCTAAAAAAAGTGCTGTGGGAGATAAAATTAAAGAGTGATTCGTAAACTTTATGAAATTACAGATGATGGAAGAAAACATATCATTAAATTCCAATCATGTATTATGCAAGAGAAGTACTATTATCATAAAAAAAATTCGACTATGACATTTTAGTGTTTCTATGAGTTTTGAGGTTGCTTAAATTAGCTATTTTTATCGTAATGAAGGTATGCATGTTTGTGTATGAGTGAATACGATAGCGTCTAAACGCTGCATTGAGTTCAAATTCGATAAATATGTTAGAGGTGACGCACTAGCTACATACATTTTAATAATGTAGAATTTTTTTTTTTTTTTACACGAGGCAAAGAAAAATTGTTATACAAACTATTTATGGCCTCAAACTATTTGAAGTGTATTTTAATAAGTTTAGAGGTCTTCTGAATCCAATTTTGCATCCTCCCCCCCCCCCTCCCATCATGTCTGTGTTTATATTTGTCTGTAAGCACATGAGTAAACGCGATAGCGTCTAAACGTTAAATTCGGATCCATTCGAATATGGTATGGGTTACAAGATGTGCATATGGACTGATGTGTATATGGAATTGAGTGAGTGAACGCGATAGAGTTTAAACGCTGCATTCCATTGAATTAAAATTTAGGGTGTACATTGTAAAACATCGTCATCCAAAACATGTAAAGTTTGATGACTGTAAAGGTAATGTGGACATGTATGTGAGTGTGTAAACACGACAGCGAACAACTGCTATGTTTTCTATTGAGCTTAAACTTGGTAGATATGTTTAAGCTCATCGTTGCAAGAATTATATGTAGAATATTATGAGTTTAGTACTTATGGTATTTTCTCAAGCGATACAAAGTAAACGCAAGTTATTTAAACTTCGTCCCCCCCCCCCCCAATGTTAAATTGTTTAAAACAGAAAAACTGCAATATGTCACATCAATTGGCTAAAGTATGATCATCAGGAGAAATTACGTACGTACTTTCCTCTTTTACAGAGAAGTATGAATGAATTTTCACTCATTATGTCCTGTAGGGAGGAGTTAAAACCTAAAATGCTTTAAATTGCTCAAAAGAGAACAAGGCTCGTTTTGAAACTGATTTTTTGTTTAAGAATTTGGCCGCTACTGAAGATTGTGTGCTTACCAGTTATAGTCCTTTTACAGGGATACACACACAGGGATGGAATACGGGTGCAGAACTCATACCACTACCAATGAAACAAAATTTGCTACTTCATAAATCAACGATATTATATGTGCAGAAATTTCTTAAACGAATACCGGTATTAAATCTGCGCCCGTGTTCCATCCTTGCACACACCAATGCAAAATAATAATAATAATAATAATAATAATAATAATAATAATAAATAAATAAAAAATCGAATAAATTGCGTTCCATTACATTCACACACGAACTTTGGTAGAAGTACTCAGATTATTTTATTTTGCCTTCCCTTTTTGGTACTTTTTTATTTGATGATTTCCAGTTGGCATTCATTCACGGCCCCTTCGATAAACTGCCAAATTATGTTCAATGCATATTCTGCTACATTCAAGGCCGAGGCCGTAGCTAAAGATAAGTTTGAAAGTTCAAATATACCCCTCAATTTTGCAGATTTGTCGAAAATTTTTTATTATACTTAATTTTTAACACTCAGTATTATGTACTAAAGTTTGAACTCACTCCGACATTTTTTTCTGGCTACGGCTTTAGCTACATTAAAGGTAACTTAAATTATTATAATACATTTAAATAAATAATTTAAAATGTAAATTATAAGAATAATATTTAAAAATTGTTTATAAATTACACGAGCGAAAAGAATCTCAAATGCCTTGTTCCTCAGATTTGTGTCTTGTCGTGTGCACGAATCGCCAAATGACGTGGCAGTCTTCTAATAAAAAAGTTCTCACTCTTGGTTATTTACTAAATTATTCTCTGTCTATGATTCAACTTTTTTTAACGTCTTTACTAAATTTTCAGGAAGTCGAATGAAGTCAATTCAGATTTTTAGTATGAAACTATACAAGAACTGAGAAAATGACATAAATGAGTTTATGTAAGTTTGAAAGGAAGCAATACAGTACAAATTCGTTCGATTGTGAATATCAAATACATACACATCTTATAAATATGTACTCGTGAACATGTGATGCCTAAGTACTTACCTGGTAACATTAATAATTTATTCCGGAGTACTATTAGACCCGCCCTTTTTTCAACACCAGAATATTTTAAAAGCATTTTTCTTTTTATTATATCGTACATACGCATTGAGAAAAATTTTCTAAATTCAAATTGGTATGAAAAAGGGCAGAACTGAAATAGATAAACATATTATATATATATGCATAATACACACGAATGTTATAGATGCATTACAAAAATACCCGTTACGTATGCGTATTATATTTATAAACGCACATACATAACCTGAAAAAAAAAAAAAAAAAAAAATCTCATAATAAAAAAAAAATAAAAAATAAAAAAAACTATTGTGAAAGTCACCCCGCCCAGTAAAAAAAATTATCTTTCTTAGGCAGCCAAAAAAGGATTGATATCAGAATTCTACGCTGCTATTAATTTCTGGGAACTCAACACCTTGCTTAATAAATATCTGCCAATAACATAACTCTACATATAATTTTCTAATAAATTCTTATCGCTTTCAACATCCCTTGTTAGCTGTGTTAGTATTTTGGCTGCATTATAAAACAATAACTTAAAGTATTTTTACGGTGGGGTGCATCCCCTATGTAGACGTTTTAATTGATAAAAATTTTGTTAGTAAAGAGTAAATTATTATTTTTTACGCATACTTATAATCCCTCAAAATTCCAGGCCTTGCTCAATGAAGGTCTGCCAATAACGCTGCAAATACCATTCTAATAAATCCGTATCGCTTTCAACACCCCTTGTGTATCTACAGAGACGCCAAGTTCTTTAATTTATTCCGAAACACTTTTAGCCCCGCCTTTATTTCATATCACTTCATTTATAAAATAATTTTCTATAATATATAACTACGATAAAATAAGAAAATTATGATAGAAGTGGTATGAGACACCCCCCCCCAAAAAAAAAATTTTAAAAATGCTACGGAATAAATTAACCCTTTGATGGGCAAGCAAATTTTCTCATTTGAAATCGAAAGGCACTAGAATTCACCAACAATATTAAAACAAAAGAAATTAATGGAGTTATTCCTCTAGTTATAATATATATATATATATATATATATATATATATATATATAAATTTCCGTGGGCAGTTTTTGCAATTGGAAATTCAAATTTGTGTTTGCTGCATGCACGCAACACCCCTGAAAGGGTTGGGCAATATAATTATGTTTGCTTAATATCAAGTGACACCAGATATGGAGAACAGAGTTAGATAAGAAATGAATGAATTTTTTTCAGCTAAGCTAAAAAAGTAAAAATTCATTAAAAATTGCCGGGGTGAATTTTCGGAAACCAATGCCCCTGAAAGGTTAAAGGAATATGACAACTCTGTAGCTGTGTTAATTTTTGGTTGCATTATCTATATAAATAAAGAGAAGTGTCTGTGTGTCTGTGTGTGTATCTGCGCTCTGGTGCTCACACTACTGATCTCAGAGCCTCCAAATTTGGCATATAGGTACCTGGGACCCTGCAGGGGTGCACCTCATCGAGATTTTTTCGAATTTCGAATTTGAATTTTTTAAATTAATGTTTTTTCGAATTTAAATATTGGCTTCAATGTTTCATTTTTCAGAAATTTGTTTCGTTTCAAAAGTCTGCGTATCTTAGTAACGGCTATTAAACTATTTATTTATTTGAATTCATTTGAGGGAGAAATCTTTTTTATTATATTTATTGAAATCAAATAGTTATACACATACAGTAGAAAAAATTAAACATATTAAATTTTTAGATTTTGGCATATAGGTACCTGGGTCTGCAAGTGTGCACCTAATCGAGATTTTTTCGAATTTCGAATTTGAATTTATTAAATTAATGTTTTTCCGATTTTAAATATTGGCTTCTTTGTTTCATTTTTCATAAATTTAATATTTTGCTTCAATCGTCTGCGTATCTTAGCAACGGCTATTACGCAACTTATTTTTATTTAATACATTCATTTAAAGGCGATTTTTTTTTTTTTTTTTTTTTTTTTTTTTTTTTTTTATTGGAAACAAAATTGTAATGCAGTAGAAAAAATTAAGTATAATTAATAGTTTTAATTTTAAAAACGTTTTTATAACAGTTACGTTTAAGTTTTTATAGTAGACCAACTTCTTATTTTTCATTTTTTAATTAATTCTTTTAAAAGAAAAAACTTTTTTTTTTTTTTTTTTTTTTTTTTTTTAATTATTATTTACAGTATTTATCGGGAAAAATGGAAGTACATACATAGCAAAAAGGATTAAATTGATTAAAATTTATTTGTTTATATATATATATATATATATTAATATACTTTTAATTTTTATTTATTTTAGTTCATTGGTCGAAATCAAATCGTAATATAGTGTAAATAGCATGGGCTATAAAATACATGGTTCAAAACTAAAATATTTAATAGATGCTGAGATACAGTCATCTTTAAAATCGTAGTTCTTAAATAGTAGCAGATCTTTCCTGTCGTCGATAAATATCCAGATTAAAGTGCCTGGGAAAGATCTTTCTGCAGGCATGGGAAACCTAGACCTGATGCAGTGCGGAAGGAAAAAAAGCTGCCGTAGACAGCGAGTACCCGAAGCGAGGTTTGAAGCAATTTTAGTTACTTTTTTTTTAGTTTTTGTGTATAATGTGGTGTAAAAAAATAAATATTGATAATTCTTTCTAAAATTCATTTAAATATAGTGACCAGCGAAGCGGGCGTAGCCTACTAGTAAAACTATAATTTAAAGTATTTTTAGACGGAGTGCGTTTCTTTTACAGAAGTTTTAAATGATAAAACTTTCGTTAGTAAACAGTAAAATATTATTTACGCACCCCCAGTGTAAAAATAATTTAATTAAAGAATTATAATGCAACCAAAAACTAACACAAACACAAAGTATGTTAAAAACTATAAGAATTTATTAGAAATGTACAGTCCGGGAAAAAAAAAAAAAAAAAAAAAAAAAAAAAAAAACCGCAACACTCGCTATAATTTCGTTATTAATTCAAGCAAAAAAATGTAATAAACACCATTCAACAGGAAATTAAGTGTACTTTTTGAAAACGATGTCAAATTTTGAATTAGGGGTTATCTACATAGTGAAATGAGCACCAACTTTAATTTTTTTTGAAAAGCAGTACCCAATTTTGATTTCATAATTGAATTCCTGAGAGTCTGGCAGTGCGGAAAAGTACACAGTTTGTATACTTTACTTTAAAGCTCCGTTCACATGAAGCAACTTCAACCCGTGTCAAAACGACCCGGGAATTTGAAAAGCGGGGTTTTACAGAGTCAAAATTTAGGCTGTTCACATTATCAACCCTGGTTAAAAATCACTGTAGCAGCGTCATACGTTTCTTGAATTCTGATTGGCTGTTTGCAAGATTAACGCATGAGTTCCGAGAAAAGAAGCGAAACCGTATTGTCCGCGAAAACGTGAATTTAATTTCATGTTTGACTTTGACAGCAGCTGAGAATAAAAGGATTACATACATTATTTAATTTTAGGATTATATATTTTATATTATTCTTCATTATTAATATTTAATTTTACATTAAGTTTTTAATGCAAATTTAATATTACAAACAAATCATTCTGAATTTAATTTTTTAAACATGAAAATTTCAGTATCTTTTTTATATGTAGTAAATATATATATATATATATATTATGTATTAGAAATTTAATTATTAATATTATTTTGAATAT
Organism: Salticus scenicus; assembly: GCA_963930645.1. Classification (NCBI taxonomy): domain Eukaryota; kingdom Metazoa; phylum Arthropoda; class Arachnida; order Araneae; family Salticidae; genus Salticus; species Salticus scenicus. The sequence goes on along the minus strand of OZ005655.1, from coordinate 216,772,159 downwards.
TAAGATTGTAAACGGGATCGGGAAATAAAATAAGTTTTGATATTAGTTTTATTTATATTGTTATTACAATTAAACTTAGTCAATTGAAATACTAATATAATTAACTTTACAATACTTTGATTTTAAATTAGTTAGAATAAATTATGCATTATAATTATATTAAATCTAAATGCATTAAATAATAAAATAAATGATTAAACTTTTAATTCAGATTTTATTACCTTAAAGATTTAAAGTAATATTACTACATTAATAAATACTAGGTCAGATACTTATTTCATTTCTTGCTATCATAACTAATAGATATTCTTAAAAATATTTCAACATAAATCTTTCATAAATCTTTATCTTTTATTATGCATCGAAATAAGAATTCATAAAAAAAAAAAAAAAAAAAAAAAAAAGTATTCTTGTGCATCTGTAATAAAAACTATAAATTAGAGTTTTGTGCATATATATTTTATTATTAAAACTCCTTTTGTAATTAAAAATATTGTGTAACCAAAAGTATTAAAACCAAAATTCAATAGAAAATCACGGAACCTCTTAAATAATCCGAAACTAAAATCCAAACCTCTTAAAATAATTTTGTGGAGGGCATTCCACCTAGGCCTAGAGCCCTCCTTGTGATATCAATCAGCCTTAATGCTCACACCACCACTTATTTTTTTTTTTTTATTATTATTAAATATGTCGATAATTATTTATATATATATGTGTGTGTGTGTGTGTGTGTGTGTGTGTAAGAACAGTAGCAATGGGATACAATTACCTATAAAAGAAAATTTTCAATGAAATCTCTAATATAGTAAAATATAAAACAGATTATGAAATATATATTATTCAAATCTGTTCCCAAATAGTTTATCTATTTATAACCCACTTCTAAAGTTAAATTTTATACGTGAACTCAAGATATAGGTATTATAAATTTGTTCTGTTTATATAGTTAAAATTGCTTCTCTTCCTCCTACCAGGAAAAAAATATGTATAGTTCTTATAACTGTTATTAACCCAACAAAATTCGATATATTGGCCATACTATTAGGCGAATAAATATGGGTATCGGGTTCGAACCATCGTCGGTCTGATCTTAATAGTTTTCCGTCGTTTTCCCTAAAACTTCCATGAGTATGAGCTAGTTTCCCTTAGAAAGTCCCAATAAAAGACATTCCACCCAGTCCAGGCTCTAGTGTGTACAATGGATTTTAAATATTTTACAGCAACTCAGAAATATTTTATAAATACATTTCGTTATTACTTTGTAAATTCATTGGTAAGTTAAATCTTTATATATATATTAAAGATTGGCTGATAAATTAATTTCTTAAAATGATTATATATGTATGCATATATATATATATATATATATGTGTATATATTGTTTGAATGCTGGAAATTAAATGAAAAAAATTAATATGCAAACATAAAAACATTTTTCAAAAATTATTTTATCAATTAATAGAGAAAGCAATATTCAAACATGTTTAGAATATATTGTTAAATAAATTATAATAATGTAAAATAAAGAGAAATGTTAAAAATTGTTTAGCAGGATTAATTTTTAAAAAATATATAATTTTTTAATTTAATTTTATTGAATTTAAATAGTTTTTGAGAAATTTTAATACTTAATATTGTTATATTCCAATGCATATGCATACAAAATGTTTATAATTCTAAGAAGTTATTTACAAAAGAAAAAAAAATGTGTCTACCATTTCCTTAAATAACCTTTATAATACAAAAAAATTATTCATATTGTAAAACAATATTAATTTACTATATGTTAGTTTACTGAGAATTTTAGAAATTTCAATAAAAAAGGAAAAAAGAAAAGTGCAAAACACTGTGCCCGTTTTATATTTTTCATTTATATAATATCCACGCATTATTTTAAATTCCTTCCTCTAGTATTATTATTCTTCAATTAACTTCACAGAACAATACGCACACACAAAATAATAATAAAATAAAATAATAAAAAAGAACGCAGTTTATCTCTTGAAAATAGTGCGCAATTCGCTGTCCCAGTATTGAAGCAGAAAGAAACAAGCGAAAAGCATTCTGGGTAATTCGCGGGTTATTCCCTCTTATCCCCTAGTATATTGCGGGGTTGATTTCGGAGGAAAAATGACCCTGGTCTAACCCTGCTTTTACGCGGGATGGAAGTATGTGAACAGCTTCGCGAAGATTGACGCGGGTTTGACCCGGGTAGAAACTGCTCATGTGAACGGGGCTTAATATTCATAGAGTTATAAGCAAAAATGTGTTAGGGGTTTATCTGTAAATCTAAAAAAATAAAATTAAGATCCTACAAACAGTAGGCAAAATTTTACTGTTTCACACCGGAAATTTTTGAAGAAGAAAAAGTATAAAAATCAGTAATGATAAAACATCGTCATATTTACAGTATCTTTGCTATCCCTGATTGATATCTGTATTTTAAATACGCATATATTTAAACTAGCAGACCCGGCCACGCGTTGCTGTGACTAAGTTATACGTTGAATTATACGGCTGTAAACTATTTAGTACAGTCAAATTATTATTTACGAACAAAGACGAAAACGTTGTAGCCGATGTAAAAACCCACAGGGTTGAGATTTGAAACATAGGTCAAAATTTGGAAGCGATTGATAAAAATTTTCGTAGTGTTGATATTAAGCACAAATTAATTTTATTGTAGGGTCCTATAAATTTTAATGGAGAAGTGATATATATTATTTCTAATGCTACTTTGGATAAAATTGCTAAAATGACTAATATATAAATTAAATTCTATTAAAATTCCATTAAAGTAAAAGTATAAAAGAAACAGACGATTTCAAAATCAATTTTTATGGAGGAGTGAAATATAATATACAGGTATGCTATAATGGATAATTTTACTATAAAATGACCTCATCATTTTAAATATTTTAAAGAGGGCAACAGCTGTAGTTATAAAAAGGAAAACAATAAGGCTAAACCAGAAAAATAAGTAAATTTGATAAATATTTTAAAACTTTAAAATTGGAAATCTTATGAAATATTGGACATTTAAAGTAAATACATGTATCATTTTAAATAGAAAAAGATTTTGGAAAAGTTTAGTGTATTTTAACGAAGTGATGTGAAGTTTTTGAGTATGTTCAAATTTTAATAGTAAATTCAAGTTAATAAAGATGGGAAACATTGAGGATTAAGATAAGAATAATTATAAGATTTAAAAAAAAAAAAAAAAAAAAAAAACTTTTTAGATACCATGCTTTTAAATTTTAATATACTAATAATATACTAATTAAAAGGAAAATGATAAATATTCTATCATAGTTTGAAGTCAAATTTGTTTTCAAATGTCTAAATAAAATATCTGATGTAAGATACTAATATTTTGCAGCGGAATAGATTTCATTTCTGTCATCCTTGGCGAAAAAAAAAGAATATCGCCAAATTATCTGGCGAAAATATTTAATTCCTTTCAAAAATCACGGTTATTTTAACAACTTATATTAAAAGAGTAATGAATAATATGAAACAATATTTCGTACAATACATATTACATGTCATACATACGTACAATGAATAATACATATTACATTTCGTACAATGCATACATCTGGCATGTATATTTTCGTGTTACGCTTTTGATCACCAAATAATAATAATAATAATAAAAAAAGCCAAGGACGACAGAGTTTTGAAATTTAAAATTAAAATTTTGTCAATTTGACAGCAAAATAATTCAATCTAACACCCGCGATAACTAATACATATCTATACCCAAATATAAGGATTAAAATCGGGAAATAAATTTCCCCGATTTTTAATAATTTCTTACAAAAAATCCAGTGGGCAATTAACATAGGAAATCTTTTTCTTGGCTGCACAGACGGTCAGTGAGTCACACTTCGCTTGCGTATAGAACTCATATAGTATAGCATATATAGAATAGAGTGATCATTGGGGAGAAAAAAGTTATTCCTTTTCATTTGGGAAAAGACGACGTTTTTACCAAAATATGGCCGTCTTTCCCCGAGTGAATACACACGGGAATACATACTAATATTTTAGCAAATAAAATTTATGAATAATTTATTTGCTAAAGGGGAATGGAAGACTCCAGTTACAGTTTCAAATTCATATTTCTTTCTTTCTTTCTTTTTTTTTTTTTTTCAATACCACTTAATGGCTGTTTCCAAAGCTTTTTTTTTTTTTTTTTTTTTTTTTTTTCGGCATCAAAAATCTTTGTACGATAACATGGGGATGAGAGATCTATATATATTACTATATCTATGATAGAACTACATTAGCACTTTATCAATGTGTATAAAATCTTTAAATTGATTATGACGTCAATTTTCGTGAGATGCATAATTTAACTTTTTATAATTTTTTAACTTTCACGTTTGATTAAATGTATTTATTTTTATGTCGAAAGAAAATGAACTCGTATTTTTTTTTGGCAACAATTAAATTAATGGAACTCACAGATATTTTGGAGCAACTTTAATAAAGGTCTATAATTAACAAATAATTGCAATAAAACAATATTGTGACAATAAATTGAGATAAAAACTATCCTATCTCTCAAGTTGGACCAAATTGCACACAGTGTGCAAAATTTCATTAAAATCGGTTCCTTAGTTTAGGAGTTTACCCCGGACAAACATCGTGACACGTAATTTATATATATATACAGATAGGTCATTAGAGAATACATTTTAGATTGGTCAGGCAGCGATCTTTGAAAAATGGGCGATATTTTTCAATTCAAAAGTGTCATCGTTGCTATAGAGATCACCAATAAAACTTAAAATTTCCTTCACATTATTTTCTAGATGTGACATAGTATACGAACTGAAATAACTTATATATTATGTAACTTATTCACCGTGTCCCAAATATTCAGACAATCAACAAAATTTGCATTAACATAAAAAGTAATAAGCTACAATTAAAATTCGTGAGATAGGTAATGAATAAAAATAGTTTTGCTGATATACACATATAAATTATATTATGATCAAAGGTTTGAAATTATAAAATGTACATTAAATTATATAAAAATGTGCTGTTCCAAAAGTATAGACACCTGTAAGTGTTTTTGGTTTTACATTTATAAAAGTAACTAAAAACTTACTTTTAATATTGAATTGCATTGCCCTGACACTTTATAACAGCAAATATAACGTTGTTCCATAGAATTAACTAAGCATTGCATTACAGAAGGAGGTATTTCATACCATGTTTTGAAAATTGCAGGTTTTAAGTCATTTACACATGTATATTGCTTTCCATTGCCATATATTTTACGGGATAAGATCCCCATATGTTCTCCATGGGATTCAAATCCGGACTAAGTGGTGGCCAGTAGGAGTGTGCGATGCCACTATTTCAATATCACGATATATTGTCAATTCAAAATCGCGATATCACGATATATCACGATATTGGACTCCAATATTTTTTAATCCCTTTCATAATGCTAATTTAAATGTCAATTCTAGATATATATATATATATATAAAAAAAGCTCGAATTGAATGTGACAAGCTCATTATATCATAAAATATATAGAATACACTAACTTCTTTTATATGTACAACTTCCTATTAATGCAACACCAAATCAACATCAATATAGAAAAACAAATAATGGAAATACATTTATGCACAAATTTAATTCATACATTACTGTGTTGTCATGTAGTAGCATTATGACATTTAAACACGTTCAACAGTCTCAGAATTTCACTAAAAAATGTTTCTAAAATACATAATTAAGGCAATAAACTTTTGCAAAATCTTCTTAATAAAAAAAAGCCCAAATTTGCCCGAGATAATGCTGAAACTAATGTCATAGCTATAAAAATAAAGATTTTTTTTTTTTTTTCGTGGTTTGGAGGATGAATAAAATAACTGAAGAAGGATGATTCAACAGAAAACAATTGACGTCACAATTGCAACAATGTAATGAGAAAAATAAATTTTACCTGCGATATGAAACAAATAAATCAAAAATAAAAGACAATTTAAATGAATAGATGTAATTCTATGTAAGGACCATCAATTAATGATATACCGATTTTCTTTCTCGGCCACCATTATAAAATGCCAAGTTGACATAGCATAGTTTTTCAAAATATCCATTTTACATTCTAAGTTTGCTGCGTTTATATATAATAGAAGTTAATATATTGCATTCCCGTAAACAGGGTTACATTGCATCATAACAGCATTATTTCTCAGCAAATATGCACACTAATTGAATAAGCATAGGTTTTCGTCACGACTCTCATTCCTATCAAGTTTCGTGCATTGATACGCTATAGAAACTGCGATATAGCCTTATCTTCCATGGTGGAAATTGTATACCGGTGCTATCGCACGACACATGTTTTCTAAAAATGGCCGAATCCTGTGTTAAGACTCCTGAAAATAAATAAATATTCATTGAAAACTGGTAATTAAAAATTCTCATGAACTCCAACATTTTCGTCTTTTGTAAACAGAAGACATTAATAAAAACATGAAACCTAAATTCAAACACACGCAAAATAAGTAAATAAGTGAATGATCATATATAAAAATAACGATATAAGTTCTTTTATTATAGACTAGCAGGCTTTGCCCGCTTCGCTGGTCATTATATTGAAATGAATTTTTAAAATACCATATAATTAATAATAATAAAAAAAATTACTGAAATCAGAACAAAATATCTTAAGACAAAATCTTAACTTAAATTACTTAAATAACTTAACTAACTTAGACAAAATCTAAGTAAAATTTTTCGCTACATTCGGTAGCGGTTTTCCTACTCGCCACACTTCACAAAATCCCTTTATTGCGCATGTTGCATACACATACCTATCCGATACATTAGGAAATCGGGATCCTCAGTTTATTTGAAGCAGAGTGATGTTTTAAAACGTGTTTTTTAGTCCCCCACCCCACCCCGCGCTTAAAGGTAAGAAGGAGGAGGGAATTTCGGAAAATATCTTTATATTATAATTTAGATACATATAACTGACACACATCGAAAATCTCTTTCCTAAGGTAATTTACTGCAGAGTTACGCATAAATACATGTTTACCCCCCTCCTCCGCCTTCTAAGGGGCGGTAGGGTGGAATTTCACAAAATCACTTTGTAGTGTGTGTTGAATACGCATAAGCAGTCCACTCATCAAAAATTGCCATTCTAAGATAATTTGGAACAGAGTTACGCATGGAAACGTCCCCCCAAGGGGGGGGGGGGATCACAGAATTTAAAATAATCACTTTGTAGCTTGTGTGTGTTGAGTACGCATAACCAATCAACATGTCAAAATAATGCTTTCCTGAGATAATTTGGAGCAGTGTTACTCTTTAAAACGTGTTTTTGTCCTTCCCCCCCCTCTTGCCCTCAAAATGGTGAAAAGGGAAATTTTCCCAAAATCCCTTTATAACGCGTGTTCGGAACTCATAAATAACCCACACGTAAAAATTATTCTTACTGAGATAATTTGAAGCAAAATTATATGTACTTGGACACAAGTTTTTTTTTCCCCCACCCCCAAGGAGAGGATAGGACGAAATCTTACAACATCCCTTTGTAGTATGCGTCTTGAGTACCAATCGACATATAAAAAAATCACTATCCTGAGTTAATTTGGAGCAGAGTTGCACTTATAAGCGTGTTTTTGCCTCCCCCCGCCCTTAAAGGGGGCCAATGAGAAATTTCGTAAAATCATTTTACAGTGCGTGTTGGGAAGGCATAAACAACCTACACATAAAAATAAATCTTGCTGAGATAATTTGAAGCGAAGTTATTTTTGGACACGGGTTTATTCCCCCCCCCCCCCACTCTCAAGGTATATAGAAAAAACTGCTTAGAAAGATCTCCACTAGGGGTACTTCACTAGGACTTAAGCCAATCGCGTTGTAGTCGGCTTTAAAATGTACAACACAACACAGCGCAGCACATAAATTTAGAGTCTTTAGTAGACACTGCCATAAGACTGTTAAATGTTTTGACACATTTTTGTGCATTATGGGCGTCCTGAAATTTAGTTATGGTGAAATTTTTCATCTTGATATAGTTGCAACTGATGAAGTTTCGAAATTTCATACTATCTGGCAACAGATTTTCAGCAGCACATAATGAAAAATAACAGGAGTTTTAATACTTGCTGTAACCATAGATATAGTAATTTATATAGATCTATCATCCCATTGTTATCATGCAAAAATGTTTGATGCTGAAAAATTTTTATGGCATCAGCCATATAGTGGCATAGAAACCATTGAAATTTGGCAATTGTAATAGAATAGAATAGAATGTTGATGAATTTTCAAAATGTTGAAATATTGCGTCTTTTAATTCTTCGAATAAATTTATCAAAAGAAATGATAAGTTATTGTAAAAGTAAAATATATTTGACTAAATTATGAAAAATATAAATTTTATAATCAGTTGCCTTGATATAATTATGAAATAAAAACTGGTTTGATTTTTAATGGAATACGTTTTTAAAAGTTTGATATTTTTTAAGATTTTACATTAGTAAGTAATATAGAATTTTCAAAATTCTTTTAAATATAGTTGGCAGCGGCGTAGGTTAGTTTTAGTATATAAAAAGAGTTTAACTTTAAATATTAACTAAATTAATAAATATATAAAAGAAAGAAAGAAAGAAAAGGAAAAAATAATTTGGAATTATATCTGCAGTTTTTCATTCATCTTTAGTACATAAATTATTCATAAATTTTATTTTCTAAATTATCTGTGTGTATTCACTCGGCGAAAGACGGCCATATTGTGGACTTTTCTCCGAGTAAAAAAGAATAAGTTTTTCCCTCCCAATGATCAATCTATGCCTTATTACTATATCTATGGCTGCAATCCAGTTTATAGAATAATTTCTCTATTTGATATGCTATCATTTCCTGTTAACTTTATCGTTATATTAATGAAATATTTTAATTTGATCGAAATTTTCGCATGACATGGAATACAAAATTAATTTTCATGTTATACGAATTTTTGCCATCATTTGTTTTTTAAACAATGTATCCAATATTTTAGTTCAACAATTGAATGAACAATTGCAACAACTATTTAATAAAAAATAATTGTTTGATAAACAACAATGTTTATATATATATTTTTACAACAATGAAAAGTTTCTTTTTTTAACAATTTTCTTCAGTCTAATTACTGACACTTATCTGAGAATGATGTATCTTTCGTTCTTAGGTGTTCTCTTCGTGAGTTACTTTTTAAAAAAGTTCCTCATGTGGTTTATTTTTAAACTTTTCGAGCATCGTCCTATGGAGGATGCTCGGCAAAGGTATGCGTGTCCAGTGACTTCCATCTTTGCTGGACGTTATTTGTCAATGAATAATGATTGTCAAAATTTTTATAACCCAGCTTTATATAAAGCTCGTGTTTGCAAGCATCCAAAGTTGGATATAAAAAAACTGCCAAAAGTTGGTAATATTATTTCACTGCCTGATACTGTTACTGATGAACCTCCGTTCCAAACTGAAGTGGACTCAGTTCAGTCTCAGGTAGTGAACGCACTCGATGGAAAAGAAACAGTTTTTACTGCACTGCCTGATAATTCTACTGACGAACCTCCGTTTATCGAAGTGGAATCAGTTCATTCTCAGACAGTGGAAACGGTTATTGAAAATCAACCAGTTTCTGTTTCTCCACAACATCATAAAAAAAAGAAATTCCGGAAATTGAGGAATTTTATGAAAATATGTTGTTGTTGTTGCATTCGAAGTGTAAAAGAATAAATTACCTCGGGATGCTTGCTGGCAGTAGGCTATGGGACCTGCCTTATCAAAACTCCCCATGAGAAACGATGCATGGCGACCTCCACGTGGTGTTTCTCGGGTAACGCTAACAGCCATGCGCATTTAATTTAGATAAAGTTGTTATTATAAGGTTTCGTTTGCGCGTATGCGTGTGTGTTATGATTATTGTTATAACACATACCCAGTTTTTTCTATGATGAATATCCGCTATTTAAATTACAAATTTCGGAAATTTCCATTTTTCGTATATTTATAACCTACTTGAAACTCGACATTATTAATTTTAAAGTAAAATTAAACTGACGCATTAGAATTTTACATGGAAAAAATATCTGTGGAAAACAGTTTCGATTCTCTAGCGAAACACCTGCCAGTACTGTGCGAGAGGCGCATGCGCTGGTGACGAGAAAGACAAGAATAAGTTTAGTGTTTACTCTGACTTCGGCGGGATGAGCTGAATTACGCTGGTATCTGAAATAATATTACGAAAAGAAGATGCCTACAATTAATTATATTTTATTGATACTACGTAATAATGTAAATATGTACATAGAATATGTGTATATAGAATATGTATATAAAGGATTCGTTAAAGTAAGATAGAGCCCTGTTTATTCGAGTTCCTGGCTCCTAAATTATTAGTTATTTTTATTTTATTTAAGTATATTAAGAATTATTTTATTATGGTCATAACACTTTTTGGCGAGCCAGCCAGCCAGGATTCGTGAAAAACGAGATTTTAAAAGGGCTCTTAAGTTATCCTTACGATAAAAGAAAAAAATTACGTTTTCGTTTAAGAACAGAAGTATTTAAGCCAAGTTTTAGAATCAAGTTTTGTTTTGACATCGGGACATCGGAGCTGAATACGATTATCAGGTAAGCTCTCTCTCCCCTTTATTAAGACACTGAATAATATATATATATATATTTCATTTATTTACGAATAAAGTATATTTTGAATAATTTGAGAATAAATAAGAATGAATATTATAACAATAATACGTAGCACCCAAATGTAGGGTGCCAAGTCATGTTCTTATTAAGAAAATTTAATATATTAACGTAGTCTCTTCTGTGAATTATATTATAAAATAAGAATATAATTATTATTATTGTGAATATTATGTGAAGGTAAAAAAAAAGAGTTCATTTGATTTCAGATTTAAGAACAATAAGAATAAGTGTAATAAAATTTTGTATTTTATTAAAAATTGTTAATAAGAGTTTTAAACATGGCAGAGTTAGAAAAATTAAAAAGAAAACGAACAGTAATTAGAAGCTCCACTACGAAATTAATTACAAATTGCGAGCAGTACATAGAAGCAGATGAAATCGAAACATCTGTTCTGAAAGAACATTTAGATCAATTAGAAGTAAAATACGAAAATTTAAAGAATCTCGATGAAGAGATTCAAAATCTTATGAAAAACGAAGACGATTTAGAATCCGAATTTGAAACAGCAGAAACCTATGCAGAAAAAATTATATCAGTTAAATCTAAAATTACTTCGGTTTTAAAAAGTAAAGAACAGACAGAATGCACAAATACAAAAAAGGATGATATCATAAGTGAACAGTCATCTTTAATTTCTTGTTCACATTCTAGAATAAAACTCCCTCGTCTAGTAATTGAAGAATTTGGCGGGAATCCCGCTAACTGGCTCTCATTTTGGAGCCAATACGAGAATGCAATTCATAATAATAACGATTTAACAGACATAGATAAGTTTAATTACTTGCATTCTCTGTTAATAGGATCTGCGGCTGATGCCATTAGAGGCTTTTCGTTATCCAGTGAGAACTATCAATCTGCAGTTAAAGCGTTAAAAACAAGATTTGGTCGTAATGACCTAATAATTAATGCACACATTGGAAAGTTATTGAATTTAGATCCAGTGAAAAATTCAAATAACACAGATGCGCTGCGCAAGCTCTACGATAACATTACGATTCAAATAAGAAATTTAAAATGTCTAAATGTAACATCAGGAACATACGGCACTCTGCTGACACCAATTTTACTTAAATTGATTCCCACTGATTTAAATTTAAATTATCAAAGAAAAAGACAGAACCTTGAAAATTTTGACATTGAAGAATTGTTAGACTTTTTAAAGGCTGAAATTGAGTGTCGTGAAACGGCGATACAAATACAAGAACTGTCTACACAAAATCCAAATGTCGTAAAAGAAAAACAGAAAAAAATTCCCGAGTCTAAGACACTCCCTACAGCATGTAAATTGATGAACACTAATGAAAATAATAAGGAAATTAATTCAAAATTTAGAAAGGTTGATATAGTGTGTGTTTTTTGCAATAAATCACATGCATCGGAGAGTTGTAATGAGGTCTCTAAGTTAAATTTGGAAGATAAAAAGAACATACTGAAAGAAAAAAGGGTTTGTTTTGTTTGTCTGAAGAAAAATCACAGAGCAAACCAATGTAGATCAGGGCATAGATGTCTTATTTGTAAAAGACGACACTACGCTATAATATGCCCGGATTTACCCTCAAACAAATCAGATATTTCAAATAAGATTAATGAAGAAATAAAAATAAGTACATTAAATAATCATGTACAGCTCTCTGATGTATTTCTGCAAACCTTATTTGTTAGACTGCACAATAATAATAAAGAAATGCTTGTAAGGGCAGTCTTGGACTCTGGAAGTATGAAAAGCTATATATGTAGCGATACAATTGAGGAAATGAAGTATGTCTCTAGCAATGAAATAAACTTGCGTCAATCACTTTTTGGAGGTATCGAAACGAATGAAAATGTTTATAAAAATTATGTAATTGAATTAAGTAGTATGGACAGAAGTTATAAATGTAAATTTGACGCATTGGCGGAAAAACGTATTTGTTCTGAGCTTGGCCAAATCCCATCTGGTCCGTGGTTAAACGAACTTAAGAAGCATCGTATACAGCTTACGGACTTAGAAAATAAATATAAAGTGGATAAGGAAATAAAATTTTTAATAGGGGCTGATATTATGGGTAAATTGTTAACGGGAAAAATAGTACCCCTTAAATCAAATTTAACCGCTATACAGACTAAATTGGGATGGACTGTTCTAGGAAAATTTTTTGGCACAAAGAGCAATACACCTAGTAATCATTCCCTCGTTATCTCTTCTCTTTTGTTTAAGAACCAGTGTGTAAGCGATCTGTGGAAATTAGACGTATTGGGAATTACAGATCCTGCACACCGTAAAACTAAGCAGGAGTTAGAAGAAGAGACTAACAAGTATTTTAAGGAGACTCTTCGGGTAAATTCCGACGGCAGATACGAGGTAGCTTTACCATGGGTAACGGATAATTCTGCCTTACCTGACAATAAAAAACTTGCTGAAAAAAGTCTGTTTAGTACGAAAAGAAAATTAGTTAATTCCGGCAAATTAGAGGATTACTATGGGGTTTTTGATAATTGGTTATCACTTGGCATAATAGAAAAAGTGACAGAGACTAAATCAGAACAGGTACATTATTTACCGCATAGACCCATAATAAAAGAAGGTAGTACTACGAGTTTACGGCCAGTGTTTAATGCGAGTTCACATTCTCAGGGTTTTCCTTCATTGAATGATTGTTTATCTACGGGACCAAATTTAATAGAAATTATTCCAACAATACTAAATCGATTTCGTAAAAGCTACGTGGGTGTTACGTCAGATATAGAAAAAGCTTTCTTACAGATTTCAATAAGAGAAAAGGATCGCGACTTTTTACGTTTTCTGTGGTTTGGTAGAGATAATTCGGAACAAATTGAGGAGTATCGGCTTCAAAGGGTTGTTTTTGGTTTAACATGTAGTCCTTATTTATTAGCCGCTACCTTACAATATCATTTAAGTAAAGTACCCGAAAATTTAAGCAATACAGCAGAAATTCTTAAGACATCATTTTATGTCGATAATTGTGTAACTAGTTTGAATTCTGAGTTAGAAATGAAAAAGTTTATCTTGGAGTCACAAATAATAATGTCTACAGGCAATTTTAATTTACGAGGGTGGAAATCTAATTTGCATAGTGTCACTCCAGACAATGAATCAATCACTGAAGAAAACATCTCCGTCTTGGGTCTTACGTGGTATACAGACAGTGATACTTTATCCTGCAAAGTGCCGTCAATTGATGAGCCCGATAAACTAATTACGAAAAGGTTAATTTTAGCCATTGCTCATCAAGTATTTGATCCAATTGGATTTACGGCACCTGTGACGTTAATTCCGAAATTATTTTTGCAGGAAACATGGAATTTAAAACTTAAGTGGGATGAAATTCTTCCGGATCATTTAATACGAAAATTTACAGCATGGATCCAACAACTAAATTTAATATCAAAAATAAGGATACCAAGATGGCTTAATATTTCCCCAGACGATTCATTAAGTTTGCATGTATTTTGTGACACGAGTCAAAAGTCTTACGCGGCGTGTGTGTTTTTAAGAGTCTGTCGAGATGATCACGTGACCGTCAATTTAATACATGCTAGAAGTAGGGTAGCGCCTCTAAAGGTTCTAACTATACCGCGGTTAGAGCTCCTTGCTTGCTTGATCGGCGCTCGGTTGCTTTCGTCTGTGGTAGAAGATATGCAATTTCCCAGTGTTGATATTCATTGTTGGACGGATTCTACTACTTCGTTATGTTGGATTCAAAGAAATCAAAATTGGGGGACTTTTGTCCAAAATCGTGTACGTGAAATAGTTTCCTTGACATCTCCCACCGTGTGGCGCCACGTTCCGGGTGCTCTTAACCCTGCCGATATAGCTTCTAGAGGATGTTCAGCCGAAAAATTGTCACAACTAAGATGGTGGGAGGGACCCGAGTGGTTACGCAATAACGAGGAGAGTTGGCCAAATTCAGAGGAATCTCCGGATGAGGATTTGGTTGGCTCAGAAATACGAAAAACTGTAATTATTGCCTTAAGCCAAACCGACCATAACAGCGACTGGTATTACAAGTATTTTTCATCTATAAGAAAAATTATTTGGATGATAGCGTTTATCTACAGATTTTATTTTAAGCTAAGAAAATTTCCCAGTGAATCCTCAAAAACTTTGTCAACTTCCGAACTTGAAAGAGCTGAAATCGCTCTTCTGAAATTGGTGCAAAAGGATTCATTTAATAACACAAATTACGACAAACTTCAAAACCTTAGACCGATGATTGACAGTGATGGTTTAATTAGAGCAAAAACAAATATTTCTTGTAGAAATGACACTAACAGTTTTAAATTTCCTGTGATTTTACCGTCCGATCATCCAGTGGTTCGACTGTTAATAATGCATACTCACAACGAATTATTACACGCTGGTGTTAATTTGATGATGTCATACTTAAGAGAAAAATACTGGATTATTAGAGCTCGTAAGACTATACGAAACTGTATACGAAAATGCGTTAAATGCCAAAGATTTAAAGTCAAACATTCTGATGTTCTACCAGGTCCTTTGCGAAAGGAACGAGTAAACGATGCAGCTATTTTTGAAATCGTAGGCATCGATCTAGCTGGACCACTTTATTTGAAAGGAGGTCAAAAATCTTATATTGTACTGTTTACCTGTGTCGTCTATAGAGCAATTCATTTAGAGTTGATCACATCTTTAACAACCGAGGTTTTTTTGCAATCATTAAGGCGTTTCATTTCACGACGTGGAAGACCAACAATTATATATTCAGATAACGGTACGAACTTTAGGGGAGCAGAGAAGCTTTTACATGAACTAGACTGAGAGAGTATTACCTCCAAAGTTGCTGAACAAAAAATTCAGTGGAAATTTAACCCTCCGACCGCCCCGTGGTGGGGAGGCTGGTGGGAGCACCTCATTCAAATGGTTAAACAAATCTTAAGAAAAATTTTGGGGCGTGCTGCACTTGGTTATGAAGAACTGCAAACCATTTTGTGCGATTGTGAAAAAATAATTAATAGTAGACCACTTACTTACGTGTCCGAAGATGTGAACGATTTATCCCCTTGAACTCCCGAGATGTTTCTGCACGAAATTCCCCATTCTGGTGTGTCTGACATTGACATTTTGGACAAAAAGAAGCTCAGTAAACGAGCTAAGTATCTACAGAAAATGAGAGAGAACCTCAGACTACGATTTTGCACGGAATATTTAGGATATCTACGTCAACAGTCCATAAGAAACTACAAGGATAAGCCACTAGAAGTGGGCGAAGTGGTGTTATTAGAGGATGACAACAAAAAACGTGCCTTCTGGAATATGGCCAGAGTGTTGAAATTGATCCCTGGACGTGATGGCATAACAAGACTTGCTGTGGTGAAAACTGAAAAAGCCGTATTTTTACGTCCTATACAACGCTTATATAGACTTGAACTGGACCATTCTACCAAAAGTGATAATGAAAATGATGACAATGTTCCTGTAACAACGAGCAGTGGAAGAACTGTAAAAATTCCGCTAAGACTATAAATATTTACCAAATGACTTTAATTTAATTTTTTTTTATTTTATTCATTTTATTTATGTAACTATTTTGTTTTTCATCTAAGTTTTAGTAACATGTATTTAAGTATGTTTTGAGTATATTTTCAGATAATCCACTCAAAAGGTGGGAGAAAATGTGGAAAACAGTTTCGATTCTCTAGCGAAACACCTGCCAGTATTGTGCGAGAGGCGCATGCGCTGGTGACGAGAAAGAAAAGAATAAGTTTAGTGTTTACTCTGACTTCGGCGGGATGAGCTGAATTACGCTGGTATCTGGAATAATATTACGAAAAGAAGATGCCTACAATTAATTATATTTTATTGTTACTACTTAATAATGTACATATGTACATAGAATATGTGTATATAGAATATGTATATAAAGGATTCGTTAAAGTAAGATAGAGCCCTGTTTATTCGAGTTCCTGGCTCCTAAATTATTAGTTATTTTTGTTTTATTTAAGTATATTAAGAATTATTTTATTATGGTCATAACAATATCATTTATTCAGATAAAAATACATCAAAATTCATTTTTTGAGCATTCTTAAGCTGAACTGTTCCCGTCAAAAAAATTCAAAACTTTAAAATATGTTATATCAACCAAAGTCTATAAAAGTAGTACCTGTAAGAAATAACAAAATCGTATTACAGTTTAATATCAGGGAATACTTTTAATTTAGAATTTATTTTCTAATTTTCTGAGAATTATTAGAATAATTTTCGTTCAAAGTCGGCAGTGTAAACAAACAAGATAGAAGTACCATTTTATCCATTAAAACTTTAACCACAAGAGAATTTAGGGAATCAACGATAAACAAATTAAGAAAATAATTATTTGTAGTCACTCAGTTTCATAAAAAAATAGGAATGATTTGTATTAATGTGATGTTATGTGCAAGGACGTAGGCAAAGGGACGGTCCACTCCCCCCCCCCCCACACACACACACAGAAATAAATGATGAATGGTTGTTTTCGTGTAGTCTCAAGTATAAAGCAAACATTGCTGCCTAAAAAGAGGTTTAAAAAATACTAACCCACATACAAATAATTTTTTACAACTCACTAATTCAGTTTAAGGGATTTTCCCATTATGTGGAAAATCCCTTTTTTTTTCTATATTTAAACTCTAGAGCGTCTTAAAACCCATTCTCCCTTAATCTTGCTATATTTTTTCGCTTAATTTTCATCCACCTTCGTACTATAGCTATAATATATTATCCTGCGTCATGAATTCAATCTTTTTACTTTCTTCCGTACTCAACAGAAGAAAGCATTGGATTCATAAAAAATTTCAACTTCCAGTTTTCGATGGATTTACATGTTTTGCGATATCTAGAACACGAATGACCATTTTTTGAAAATTTTAGAAAATGTCTATCTGTGTGTGAGCAAAATTTTGTTACAATTGTATCTCAGGAACTATTACACTGCACAAAATTACATGTAAACTTATATGCAATTGCACCATGACATAAAATAGTTCTTATTGCTTTTTGGTGATAATCGTCCATCAGGTGGCGTTGCAATCCGGATTTTTCTAAGTTCTGAACTTGGTGGTATAGACCGAAATTTCTTATAAACGTACACAATGAAAATTATTTTTAACGAATCATTATGAAATAAAAAAGATTTGTTTATAATAGTAATAATCAAGTAGGAAAAAAAATGGACATACAGGAGCGACGCTTTCCTCCTGGGGATAAGTCCCCTCCGAGAGGGCAAATTTTTGATATGGGCTCCTTTTAAAAAATTTCGTCAATATCTTTAAAACGAATAATTGAACTATTGATCTGTGGTAATTTAAATAAAAGTTTTTTTTTTTTTTTTTTTTTTTTTTTTTTTAGTTTTAATAAAGTTATTTGTTTTGAGTGAATTTGTATAGAAAAATATAGAAGAAAAATTTGCGTGCAAGAGCCGATTAACAAGAGACATGCGGGGTATGTGACCTGAGTAGCCGAAGGCCAAAAACTGGCCCTGAAAATACCATTTTGCCTCTTACGACTAAAAATGAAAAAAAAAAAATGATGTCATAATGCAATTTCTGCCATATTAGTCATATAAACAATTATATCTATATATGTGCTGATTGTGCTGATTGGCGCACTGAGCAAGAGGGAGACGGGCCCAGGAAAATATGTGTTCCCCGGGGCCTATCATGAAATTAATCAGGGTTTGTTTGTGTATGCGTATGGGCTTTTCTTTGTGTGTGCGTGTGTACATTATTATATCATTCTCTTTCGGTAACCTCCCTCTGCAATTTCTTCACCGTGAAGCAATTTGGAGCCGAGTTATGCTTATAAAGGTGATTTGTCTTCTGCCCCGTCCCTGGGGAAACGGGGGGGGAGGGGTATTTTACGAAATCACGTCTTAGTCCAGTCAGGGTCCGAAAAACAACGTACTCACAAAATTTTTTATCTTTATCTCCCATAGAATCGCCACGGCTATGTTGAGTCAGTGATCAGTGAATCTGTGTGTTTACTCTTTTATATATAAAAATTATACTATAGAATATTAAGATTTCTAAAATAAAGGCGCTTCCTTCCTGCCGTCTCTGAAATTAGATTCACAGTGAAAACAATCAGTATCCTGAGTAAAGAATTTTCTTTGGTTTGTTTAATAAAATAAAAATATAAAAATAAAAATAAATAACACCAAATTTTCGCTATATTGATCAGACATAATAAAACATTTGAAAGAAATTAAATAATTGTTAAAATATTAAAACCAAATTCAGTATAAATTGATGACATAGCTTTTAAAAATTTATTTAAATCAAAATAGTCAAAATCTTAAAATATTTACACTGATGGAAAAAAAAATCCCAACACCAAGAAAAAATTATTGTACAGTAAATGAAATTTCAGCAATACATTTGTCTAGGTAACATATTTAATTGATTAAAGTTTCAAGATCACAGGTAGATCCATTGGCGAGAAGAGCCATTTCAAATGTGAAATGTTGGTACATTAGTAACCGGTGTAACCGCCAGAATTTTGAATGCAAGCATGCAAACGTGCATGCATTGTGTCGTACAGGTGTCGGATATCAGTTTGTGGGATGGAGTTCCATGCCTGTTGCAATTGGGCGGTCAATGCAGGGACGGTTAATGCTGGTTGTGGATGACGCTGGATTTGTCGTCCAATGATGTCCCATACGTGCTAGATTGGAGAAAGATCTGGTGATCTAGCAGGCCAAAGCAACATGTCGACACTCTGTAGAGCATGTTGGGTTACAACAGCGGTATGAGGGCGAGCGTTATCCTGTTGGAAAACACCCCCTTGAATGCTGTTCATAAATGGCAGCACAACAGGTTGTATCACTAGACTGACGTACAAATTTGCAGTCAGGGTGCGTGGGATAACCACGAGAGTGCTCCTGCTGTCATACGAAATTGCTCCCCAAACCATAACTCCACGAGTAGGCCCGGTGTGTCTAGGCCGCAGACAGGTCGCTAGCAGGCGTTCACCTGGCCTCCTTCTAACCAACACACGGCTATCACTGCGACCAAGGCAGAACCGGCTTTCATCAGAAAACACAACAGATCTCCACTCCGTCCTCCAATGAGCTCTAGCTTGACACCACTCATGTCGCAAACGGCAGTGGTTTGGAGTCAGTGGAATGCACGCTACAGGGCGTCTGGCTCGGAGCTGTCCTTGAAGTAACCGATTTGTAACAGTTCATTGTGTCACCGTGGTGCCAGGGGGTTCCTGGCCCCGGGCTGCCACTCAGGTAGCTGGGAGCTAGTTGCGGCGGCTGACCTCACCTCCGAGTTGGTGCCCCTGGATAGCCAGCATGACTGGTGAACTAACGAGGCAGCGCGGCCGAGAAGCATGTCGGGTGGACAGGTGGTCACCCGCGTTGAACTGTGCTTTATGCCTTTTTGGCCTGGGGGGCCACAACCACTCGTCGCTCGTAAAGTAAAAGGTTGTTTGTTTGATGGGGATCAGACTCGATGGCACGAGGCATCTGAGTGCGTCCCTCGACCACTGCAGCCTTCTCTTCACCGCCAGGCCTTGTTCCTCTAATAGGCTCAAGTGGATTTTCCTGGCACCCGGCCTAGCACACCCGCCGGAGAGCATTCTAGTTCAGGTGGGCGAGGGGAGTTCTTCCTTCCCCGCGGGCGGTTCTTTGCCCGTGCCACTGCCCGTGGTCCCGCTGGTTAAGAAATGGAAACTTTTATAGTTTTTTCTGGCGAAGCCGTAAACTCAAAACCTAACGGTGAGTTGGCCCGCTAGTAATTCGCATCTGTCACCGTGGTGCCAACTGCAGCTCGAATTTCAGCTGCAGACGCAGTACGATTAGTCAAAGCCATACGCCGAACACGGCGGTCTTCCCTCTCAGTAGTGCCACGTGGCCTCCCGGAACCCGGTCTTCTTGAGGCAGTACCTTCCCTTGACCACTGCTGCCAACACTCATGCACAGTGGATACATTCCTGCCAAGTCTTTCTGCAATATCGCGGAAAGAAAACCCACCTTCTCGTAGCCCTACTACACGACCTCGTTCAAACTCAGTGAGCTGTTGATAATGGCTTCTTCGTCTTCTTAGAGGCATCCTTGACTAACATTAACCCACTACGTCAAATCTCAACTGTAAATAACGATCACGAACCTTACAGCGCTTATTTAAAGCAAACCTCATTTGCATGTTCATAGTGTCGCTACTAGCGCCACACTTATGCGCGTAGCTCGAAATTTGAATCGACGTCATCTTTCAGATGTATAAACACGCCTACCAAATTTCGTTTATCTAGCACAGCTCCTTCCTGGTGTTGGGATTTTTTTTTCCATCAGTGTGTGTGATGGTATGTGTATGATATATATATATATATATATATATATATATATATATATATATATATATATATATATATATATGCTTAAATAATTGCGCAATTCTGGCACCAAAACATACAAATATTGTATATTGTATGTTTTGAAGTTTCAAGTCATTTATAGATTTTTAAGATACAAGATAATCCACTACGTATCAGTCTGGGGGTTACCGAAGCGGGAGAGTCATCCCTTCCGCGGAGGATCAAAATTGTGATGGCATGTCTCCGGACCACCTCTAGGGGTGTGTCCCAGACCGTCGCTAATTGCCCATCTGCGCAGCACTAGTGCGACGTAAAAACCCAACCAACCACTACGTATCAGTGATTACCGGCTTTCACGGGATGAAACGTTGGGCTCACGGAAACTGATACGGTCGCTCGCAGTACGTTCACAGCTGAGTTCCTGATAATCGTGGCGCTTGCGATGTATCGCCAACTGAAAGATTTCGCTATCGGTTTCAAATTGCACGGCTTTAAATCGATGTTTCGCGATGTATCTATGTATTGCCCAGTCCTAGTGGCCAGTCTAATAATGTGACATTGTTTTACATAAACCACGTTTTCGTTGATTTGGAGGTATGGATAGATGCTCCATCTTGTTGGAAAACACAGTCCGGTCCTGTTAGCAAATCCATAATTGGCAGTAAACTGGCACGTAAAATATCCTGATAATCCTATGATTTCATTTTTCTGTCCGCAAATCCTAGAAATGTTTGCCCGTTGAAATAAAACCCTCCCTTCGGTTCTTTTCTTAGGTCATACCAGTAAAATTTATAACTGTCAGGGCCGTCCAAATTCCATTTCTTTTCGTCACTGAAGATGACAGAAAGCCACTTTCCACCGTATGCATATGCTTTCTAGCCCAATTTAGACGTGCATCTTTATGTCTCTGCTTTAAGCAAAGTTTTGCTTTCATTTTCCTGCAAACAATGTGTTTTGAAGCTTTAATTCTTCAGTGTACAGTACTTTTTGAAATTCTAGAAGCTGATGCAATTGCACATACAGATAAATTATCAACTAAAGCCTTTTTTAATAATATTCAATCATCACATAACGTTGTTTTCGTTGGTCTTCCGACTCGCTTTCGAGTATTCCATGTTCCACGTGTAGTAAAATCTATTCCCTTTAGACGGCGCTGCGTCGCCAGTGAAAGAGAAAAGAACCTATATTTTGTTAAAAGAATTTGGCAACAGCCAATAAGTTTAGTTTTAGATTTTTGGATGCTTCGACTGTGTTCCAAGCACGGACTTAGAAGAAGGACTCGTTTCTCCAACGGCGGCCGTCCCTCAAAAATGGACCCGAAATGGTCGCTATTATTCATTTGCCGCTAGGGGTCGTATGTGTTCTCTGACTGTCCACTTACGCCGTAGAATAGCATTGTGAGCAGACGAAATTTTAGTTTTATTTTCAGTGTTATTTTCAATTTATTTTTAATATTAGATTTTTTTATAATGTCTCACTGTTACGCACCGGGTTGCACCTGTGGATATCGAAGTGTTCGAAAAAAAAAAAACAAGGAAATAGGTGAAAAGAACCCAAGTTTATTTCGTCCACCTAATGTAAGCTATTGATTTTAATGTTTTATTGAATGATAAAATTGTTGTCTTATAAATATTCTATTACTATACAAAAAAAAAAAAAAAGGCTGATTTAATTGGAATGGTTCTTAGTAAAATTCTGTTTGATAGATTTTTTTTTTTTTTTTTTTTTAATTAATTAAAATGTAATTTTTCAGGTCACTTTGCATTAAGATTTTAAAATTTGAGTGCTAGCAGTATTCCTTTTTTTATATTATTCGGCTAAGACATGCGAGCTTGCAATCTTCCGAATTTAAATCATGTTAATTATAAATCACGTATTTTTTTTTTTTTTTTTTTTTTTTTTTAATTGGAGCTTAAAAACAAGTATTTTTAAAAATCTTAAATTGTAAACCGATTTTGGCAAGAGTTAAAAATTGGTTAAAAATGATATGAGTTCACAGTCATACTTTTTTCAATTCATTTCAAAATTACTGAGTTTTAAGATTATTTTAAAAATAATTTAAAATGTGATTTCAGGCCACTTTGCATTGACATTTTAAATTAATTTTACAAACTGCCAATCTTTTAACTTCTAATTCATGTTAGATGATAAATCACGTTATATTATTATCATTATTACTACCATATTATAGAAATGTATTGTTTTTAACAAAAAAGAAATTTTTAATTCGTTTTGTCAAAAATTAAAAATAATGATTATGATTTCACAGTAAAAAACTCCTAAATTCAGTTGAAAATTGGAGATTTTAAAGAAAAATTATATTTAATTAAATTCATCACCAGTGCCACATTCACATTTCATAATTTATAAGCTAGTGTTCTTCCAGCTGAAAATTAGAGATTTTATGTAAAAATTAGAGTATTAAATTCAAGGTTTTTTTAATTGAATAAAACTCTATGTAACTTTTTTTTATTCCTTTTTTAAGTTAATTTTCTTATATAATAAAGGGTTTTTTACATGATTCCTTGTCTTTTCTTTTGATAACAGAGTAAAAGAAAATCATCGTTTGCATTTACTTCAAAAAAAAAAAAAATTATATATACATATATTCCACACTTTTTTTAAAAATTTCAACTGATACAGATAACATATATATCTCAAAATTTATGTATAATCACAGGTTATTTCGCTATGCAAAATGGAAAAGAACTATAATAATGTTTAAATGGTTATATATATATATATACAATTGAACTTTGTTAACGAGAATCTCAAGGAGGATAAAAAATTTGTTCATGGTATCAGTAGTTCATGCTATCAGTAACTAATATTCATATTACTATAGTAATCTTCATTTTTACGGGGATCGTGGAAACAGTTCATGTTAAAAGTAATTCATGGATTGGATTGGATTTCGGAATAAGGGTGATTGACTGCTGTAGGTCCAAGGCATGAGGGGAGTGCCCTCCATGGGGTCTTTCTAAGGGGGTCCCAGCCTGTATTTACGCAAGTATCGGAGAAAAACACGGCAAACTCTGAACGGCGAGGCCGACGAGCATGACCTGGGATTGAACCCGGCATCTCACGTCTACCAGCTTTGAGCGCAGAACCGATCAGCCGCTGGTGGGCAAAAAGTAATTCATGTTAACAGTGTTCACATTAACGAGGTTCGACTGTATTATGTTACTTCTTATTCCACCGAGATTCAGATAAATATTTTAAGAATTTAATTAGCTTTAATTTCCACAGAATTTGTAAACTGAAGTTTCACATTTTTTTTTTCACATTTTTATCAACATGCTATTTTTATTGCCATCTTTTTTTATTTCTTAGAAATAATTCTAATAAATATTACATGCATTATTTCTTAAGCAAGCTATGCTAATATTGATAAATTTTAATATCTTATTTTTAACACACTTGAATCACATTGCCCATTTATCTATAAAAAATAAGGATTAAAGCATATATCATTCTCCTTGGGTCACATTGTATAATACATAGTGGCAAACCTCATATTTCAAAAATTAAGAAATGAAAGAAGAAAGAAATCTCCTAAACAATTTATAAATTGAATCAATTTTTTTTAAAAGTAATTTTTATTACCTTTCTGAAATGTCAGGTTCGATTATAGGTCGTGCTCATCGACCAATACGTTAGGAGTTTTCCGTGGTTTTCTCAGAAACTCGCGTAAATGCGGGCTAGAACCCCTTAGAAAGACCCCCACGGAGGGCATTCCACCTATTGGCCTAGGAACTTAGCGTAGGCAATCGGCCTTAAACCCAAACATTACTTTTTAATTATGTTGTTATAACAGGTTTTTTTTTCCTTCTTTTTTTTTTCCCAATTCTTGTTGCACAAGTAGAAAAAAAAAATGCATTCTAGAAAGAGAAAAATGTTCTCTAAGCTTCAATATAATAGTTTTTAATTAAAAATCTTACTATAGGAACTTGTATTAAAAAACTGAGAGAATACTTTAGAAATTATGAGTACCAAGCAGCTATAATGTTGTTAAGGAACAGAGTATTATTTTACATGCAAGAAACAGTGGTATCATACTGTTTGTTGCAAAGATGGATGTTCATAGAATTACATTATCCAGTATATTTTTCATAATTCCATTTGCACATTCAGAAATTTCTTGACCATTAAATCTGTGCTAGTTCTTCAAAAATTAACTTCTTGATGCTGGTGGACGTGAAGTGTCGGGTTCGATCCCAAATCGCGATTATCGGTCTAGCTGTTCGGAGTTTTGCACGTTTTTTTTCTTTTTCTTAAAGCTTGCGTAATTGTGGACAAAGGCCTTTTAGAAGGACCGCCACGGTGGGCAGACCCAGGCCTTGGACCCTAATGCAGTCAGCTGTCTTTAATCACCAACACCAACATTGATTTTAAGCTATAAAGTCAGATGAATGACCTAAAAGCAGTTTTCGAATCCTTTAGAAGAAAATATTCAGAATTTAAAAAATTTCCCCATACAGTATTATGGGCTTTGGTTCCAAAAATAAATAAATAAAATAATTAATAAAAAAATGCTCCTTTAGCTTTTTGAAAGGGAATGCTCAAATTATTATGATTGACTCTGCTTTTCATTACATTGATTTTTATATCCCGCATATTTAAATATATATATAAGTTAATTTTATTTTTTGAATAAATTATTTGCTTTAAATGAGTAGCAAATAATACAGATTGAAAATCTCTTTAAAGTGCAAATGAAAAATATTGATAAAAATGAAAAAGTGCTGTATTTCGGTTTATGGATTTATTGGATTTGGGAATAACGTCGATTGACTACTGTAGGTCCTACGTCTGAAGGGGAGTGCTCTTCGTGGGGGATCTTTCTAAGGAATTCTAGTCCGTACGCACACAATTTTCGGAGAAAAACACGGAAAACTCTGAATGACTAAGTAGACAAGCGCGACCTGGAATCGAACCCAGGCACTTCCCGTCACTCAGCTTTGAGCGCAGAACCGCTCGACCACCATTGGAGTCTCGGAAGAGGGAAAAGGGCGGCCTTTGTAAAAAAAAATCATAATAAATTTTTAAAATTTTTCTTTTTTACATACTTTGTATTTTTTTTTATTTTTTTATTGGAAATGCTGGCATAAATTGTGATTTTTGAAATACATTCATTGTTTTAAATTATGAAAATTCATATTTTCATATTTATTTTTTAAATATCATATGTTTTCATTATACTATTTCGTCTTTTTTTTTCGGGGTGGGGGGGGAGCGAATTGTTTATATTTATAGATATGTTTACATACTAGCAGGCGACGCCCGCTTCGCTGTTCCCTATTTTTAAATGAATCACTATAATTACTGATTTCTCAGAATTGCATTATCACGTGAAAAAAAAAAGAGAAACAAAATCTGATTAGGAAAAATGTCGCACCGGGTTCTCAATGTCTTCGGAAAAAATTCCCAAAATGCTCTAACTCTTATTTCTATTATTTTCCCCCTTTGCCCCCCCTCCCGTCTATCCTAATAATTTTACAAATTCGAAATTATCCGCAATCGATTTGTAAGTATCAAAAACCACTATGCACCAGTTTTGAACGATCTATGTCGATTTTATTTTTTTGCCCCTCCCAATAATTTAAGAAATTCAAAAATATCCGCAAGCGATTTGTAGGTATCGAAAACCTCTATGTACCAATTTTGAATGATCTAACTCTATTTTATTTTTTTTGCCCCTCCGCCCCCCCCTTCCCGGCCCTTCTAATAAATTTACACTTTCGAAAATATCCCCATTCGACTTGCAGGCCTTTAAAACCTGTCTGTACCAATTTTGAACGGCCTATCTGTATTTCTATTTGTTTTTGCACATATCCCCCCCCTTACCGCCCCTCCTAATAATTTTACAAATTCGAAAATATCCCCAATCGATTTGTAAGTATCGAAAACCTCTTTATACCAATTTTGAACGATCTAACTCTATTTTTATTTTTTTGCCCCCCCTCTCCCCACCCCCCTTCTCGCCCCTACTAATAACTTTACACTTTCGAAAATATCCCCATTCGACTTGCAGGCCTCTTAAACCTATCTGTACCAATTTTGAACGACCTAACTGTATTTCTATTTGTTTTTGCCCCATAGCCCACCCTTACCGCCCCTCCTAATAATTTTACAAATTTAAAAATATCCGCAATCGATTTGTAAGTATCGAAAACCTCTATGTACCAATTTTGAACGATCTGACACTATTCTTATTTTTTGCCCCCCCCCCTCCCCTCCCCTCACCCCTTCTCGCCCCTCCTAATAAATTTACACTTTCGAAAATATCCCCATTCGACTTGCAGGCCTCTTAAACCTATCTGTACCAATTTTGAACGGCCTAACTGTATTTCTATTTGTTTTTGCCCCATAGCCTCCCCTTACCGCCCCACCCCCCTTACTGCCCCTCCTAATAATTTTACAAATTTAAAAATATCCGCAATCGATTTGTAAGTATCGAAAACCTCTATGTACCAATTTTGAACGATCTGACACTATTTTTATTTTTTTGCCCCCCCCCCGCCCCGTCCCCTCCCCCCTTCTTGCCCCTCCTAATAACTTTACGCAATCGAAAATATCCCCATTCGTCTTGCAGGCCTTTAAAACCTATCTGTACCAATTTTGAACGGCCTAACTGTATTTCTATTTGTTTTTGCTCCGTAGCCCCCCCCCCCCTTGCTGCCCCACCTGGGGGCTGAATTTCTAAAATTCCAGAAATTGGTTTTTAGATAGTTGCATTAGCTATATTTTAGAGCAAAAATTTCACGTATATCTATTTTTTTTGTTTGAGATATATAGGATTATGCGAAATCACGTTTTACGCATGTGAAATCACGTTTTGCCCCCACCCCCGCCCCCCTTGGGGACCGAATTTCAAAAATTCCAGAAACTGATTTTTAGACATTTGTATTAGCTATATTTTAAAGCAAAAATTTCACGTATATCTGTTTTTTTGTATGAGATATATAGGATTATTACATTTAATTCTCGCGTTAAAGCGCTCTTTCAAGTCTGAAGTGGAAAGGCAGTCGATGCGAGCGCCATCTTCTAAAAGCGACCAAAATGAGGCCATTTTGATAACACAGCGTCGGCGGTCCATAGTGTACGTCCATGGTTCGAAGACAGAATTTTCGATCGCTCAATATAAGAGTTAATTAGATTTGGGAATTATGTTCAATTAAGTATTTCCTTTTTGTAAATAATGTATTTAACTGTAAATAGAATTTTTATTTTATTATAATCATTAAACTATCAGAAATAGTATGCATCGTTCTATTTTATTCATTATCTTGTTTCAAAGCAATCCGGCATATCAATTATGATTCTTTATGTTCTTAAAAAGTTAATACCACTGAACCGCATATTTATTTTACATTTTTGGTGCATCGCATCAGTGCCGGCAAGAGAATGTTGTTTTTGAAAGTAACGATGCTTGTGTTAAATTTGATTATTAAAATTAATATTTGTGCCTTCATGATATTGGATTAGCTCTTAGAGCAAAGACGGCTCAAGGTAAGAAATTTTATGAAAATTTACAATGGAGTTGGAGAAGCATAAAGTTAATAGAAAAATTCTGCGAACAAGTGTGACAAAGTTAGCGAACAGTATAGAATTAAATTTAAAAGAAGAACATTTAAATGTTGAAAACTTAGAAGGAGCTCTTAATCAACTAACTATAAAAAATGGGCTTCGACAGGAAGCCGATAGGGAAATAGAAAAACTAATTCCTTTAACAGAATATGAAAATGAAAAAAACGTATGTTATGAATATCAGGATAAAATCGCGACCGCTATTTTTAGAGCAAAAAAGAAAATAAAAGTAAATTCAGTTGAAAATAGTGGTGTAAATTCAAATGTTTCAAGTACATTACAGAATAAAAGTACACCGTTAAGTGAGAATAACAAATTTGTTAAATTACCAAAATTAGTTATTCAAAAATTTGGCGGTGAATTGTCCCAATTTATGAGTTTTTGGAATACTTTTCAAGTTACTATTCATGACAATGAAGCTTTGTCAAAGGTAGAGAAATTTAATTATTTAAAAAGTTATTTAACTTCGACAGCTTTAAATTCCATACACGAGTTAGAGATTTTGGAACAAAATTATGACAAAGCCGTAGAAATTCTTAAACAAAGATTCGGACAACGCGATATGATAATTAACCACCACATGAACAATTTGTTAAATTTAGCACCCGTTTATAAATCCACAGATATTTTTAGATTAAAAAAATTACATGAAGAAATCGAGATAAATATTAGATCATTATCCTCGTTAGAAGTTGATGAGAATAATTATAGTGCTACGTTAATCGCAGTAATTCTAAAGACACTACCGTCCGATTTAAATTTAGAATTCAATAGGAAACACGCATCTAATTTACATAGAATTAAAATTCAAAAACTATTGGATTTCATACAAACGGAAATAATTTCGCGGGAAAGAACTTTATCTACAAAAAATAAAACAAACGAACAAATAAAAAGTAATAAATTGAGTAATCGAGACGGCAGCAGATTATCGTCTGCGCATGAATTAATCACTACGGTAGAAAATAAACAGATGAGATGCATTTTTTGTAAAAAGAATCACGCGTCAGAAAATTGTTTCGCATTCGATATTGAAAAGAAGAAGAATATTTTGAAATCTCAGGGCCGTTGCTTTTTGTGTTTGGAACAATATCGCGGAATGCCATAGCGACATTAAATGCAGAATATGTGGTTATAAACATAATACAACTCTCTGTTACAAATCTAAACATAAACCTCAGGAAAAAATAGATGTTCCTTCTGGTTCAGAATCCAAACAGGAAATAGTTTCTTCTGTTTCTTCAGGAAAATAAAATTTTGTTACAAACTTGTTTCGTAAATATTAAAAATAAAACGAAAGAGAAAACGATCCGTTTGCTTCTTGGTTCAGCTTCTAGTAGAACATTTTTATGTCGTTCTATTGCTAATGAACTAAATTTAAAAGTGATTAGAAATGAAAAATTGAAAGTATACACATTTGGAAGTAAAACACCGATAGAAAAAGCCTATGGCATACTTAAATTAAAGCTCGTGAATAAAAATAAACCTGATCATAATATTCAAATTGAAGCGTTAGTTACGGGTGAAATTTCTGGATCGTTCATTTGCCCTCCCCCTGAATTGGAAAAAATCACGAAAAATGATAATTTTCAGAATTTAGAATTAGCTGATATACCTAATAGTAAAGAAAGCATTACACTTTTGATAGGAGTCGATTATTATTATGATATTGTGTTAGGTAATATTAGGCGCATTAATAAAAATTTAGTAGCAGTGTGGGGATCGAATCGCTCCCAATGCAGAAACTGAAAGCACCCGAACTGAACTACTCAACACACCTCTGCGTAGGTGTAGCTCTCTTGGCAGCTAACTGTCATATTAACTGTTTTCATATCAAAACAGTTTTGGTTTGTATTCGATCGGCGCCATTGTAACACACATATATTGTTTTGCGTTGTTTTGTTATTAATTAAATATTGTTATGGTTAGTATCGCTTTTTATAATTAGTGTGTGATGTATGTTAAAATCCTTCTGATTACCTATCATAATACGACTAGCCATAAGTACCTATCATAATACGACTAGCCATAAGTGGTGACCCGCATATTTTGAACATCTCATTCATATTGTTTTCTATTGTGTTCGCTATTCAAGATGCCATCCGACAACGAAGGTGTTACACTGCCTTCAGTAAATAGAGTTTCGGTAAAGGTACCTCCATTCTGGAAAGAGAATGTGCGAATTTGGTTCACGCAAATAGAGAGCCAATTCGCAAATGCTGGAATCACAGCGGATACTACTAAATATCATACCGTAGTCGGAAATATTGAGACGGATATACTCAGCCAGGTGAGTGATATTATCACTTCTCCTCCTTCTTCTAATTCTTATGAGGCATTAAAGTCGAGATTAATTGAAGTTTACTCTGACTCCGAAGAACGTCGATTAAAAAAGCTGTTACAAGATCTTGACTTAGGTGATAAACGTCCGTCAGTGTTACTTCGGCAGATGCAGGATTTAGCCGGCAGTAAGGTGGGGAATGATCTATTAAAATCTCTTTGGCTTCAGCGCTTGCCATCACAAATGCAAGCAATTTTAGCTACTTCGGATATTGAGCTATCAAAATTAGCTGTAGTAGCAGACAGGATAGCCGACGTTACATATTCTAACTCAATTAACTTAGCCGAAACACAGCCTAAAACAGGAAATGATCTTGCTATAAATAATGTAGTAAATGACTTGCAACAACAAATTCATGAAATTAATAAAAAAATTGATAAACTCTTTAAAATTTGTTCGCAAAATAGAACACGTAGTCGAAATTCCGATTCAAAATCTCGTTCCCCTAAACGTGAAGTTATTTGTTGGTATCATAAGAAATTCGGTGATAAATCCACGAAATGTTCGCAGCCATGCCATTTTAAGTCGAAGGAAAACTAGAAGGCCAAGCGTGGGCGGCGACAAACGCCTATGGCCAGAACAATTGTCGCCTAGTGGTTTTTGAAAAAACTTTGGGTATAAACCTGCTGATTGACACAGGCGCCGATTTATCAGTTTTGCCACCGACAGCCGATGAACGCCGTAAACCAATTTCAGTTTTTCAGCTAGTTGCTGCAAATGGCACAAAAATTAATGTATATGGAAAACGTTCCGTAAATTTAAATTTAGGTTTACGTCGAATTTTGCCATGGACGTTTACTGTTGCGGAGGTCTCCCGACCAATTTTAGGGGCTGATTTCCTACATCATTATGGAATTATTGTTGACTTAAAATCAAAAAAACTCATAGATGGCCTAACACAAGTCACTTCTATCGGCAAAATTTCTTCAGAACCCGTCCCAAAAATAACTGTTCTGCATGATACCATTCAATTCGATAAATTATTAAGGAAGTACCATTCTGTATTTGAAGATGTTCCTAAATCACCGAGTGATTCGGAATGTGTTAATGTAATGCATGTTATCGAAACTAAAGGTTCTCCGGTTGCTGCTAGAGCCAGACGTTTAGCTCCTGACAAATTAGCCGCTGCAAAATCCGAATTTACATATTTAGTGCAAAAGGGAATTTGTAGCCCATCAAAAAGTTGTTGGAGCAATCCATTACACATGGTTCGGAAACCGGACGGTTCATGGCGCCCATGCGGCGACTACCGTGCTTTAAACGCTATAACAGTACCCGACAAATACCCAATTCGCCATATTCATGACTTTACTTCGAATTTACACGGCAAAGTAATTTTTTCCACATTGGATTTAAAGAAAGCTTATCACCAAATCCCAATGAATAAGGAAGACATTCCCAAAACTGCAATAATTACCCCTTTTGGTTTATACGAGTTTAACTTCATGACTTTTGGCCTACGCAATGCGGCGCAGACTATGCAGCGTTATATGGACCAAATACTCTCTGATCTCGATTTTTGTTTTGTATACATCGATGATCTTCTTGTGGCATCCTCCTCAGTTGAAGAACATTTTAATCATCTTAATACTATTCTAAAACGGCTTGCGGATCATAATTTAACTGTAAATTTATCCAAATGCACATTCGCTTCAGACAAAGTTACATTTCTTGGACATCTTATTGATAAATCTGGTATAGCTCCTTTGCCTGAAAAGGTTCAAGCTATTGTAGATTACCCAAAACCCCAAACTGTAAATGAATTGCGTCGATTTCTGGGAATTTTAAATTTCTATAGACGTTTTTTGCCTCATGCAGCCGAAATGCAGCTTCATTTACATGCCATGCTAGGTACTAGCAAGAAAAATGATAAAACACCTTTGGTATGGTCCGACATTACTAACTCTGAATATCAACAATGTAAACAAACACTTACTCAGGTTGTTAATTTAGCTCACCCGGATCTTAGCAAACCTATTGCACTAATGTGTGATGCTTCGGATAAAGCAGTTGGGGCTTGTGTTCAGCAACACACGGGAAAAGCTTGGGAACCTTTAGGTTTTTTCTCTAGGAAACTGAGTGAAACTGAAATTAAGTATAGTGCATACGACAGAGAACTTTTGGCAATATTTGCGGCAGTAAAATATTTTCGCTATTTACTAGAGGGGAGAAATTTCACTATTTTCACTGATCATAGACCCTTACTAAAAGCTTTTACTAAGCAATATGACACCCTTTCACCCAGACAGGTCCATCAATTAAATTTCATTGCTCAGTTTACTACTGACATCCGCCATGTGAGCGGTCAAGAAAATATTGTAGCTGACACGTTTTCTAGAATATGCAACGTTAAATATCCTGATGCCATTGATTTTAATTTGATTGCAAAAAGTCAGGATGACGATCCAGAACTTAAAAAAATTCTTGAAAATAATGAATTTAATCTTAAATTTCAAAAATTACACATCCCAAACAGTGATTTGCAACTTTTTTGTGACACATCAACTAATAACGTTCGACCCTATATTCCTCAAGAATTCCGTAAGTCTGTTTTCAATGCCATACATGGGTTAGCTCACCCAGGTGTAAAAACAACAGTTAAACTAATTACAGAACGTTTTATTTGGCCAGGTATAAAAAAAGAGGTTGCATTAATGGCCAAATCTTGCATCGCTTGTCAAAAAGCAAAAATTTCTCGCCATGTATCTGCACCCTTAGAGGAATTTAAAGTACCAAATGTACGTTTCTCACACATAAACATCGATCTCATTGGACCATTGCCATCTTCACAGGGCTTTGCATACTGCCTTACCTGTATTGATAGATGTACACGGTGGCCTGAAGCTTTTCCAATTTCGGATATAAAAACTGACACGGTAGCTCAGGCACTCTACACCGGATGGTTCGCAAGATTTGGAATACCAGAAAGCATAACTACAGATCAAGGACCTCAATTTCGTGGAGATTTGTTTAGAGCTCTATCAAAAAATTTTGGTATTAGGCTAACTCGCACAATGGCGTACCACCCACAATCGAATGGAATTATAGAGAGATGGCACCGCACTTTAAAACAAGCCATCATGTGCCACACCTCCGTCCATTGGACACTTGCTTTACCTGCTGTTTTATTAGGGTTACGCACTGTCTTCAAAAAAGACCTTAATTGTTCATCAGCTGAATTAGTTTATGGACAGAATCTGCGTTTGCCAGGACAATTTTTTACGGCAAATGACAATATCCACGTTGACAATGACTTTCTCCAAAAATTAAATAATCATTTTCATCAACTTAGTTCCAAGCCCACTTCAAATCACAGCAAGAAACAAGTTTTCATATTTAAAGATTTAAAAACATGTTCCCATGTTTTTCTTAGAGTTGATGCAGTTAAACCATCATTACATACTCCATATACAGGCCCTCATGAGGTGATTAAACGTGGAGCAAAAACGTATACCCTCCGCATCAACCACAAAGTAGTCACTGTCTCAATTGACAGGCTGAAACCTGCACATCTTATCTCAGATGATCAGCTTAAACCTACATATGTTTCTACGGATGACAAACTGGACACTACACCTGTTAGCCAGGAACCTGATCCCTCTGCAGATGAGACTTTGCCAAAACAATCAGTGGATCCTCCGGACATCCCAAAACCGGTTGTACAGACACGTTGTGGACGTCGTGTTCATTTCCCAAAGAAATATACTGAAACTGTACATATAAACTATTAACTTTTTTTATTATTTTTTTAGACTCTGCTTCTTCCAGGAGGGGAGATGGTGTGGGGATCGAATCGCTCCCAATGCAGAAACTGAAAGCACCCGAACTGAACTACTCAACACACCTCTGCGTAGGTGTAGCTCTCTTGGCAGCTAACTGTCATATTAACTGTTTTCATATCAAAACAGTTTTGGTTTGTATTCGATCGGCGCCATTGTAACACACATATATTGTTTTGCGTTGTTTTGTTATTAATTAAATATTGTTATGGTTAGTATCGCTTTTTATAATTAGTGTGTGATGTATGTTAAAATCCTTCTGATTACCTATCATAATACGACTAGCCATAAGTACCTATCATAATACGACTAGCCATAGCAGTAAAAACTGTGTTCGGTTGGGTTTTACAGGGAATTAAAAGCGATTCTCTTGAATCATTAACCATGAGTATCAAAGTAGAAGAAAATTTGTTGTCAAAACAAATAGACAATTTTTGGAATTTTTGGATTAATAAGGAAAATTCGGGTCTTATTAATCCGAAAGAAAAATTTGACCTTCCCGAAAATAAAATTATGAAAAATTTTGAATCGGAAATTAAGTATGAAAATAAACGATATAAAGTTGAATTCCCTTGGAAAATTAGTAAATCACAATTACGAAATAATTTTGAAATCGCTGAAAGTAGATTTTCGAGACTTGAGTACGAATTTTGTAGAAACCCAAATTTATTTTTTGAATACAACAATGTTTTACAGGATTATTTGAGAGAGGGGATTATAGAACCCGTTACGGATTTGGAGGAAAATTCTACAACCTTTTATTTACCACATAGAGCGGTAATAAAAACGGATCGTACAACAAGTAAATTACGAATCGTGTTTGATGCGTCTTCACATGATTACAATAATCTTTCTCTTAATAATTGTTTACATATTGGACCTAATCTTTATGAAGATATTTTTGACATTTTGTCTAGATTTAGATTTCATCCCGTAGCCTTTACTGCGGACATGAAACAAGCTTTTTTACAAATTTTGATAGACGAGGAAGATAGAGACGTAATACGATTTTTGTTTACAGAAGTCCTCACGAAGGCACCTCTCCCCTAAAGATTTTTAGATTCACTAGAGTTTTGTTTGGACTTAATTGCAGTCCTTTCTTATTAGCTGCGACGATAAAACATCATTTGAAAAATTTTAGCGACACACATAGGGAGACTGTTAGTTTTTTAAATGAAAACATTTTTGTAGATGACATAATAGGAAGCCACCCATCAGTAGAGAAGGCTTTAACTACTAGTCTAGACCCACTTAGTATCTTTAAAGACGCGAGTATGCAACTTCACAAATTTCATACGAATTCGACACCATTACATGAATTTTGGGTACAAAAAAATGTTATTAGCAAGGATTCTAAAATATTTGAAGAAAATGATCCCTCTAATAAAGTTTTGGGATTAGGGTGGAATAACTTGAAAGACACTCTCTATTTTGATTGTAGGGATTTAATAAACCTCGTTTCTAAACAGATAAATACTAAAAGGTTTGTTTTACAAGTACTAGGCAAAATTTATGACCCTATCGGTTTCCTAGGGCCCTACACTTTAAGAGTTAAATGCCTTATGCAGATGATCTGGAAGACTGGTCTTGATTGGGATGATACATTACCTGAAGATTTGAACAAAATATGGAAAGACTGGTGTAATGAAGTAACTCATCTTTCTAAATTTTCTGCGCCGAGATATTACTTTTCTGATTTTCCAGAATTTAACATCGGTGATTTGCAACTACATGTTTTCTCAGATGCTAGTATCAAAGCATTTGGCACTGTTGCCTATTTTAGAATTAAAGAAATCTCGAATGAAAAATGTAAAACGATATTCGTTGCTTCAAAAAATAGAGTAGCGCCTTTGAAAAATCTCACGCTACCTAAACTTGAACTCACAGCTACATTGTTGGCAGCTAAACTAGGTCATAATATTTTGAGAGCTCTGAAATTTGATATACCCACGTTTCGCTGGACAGACTCAATGATCGCTTTTTTTTTTTTTTTGATTAGAGGCTCTCCAGAAAAGTTTAAGCCGTTTGTGCAAAACAGAGTACAAGATATTCGGGAATTGACATCTCCTTCAAACTGGAGGCACTGTCCCGGTTCGTCTAATCCTTCCGACTTTGTATCCAGAGGTGCAAAGATCATAAAATTAATTAATGATAGATTGTGGTTAAATGGGCCTGAATGGCTCAGTTCACCCCCCGAACTTTGGCCTAAGCCTGATGATAAGCAAAAGCTAGATGTAGAAAGCTTAGAATATAGAAAAAAGATAAAAGAAACACTCCTTTTCAATTGCATGACAGAACAACTAGAAAACCCCATTGATATCAGAAAATACAGCAGTTTAGAAAAATTAATCAGAGTTACAGCTTGGGTAAAAAGATTTATTAAGAGGATCAAAAAAATTCCAGAATTTAACATTACATTGACAACCGAAGAACTAATAGAAGCTGAGAAACATTTGATATCGAATGAACAAAAGTTGTATTTTAAAAATGAATTTCACTCGCTAATAAATGAAGAAATTATTGATAAAAATTCTTCCCTTAGCAACTTAACTCCTTATCTAGATGATGAAAAAATGATGCGGCTCGGCGGGAGATTAGAGTTTAGTGATTTACAGCTAGAAGAAAAACATCCCATCATTCTCCCCAAACAGTCGTGGTTGACTACCTTGATTATAAGAAATGAACATGAAAAAATAATGCATGGAGGAGTATCTGGAACATTGTCAAAAATACGGTCTAAATATTGGATTCCCAAAGGTCGCCAGTTAGTTAAAAGTGTCCTGAATAAATGTATTATATGTAAGAAATACCTTTCCAGACCAACAGATCAGATCACTGCTCCACTACCCCGTGACAGAATAACAGAGTCGCCCCCTTTCTCCATATGTG
Source organism: Salticus scenicus (assembly GCA_963930645.1). NCBI lineage: Eukaryota > Metazoa > Arthropoda > Arachnida > Araneae > Salticidae > Salticus > Salticus scenicus. Next base: position 216,734,495 of record OZ005655.1, on the reverse strand, counting down.
GCATTGACTTTGCTGGGCCTCTCTACATTAAAAATGCTAAAGAAATTGAAAAATCGTATATAGTGTTGTTCACGTGTGCAGTAACCAGAGCGTTACACTTAGAACTTGTACACGACATGTCAACTGATTCCTTTTTGTTGGCCTTCAGACGTTTCTTAGCGAGAAGAGGAAACTGTAAAGTTATATATTCGGATAACGCCAAAACGTTCAAGCGTTCGAAACAAGAAACAGAAAATTTGTATCAAATTCTTTCTGATGATTCACTTTTAAAATTTTTTGCGAATGAAAGAATCATATGGAAAAATATAGTGGAAAGGGCCCCGTGGTGGGGCGGGTTTTACGAACGATTAGTTAGATCCGTCAAAGACTGTCTGCGTAAAGTCATCGGCAAAGCCCTCTTGAATTATGATGAAATGTCTACTCTCCTTATAGAAGTAGAAACAGTGCTAAACTTACACCCCTTAACTTACGTGTATAGTGAATCTGGAGAACCGAACCCCTTAACTCCTATGCACTTTTTAAATTTTGGTAAAGAAATCACCTACCCAGTGAATTTTGCTGACATTATTGAAGGTGCTTCAAACAAAATATCTGCCTTAAGACGTAAAAGATACCAATCACTGTTGTTAAAGCAGTTGGGGAATGTGGAATAGATGGAAAAGCCAATACCTATTGGATTTGAAGACGGTGCATGCTTTAAAGAATCCTACTGCACAACCTGAACTGAAAGTAGGCGATGTAGTGTTAATTGGTGATGATTCAAAAAACAAACTTTTGTGGAAACTTGGTATAATCCAAAAAACAATCGTCGGAAGGGATGGTCAAGTTCGATCCTATGAAGTAGGAACAGGTGGTGGTATTTTGAAAAGAACTATTCAACATTTGTATCCCTTAGAGGTGGTTTGAGACTTTATGGCTGAAAAAAAAAAGACTTTTCTCTTTTTTTTTTTTTTTTCTTTTGAAACTTTAATTAGTATTATTTAGTATCTGTATTTTAAATTTTGCATGTCTTATTATCTTTATATTTAAGTTTGTTTATGTTTGATAACTAAGAGTTAATTGTTTAAATAATAATGTGTTTGCTTTATGTTTAATATTGATATTTCAATTTAATATTTTGATTTGATCTTTTATTTATTTAGTTATAATACTTTAAATATTGTTTACCTTTGTATTTAATATTAGATAATTGTTGATATTTAAAAAAAAAAAAAAAAAAAAAAAAAAAATATGGTTATGTGATTTAGTACTAATTGAATACTTAGAAATTTGAACAATTTATGATTATCAGAAGTTGTTCGGATTTGAGATTTATTTTTGATTTAATGAGATTTTGATTTGTGAACTCTGTAAGAGTTCACGGCGAGGAGTTGTGTAGTAAAATCAATTCCCTTTAGACGGCGCTGCGTCGCCAGTGAAAGAAAAAAGAACCTATATTTTGTTAAAAGAATTTGGCAACAGCCAATAAGTTTAGTTTTAGATTTTTGGATGCTTCGACTGTGTTCGAAGACAGAATTTTCGATCTCTCAATATGAGAGTTTATTAGATTTGGGAATTATGTTCCATTAAGTATTTCCTTTTTGTAAATTATTTATTTAACTGTAAATAGAATTTTATTTTATTATAATCATTAAACTATCTGAAAAAGTATGCATCGTTCTATTTTATTCATTCTCTTGTTTCAAAGCAATCCGGCATATCAATTATGATTCTTTGTGTTCTTAAAAAGTTAATACCACTGAACCGCATATTTATTTTACACACGTAATCTCAAAACTCTATAAATACTGCTCAAGAATCTCTTTATTCTTCTCGATATTTGTACAGGATTTTCTCCTTGCGCTTTTAACTGTAAAATCTTAATAATTTCATTTTTAGAAATTTCTTCAGAACGTGGCATTTTTATCAGAATACGCAGGAAACGTCATTTCCGAATCACAAACAAAACAATACATTGAACTCATTACTTTATTATGCTAAAAATATAGCAGATGATATTTCAATTAAGGGGAAAAATTATTCTACTAACAACAAGAGCTGAAAAAGCGCCATCTATCGATCATTACAAACGCGGATTGTGTCTATACTTTTGGGACATCATATTTTTATATAATTTAATGTACAGTCGGGGAAATAAAAAACGCAGCACTCGACTTAAAGTCGTTGCTAATAGATGTAGAAAAATGTAATAGGTATCATTCGACGGGGAATTATGAGTAGTTTCAGAAAATGAACTGAAATTTTGAATTGGGGGTCGTCTACATATTAAAACGAGCACCAACTTTGATTTTTTCAATGGTAATGCCCCTTTTTTATTTTATATTTGAATTCCTGGGATCGCGACAACGCGAAAAAGTATATTGGTTGTATATTTTACTTATTTTTTCACGGAGTTATAAGCGTTCAAAGTTTGAAGGTGCTAATGTTAAATTCATATTTCAATCTTTTATTAATATCTTCACAAAAAATATCTTGATCGATATAATTCTTTTTTTGCGCGATACAGTGAAGAAACCCAAACATAATCCATCATTACTTTGATTCTGAAAAATATTTTTAATTTTGAAAAATATTAATAAATTCATATTCATAAAAATTATGAATTATGACCTATATTAATTTTTACATAAAAAGAATCCTAATGCTGAAAAATATGGGTGTGCAAATTTGCAGCCCATTCCAGTTATTAGTTTTCGAGATATAAATAAATCTTTCTTTTTAGGGGGTTTAGGGGGCCGTCTCTTATAAAGTTTTGAATGAGATAACGAATCAAATCTTAAAAAATAACAAGGAAAATTAAGCAAAATATGTTTATTTTTTTATTTACGGGCCAAATTATATAACAACAGCGTCAAACGCAAAGAAATAATATAAAATTATGATATTTAGACATCAGTGTTAGCATCAAGAATTCCTGTTTTCTAAAGAAGACAAACCCCGCCTTCATCGTTCTTCAAAACAAGACAATACAAAAAAGAAACGTAAATGTGACATTGAGTGTTCGTGTTAAACCCCTTATTTTATGTTGACAAAAATATGCACAAGTGGTATTTACTTCATCGATTACTGGTGATAAATTTTGAATCTTTTAAACGAACACCACAAGAAAAAAATAACTAAATAGGCGGGGTTTACTGTTTTAAATAGAAAATTTGGTAAATGTAAAAATTGTCAATTAAAAAAAAAAAAAAAAAACTAATGGAATTGGAATGCAAGACAGACTTGTAAAATCGTTTCTTAAGTTAAAGGCTTAATCATTTGCATCATATATTGCTTAATTTTTCTTATTTATTTATTTTGTATGGGGGAGGATTATTATTTTAAGGATACTTTAGACATTAAAATTTTAATAATATATTTTAACTTTATATATTTTTTAAATATACTTTCCATTTTATAAATATATTTTAACACTTTTTGCAACCGCAGGATTTTGTAATTTTGACAGTAAAATCCGCCTAAGGGCGTTATTCTCTCAAAATACAGTACTTCAGAACAAATTTTCTGTATTCACAATTATATTACAAATGGATATACAGTATAATTATATTCTTTCTAATCAATATATTTCTATCCATAGTATATTTATTGCAAAAATATGAACACTGGTTACACACTTAAGAAATAAGTAACACACAAATTACGAAAGAAACGCCCACTAAGAGAGTTACAGATTTTCAAAAGGCGTGAATCTACGTCAGCAGTCGCGAAAGGGTTAATTAAGAAATTATATTTTCATAGAAATTATAAAACGAATCGTACAGTTCCAAAGAGTTCAACTGACCCAAAACTGGTAATTGCGATTAAAATTGTTTAATATTTACTTCATAAACCCTTACAATAATTTATCCGAAAAGATTTAGTTTATGCGTTGTTGTATATATATATATATATATTATTTCATTTCATATTTTATGTTACACCTACGAAAGAAAATTCAAGCTTTATTGGTGAACAGTACAGCCATAATAGATAATTTTACTTGAAAAATGTTGCACTTTTTTCAAAGAGTACAGTCTGGATAAATCGCAAGTGTAACGTATTTAAAATAACCTAAAATTATTTAATAAAGTACTGAAGTATATACAAGTCTAACAAACTGAATTCAGAATAATTAAAAAACAGGAAAATGGTCAATTATGTTTATTAATTTTTATAATTCTTTTTTTCCTGAAAGATTTCCGGTGTAAAACATTAAAATTTATTTCTTTCTTATAGGATCTTAATTTTATTTTTCTACATTTACAGATAACCCCCTAACACATTTTTGATTATAACTCTATAAATACTAAAGATAAAGTATACAAACAGTATACTTTTCCGCACTCACAGACTCTCAGAAATTCGAATATGAAGTCAAAATTGGGTGTTGCTATTGAAAAAATGAAAGTTAGCGCTCATTTCAATATGTAGATAACCCCTAATTCAAAATTTGACAGCATTTTCAAAATCTGCATTTAATTTCCTGTTGAATGGTGTCTATTACATTTTTCTGCGTCAATTAATAATGAAATTAAAGTGAGTGCTGCGATTTTTTTTTCCCCGACTATACATTTTATAATTTCAAACCTTTGATCATAATTTATATGTGTATATCAGCAAAACTGTTTTTATTTATTACCTATATCACGAATTTTAACTGTACCTTATTAATTTTTATGTTAATGCAAATTTTATTGATTGTCTAAACTTTTGGGACACGGTGTATATATACACATAACAATTCATAAACTAAATCTTATCCGTTAAATTATTGTAAGGTATCATGAAGTAAACATTAAACAATTTTAATTGTGCTTACCAGTTTTGTTCAGTTTAACTCTTTGAAACTGTACGATTTGTTTTGTAACTTCTATGAAAATATAGTTTCTTAATTAAAATATATTTGTAAAAGTAATTTTTAAAAACTGAATTATCCTTAAAATAATAATCCCCCCCCCCTCCCACCAAAAATAAATAGAAAAAATAAATATATGAGCTAAATGATTAACCTCTTGACTATGACGGTAGTTAAACAGCGATTTAACAAGTCTGCATTGCATTTCAATACCATTCGGTTTTTTTAATTCACAATTTTTACCATACTTGCCAACCTAACCCGGAAGATTGTTAGTTCCCGCCCCTTTTTGTACACCACTTAATTTTTAGAGCAATTTTCTTCAAATATATTTGCGATTAAATAAGAAGAAAAGTACTCAAATAAAAGTCTGGTGTGAAAAAATAGGCGAAAGGGACGGGACTAACAATCTTCCGGGATAGGTTGGCTGGCAAGTATGTTTTACGTTCCACATATTTCTCTATTTTAAACAGTAAGCCCCGCCTAGGCCTATTTATTTGATTTTTTTTCCTTTCTAGTGTTCGATTAAAGGATTCAAAATTTATCACCAGTAATCGATGAGACAAATGCTACTTGTCTATAATTTTATCAACGTAAAATAAGGGGTTCAATATGAATACGCATAGTCACTTTTTCTTTTCTATATTCTTTTGCTTTAGAAGAACGATGAAAGGCGGGGCCTGTGTTCTTTAGAAAACAAGAATTTGTTTGTTAATATTAATGTCTAAAAATTATTTTTTTGTTTCATTTCTTCGTGTTTGGCGTTGTTATTATACAGTTTGGATCCATAAATAAAAATAAAAAATATTTTGTTTAATTTTCTCTGTTATTTTTTAAGATTTTCTTCCTTTATCTCATGCAAAACTTCATTAGAGACGGCCCCTACGCCAATATAAAAGAAAGATTTATTTATATCTCGAGCTGCAAATTTGCACGCCCGTATTTTTCAGCATTAGGATTCATTTTATGTAAAAAAAAATATAGGTCATAATTCAAAAAAAAAATTTAAATGAATTTCTTAATATTTTTCATAATTAAAAATATTTTCCCGAATCAAAAGTGATAATGGATTATATTTGGATTTCTTCACTGTATCTCTTAAAAAAAAAAAAAAAAAAAAAAAAGTGATATCGAACAAATTATTTTTTATGAAGATATTAATAAAATTTTGACATAGGAATTTAACATTAGCACCTCCAAACTTTGAACGCTTATAACTCCATAAAAAAAAAAAAAAAAAAAAAAAAAAAAAAAAAATAAGTAAAATATACAACCAATATACTTTTTCGCATCGTCACGACCCCAGGAATTCAAATATAAAATAAAAATAGGGTATTACTATTGATAAAATCAAAGTTGGTGCGCGTTTTATTATGTAGATGACCCCCAATTTCAAATTTTCAGTTCATTTTCTAAAAGTACTAACAATTCCCAGTCGAATGATACCTATTACATGTTTGTGCGTCGATTAGCAACGAAGTTACATCGAGTCTTGCGGGTTTTTTTCCCCGACTGTACATACATGCAGACATATTGGCAGATCTCCACTAAGCAAGGCGGGAAGTTTCCAGGAATTAATATTGACAGGAAATTCTGATATCAATCTTTTTTTCTTTCTTTCTTTTTTTTTTTTTTTTTTTTAGCTGCCTAAGAAAGGTAAGAGTTTTTTCTGGGCGGGATGACTTTTACAATAGCATTGTTTTTTATGAGATTTTGTTTTCATTAAATGCATTACATAAAATGTAATTTTAGCTATTGTTGGATTGCCTAAAACACGGGCCAGTTGTGATTGTGTCTCTACATTTTAGGGACACCCAAAATTATTTTCTCTTTACATACTCTCCAACAACCTAATTAATATTCCGTAGTATTCTTAGCCCCGCCCTATTTTTCACATCAATAATTTTTTAAAGTAATATTCTCCAAATGCTATTGCAATTAAAATACTCTAGAAAGATACTGGTGTTAAAAAGAAGGCGGGACTAACAATATTACGGAATATTAATTGGTATGTTGGAGAGAATGCTTTCGCGACCGCACGTTTTTGTCTTTTTGATAGTAAGTCCCGCCTGTGGGCATTATTGTCCCAAGTTGCAATATTTTAGGACAAAATTTTCTGTATTCACATTTATGTTACAAATGGATATTCATTATAATAACATTATTTCTAATCAAAATATTTCTAGTGTTGCCAGATTGGGGGCTTTTTTTATTCAATCTCACCTATAATTTTTAGACATGATGTTTGATATACATAGTAGACGATTAAGCTACGAAGGGATTAGGCAGCCGTTACAATTAAAATTTAGTGGTGGATATCGAATAAAAAATGTCCCCAATCTGGCAACACTGCCCCGAACCCTAGTGCAGACAAATAGCCTAAATCCTAACACTACACACTATCATATAGTAGCGTATGCTACCAAATACGGCACTGGAAAGTTCATATTTCGGCTAAGTAACTTTCACTTAAGCAATTATTGAAACTTTAAAAACTTTTTCTAGAAATTATTTATTTAGTGAGCGCTATTGCTTTAATATGTTGTTACCCTCATAGTATACTTTTTTCATTCTGCACAATCTCGTCTCTAACTGAATTTTCCCTGCCTTTACCTCTCCCTGTAAGGCAATTTTTTTTAAGGTATAAAAAACCGGATGACTTTGCAGCTATGTATTTCGTATTTGTATATATCCATAAATGTATACAAACAAAAATAACATTACTGAGAAGAATGTTTTCTTTATTCTTTTTTAAGTTTTATTGTTTTTACGTATTACATTATCTGAGTTCCCAACTTTTATAACTTATTACGGAGTAATTTTAAACCCGTCTTTATTTCACACCACTTTATTTATAGAATATTTTCCTATAATATATAAATATTGCTTTTGAGGCCTATGAGTAAGAGTAAGTGTATTTTTAAGTGGCCAGGGAACCAACCTGAACCCAGGGAACCGGCCGGAACAGGCTTATAGCCTTCAACCGTGTTGGACATGATGATGAATATATAAATATTATTAAAATAAATAAATAATATAAAAAAAATTGAAAAAAAAACGCCAGACTAATGACCACATCACACGAGAGATTTTCGAGCAACATTTCACTAAACACAAAGCAGCGTAAGCAAAGCAGAAACGAAGTATAGACTGTCGACAATTACACACTGAGCAGTACTAGTGCGACGTTAAATCAAACCAACGAACCGTGGCCATCTGCATAGAATATAATAACCAGATCCAAAGAAGTCAGAAGATTGTACAACTCATATTCAAAATATTAGAATAATTGAGAAAAAGTAATAAGAAAGAAATTATTTGCCATTTATTTATTTTTGATACTAAGTAAATGCAACTAAATTTCTTATAAATTAAATCTGGAATGTTTAGATAAGATTTTAACATTTACAAAATATAAAATACAATAAAATAGGTATGCAATAGAACACATCAAAATATTAGAATAAAATTTAGATCGGCTCAAAATACAAGAATATTTTATTTTACGCAAAAATATTACCTTATGAATATGAAGTAAATGGTAGTTAATATTTTGTAGCACCCTCTTTATCTTTGATTACAGCGTACAATCGATCTTGCATACTATATACAAGGTGTTTACAAACATTTTTATCAATATTAGCCCAAATAGACTTTATACATGCCACTAAATCAGTTTTACTTGAAGGAGGATTTTCTTGGAGTTTTTTCTTCATTATACCTCATACGTTTTCGATGGGATTAATGTTTGGTAAGTTTGGTGACCAAGGAAGTACAATGTTGCGTTGGCGGAACCAATTCTTAGTTGACACAGAGGTCCTATGCGGTGACGCTAAATCTTGTTGAAAGAGGAAATCATCTTCTAATAAATCTTCTGATGATGGAATCATGTAATATTCCAAAATTTCTTGATATATATGAGAGTTAACCTTTTCGTAGATGATGCATAGCTTTCCAGGTCCTTCTGCACTCATGCAACCCCAAACCATGACACTAGAAGCAAATTTTATCGAACGTTTACGGCATTCTTTATCAAATGCTTCTTGCTTCATTCTCCAAACTCGAATACTTTGATTACCATATGAAACACAAAACATACTTTCATTGCTAAATAATATTTTTTTCCAATCTTCTTCGCTCCATGAACGTCTTCCACCAATTCAATCTTATACGCTTTTGTTTTGCAGTTATGAGAGGTTTTGTTTTCGGTACACGAGATTGAAACTTAAATTTATGGAGACGTCTTAATGTTGTCGATGTAGAAACTTCAACTCCTTCTTCTTTCCATTTTCGGTGCAAGAATCACACTTTTAAAACGTTTTTTCTTAACTATACGCTTCAGTTAAAAATAAAAAATTTCAAAAATAAAACAAAATAATCTGCATTCACTAAAACAATCAATAATATTACACTGGAAAATATTATTACAATTAAAATTTCAACAATCTTAATATGCAAAAAATAAATAAAGAAATAAATAGCAGCCAAATTATTAATTATTGAATATATTTTATATATTGATTTAATGCATTAAAAAATTATTGCTGGAATTTTTAATAACGGAAGAACTCATGTTCGATTTTGTTTCTTGTGCTCTTTAATTGACTATAACAAAATTTCATCAACTAATGTGAAATTTTGTTCGATGAATTATAACAAAATTTCATAAATTTTAAAGTATTTTTACCATAATTTAATTTCATTGTATTATTTTTTATAACATATTACGGAATCTATATTAATAAAGTCAGAGTTTTGTCTGCAAATTTGTCGGAATCGAAAAAATTTGCGATATCTTCACGTTTCACACCCCATGAAAGCCGAAAAGGACTTCAGAAAATTTTGCCTGTGTGTGTGTGTGTGTGTCATCTGTCTGTATGTCGCTTTTTTTGTCTGGTCATCACTCGAGAACGGCTGGACGGAATTCAACGGCGCTTGGCAGAAACTTAGAACTTTACCTAACTTAAAATTATATCTATTAACTTTTCAGAAATCCCCCCGTTCCCCCCTGGGGGGCAAAAAACAAAAACACGTTTGTCCGGGCATCACTTGAGAACGGCTGGACTGAATTCAACAGCGCTTGGCAGAAACTTAGGTCTTTATTCAACTTAAAATTATATCTATCAACTTTTCAGAAATTCCCCCCCCCCCCCTCACTGCGGGAGAAAAAGACAAAAACACGTTTGTAAGCATAACTCGGCTCCTAATTACTTCACAATAAAGAAATTCCACATGGGGATACTAGACATGAGTACAAATAAAACATTATCTGTGATTTAGGAATTTTCGATTTTTAAAGGAAGAAAGGGAGAAAATCGATTTTTGGCGGGAAATTTTGAACCCTTTTTAGCGCTAAATTTGTCCTGGAAAATTTTGAGAGCTGCGGTCACGAAGTTTGGTGCTTGGATTTTTTATAGGCAACCGGCACCTAAAGAAACGGGATTTATCGAAATACCCTCTTCCCCCCCCCCCCACGGGACAGGAAGCAAAAAAACGTTTGTAAGCATAACTCGGCCCCAAATTACATCACGGTGAAGAAATTGCACATGAGACTAGACTTGAGTATTAATAAAACATTATGTACGATTTTAGAATTCTTGATTCTTAAAGGAGGGGGGGAAACTTAAGAAATTTTGGATTTTTTAGTAGAGCTCTACTAAAGATATTACAAAGGTATTGAAAATAGCCGCGTGTCTTCTTTAGAATATTTTCAAAAACACATTTTCGTTTTTTTTTTTTTTTTTTTTTTGGGGGGGAGTTGCAAATTTAAGACCCCCTCCTCCCCTTTAGCGCTAAATTTGTCTTGGGAAAGCTATGGGATCTGCGGTCACGAAATTTGGTGCGCAAATTGTTTATATGTATCTGACACTTGTTGCAATAAGTGTCAGATTTTACGAAATTCACCCACTTACCCCCTTGGGGTCGGGGGGGGGGGCAATAAACACGTGTAAAAACACGTTATTCTGTTTGAATTCGCTTTACATTATCTTAGAATGATTCGTTTTGGTGTGTGGATGTTGATCAGGTGTACGCATTATGTACTTTGGTGAGATTTCGCAAAACTTCTGACTTAGCCGCTGGGGAAGGTTAAGTAAGAAGCGGGTAAGTTGCTGCCGAAGGCAGTGTGGACCCGAAATCCTCACGTTGCGAGCGGGAAAAACCTCTACGGAATAGAGAGGAAACATTAACTTAGATTATTAATAATGTAATGGAATTTTGACAACTCATTTAAGTATAGTGCTCAGCGAAACGGGCAAAGTTCATTATAGAAAAAAAAAAAAAGTTGTAAAGTTATTTAACACGTTGAGCGCCACGCAAATTCTTAAAATCCATTAAAATTCCACAATGATTCCTCCTGTAATAAAGAAAAATTAAGCAAATTTTTAATAACTTTTCAATCATTAAATGTAATTTTTTATTCTATTTTGTTTTTTATTCTATTTTCACCGACGGTTGACGCGACTTTATATCATATTTGACACTGTCAGCCACCGATGACTGACATGGCGCTCAACGTTTTAATTTTTTATTGGAACTGCTTTTACTTTCGGGGTAAAACTTTCACTGAAATGTTTGAAGTATAACATGTTCTGCACACTCCTAAAGTTTCAAGATGATTCCTTCAGTACTTAGAGATATATGGCAAAATGTCTAAAATTTAGAACGGCTGACATGGTGCTCAACGTGTTAAATAGGCAGGCAAAACTTCATAATTTATTATTGTCAATATTGTAAATGTTTAATATTTTACAATTTTCTGTAAAATAATCAAGCAGGAGAGCCATCCCTTCCGTGGAGGATCAAAATTGTGATGGCATGTCTTCGGACCACCTCTAGGGGGTGTGTCCAAGACCGTCGCCAATTGCCCATCTGCGCAGCATTAGTGCGACGTAAAACCCAACCATACATCCTGTAAAATAATCACATAATTTTCGATATCACTTTTATTTAAACAAATAGAATAAAAATGGTACTGAAATAAGTTGTTTGTGCACTTAAAATAAGTGAAATTAAATCTAAACGTTGAATATTAGTTTCTTCCCATCAAAGTTTCTAAGTTCCCAAAATTCCCGGTTTAAGACCGAAAATTTCCATGTTTATTCCCCTGAAGCAAAACCCCCGGGTTGTTTACATCTCTATTTTTAAACAGTAAGCTCTTATTTATTTATTTCATTTATTTATTTATTTATTTATTGCAAAAAGTTATGATTTGTATAAGAAATTGAAACAGTCCTTACACATACATCTTATCCCCAGTACATCCATGCAATATCCTGAGGATAAAAAAACATCCCGAGAATGTACTGTGTATAAATGTGTTGTTAGAAATATCACTTGTTGCTTATTACTCTTGACAGATCGAAGCTTCAGATCAAGATTTCTTAAAATCGCTCGTCAAGTGATAAGGACGTCAAGCGGAAATGGTGCCCTCTTCTGAGGCAACCAAATAGCGGCGATGCTCCGGCCTATATAATTTATTTAAGGGGCTCTAAGACAAGTAAAACCAGGAAAGAACTAGACCCGGCCAGACAAACGCTGTCGAAGTTTGACGGCAATAGCCTGACATTTCTTCTTCTCGGCACAAACAAGCTCTACAGTACAGTTAGAGATGCAAGGCTTTCAAAACACCCGGTTTTTTCCCTGAAAAAACCGGTTTTTTTCCCTGGGAGTTTAAGACAAAATTGGGAATTTGGAAAATTCCCAAAACTGGGAATTTTGAAATCATGAATATTTTTATATCTTTACTATTACTTTTTCATTACCATTTTTCAAAAGCATATTAAGAACACGTTTTGTTTTTACCTTGTTGGATGCGTTGACAAATTAATAAGAAATACTTTTATGTTTGAATCAAGAAATTTCATGCACACATCAGGTTTTTCAAAGTTTGTATTTCATAGTCTGCTAAATTAAGATGAAAAGTAAAATGGATAAACAGGGGCATTTTTTGTCTATAAGGTGTCTTTGCAATAATTTGTTTAAGATTTAATATAAAATTAGCTATGCTCCAACAATTTTAAATAGTTTTGAAGAAATTTTAATATACTTTATATTGTTAAATTTTAGTTCCCAATTATCTTAATTTTGAGACAGTAATTTGCGAAAGAGCTTTATAATGTCCACTGTCTTCTTGATAGTGTTTTTAACGCACAGAAATGTGAAACAAGCCAATATACATAAATGTACTAAGAGAACTTAGCATTTTCACCAACTGAATCCCAAGTGGAAAGCCTAAAATACAATTTATTTATTTAAAACTTTATATTAATAACAATTATAATAAAATTTGTAGTGCTCAAAGGAAAAATAACAATTGTTTTGACTGAGTACAAAAGTAGCTAATACATGTTATTTTATCTGGAATAATGTAATAAAATTAATTGAATTTGTAAGAGGTGTCTGTGGAGGAAAATGCTTATAACACAATCCAAATTTTTCCCATTTCACAAGTCTAAGAAAAGTAACATGTTATTATTCAAAGAATCATTTTCTCTTTATAATATAATTTCTTTTAAGCTTATATATTTTATAACTGTGTTTACTTAATATAAATAACACCATATTAAATCTAGTGAAAAAAAGGTTTTATATTGGAATGCCTTTTCAGATGTGTAAAGTTTGACTTGTTTATATATGAAAAGCTAATGATTTGGCTTTAAATTGCCATTTATATTAAGTAAATAACATATTATTTGCTTTAAAGATTTCTAGTACGTTTTTACCCCGCAAAATTCCCAAAGTTCCCAAATTTTCCAGTTTTTTCCCCAAAACTTCCGGGTTTTTTCCCTAGGTTTTAAATTCCCAGGTTTTTTGCATCTCTAAGTACAGTAGAGTGACCATATTTCTTTCATTGACTTTGGGGACAAATATGGCGGTGTGCTCGAATTTCGAAGACAAAAAATAAATAATTAATTAAATCACCTTAAATTGTAAAATTTTTATAATTTTTATGTATAAAGCACCTAAAAGAACTCATTTCAGCTTGTTTATTATATGTAAATATAATAAATTATTGTAATAAAACATAAATAACTTTATAATCGGTGTCCCCAAATGTGTTGTAATTTTTTGGGGAAGAAGGTAGTTTTCGAGAACTGTTCTCGAGATTCGAGGACGCATGGTCAGCCTACAAGTACAGCTAATGTTAAATTCCCATAGAAAATACTTCCGCATGTACCGAGCAGACGAAATTTCAGGCTACTGACGTAATCACTTCGATAGCGTAATCTACTTATAAAACTGCTTATATATCTGCTTCAAAATGGAGGACTGGCGCCTCTCACACAGAAATATATGTCAAATAAAACTATTTCGAACTGTTTTTTAAATATATTCAGATATCTTCTTATCTTATCCCTTTATTAATTCTATATACATAAGAAGAAAATATTGTTTCGTAAAAAATTTCGACCTCCAGTTTTCGATGAATTTACACGTTTTGAGATGTTCCGATCATGATTTGACCATTTTTAGAAAATAAATGTCTGCTTGTGTGCCACAAATTTTGGGAATGCTGCATCTCACGAACAAGTGAACAAAATTTAAACAAACTTGATATTTAGTAAGATATTGACTTAAACTGCTGTTGATTACATTTGGGGAACAATTGGCTCAACATGGGGGGCGGTGTCATCACATTTTCTTATAAATTTTAGTATTTAAGAATAGGGCAATTTTCGAATAAATGCACAAAATGGGAATTACTTTTTCACTTTGCAACGTGAAATAATATATATATATTAAAAATAGTCAACCAGGAAAATAAAATTTTTATTTAGAGCATCGCTCCCCGCCCCCCCTCCCCCTTCGGGGTAAGTGTACTCCGGGGGGTAAATTTTTTTCAATATGGTTATCTTTTAAAAGAACTCGTCAATACCTTTAAAACGAATGAATGAAACATAAATCTGGAATAATTTGAAGCAAAATAATCGATTTTTTTAAGCGTACTTGATAGATCAGTATTATATACGAATGCTTTTAGTACCCAACTATGTTTTACGCTAAAATAAATAATATATGCATTTCAGATATGTTATAAATCTAAGATGACTGAACACTAACGGAATGATAATAGATCATTACATATTCTATTCAATGAAATAATAGGTAATCTACAACGCTTGTCTGGCAAACGACTACCACATTTCTTAACGCTAAAATAAAGATGGAAATTTTTTTTTTTTGTTAATCAAGTATATTTGCTGAAACTTATTTGTGAAACGTAATTCCTGGAACCTTCTTAAATGGTCTGTTGGTGAAACTATAGGCTTCAGATAATATTATTGAAAATTTATAGCCTCTTCTGCAAATAACACAGAATCGTAGCAATACAACTGTATGAAATTCACCTTAATGTTTTGCTCACAGACTGACTCAACTAGACCCAGCAAGGCAAGACGGTTCTAAAAGTGAAGCCTCAACTGTAACTGAGCAGCCATATTAGGACCACTGAGCTGAAGACCAACTGGAGCAAATGGTTCCAATACCTTTATACAGTATTTCGTGCGTGCCGGTTTTTCAAGAATTCGTCTGCTATCGTTTGCCGTACAACGTAAAACCTTGTACGGAAGTCAGTATTTGTCGGGTCGTCCATTACTATTGTGTTCTTTATTTAATTAAAATTAAAAATGGTAATATCTTTGATATTACCATTTTTAATGATTGTGATTTTCAATATCACAATATCATGTTCTTGTTCTGCATATAGTTGTACGAACAGACAAATCACAAAAAACTCTTCAGAAAACAAAAGGATAACATTTCACAGGTAAATTTAAATTTAACTGTCAAATTCTGTCACATTATGTAAGTATCATAAAATTTTGCAGACATATGTTTCCATTTCTTTCTTCTTTTTTTCGTTAACTTGATAAAAATACAAGGAATAAATGTACATTATCCATAACAGATGACGAAAATAAATAACATGAAAGACAAATATAAATGTCGAAGAAGGGCCATTTAGAGTACGATGTTAAAAATGATACATGGTTATCTATATATGCTCAAATAGTAAATGCATACAAATTATTAGATTATGGGTTCAGGCAGTTTTACTACACAAGTATTTTATACCTAGGTAGTGTGTCCTCCTTGGGTTTTTTTCCTAAGGGCGCCTAGCTCGTATTCACGCGATTTTCAGAGAAAACCACGGAAATCTCCGAACAGCTACGTTCATTAACGTGACCCGGGTTCGATCCCGGCACATCCCGTCTACCAGCTTTGAGAGTATAACCGCTTGGCCACTGATAGGGAGTGAAGAAGTGAGGGTGCAGGAGCGATGCTATTACTATTCTAAGCACTTTTTTATTTTCAATTTTATAATTTCTGCTCCAAAATACTTCTTATTTTGTGCATTCATACTAAACTTTGTTTTATACTATCATATTAAAGATTACGATAAAAATGGGAAGACAGTGTTATCTGTCGAGCGATATGCACAAAAAGCTGACAGATATCAATTTATTTCAAGTTGCATTTAAATATAACTTTTAATGAAATTTTGTTTGTTGATTTTTGATCGAGAGATGCAACAACATGTTTGTCACACACATCTAGACATTTTCTAAAAATGATCTAATATTATTAAGGAGATATCGAAATCCATCGAAAACCAAAAGTCAAAAATTTGTACGCATCTAATAGTTTCTTTTATTGAATATAGGAGAAAGTAAATAAACTGTAATTTTATCAATTTATCACAAAAAATTTGACATATTCAATGAATTAGCGGCAAAAATATTTATAATTAGGATGTATACAAGTAGGCACTAATAGCGAATTGCTTAAACAGTTTCACAAAACCTGTTTTGTCATAAAAATAGGACCTGTTAAAAAAAAGAATAATAATAATAACAATAATATTAATGATAAATACTGATACAGAGGGGAAAAAAAGGATCAGCAATAAAATATAGAATCTAATGCTTCACTTCTCAAAAGATGATATAATTTTTCTTAATAAAATTCATTTTTAAAGTAATGTAGCTATGGAAACCAATAAATAATTTATTTTTCTTTCATGTTCTACAAAAAAATTTATAAATATGTTTCATATAAAGCCGATAAGAATGCATTCCTTTACGCAATTTTACATTGAAATATAAAAGTATCAAATGTTTTATGACCAACATCGTTCAGAAAACGAAACTATAGGAAGGAAGCCGAACCTTTCAATAAACGGCAACCGTAAAAAACGGTCTATCATTTTGCTCAGTTGTTTTTCAGCTCAGTGATTAGGACGAGTTCTGTGCTATCGAACGAGATATTAGAGTAGACCCCGGACTGGGACTAGTAATCCTTTTATTTTCGAACATCACGTCCCCACCATACCACCAATTCATTCGTCAAACCGACATTTCACCACTGAGCTAAAATCAGTGCATTTCACTTCCACCCATAGATATAGTACAGTCGGTAACAAATAAATCCTTGTCGAATCGTGTTCTTAGTCAGTCTAAGAACATGATTCGACAAGGATTTATTTAACAAAACAGTATTAACTTTACTTTTTTTTATATAGGAATTTTTGCTATTGTTCGGATACTTTTGTTACCGACTGTAATTTATACTTTCACCAAGGCAAGTTCCCTCTACCTTTGTTATCGCTGTTTTATATTTCGATTGGATGTAAATTAAACATATACCACAACTTAAGCTAACTGAAATGGAAAGCAAGAAAACTAATCCTTGTTATTGATTGTCATCTGTTCTGTTTGACTTTTCTTTGGAGTTTTGGTCGTAAGAGGAATAAACCATTTAAAACATAACTAGCTGCCAAGAAAGCGATGATCCCCAAATAGAAAGCACAAAAACTGCTGTGAAGTTCCGAGAATTTTTCTCTGTACCACTGCCAGTATAAGGAAAGGGCATATTTACAAACAAACGCTCCCTCAATCAATCTTTGCTACTCTCGAGTGGCAAAAGATCAACCTTTATTGGTGGAAATGCCAATGTTTTGCCACTCTACTCATATTTTCACAGCCAGTGACATCCCACGTCCTTTCCTTATACGCTACCGAATTGATGACGTCACTGACCCTCTCTGGAGCATGAGAACACACTGACTAAGACTACTTATATAGTAGTCTTAACACTGACTGGTGTGTGCCCAGTGAAGGTCAGTGACGTCACATCTCGGTTGCGTTACTTTACTAGTATATCTGCTCGATGGTCTGTGCCATCCTGTGCACTTAATTCTGCTTTGTTAAATAAATCCCTGTCGAATCATGTTCTTAGTCAGTCTAAGAACATGATTCGACAAGGATTCATTTAACAAAACAGAAAAAGAGTACTTTTTTTCATAGGAATTATTGCTAGCGCTCAAATAATTATGCTGCTGACTGTAATCTTCTAACTTCTTTGGACCAGATCGGAATACATTTATAACAGAAAAGCATTAAAAATTACTACAATTATTCAATTACGGATATATTTTTTAATTCTTAATAAATGAGCATAGATATAGTAATAATATATAGATTGATCATTGGGGAGGAAAAAGTGATTCCTTTTCACTTGGGAAAAGACGGCGTTTTTACCAAAATATATATGGCCGTCTTTCCCCGAGTGAATACACACAAATATTTTAGCAAATAAAATTTATGATTAATTTATTTACTAAAGGTGAATAAAAAACTCCAGATACAGTTTCAAATTCATTTTTCTTTTTTTGGGAACTGGGAACTGGTGCAAGCGTTGATGGCCTACCTAGTGACATTCACTTTACGGCCAGTCTATGCATTGATGTCTAGCTATATCATATGTATGAGACCAGAAAAATAAAGTTTAGCTGCAGATAAGATCTGCGTGTACAGTAGAAAGAACCGTGAAAATAAAGGTCTAAAAGTGATAAAAGTTCTCAGATCCCGAATGCCGGAAAGACTGTCCCAGAAAACGAAGGCGCTTTTAAGCGACCATACATTATCTTTTCTTTTAATTTTTTTTTTTTTTAATCAATCTATATATATATTATTAAGATATAGAACCAGGAAAAGATAATTAGAAGATGCACTGCAATGTAGGGGGTCACACCTAGCGAAACGCCAGATGCTAAATTTCTTTTTTTCAATACCACTTAATGGCAGATCCCAAAACTTCTTTTTCGGCATCACGGAGTAATATTAATAGGAGTTGAAGGTCCAATGGGAGAAAGCTACGAAACTGTGATCTAAATTTTTGGTAAATATTGAGGGCGCCACTTGTCATTCCTCCCTACCTCGGCGCGGATATACTGTTGTTTACAATAGAATTTTGCTGGAATACATTTAAAATTTTTTATTTTAAGCAATTTAATTTCTTTGTAAGTTCTTAAAACTGCATAATTCAGATGTTTCAAATAAATACTTCGTTCCTAGTTGTAAAACAGGCTATGATAGTGATAAGAAAAGAAAAAAAAAGGCCGTAGGAGAAAAATAAAGTCCGAGTTCGTGTTTTCTGCACCTAAAGTAAGTTTATTTTTTTCCTTTACAAAATTTCATCCATTCTCCTTCCTCCCAATTGTCTGTTTTAGCTAACTTCGGTTCATAAAATCGTCATTTTTTAAAAGCTTTCTTTCAAAGTAAAATGAGTATAAAATGGCTCTTAAAAAAAAACATGTTGGTTAGAATACTCTATTTAGTGAAATTTGCTTTCAATCGAAATTTTTTCAGCTTGATATTCTTTAAAAAAAAATAATTAAAACGAGACATTTCCCCATTGAATAACATTGCGGAAGCTGGAGAGAAGGAAGGATTGCACGCTGGCGCCATCTGTAAACATTAGAAAACAACATCACAAAATTTCAGCGTTACCTTCTTCTCCTGTCTTATTACTCCGTGTTCGGCATCAAAAATCTTTGCACGATAACATGGGGTGATAGATCAATATATATTACTATATCTATGTAAATGAGGATTAAAAGTAAATTATCAGCGATAAATAATTTACTTTCTACAATCTTTCAAAACTTAGAAAAATGCCTTCAAAATAAAGGCTGTCGTCCCCAAAAAAATGGGGACATTTGGTCACCTCAGCATAGAATAATCATTAATTTTAATTAAAAAGTTTATACTTTCTCTTCCCGAATTTTCTCAAATAAATACGATTGAATTTTAGAAGGGATCTGTGTTTCGAAATAAAATCTTCTATTTGCATGCAGTTCATGGCTGGCTCCACGGATTAAGAGTTTAGTCTTAATCCGTGGCTGGCTCATTATGTAAAAATGAAAGCAATAATAGGATAATAGGGAAGAACAATATGGCAATGAAAATACACACGCAGTGATGCCAGATTGGGGATTTTCGAGGATTCTGGGGACAATTTTGGGGACCAAATGTTTGTGGGGATTTTTTTGGGGAATTCTAAAATTTTTGGGGACAAATCTGGAGAGTTTGACTTCCTGTCAATATGGGCGGGCAACATAATGATTTATCCCTACGACTAGGGACTTTCAATCCGCGATTGTAATGAAATGCTCGCCCTCTGGTGGGCTAAGGTGAAATTACAATAAACTTGTTTTAATTCGGCTTTCATAAGCCGCCATTGCTGGCCGATGTTTAGTTTCATATATATTTATTGAATAAAAATGAATAAATCAGGTAAAAAAGATAACACATACTGTTGTGTGCTACAGTGTAACTCCAAAGGATCAAGAAATCCAGAATTAAGCTTCCATTTATTTCCAAATGGCAAATTTAAAATTTCAGTGTCTTCGTCTAATGGAAGTAAAGAATTAATCAGATGATTTGAAACTAATATTTGTTCAGCTTCAGTTAAAAATCTACTTCCGATCGAACTTTGAATAAACTGAAATATTATTTTCCAAAAGCAATCAATTTTCCTTGATGTAATGACGGAGAAATTATAGTACGAATATTAAGTAGAATAACAAAAAGAACAATAATGAATACACGTGGCTATTATATTTACTAACAACTGCAGTTCAGAAAGCGCCGTCTATCGATCATTACAAACGCGGTTAGCTTTATTGTTCTTTGGGGATTTTTTTCAAAAATTGCCTTCATTTGGGAAAAAATCTGAGCCTCTCCACTTATCATCCCCAAATATATTCCTTTTTCACATTCAGAAACTTCACAACTATTAAACAATTTATCGCTCTCTAAAAATCATTTTCTTTTTTTCTTTTTAGTATTTTATTTTGAGGTTGTAAAATACGAATTTTCACAATATAAATTTTTTTATTTTTAAGCTCAAAAATGAAATCTTGAGAATAAAAAAATCCATTTTGTGAAGTTTCGGAAAGTGAAAACGGGATTTAAAAATGTGTGTTAGTTATTGAATTATAATGGGGCAAAATTTCCATAGAATAACATTGGCTTCCGCTTTCGGAGACGATAGGTAGACCAAGGCTGAACTGAATTCGACGCTCCTTCGCGCCGATTGCGGTGGAGCATCGGATTCAGTTCAGCCTTGGGTAGACAGTCCCCTTAAATCTGCTTTATTTTTATTTTTATTTTTATTTTTTTTTCCCCTTTTTAGTAGTCGGTAACAAAAGTATCCGAACACTGGCAAAAATTCCTATATAAAAAAAAGTAGAGTTAATACAGTTTAGTTAAATAAATCCTTGTCGAATCCTGTTTTTAGACTGACTAAGAACAGGATTCGACAAGGATTTATTTAACAAAACTGTATTATGTGTACTTTTTTTACATAGGAATTTTTGCTAGTGTTCAGAGACTTTTGTTACCGACTGTAAAATCATGTTAGGGATTATTTCGGGAAAAAATCCTGATTTGGGGAAATTTGAGGACCTGTTTGGGGAAATAATTTTCGACCATCTGGCATCACTGAGACACAGTGAAGTTCCCGCGCTTTAGTGGGTGGGTTTTGTATTAAAGCGCCGGAGCAAAACATTATGTAGTCCTTGTAAATAATGAATATTTTTTATTATTTATTGGATTTTTCATTGTTTAAAGAAATGAAATTTGAGTGCTATAAGTGTTTTTCATGTGTTAAAATCACAGATCGCATGGATGAAGAATTGTAAAAATACATTAAAAGTATTTTAACTTACTAACGCGGAATAGTACAATCTATCGGTCAGCTGAGATAAATTTTCGCGCCAATCGTGCGTCCGTGATCGACGCAAACTAAGGTTGTTATGTTTTAGTTATTGAATGGTTTTAATTTCATAAATTAAGAATCATGTCTACGATGGCACCATCTGAACAAGAAGTTTATGAAAGATTTCAAGAATTATGCGCTGATCTGAATATGGACGGAAATGCTACTGATGAAGCGTGGCAATCTTATTTAAGGATAAGTAATACATACACATTAGAGGTAAATATTTCTTGGATCTTTAAAAAAACAAACAATACTTATAAATCAGTGGAGATCGTATTTTATAATTATCTTTTCATTCATTTTAATGAATATTTATTTACGTATTTGTTTGTGAATACTTTGTTTTCTCTTCTTCATTTCATTAATTAAAATAGTTTGATTAAAGGGACACAGATTGACCGATCGTGTTTGTTATACATACAACTGTAAACGACTGTATTATTTTTGTAAATAATTATGTTATCATGATTTCATTCTTACAGTAAATATTGTGCATTTAATAAATAATTTTATTAGCATTTTGTAGTTAAAAAATGTATTTTATTAATATTTGTTTTTAAATGTACCACACTGGTGTATTATGGTACTCCTTCATATTTTCTCGCTTTTGATTATTAATTCGATGTCAGTTTATTACTAAGCACTTATAGCAATATATTAAACTTATCTTCATATTTATGTTAATATAAATTACCAAGTGATCGTTAATATTGCATTGCAATTAATTAATAATATTAATATAATTTTATACTTATTTATTGTTAATGTGTGTTAAAATAGTATATTGTAATTTTACTGTCCCTCTTCTTATATCGCTAATAATTTTGACATTGCGATCTGAATTTCATTATTTTTTGTATTATTACTCATAACTTTAATTCATCAGACATTTTCATGTACTTTTAAAGGTTTTTTTTTTTTTTTTTTTTTTTTTTTCTATTCGTTTAAGCTAAGACGTACTTTCTTGTAGGTTTCGTTTAGTTATGATTTTTAAAACATCACTTTTTCTTTCTTTTTTTCTTCCTTTTTTTAAAAGAATATATTAATTATAAAATCTCGATATTACATTTCAGTATCTAATTAACAAAGGAAGCATCAAATAAGAAAAAATAAATAAAAACCCAGATTAATTATACCAGGATTTGGTCCAGTTTTTATATTTTTGAGTCTATTATGAAAAAAGAATTGTGTGTTATACTTCAATTTAATGGTCACTGTATTATAATTAATGTTTAATATCAAATTAATAGTGGTTCATTGAACCAAAATATAGGCAATCATTTGAAATAATACTGTGAAGATGGAAAAATTTATAGAGAATCTGTTTTATAAAATGAAATTTTGTTAAAGGGTCATTAATATAAATGTGAATTTTACTAAAGAGCCTGTTTTATGGATTTGAATTTTGTAAAGGGGCCCATTCTATAGACTTGATTTTTGTGAAGGAGCAACAAAAGTGCCCCGAATTTTGCCTGTATCATCTTTTTATCAGGAGTGATTGTGAGTAGATCTTTTTTTTTCTGATTTCAGGATTTTTGTTCAGGTATTTTTCAGTGATTTTTACAATTATTACACAATGAGAGTTTAGGTGTATATTTCAAATTTACTAATATTTTTGTAGAATTACAAAAACTTTACTACTTGTATTTTATTTGACCCCCCCATTTTGTAGTTGAAATTTAGTTAAGCCCGCCTCATTCAAAAAGTGTGCTAATTCGCCAGAGATAGCAAAGGTAACCAGTAGAATGTTGCAACTTCTAAGCGATACAAAAAGGCGTGGTACTGGTGATTTTCGGCGACCGTGCCAAGCGGCACCCCAAAACATTTTTTCTGCAATATCTCCTTGATCTTGGGAAAGCAAGGGTTAATTGTCCCCTGCTTTTTTTATTTTTGTATAATTTTAGGACTTTTAAAGAAGGATCATAGCCACCCTTATTTTTATGTCATAGACTTTACAGATTCATTTAAACTTACAGTAGAGTTTCCCTAAATAGTTTTAGGAGAATGCTGCACTTTACCTGCCTGCCCTCTGGTTGAAAAAAAAAAATAGCACCCTTCTTGTCCCTCATTCAAAAAAATTGCAACCCTTACTGCTTTTTGTTAAAAAATAGCTTTCAAATTGAATATATGTTTTAAATATACAGTAAGGAAAAAAAAAAAAAAAAAGCCGCACTTGGATATTTTCCTTTTCATCTTCTACAACTGCCAATTTTATTGTTTAAAAAGCAAATTTTCGAACAGATTTTATTATGCTGTCCTCCACACATATTTTTAAATTCTGTTTTCGTTATTCCCTCAGGAAGGCTTCTGAGCATCCATATGTCAAATTTTATATTTCTACGTTCAGTAGGGGCTAAACCAGGGTTGGCAGGTTTTTGACATGTGACGGTTTTAACCATGGTTTAAACCGGCTTGTAAAAAACCTCTCTGTCAAAAACGTCAAAAAGTGTCAAAAACCTAATTTGTAATAAAAAATTATCAAAGAAATGATTTAGCAGAATTGGATAGACTTTAATTAATAAATCTTAAATAAAGCAGCATAAATGCATTAAAACTACTGAGTATAAACTACAACAATAAAATATATTCTTGCTGTAGCACAGCCAGAATCTATGCCTGAGAGTGATTTAATTCATAAGAATTGTTTTTTAAGCGTACAAACATGGGTTTCTGTTTTCTGATGCTGTAGGAGGGGTTTTATTAAGTCATAAAACATAAAACCCATCATTTCCTTTGCCCTACCAGTGCGTTCTTGAGATACATTCTATTTGTAGAATGTATCTCAAGAATTGCGAACGTGAACTGATAATAGACTATAATGTGACAATTTTTTTAATAGAAATTGTCAAACACTTATTTAATCAATCATTTTATTGTGAATGCATACTTTTCATTAGTTTCAGCAATGATGTACAGTTAATAAATCCTTAATTATATTTGTAGTAATTAAAATTGTGTAGGTTTAATCTAATATTTTGCAGAAATAAATTTAGATTTTTAAACTTTTTTATGGATAGATGCAGAAAGTAATCCATCACAATTGAAATCTAATGAAGGTATGTACTTTCCCCAGAATAGGGCATATTCAAAGATGCTTTCCTACTGGTACCAAGAAATATTGACACTAAAACAGCTTTTCTTAATTTCGTCCCTGTATTCTTGTTAATAGGGTGGCTTAAGAAAGGGAAGGGAAAAGAAATAGAACTGGTTTATCTCTTCTACGCTTTATCTGTTCCAAGAAAAAGGTGTCAGGTGTAGAGAAGTGTACAGGTATAAATTTATTTAATCACAACTGTTATGACATTTTTGTTAGATCAGTTGTTCTCAATTTTGGTTTTGGAATGGTAGAAAATTGTTTTGTTTTATGTATTCTCAAACTTTAACATTTTCTTAATTGATCAAATTTTGAGTAATTATTAAAATTATATTTTATTTTCCCTTAAATTAACTTCTGTTTTGTGATTCATAAGAATTAATTAAATTTATTAAGTTTCTGTTCTCATTTTCTCAAGTTGTTCTTAAAAATTGGTATTTTTCTAATTTATTTAATTTTTATTTAATTATTAAAATTTTGATTTATTTTCCTTTTAATTAACTTCCATTTTTGCAATTTCATAAAAATTCATCAAATTTATTAAGTTTTAGTTCAAATTTTAACTAATTACCTTGCTTAATTTGATGTATTTTTAATATCTTTTTTATTTCTTAGCGAAATGCTTTAATATTTGGTGTCTATTTATGCATTTTGCTGCAAGGATTCCAAATCTGTTTTTATTTTTACAATCTGAATATTAGATCAAAAGTTATTTCATTTTAAAGTTTTTGTGTCACAATGTTTCCTTTCCACTCCAATCTCCCATTTCTCCCACCTACTCAGTGATTGGTTGTTTTACAACACCTGCTTTAAGTTGATTGGTCCATTCAAGATTCCTTGTAAGAAGATTTGTTTCCCCTCAGTATTATTTATTAAGTTTAGATAGCTTAGATATACTTAGATAACAGATAGCTTATTAATTGATGAGCTGAATGATTTTAGGACAGGACAGTTGAAATTTAAGTCTGCTGTAAATAGTGTGTGTTTTAGGAGCACCTGATTTCCAAATTTAAAAATGAATCGTGGTGGAAGGCCAATTGATCCTGTTTGGCAGCATTTCCATAAAGTTGAAAGAGATCAAAAAGTATGTGCAAAATGCAAATACTGTGGAAATGTACGTTCCAATCATATTGAAAGGATGAAAAACCATTTATCTCAGTGTTTGAAAAACAGAGACTCAGATCCTGACATTAATTATGTGTCTGGATCAGAATCAGACCTAGTAGTACCTGAAACCTAAGCCAAAAAATTCAAATTGGATTCTTTCGTTGTAAAAACAAGTGGTTCTTCAGCTCAAAAATTGGATTTGTTAGTGGCAAAATTTTTTTATGCCAACAATATTCCATTCAGTGTTGTGGAACATACAACTTTCCAAGACTTAGTCTCTGCATTGTGACCAGGCTATCGTGTTCCTAGTAGAAAAGCTTTAGCTGGTACACTTCTTGATGAGGTTGTTGCTGAAGTAGAAGAAGAAACAAAGAAAAGTCTTGAAGGAAAAAATGTTACATTAATTGAAGATGGATGGAGTAACATCCATAATGACCCAGTCATTGCATCCAGTTTGCATGTCTCAGGTAAAACTGTCTTTCTTGATGCTGTTGACAGTGGCACAAATGTAAAAAATGCTGAATATCATAAGGAAATCATTGAAAATGCAATCAATAAAGCCAAAATCAAATTTGGTTGTGATGTAAAAGCTCTTGTGACCGATAATGCAAAAGTGATGGAAAAAACAAGAAAATTACTTCAATTGGAAGAGAGTACCAAAGATCTTTTTTTTTATGGTTGCTCATCTCACTGGCTAAATTTATTAGGCCAAGATCTTACACCAGATGCCATTATAAAACCTGTAATAAAAGTTCAAAAGTACTTTCGGAATCATCACTTACCTGCAGGATGGCTTCAGGAGTATCCAGAATCTATAAAGCCTCAATTACAATGCGATACAAGATGGAACAGCCAGCTTGTATGCATCAATACGTTTTTGAGAAACAGACGATTTTATCAAAAAATAGTTGAAGATCACGAAGATAAAATTGAAAAAGATATTGCTAATCTGATCAACAATTATAATCTTTATAAGCAATGTAAAGATATCTTGATGCAACTTAAACCGATTAGTGTTTATCTAGACGTTCTTCAACGGGATAGTGCAACTTTAGCTGATGCGTGTTCAGCTTGGCTTGGTCTCATGAAGGAAGGATCTCTGCAGCCACACATTGAAACTGTGGAAAAAAGAATGTTGCAATCTTTAGAACCTTTTCATTTCTTAGCATATCTTCTTCATCCCAAATATCAAGGAGATGGATTAAACAGTGTACAAATTGAGTCTGCTCGTTTATGGGCAACAGAAAAATTTCCTAATTGTCTTCCTTTCTTAATTGCATTTGAAGCATGTGATTTACCATTTCCTGCATCGTATTTTAGTGAAAGTGGTAGACTAACTAATGCAGTGACTTGGTGGAAAGGAATTCTTAATGGAATTACAGAAAAGGATAGTCTATTTTTTGAATTTGTAAAAATGGTGATTGTTCTTCATTCTTGTCCAGCCAGTTCCGCCTCCATTGAAAGAATGTTTTCAAACTTTGGACATATACATTCCAAAATAAGAAATAGATTAGGTTTGGAAAAATGCTCAAAATTAGTGATGTGTTACCGTATGTTACGTGGTTCTTTTGAACCAGAATATTAATAATATAAATAAATAAGTAAATGTATGCTGTAATTATTAAAAGTACAAATTTCAAAATTTGTATGTTTTGAAGTTTCCATAATTTGAATTAAACACAAAACAAGACTCATTTCATCATTTGGAAAGGTAAGCAATTATTTCTTTTTTAGTGATATGGTGAATTATTCATTAGTCCTTAATTTCAAGAGATACTCCTTAAGTAAGATAAATTTATACCAGTAAGAAATGATTATTAGTCAAGACAAAAATTTGTATAAAAAGATTAAATTATTTATATTTTAATCTTTTTATACCAGTACTTCATTCTTTTCCCATTTATAAAATAAATTTTATTCTTATTTTACATTATATTGTTCTGAATTTGCTCCAAATATAAAAATAAATTAATGCTGCATATTTGTTTATTAAAAATAAATAAATAAGCTTGTTAACCAAATATGCAAAAAATCCACACCAGAAAGAAATTACGCATAAAAAATTGAAAATTAAGTCATAAACAAAGAAAAGTATATAAATTAATAGAATTGAATTTAATATAATTCAATGTATACTAAAATTAAGGAACATTATAATTAAACAAAAACAATGCTGGAGCTTGCTATTATTAACAGCCTTCTTTTTTTACTTTTAGCGTATTTAAAATGTATTGGGGGTTTTTGACGGTTTAAACCGGTTAAAACCTGGTTTAAACCTATGTCACGTCAAAAACTAGTTTTTGACGGCTAAAACCCAACCCTGGGCTAAACGTATAGATGCTTAGACAGAGAGATATCTTCTTTTATTATTATAGAATTATTCAATTAGGTTACAAATAATGTTATTAGTCTAAATTCTAAGTTTTTTAAAACCATGATTTTTTTTTATTATTATTCAATCACTGATTTTAAGTTACTTAAATACTTCATTTTGTACATCAAGGGTTGATCCAGGATTTAATTTTTGGGGCCCATTTTTGCGAAAAATAAATTATTTTTGTGAAAATTTATTTCTTTTTGCGATAAAAAGAATTATTACACGGAATCTTTCACTTTAGTAGTTACTCTATCTAATGTTTAATATCAAGTTAACAGTATATTATTGAACCAAGTATAGACACTCATTAAAAATAATACTGTTAACATGGAAAATTTTTACAAAATCATAATTTTTCTAAAAATAAATCTTGTGAAAAGGCTATTTTTATGAATCTGAATTTTGTGAAGGGACCCTTTTTAGAGATTTGAATTGTGAAGGGGCAGCAAATGGGTCCCAATTTTTACCTGGATCGACCCTTGTACATAGACATAAGCAACAATTACAATATTAAAGTTTTATAATTTGTAATCAGTATAGTTACAGATTTTTAATTAATATATCACAATAGAGGGTTAGTTATTGTTATCAATATCAGGATGTCTCCCTAAGAGTGTGATGATGGAAAGCAGGGTTGGCAAGATTTCACACACTATGGTAAAAACCATGGTTTTTACCGTACTGTCCAAAACATTAGTGTCTTAAACTGTCCAAAACTATATTTTTTAGTAGAATTATATTTTATTAAAATTATGCAAATATTTGAAAAATTTACAAAATTATTATAATTATTGTTGTTTTGTAACATTTTCCAGTATATTCCATAATGTTTAGTGAAATATACATATATTAACAATTATAATATTCAAAAGTAAAAATGTATTACTGAAGCTTTAATGGAAAAATGTGGATAATTATACCTCAAATATTGATATTTATAATATTTACACACACATACACAGTATATATAAGCAATGTGAATAAATATATCAAGAGAACAAATTAATATATAATAATTATTATATATATATAAGATTTACAATAAATCATCTTGAAATAAATATTAAAAATGTGCAGCTACACAAACATATTTTATTTTTGAATAAATGAGAAAATATATATGTAAAAATATTAAATAATACACACTTTAAAGATTTTTTTTTTTTTTTTTTTTTTTTTTTTTTGGGGGGGGGGGTATATCTGCTGTTTTTGAAAATGCATACACTTTATTGCCTAATTATAACTTTTATATTTTATTTTTGGTATCTTTTAATGTATGTAATTTATGAAAGAACTTTTAAAAATAATTTCTGTAAAATATTGGATATGTAAAAGTATTTTGCAATTAAAAATAAAAGACAAATTATTTATTTTGAATATAATATCATACATTTTTTATTGTAAGAAAATATTTTGAGTCATTTAAATTATTTTTTTTTATAGCTATTTATAAATTGTAAATTTCTTTTAGCTTAAAAAGGTCTAAATTTTCAGTATAAAATACTTTTAATTACTAATTATAATTGCTACTGAGAATGTAGGGAATAGAATTTCTTATAATTTTAGGTTTTGGACGGTAAAAATCACCTGTCCTGTCCAAAACCAGTTTCAGACGTCCTAAACCCCAACCCTGATGGAAAGGCTTTAAAAGATGCTTCACCAATTGTCACCAATGGCTAAACATAAAGCTATTCTATTAGAAAATTTGTTCTTAAAATTCTTCATTATTTTTTCACTTTCTTCTACATGTATATATAGAGAAAGTATTGGATTCGGGAAAATTTTTGAACTAAAGTTTTTGATGGATTATTTACATGTTTTGGGATGTCCTGAACACAATTCGACTATTTTTAGAAAATGCCTGTTAGTCAGTCTGTGTGTGTGTGTATCACAAATTTTGTGGACACTGTATCTCAGGAACCAATGAACAAAACTTAACCAAACTTGCTATGTAGTTTGACCCTGACATAAACTTGTGCTGATTAGATTTGAGGATTAAACACTCAACAGGTGGCGCTGTAATCCCAATTTTTCTATATTTGTAACATGGCAGTATAGGGCAAAATTTCGTATAAATGTACATAATGAGAGTTATTACTTTCTATATGTATATATAGAGAAAGCATTGGATTCGTGAAAATTTTTGAACTCCAGTTTTCGATAGATTTACACATTCCGGGATGTCCTGAACATGATTTGACTGATTTTAGAAAATATCTGTGTTTGTGTATCACAGATTTTGTGGACGCTGTGTCTCACGAACCAATGAATGAAATTTAACCAAACTTGGTATTTAGTTGGATCCTGACATAAACTGGTGCTGATTAGATTTGAGGATCATTCGATCAACAGGTGTTGCTGTGGTTCTCATCTTTTCTAAATTTTTAACATGGCTGTATAGGACAAAATTTCATATAAATGTACATAATGAGAGTTATTTTAATCGTGTGATTGTAAAATTAATATGAATTATTGATAATAGTAGTAGTTAACTAAGAAAAAAATTTTGTGCATGTGGGCACATCGCTTATCAATCTGGGCAGGGGGGGGGGAGAGTAAATTTTCATTTCGAAAGATACCTTTAAAACGAATGGTTGACCCATAGATGTGTGATAATTTTAAACAAAGTTATCCATTTTTTTCATTTTTTAGCAAAAAAATATCTTATTTCTTTTGATATTGGCAAAAAAAGACTTTATTTTGGCATTTAGTGATATAATTCCATCAAATTAAATTTGTCTGCATTTTTACTGGAAAATAATTTAATAAATAATATGTATTGCATGAATTTTGTGTAAAATTACTTAGAAGAAAGTCATGTGGTGGCCATATCATACTAGTTTTTTTTTTTTAAGTAAAAGTTTGAGTATGAATTGTGTTGAGTTATTAAATTAGTACTTGTTTACCAAAACTGAATTTTTCAAATTTCTAATATTTTATTTTAAAGCTATATAAAGCATATCACATGTACTATGTGTATTTTTTGTAATTTATAGCTTTAAATTTAAAATTAAGTAGGAGAAATTAAAAAATATATTTTAGGTAATGGGTAATAATACTACTTACAAAATTGAAAGTTCACTGTAGAATAACATGATACTTGGCTGTTAGTGATAAGTGATATTGCTTTACCTTAAAAAAAAAAAGCATTACTATTCCAATAGAATTTATTCAGTTCATAATGCATATGCATACTACACCACTGAGTTAACGTTAATTAAAGAGGATCTCTATGTTGTTGTTGTTGCTTATCCTCCTTGTCTGACGGAGTCAGACAAGATCCACGAGTTCGTTGACTTTTAGGACAAGTCAAAGACCAGAAGAGGATTGGTAAAGAGATCCTCCTTAGAGAGTCCCATGCATTCCAAAAGGTGCTCTGGAAAAGCCTGATGATTTTGGCACTTGGTGCAGGTGGCGAAGGTTTTCCTGCCTTTGTTGAAAGTGAGGCACTTGATGTGACCGCTAGCAAGTCTTGATAGTACAGTTTGGGTATGTCTGTCACACGAGAGGTCAAGGAACAAACCCGGTTTTGAGCCCATGTACCAATTATGGGAGGGGGGAGTTTTCCACTCCTCCGAGATTTTTGAATTTTCCCGGGAGTATAACTCCAGAAAAGTAAGTGCTGAGGAGGGAGTTGAAGAAATCCTGCAACCGTTCTTAGCAAGATTATCAGCCATTTCATTCCCGTAGAGATTCACGTGTGAAGGTATCCATTGCAAATGAACGTCATGATTAAGTGAAATGAGTGTTAATTTTGTGTATATCTATTCTAAACTAGCAGGCTACGCCCGCTTCGCTGGTCACTATTTTTAAATGAATCACAATAATTAATGAATTCTCAAAATTGCATTAATTTGTATCATGTGATAAAAAAAGAGAAAAAAAAAATTCTGATCGGGAAAAATGTCGCACCGGGTCCCCACTGCCTTCGGCAGCGTAGACCCGTGCGCTGCGCGCACGTATTCCTTCACTGTCCTTATGACTTCTCAGAATTCAATGTTATTACTCATAAACTTTCATTCTCAAGAAAAGGAATTAAAAATATATCATTTAGCATCGGGTAAAAACTCACACCGGGACGCCACTGCCTTCGGCAGCGCAGACCCACGCGCGCTGCGCGCGCACGCTTGAGGATATACGTGCGCTGTACCACACGCATATTCCTTCTCAACTCAAACTTTTATTATTAAGAAAATAAAAAATAAAATAAAAAAATCTTTTATCATCGGGTAAAAACTCGCACCGGGTCCCAAACCCATGCGCGCTGCGCGCCTATTCCTTCTGTTAATAGTAAACCTATAGTTTCCCGTTTTTTCTTATCGTTATGCTAATTAAATATATTAAAAATTAATCACTCTTAAAATAAAGCTTAAAGAAAAAAAACGTTAGTTGAAATAAAATTAAACATTTATTAAAAATCCTAATTTCCTTTTAATATATTTTCTACTTACCAGGAAAATAAATATATCGTTCAATGAAATGCTATATTAAAGAGCTTTCAAATTTAAATCATCCATTTGAATTTTTCAAACGCGAAACGTAAACAATAGCTAACCTTCCGGAAGTTCCGACTGAGCCAAGTTTCAAAAATTTGCATAAAACATCTCTAAGAACGATAGCCGAAGACTACGCACGCGCCGCGTCGCGCCGGCACATGCCCCAACGTACATCCGGAAGATCACTTCGTTTCTCCCGCGAAGCTATAAATAGCGAACGCCGATGGTAGTGGGTGTTCGCGGTTGCCTTTGCGGTTGCTCTTGCCCTTGCCTCTGTTCATTTTTCGCCGATGCCGGCTTCATAAGATATCGCCGTAATATGTGGCGTTTATTTTTTATATTCAAATAAAATCTTTTCATTTTTAGTTAGTTATAACTCACGTTAATCCTTTTTGTGAGTTCGAAATTTAAATGAAATTTATAGGTGTTCATATCGCGACAATAACAAGTGGAAACAAGAACGTCACGTCTTCTACATAAGTGTCACCAGCTTTTTTCTAATGGCACGTAGTAGTTTTTTCTGCAACCTATATGGGAAATAAAAAGATGTTAAATATTGTCTTCGTACTCGCCTTGTTTGTCATCCAGCATCTGCTTTGGTATGTTTGTTATATATAAAAAGTATTTGTCTACTTCAATTATCTTATTGTTATTCATATAAACTTATTGTTATATTTATATAAACTTTTTGTTGAATTTATTGTTTCAATTAAAACACAAATTAAATTAAAATTTGTTATGGTCATTTATTTAACAATTTCTACATATTTATCTTTCAGCATATTTACTTACTCTAGCTTCCATTTTATCAAATTCATTTAATTAACTTTAAATGTTGTTAAGCTGGTTTTTATGTCTAGAGTAGCTCCTCTGCTAATTCACTTAGCCTTGGATCTACTTCACACCAGCTAACAAGAGAAATAAAAAGTGGTTATGGGCTTTTCCTTTTTCAGCATGTAAATATGCTGGCCCTTTCATAAATTAATGTTTTTCTGTTTTGTTTGAAAAATAAATTGAAAGTTAAATTTTTTGCATTTATAGTAAATTTTTGAAACAAGAAATTGTTTGAATTTAGATTAAATGTTGTTTAATGTTAATAAATGAAAATCTTGAATGTTTTGTTTAATTTAAGTAATAATGACCATTTTTTTGCATATTGTTAAGGGAATATTGTAAAATTTTTTTTTCAGTAAAGTAGAAAAAAAAAACTTTTTGAAATTTCATATATATATATTTGAATAAATTTTCAAGTAATAAATGAATTTACCGAATGTTTAATTCGGGGGGGAAAGGTTTTTATAAGAAAAATTGTGATATTTTTGATATATTATATTTTTAAATTGTTTGAACCATAATTATACAATTTTTTTTTACTCAAAAATGGCTGTCAACAATTTACATTCTATTCCCAAACTGAATGCGATTAATTTCGAGGAATGGAGGAGTGACATTAAATTTGTTCTTCTTGACCGGGGACTCTGGGACATAGTTGTTGGTGCGGAAACAGCCCCGGTTTTGGCTGATGACAGAAGCAATGCTTCTGCTGTTAATAAATTTAAGTCTAGAGCTAATGCTGCTTTAGCTGTCTTATACTTAAATATAGAAACTGAGTATAGGAAAATTGTAGAAAACGAGGATGGCCCCGTAAAGGCATGGAATTTAATTAACAAAAGTTTTGTTCCAGATACTCGTGCACAGCACATGAGTTTATTTTCTGAGCTGTGTGATTGCAAAATATTGCCTGGTGAGGGTGTAAATGTCTTTGCGTCCCGGGTCATGAGGATATTTAAACAAATAGGAAATTCTAAGGGGGGACTGATGGAAATTTTTGCATCTTATCAATTGTTACGTTATCTCCCATCATATTTCGACGGTATCGTTCAAAACATACTGAGATGGGAAGATGATAAATTTACATTCAATGAAATTGTAACTTGCTTAGTAGCCGAGGAAACTAGGCTAAATTTAAGAAATAAAGATAATGAATTAAGTAAAGCTAAAATTTCTGCTCAGTTTTCTCATCTAAATGATACAGGTAAAAATAAGCTTCTAAAACAAAAATTAATTTGTACATTTTGTCATAAGAATGGCCATGCTAGACAAAATTGTTTTTCTCTCAATAGAAGTAGAAATGTTGACTTTAAACCCTCTTTTCAAAACCAAAACTTACCTTCTCAGAATTTCAATCCTAAGAAATCCTTCCAATCAAGAGGTAGACAGAGTCGAAAAAAATCTTCATATCAATCTAGATCAAATTCTAAGACCCGTAATAGTAGTAGGGATTCAAATTCATCTTACTACATTACTGAGGCCAGTTTAGCTCAGCAAACAAATGAATCAGATTGGGTATTCGATTCTGCCGCGTCTCATCATTTTAGTAAAGACCGTGAACTTTTCACATCATTTAAACCTCAACAAAATGAAGAAATGGCTGTAGCCATGGAAGGCATCACTTTGCCAATCGAAGGAAAAGGAGACATTAAATTGCGTTTTGGCCAAAGAAATTTTACTTTAAAGGGAGTGATGTATTCATCAAAGCTTAGGAGAAACCTTATATCAGGGCCACAACTTGACAAAGAAGGTCTACAGTTTATTGGGGGAAGAGGCGAAGTCAAAATTACGTCCAATGATAATATAATGTTCAGAGCAAAATTAAAAAGTGGTGTTTATCGTGTCCAAGCAAAAATCCCAAAATCTATAAAACAACATGTAACTTTCGAAGCCTCCACAACCTCTTCAAAAGAACAGGAAGTTCTAAACCTGTGGCATAAGAGATGCGCTCATGTAAATCCTCAAACTTTGACGCATACAAGTAATAAGAGGGGTGCAAAGGGATTACCATTCTTAAAGGGACATACAGAATTTTTTTGTGAAGATTGCAGGTTGAATAAATTTAAACGCACTTCATTTAAATACAGAAACTTTGTTCGATCCAAGAGACCCTTAGAACTGTTATATACAGATGTTTGGGGACCATGTCAAGTAAGAGGCAAACATGGAGAACGATATTTTCTATCAATCATGGACGATTATTTCCGTAAAGTATTCATTTATCCTATAGTCCAAAAATCTGAAGTAGCTGAAACCTTAATTAATCACATCAAAAGGGCAGAAAGATTTATAGGTAAACCTTTAATAGCTATCCGCTCAGATAATGGAACAGAGTTTGTCAACAAAGAATTTTCAACATTTTGTCAGGAAAAAGGCATCAAACATGAACTAACAAACACGTTCACGCCAGAACAAAATGGTGCTATTGAACGTTATAACCAAACTGTTATTAATGGAGCCCGTACATCATTATATGAAAGTGGTTTAGACTTTTGTTTTTGGCCAGAAGCCGTTTCACATTTCAATTATGCCTGGAACAGACTATGCCATAAAGATTTTGAAAAATCACCATTTGAATTGTACGGTGGAAGAAAACCATCAATCAGACACCTTAAACCATTTGGATGTGTAGCTTATGTAGGACTGGCAAAACAAAGAAGACAGAAACTAGATCCAAAAGCTGTGAAAGGTTATCTAGTTGGATATGCACACCATACAAGAGGATACCGTATTTGGATCCCAGAGCAAAATAAAATAGTAGAATCTTTAAATGTGACATTTAAAGAAGATCGTTTGTTCAAAACAGAAGCAAGTGGAGCAGTGCTGGGCACCATCAACCAGCATTACACAATTCAAGATGTATTTCCAAAGGATAGTGACGATGATTCTGATGAAGAGGCTGTTGACGAAACTCCTGAAATAGGGTCCAGCGTACCGTCTGAATTATCTGACACTGAGGAATCCTCAGATGATGAAAACCCTGCTCAATCATCTCAATTAAAAAACATAAAGTTTGAAAGAAAACAAGTTTTAAGAAGAGATAAATCCAGAACAGACGTATACTACTATCCCGAAAATGCAAGAATAAGATTAAGATCCCATAGAGACGTTAGAAAATATTGCCAAGAAAACAAAATCAAGTATGACCCCACTAAATTTTCATTCACTCCAATAGAAGAATCTGACTCAGACACAAGTGCCAATTTTTGTCATAATTCCTCTTGACTAGAATTAATTATACCAAGAACTTTCAAACAAGCCCAAAAATCAGACCAATTTCAAGAATGGCTAGAAGCAATGAAAACCGAAATAAAAACCATCCAAGAACGAAAGGTTTGGCATCTTGTAAAACCTCCTCAAAATAAGCAAATAATTGGATGTCGCTGGGTATATGCTATAAAACGAGATGAAGAAGGTCGAATTGCTAAATTCAAGGCAAGGCTTGTAGCTCAAGGTTACGCTCAAGTAAAAGGCGAGAGTTACGAAGAAACTTTTAGTCCTGTTATAAACTTCGATCTAATTCGTTTTTTCTTTTCACTTTTGGTAGTGCAACACAAGTGGAATCACGTACAATGTGATGTCACTGGCGCATACCTATATGCTCCGCTAGAAGATGAAATATACATGCAGCAACCACCTGGTTTTATTAAACAAGGAGAAGAGAAGTTAGTTTGCAAGCTCGACAAAGCTCTCTATGGCCTTCACCAAAGTGGACGAGCATGGTTTTATGAAATTGACAGAGTTTTATCAAATATCGGTTTTATTAAATTTACTTCTTGCAACTGTGTTTATACATTCAAATTTCAAGTTATCCTATTATTATATGTTGATGACATGGTTTTATTTGGTAAAAGTAAAATGTTTTTAGAGGAAGCCATTAATGTTTTAAAACAAAAATTCAAATTAAAAATTTTGGGAAGGACAAAGAAACTACTTGGAGTAGAATTTGTTGAAATTGACTCAAAGCTATTCATTCATCAAGAAAGCTATATTCAAGAAATATGCAGTCGTTTTAATAGTTTTAACCCTCCAATTTCATCCTTACCAATCAGCAAAGGCTGTATTTACTCAAAATCAAGCTGTCCTCAAACCGAAGAAGAAACCAAAGAAATGACAAAGTATCCATATCGCAATATTCTAGGGTGTTTATCATATTTATCTAACAGAACAAGACCTGATATAGCATATGCTGTCAATATCTATAGCCAATTCCAATCGAATCCAGGAATTCATCACTGGAATGGGTTGATCAAACTACTGGGATATGTAAAGAAAACAAGCCAATTAAAATTAAAACTTTCATGTGCTGATTCACAGATCATAGCCTACACAGACGCCGACTTTGCTTCAAATCGTGATGATCGGACATCCATAGGTGGACAAATAGTATTTCTAGATAGTAGCCCCATCAGTTGGAGGACCTTTAAAGAGAAGGCTGTTAGTTTATCCACTATGGAATCTGAGTTCATTGCCGCTACAGAAGCAGCAAAAGAAATTGTCTGGCTAGATCGAATTCTAGAAGAATGCCAAAACATGAAGATTATAAAAAATAAGAAAATCTCAAAATTACTAATTGACAATATGGCTGCCATAGACTTTATTAAATCTCCTATAGAGAATAATAGAAGCAAACATATAGAGGTCAAACTATATTTTATTAGAGATCTTGTTATCAAAAATATTTTTGAATTAGTTTTCATTCGTAGCAAATTAAATTTGGCTGACATATTTACTAAGCCACAAACTAAATTTGAATTACAAAAATTTGTGAAAAATCTTTTCTTCGAAAATGTTTCAAAAGTTAATCTTAAATTTTCAATTTCAAATTTTTCTATGAATTTATAAAATTTTAAAAATGTAAATTTTCTAAAAATTTTTTTTTATGAATTCAAATCCTTAATGAATTCAAACTTTTTTTAAGAATTCAAAATTTATGAATTCAAAAATTTAAACTTTTCTATGAATTCAAATGTTTCCTTGAATTCGAGAAAAAAAATTTCAAATTTTGCAAGTTAAGCAAAATCTTTCCAGGTTTAGGCTGGAAGTTTTTTTGAGAATTTTAATTTCTCATTCTTCTTTTGACAGTAAGTCAATTTTTGTTTATTCAATTGCTCACAGCAATTTTTTTTGTTAATCTCTCTCTCTCTCTCCTCTCCATTCCCGAAGTAATCCATTCTGTTCTTTTTGTTAAATATTTGTATGTAATTTATACTTTTATATTGTAAGAAAGAATTGTGTTTATACATATATTTATAATATTGAATGTGATTATACTCATGTTATATTTGTTGTTAAACTTATTATACAAATAATTCATTGTATGAATTTCTTTTCTACAGTTTTTTTTAAAAGAGCATGTTAAAATCTTTTCAAAACTGGAGGAGAGGTTTGAGTAAACAGGTATATGTTATTTGTGTTTCAAAAACAAATTGTTTTGTAAATCACCTCTATCCAGATATTGATCTCTGTTGCTGTTCAGCTGAAGATCATACCTAATTGTTTTTTTAGTTCTGAAGAAACTGTTAAACTGTTTAGTGACAGTCGTATGATTATACAATTTGTGCAAAGTTTTGCTGGATGCTTTTTCTTTTTATTAACTTTTTAAGCGTAAAAGTGCAAACGATAAGAGGGGGGGCCTTGTTAATAGTAAACCTATAGTTTCCCGTTTTTTCTTATCGTTATGCTAATTAAATATATTAAAAATTAATCACTCTTAAAATAAAGCTTAAAGAAAAAAAACGTTAGTTGAAATAAAATTAAACATTTATTAAAAATCCTAATTTCCTTTTAATATATTTTCTACTTACCAGGAAAATAAATATATCGT
Source organism: Salticus scenicus (assembly GCA_963930645.1). NCBI lineage: Eukaryota > Metazoa > Arthropoda > Arachnida > Araneae > Salticidae > Salticus > Salticus scenicus. The sequence continues at coordinate 216,694,859 of OZ005655.1, read as the reverse complement.
TCAATGAAATGCTATATTAAAGAGCTTTCAAATTTAAATCATCCATTTGAATTTTTCAAACGCGAAACGTAAACAATAGCTAACCTTCCGGAAGTTCCGACTGAGCCAAGTTTCAAAAATTTGCATAAAACATCTCTAAGAACAATAGCCGAAGACTACGCACGCGCCGCGTCGCGCCGGCACATGCCCCAACGTACATCCGGAAGATCACTTCGTTTCTCCCGCGAAGCTATAAATAGCGAACGCCGATGGTAGTGGGTGTTCGCGGTTGCCTTTGCGGTTGCTCTTGCCCTTGCCTCTGTTCATTTTTCGCCGATGCCGGCTTCATAAGATATCGCCGTAATATGTGGCGTTTATTTTTTATATTCAAATAAAATCTTTTCATTTTTAGTTAGTTATAACTCACGTTAATCCTTTTTGTGAGTTCGAAATTTAAATGAAATTTATAGGTGTTCATATCGCGACAATAACAAGTGGAAACAAGAACGTCACGTCTTCTACATAAGTGTCACCAGCTTTTTTCTAATGGCACGTAGTAGTTTTTTCTGCAACCTATATGGGAAATAAAAAGATGTTAAATATTGTCTTCGTACTCACCTTGTTTGTCATCCAGCATCTGCTTTGGTATGTTTGTTATATATAAAAAGTATTTGTCTACTTCAATTATCTTATTGTTATTCATATAAACTTATTGTTATATTTATATAAACTTTTTGTTGAATTTATTGTTTCAATTAAAACACAAATTAAATTAAAATTTGTTATGGTCATTTATTTAACAATTTCTACATATTTATCTTTCAGCATATTTACTTACTCTAGCTTCCATTTTATCAAATTCATTTAATTAACTTTAAATGTTGTTAAGCTGGTGTTTATGTCTAGAGTAGCTCCTCTGCTAATTCACTTAGCCTTGGATCTACTTCACACCAGCTAACACCTTCCCCACCGTTCCAGCCCCTCCTAATTAACTTGCATATACCAATTTTGAACGGTCTTACTCAATTAGCTGATATGCAAAAGAAAACCTGATCAGGACACTTTAAATTGTAAATCAGGTGAAATCTCGAATTCCACTTTGATAATGTAAAAGAACTTTAAAATATCTTTCGAATGATGTATTAGAAATAATTTAATCATAATTAGAATATGAAATATTGAAATTTAAAAATATTACAGCGCCATCTGGCGGTAGAAATTTCTGTAATCTATTGTTCCATTCCAGATCAACAAAGCTTACAAATGATTATTTACTCATGAAATTATTTTAATTAGTAGATGAGATACAAAAGAAAACCTAATCAGGACACCTCAAAACGTGTAAATCGGGTGAAATCTCGAATTCCATTTTTCCATAATGTAAAAGTACTTTAAAATGTGGATCAACTAAAACCAGCTTTCAAATGATGTATTACTTATAAACTTTTTTTAATTAATAACTGAGATACAAAAAAAAAAAAAAAAAAAAAAAAAAACTGATTCAGGACACCTCAAAACGTGTAAATCTGGTGAAAACTTTCGATAATTTAAAAGAACTTTAAAATATCTTTCGAATGATGTATTACAAATAATTTAATCATAATTAGAAAATGAAATATTGAAATTTTAAAATATTACAGCGCCATCTGGCGGTACAAATTTCTGTATTCCACTGTTCGATTCCAAATCAAAAAAGCTTTCTAATGATGTATTACTTATGAAATTATTTTAATTAGTAGCTGAGATACAAAAGAAAACTGATTCAGGACACCTCAAAACATGTAAATCTGGTGAAAACTTTCGATAATTTAAAAGAACTTTAAAATATCTTTCGAATGATGTATTAAAAATAATTTAATCATAATTAGAAATTGAAATATTGAAATTTTAAAATATTACAGCGCCATCTGGCGGTACAAATTTCTGTATTCCACTGTTCGATTCCTAATCAAAAAAGCTTTCTAATGATGTACTACTTACGAAATTATTTTAATTAGTAGCTGAGATACAAAAGAAAACTAATTCAGGAGACCTCAAAACGTGTAAATCTGGTGAAAACTGTCGATAATATAAAAGAACTTTAAAATATCTTTCGAATGATGCATTAAAAATAATTTAATCATAATTAGAAATTGAAATATCGAAATTTGAAAATATTACAGCGCCATCTGGCGGTAGAGAATTCTGTAATCCACTGTTCGATTTCAAATCAAAAAAGCTTTCTAATGATGTATTACTTATAAAATTATTTTAATTAGTAGCTGAGATACAAAGGAAAACCTAATCAGGACACCTCAAAACGTGTAAATCGGGTGAAATCTCGAATTCCATTTTCGATAATGTAAAAGTACTTTAAAATGTGTATCAACTAAAATAAGCTTTCAAATGATGTATTACTTATGAACTTTTTTTAATTAATAGCTGAGATTTAAAAAAAAAACTGATTCAGGACACCTCAAAACGTGTAAATCTGGTGAAAACTTTCGATAATTTAAAAGAACTTTAAAATATCTTTCGAATGATGTATTAAAATTAATTTAATCATAATTAGAAATTGAAATTTTGAAATTTTAAAATATTACAGCGCCATCTGGCGGTACAAATTTCTGTATTACACTGTTCGATTCCAAATCTAAAAAAGCTTTCTAATGATGTATTACTCATGAAATTATTTTAATTAGTAGCTGAGATACAAAAGAAAACTGATTCAGGAGACCTCAAAGCGTGTAAATCTGGTGAAAACTTTCGATAATTTAAAAGATATACTGTTCAATTCCAAATCAACAAAGCTTTCAAATAATGTGTTACTTATGAAATTATTTTAATTAGTAGCTGTGATACAAAAGAAAACCTAATCAGGACATTCTAAAACATGTAAATCACGTGAAATCTTTAATTCCATTATCTACGGTAGTTTTATTAATGGAAGTAAAAAGAAAAATAAATATTTTTTATTTCGCCAAAACCTATATATATATACCACGGTAGTCGGGTAATGGAAGTAAAAAAAAAAAAAGAAAGAAAAAATATTTTTTAGTTCCTTCAAATGTATTTTGTTGCTATGGAAACTCCTATCGTCTATTGAAAGATAGATTACGTGTTAGAATAAGATTTAATTAGCAATTAAAATGTAACTGCTTTGTTTATTAATGAAATTTGATGAAATTTTAACTGCAGGTTGGTTTTGTGCTGAATAGGTTGTATATTAAGTGTTGTGTACGAAAAAGAAAATTTGAAGCACTTTGAAATTTGCAATTTTTAACCCCAGTTAAAGATCATGTGACATTAATGACTTGCACATGTTTTTTTGCGGTTAGAGACAGCCGTTTAAATCGTCTGCTGAATGCTGATAGAATCCTCTTTTTAAGCGATAAGGATTTTTGGTCATTTTCGCGATCGATATGGGTCAGCATTTTAATTAATATCTCCGAAACTAATTAAGATTTTTAAATTCTGTTTCGAAGAAAACATCGGAAAGGCTCCAGAGCATCCGTATGTCAATTCTTGTACTTCTGCGTTCAATAGGGGCTGAACGTATAAAAGAACAGACAGACAGACAGACAAACCTTTCCATTTATTATTATAGAAGATTAAGAAAGGACAAAAGGCTTCATAACTAGTATTTTGTTATTGCATACCTACTTTAAAGTGAAAAACAACTAGAAAGATACAAAGTGCTAAAGGTAACAGTATAATATTGAAATATTTTTTTTTTTATTTTTTTAAATTAAAGGAATTAATACATTGATTATTTTATTAATGTATATTTCTATTTATAATTTTTCATTCTGTATTTTATAGCATCCTAAAATGTTCTATTTTCAAAGAAAAAAATTACACTTGGAATTTTTGATGGGACAAGTGGTTTTTAGTATCTAAAACTGTTTTAAAATTTACTCAAGAGCCTAAAACCAAAAATTAGGAAAAATGTAATAAACAGTAGATATAAATTTGCTGCAAAAAATACTTTCAGAATGCTTTTTATTCAGAATTTTTGGTTTTTGACAATTGTTGTCAAAAACTGTCTAAAAGGGGTTTTTGACGTGACAGTTAAAACCATGGTTAAATCTGGATTAAACCATCAATTGTCAAAAACTTGCCAACCCTGATTTAAACCAAGGTTGGGATTTTGCCGACAAAAATGCATTGCCAGGACAGCAGAAAAAATTAGGAAAAGTGGAAAAATAAAATTCGAACACTATCCTTTTGTATGTATGTTTTTGTTTTCCTCTCACCTTACCTTGATATAAAAGATGACACTGCTAATGTATTGAATGAATCATATGAGTTTAATGTTTTCTTGAAAAATTTAACAATTATTTTTGTTTTTCAAAGATGTTTTTCCATGAAAGATAAATTACCATATTTGATAAATCTACTATTATACTGGTACTTTCCATGTCAACAGCTTTGTGTTAAACAAGATTTTAGCATCATAAATACTATCTACTAAAGGAACTATGTTCGAATTTACAGAGAAAAGGATAGAAAAATAGACATATTCATACAGTTGCCAGCAAAATTATTCGAGCGCTAGCAATAATTCCTGTATTAAAAAAGGTACACTCAATACTGCTTTGTTAAGTAAATCCTTGTCGAATAACCTTCTTAGTCAGTCTAAGAACAGGATTCATCAAGGATTTATTTAACAGAACAGTATTAAGTGTACTTTTTTTAAAATACAGAAATTATTGCTAGAGCTTGAACTAGCGGGCTTCGCCCGCTAGCGGGTCAGTATTTTCAAATGAATCACTATAATTAATGAATCAGTAACAGTAACTTTTAGTGTTAAGAAAATAAATTAAAAAAAAATCATTTGTGATTGGGTAAAAAGTTGGCCCGGGTCCCCACTGCCTTTGGCAGCGCAGTCCCGTGCGCGCTGCGCGCGCGTATCCCTTCCCTGACCCTTCGTGCCCCATAAAAAAAAAATCCTTTCTCATCGGGTAAAAACTCGCACCGGGTCCCAACTGCCTTCGGCAGCGCAATCGCGTGCGCGCTACGCGCGCACAACTTCATTCCCTGACCCTTCGTGCCCCCTAAAAAAAAATCATTTCTGATCGGGTAAATACTCGCACCGGGTCCCCACTGCCTTCGGCATCGCAGTCCCGTGCCTTCTGCGCGCGCACAAGTTAAGGGATACGCGCGGTGCATGCCTATTTCTTCTCCACCCTTTCAGGCCCTCTTAATTAACCTACGTATACCAATTTTGAGCGATCTAACTCATTTGGCTGAGATGCAAAAGAAAACGTAATCAGGACACCTCAAAACGTGTAAATCTGGTGAAAACTTTCGATAATTTAAAAGAACTTTAAAATATATTTCGAATGATGTATTAAAAATAATTGAATCATAATTAGAAATTGAAATATTGAAAATATTACAGCGCCATCTGGCGGTACAAATTTCTGTATTCCACTGTTTGATTCCAATTCAAAAAAGCTTTCTAATGATGTCTTACTTATGAAATTATTTTAATTAGTAGCTGAGATGCAAAAGAAAATTAATTCAGGGCACCTCAAAACGTGTAAATCTGGTGAAAACTTTCGATAATTTAAAAGAACTTTAAAATATTTTTCGAGTGATGTTTTAAAAATAATTTAATCATAATTAGAAATTGAAATATTGAAATTTGAAAATATTACAGCGCCATCTGGCGGTTCGAATTTCTGTATTCCACTGTTCGATTCCAAATCCAAAAAGCGTTCTAATGATGTATTACTTATGAAATTATTTTAATTAGTAGCTGAAATACAAAAGAAAACCTAATCAAGACACCTCAAAACGTGTAAATCGGGTAAAATCTCGCGCGGTGCACACCTATTTCTTCCCCACCCTTTCAGCCCCTCCTAATTAACCTACGTATACCAATTTTGAACGTTCTAACTCAATTAGCTGAGATGCAAAAGAAAACCTAATCAGGAGACCTCAAAACGTGTAAATCAGGTGAAAACTTTCGATAATATGAAAGAACATTAAAATATCTTTCGAATGATGTATTAAAAATAATTTAATCTTAATTAGAAATGTACTTTTTATCTTACCCAAAATACCTCCGATTCTCAATCAGTGCCATTATTATTTTCGCTTTCGTCGAGAAATTGAACGGGTTGCTATGGTGACGCAATGGACGTCTGCATTATTTCATTTTGCAATGCTTCATTTGACGGAAGGAAGGTCGGTATTCTGTTTCAATGGGTTTAAAGCGTGAAATTAAAAAATTTATAACTCATTCAGTTTTTGAAATTTTCTCTCAATCTTTTAGGAATTAAATTATTAATGCGAGATCTATGTACAAAAAAAAAAGAAATGATTTATCTCTAAACGCTTTTGAGTTATAAAATGTTTTACGAAAAAATCGATGTTTCGTAAAATCTAAAAATATGGATCGCTAATCCGTATTTTGTAAAAATGTTTATATGGTTCGAAAGAGAATTAAATGGCCTTTCTTTATATACCAGCTATTAAGAAATGGAAGGAATACTGGGTCGTACAGGTCGTTTAAAAAAAAAAACGACCGCGAAAAAGAGAAATTTTCGACCCTTTTTAAAACTTTTTTTAAAAATATAAAAAAACCGTATTTTTTTAAAAAAATTGTACCGTAAGAATCGGTAATAAATGCTCTTTCTTTTGGTACAAGTGTATTTTCGATACATCGAACCGTTCAAACAGGATCGCTTTACAAAACCCCCCGAAATTTTCTCTCTTTGCTTTTTCTTTCGAGGTAGGCTGTTCCGTAACAAAACGGCGGTCACCTCCGATTTCGAATCGCTTTTTGATTTGACATGGGTCACCATTTTAATTAATATCTCCGCTAATTAGGGTCGCATCGTTTAGCAAATTAGATAACCCAGATCTGCGATAAATTCTCTGTCCATCGGTACCTGTTCGAAGTCCGTGCGACCGTTAGCGGCCGAGCTTTTGCTGCGTCAAGCCGTTTCTCACAGACAGACACACACACACACGCGTACAGATTTTAATAATATAAGGAGATAATTTTGCTGCTGACTGTGACATGATGTTTATCAAATGGATCCTCTTTAATGGAATTCAGTCCTGAAAAATTAAGACAAATTGTATTTTAAAGCCAAGACTTAAACACTCTTAACATATTTGATGATTATATATTAAAGGTAAAAATAATATTTATTTTTGTAGATTTTTTTTTTTTCCCGTAGTTTATTTTTATAAATAAAAAATAGTTATTTTCTTAAAATTTTTCTTAGTTGCTTAGTTCATATTTTTAACTGAATAGTTCATTTATTCAATGTAAAATAATATATGAATGACCTACAATAATTATACAGTTACAAAATATTATCCCTAAATTCTCTAAGTTTTGCTGTGAATATTCTCATAGAAATAATTCGCTGTTTCTGGCTCCTAAGATATTTAAACTTTGTCAATCCCTGAACATAACCATAAAAATGAAACTACAAAATTATATTTTTATTTAAAGTAAAAAATCTTAAGAAAGACATATTCAGGGAAAGAGAATTTACTTGCAGTTTACATATCAATTCCAAAAAAATGCATGATCAGTGACTGACTGGCAAATTTTATAACAGCTGAGTCAATAATTAACTCGATATTTGACTTTTCCCCCACTGTAAATAAAAATATATTGGAAAATACAAACATTCTAGTAATTAATTATTGAAGAATATTTTTTAGAAAGGTAATTTAAATATTTTTTAAATGAAAAAAATCATGCTAATTGTTGATATTAAAAATTTCATTTTAAAGAAATTTTAGACTGCATTATTTTAATGATTTACAAAAGAATCGGTTAATCAAAAGTGCAATTGAATCTATGATTTTAATTTGTTAAAATTATGATTTAAACATTAAAATTGTGTAATTAAAATCCTTAAAACCCTGTTTGAAATACTGGTAATCAGAGATATTTTTAACTCTTCCACAAGCATCTTTTATGCATTAAAATCTAAAAGTATTCCTTAAAATTTTAACCATGAGTATTTTCACTCTTTGTATTTTTAAGTTAAATTTAGTGTTCTTTATTAAATGTGTCTGAAAAAGGTTTATATTCTTTCTACAATTAAATGCTCTGCATACTTTTTTTTTAAATCAATTAATATCTTCTCTTACAATGGATAAAAAGTTATTATAATTAAAATTATTTTGAGTAAAACTGAACATTTGCATCAATAATAGAATTTCTCAGATTCACATATGGCCTTATCATCTTTCAATGTTCATTGTAATTATAAACTGAGTCACATTATGATCATATTCTGAGCTCTGATATTATATTGTACAAATTATGCTGAAAGGAATATTATTAGGATTGGCCAGTCCATATAATATAACTTGAACTCATAATTGAAACTTATAACATCAGTTCATGTTCATATACATATAGTTTTGTAAGAAAGAAGTAAAATTTAGCATGATTTCACGAAAGATCAACTTTTTTCTCTTGCACTCTTTTTTTACTTTTAATAATGCCGAATTCACTCCTTTAAAAAATATCCAGGAGTACTTTCACTCCTAAGAAAAAATACTAGCAATATATCTGCTGGTAATTTTTGCCACTGGCAAAAATTGTCACAAAAACTATTTTTACTGGGACGGTTTTTACTATGGTTTTTTCCACTTTGGCAAAAATTAGCCAATCCTAGTTTAAACCCTTGTCATGTTTAAAAACCCAAACCTGGTTACAGGGTAACACAGATTTAAGTTTGGTTTCCTAGAGTTAATTCCAATTCATTAGTAATGAAATTGAAATTGATATTATCTAAATGATTGATTGTAATAAGAAAATTGCTTTAAAAAATCTATCACTTCCTATTCACTCTTCTTTGATGCAAGAAATTCAAAATAAATTTAATTTTTACACACATTTTCAAACAAGAAATGTGATGCATATGCCTCGGCATAGCATCAATACAGCTTAGAGACAAACAACTGCCTTCGCTATCCCTGGTACATTTGTCGCAACAATAACATACAAAGTGGTTATGTGAAACTTCATTTAAGCCACTTTAAATTTTGTAAGAAGTCTAAATGATAAATTTCAAGGTTGATTACAACAGTTTTATTAATGTAATATATATATCAGTGTTTTTCTTTTCCAGTTTTTGCATTAAAATTATGATCTTATAGAACAAGTCAAAGTATTTTTAAATCATTAATCTAAAAATTAAATGCTATTACTATCTTTTTTAGGGGGATAGTCTACACTGGTTAGCGTGTGCCTTATATGTTGCTTGTCGTACGTGTGCTGTTCCTACTGTTATCAAAGGTAGCTTTGTGGAAGGCAATTGTGTATCTCTCACTAGATTACTTCGATCATGTAAATTGAGGTATGTATAATTAGTTTTTGTTTTCATTTATAGTAAATAAATAAAATAAAGAGTGTAGCAAATTTTTGGTTATTTCTACCCAACAAAATCTGAAAAATAGCTATTGTATTTATTTGGGTGCTGTTGCTTTTTTTGCAGCACTCATGCATATTTTGTTCGGCTGATGAACGATTGTGTGTTCTTTCAGCCTGAAACAATTGTTGCGATTTCTTGCATTTTATAGTGTTTATTCAAAGTTTTGTACTTATGCTCTGATTATATTCTAAAAATATGTTTGTATTTCCTAATCAATCATGTTAGTGGTCATATTATTTAACACATCAGCACCAACTTTTAAATAATAAAAAAAAATCAATAATTATTTTGTTTTCCTTTTTCTTAGCATATGCTATATTATATTTGATATCCCATATATATACCAAGAAAATATAATTTTCATTTGTGATATGTGTGGTTTTACTTGATTAACCCCCTATGCATGTTTCCCTTCATCCTTTTATACATGTGTACTTTCATCCTATCTTTTCCAGTGAGACTGTTGGCATTATTGTTGTCATGCTTTGGCACATGAATTGGAATATTGTGATTGTATTATGGCAGGGTTGGCAAGTTTCTTCCAAGGCGGAAAAAACCGCGGAAAAAACCATGGAAAAAACCGGCCGGAAGAAATAGGTTTCTTCCAAGTGGAAGAAATGGAAGAAACTGTTTTTCTTAAAAATTTATCTTATAAATTGCAGATTTGTAAGATACAATGGATGCATTTGTCTTATAAACAACTTTAAGTAACTTTAATTATACCTATAAAAATTTAATTACATATTTAATTAATAATTATGAGATTTTTACCGAAGTGATCTTCGGTATCTGATAATCACGTTCCAAAATACTCAAAATCCAGTAAAAAAATCAATTTCAATTTAAAAAGCGTAAAGTTTTATAATTTATTATTTAGACAATTTTATTTCTTTATCTGGTAATAAATAATAGTTTGTATCACTTGCTTATACTGTCTGATAAAACAGCTCTTAACAAACATTCAGTTAATTAAAAGAGCCAGTATTCAATAATTACTGTATTACAAAATGTCATCAAAAACTTCATTTTCCTAATACAGTACAGTGAAAAAGAAATTTACATCTCATATTTCAGATAAATTCACATTTCTCACATTTATACTTTTTTTAAATCAAATATTTAGCTTAATCCTTGCTTTGAAACTCAACTTGGGAGGGGGGGGGGTAACATTCTTGTATTTACCGTATATTTCCGAATATAAGCCGAGAGTAAATTTTTCCCTGCAGAAATTTGCCCAAAATTGCAAACCCGTGTATAAGCCGAATTGAAAAAATACTCTTTTTAAAGTTCGAGTATATCGCCAAAATGGAGAAAATATTGCCAATCTATACAACCTTCAGGATAATCTGTCCAATGAAATTGCACAAAATGCGTGCTTATCCAATAGAATTCCTTACCTTGCTTAGCCATAACGTAAAACGTTCGCAGTGTGTTCGCCAACGGCGATAGTTTTAACTCTGGCAACCCTATCAGAAGGGAGGCAAACACAGACGCGAACGCAAGTCCCGGCAGCTGAAAATGATGGCTACCGTAATACCGGGCCGGGAGACTTAACCCTAACGTCGATGAAGCAATGCCGCCGCTGGATGTTTACATAAATAAGCCGTGTAAAGTCCGATTGCATCGATTTTTTTTAATGTCGTATCTAAATTATTTTGTATATTTCTTCTTTTCAGTATTTTTATCAGTGCTTCAAGGCAATCTTCAACAAAATAAAAATACTTCTATAAAAAAACGATGCTTTGCCGCTTTTGCTAGTGTAAGCCTAGAAACATTTTAAACAGAGATGATTTAAATTTAATTGTATAAATTAAAAATATGATCGGGAGTCCTGTTTTTTTCAAGTTTCTCTTATACTATTTCTGAATCAGACAGAGAATTTACTCCGTTCGTGCACTCTGCCGATGACTTCAGTTACCGGCAGGTCAAAAAGAAATGTAAACAAACGTGATTACATCGAGCGTTTCGTGAAATAAATTTAAAATTGCTAATTTAAGAGTTTTATATGCTATAATTATTTAAAAATAAGGTTTAATATAACTATTTTACTTTATATATACTTTTTAAGCTTAAAATATATGTATTCAATCATTGTTTCTGAAGTACGTTTTTTGCTAGAAATGTAGATCCGTATATAAGCCGACCATTATAATACAGCTTCCGAAAAATTTCCAAAAATTCTCAGCTTATACACGGAAATATACGGTATTATCCTGCAATTCATACAGACTAGTGCTTAAAACAAATCACTATTACATCAATGTTTAACAAAATTAATCAGTGATGAATATTATTTCCGAACTTTCAAAAATATTTAGTTTCATATATTTTAAATATGTTTGTTTACATTTTATAGGTACCTATTATTTAAATATGCTTAAATTATTTATCATATATGAATGTGATCGAATAGTTTTATTAATATTGAAGAAATACTTTATTCTAAAATTTATTAGAAATCGTCTTTCCATTCTGATGTCTATTCTCATGAATTAATAATAACTGACTCTGTATCTGCAAAAGAAAACTGTAAACAAAGGCAATGATCTCTAATCTACAAATTCCTATAATCCGCACAACCTCTAGACAAAATTTTTGAGAGTTAGAGGGAGTTAAAAACTGTAAAACAAATTAAATGTTTTTTAGAGTAGTTCAATACTACACTTTATTTTTCAACTTAAAATAGATAAATACAAACTATGTTTTTTTTTTAATCCTAGAGAACTTGCAGGAGAGTTTAAAAGTAGGTATATTACTTATTGATACAGTTTACAGCTTCGAGTTTATACAAAAAATTGTATCCTTTAAAAAAAAAAGTGCAAATATTATGGTTAATTCCGTAATTATTATCACTTGCACTGTCTGAATGTATACTAATATGAAATAGTATATATGCAAAAAGTTCTAAAAATATCAGCATTGAAAAGTGAAAACCCATCACTTATATATATTTATTTAGTGTTTGTTATAAAATAACTTATTTTTCTAACAATATTTTTAATATTAATTGGATTATAGTTTAGATTTGACATTATATTTATGCTTTGAGTTTATATAGTTCATAAATTTTAATTTCGAACATCTGTTTTGTCTTCTGGTTTGTTTCTTCCATTTCTTCCAGTTTCTTCCGGTTTTTTCCAGTTTCTTCCACTGTCCTGGAAGAAACTAGTTTCTTCCGGAAGAAACCCAACCCTGTATTATGGTGAACTGACTTCACAAATATCCAATTAATTTAAGTATTCCCTGAAAAGGAAATGTGAACTGCTGTTAACAGTTTTTGATGGTTAAAAAATAACCTAATGTTTTCAATAGGTATTGAATCTTTGATGCACAAAAGTATTTTATTTGTGCATTTCCTTAATTATTCATATAGATACAGACAAGTGTTATACAAACATGGAGTACATTATTTATCCGTATTGTAATTTTTTTATTACAATATATAGGCTGGTCATAATTAAACTTGACTGTGTTTACAGTGTTCTGTAGGCAGTCTAAATGCAATAATAGCGACAAACTTTGTAGGAAAATTAAACAAGATGGAAAACAAAGATTCTTCTTCCCCCCCCCCCCCCAAAAAAAAAAAAAAAAAAAAAAAAAAAAAAAATTCTAAAATTCACCTCTGAGGGAATATTTGGTGCTGTTTTTGTGAGTAAATTTTTTTGTCACAATTTAAAATTGATGATTGTGCACTTTTTTTTTCTTTTGTCCCCACCCATTTATTTTTTGAAATTGTAGACAGAGCACTAATTTTCCATTTTTTTTAAAACTTTTTTCGTTACAAAGCTCACCCACATATTCCCCTAATGGTGACTTTTAGACTTTTTTTTTTTTTTTTTTTTTTTGAGTCCTTTGTCTGCCATCTTTTTAATCTTCCTACAAACTTTGGTACCATTCTTGCAATTAGGTTGCACTACAGAACATCGTAAGCACTGTCAGTTTAATTATGACTACCCTATTATGTATATATATATATATATATGAAAGGGTAGAAAGAATTAAGATTTTAAATTATTATTTTAAACGAATATTGTGTAGTAATCTAAAAAGAAAATCTTATTCAAAATTCTTAGATTCATGCGAAAATTTGGACAATACAAATACAAGGGGCTGTACATGAAAATCGGTACCTTTTTTTCGTGTAGCTCTTGCCAAAATAATTCCAAGTCAAATGTCACACTGGAACTGGTGTTAAGATCATTAATAAGAATGATGTGTGTTTGCCTATCATCCTAATTTACAATGTGCATTATTTGCCTCTCGGGTACAAAGTTTCCTCCAGACAGCCCCTCATAAAAAATAAATAAATAAAACTCTTATTGCCTCTTATCTAAACAAAATTGCACCTATATTGCCTTTTATATTAAAACACAAATTTAGGAGAAAACAACCTCCAGACTTAAGAATAATGTGACTTAATATGTCTTAATGTACAATATACTGAAGATAAACTATATACTTACTAAGTAAAACTTTGTAAATAACCACCAACATTTATTTATTAGTAACAAACAAAAGCAAAGAAAGCCCCCTTTTTTACTAGCAGTGGCCTACCCTTTTTTAAGTCCAGGGTAAACTCTGTCACATATATACCATGTAATACATTTCTCCTGTCTTTGTGATATGGGTTTCTTCTCAATGATGATGTTAAAAAAATGGAATAATTTAAAATTTTATACAATTCTTTTTAACAAGAAGAAAATACAACTGCTGCATTCTCATTAGCCTGTAAGACAATGAGAATTTCGTATATTTATTATTATTATTATTATTTTAATAAAAATTTTAATAGTACAAGGAATTTACTCACTTTTCTTTCAGAAATCTAAGAAATTTTTAGTATGCAGACAGATCTATTTTAAAAATCAATAATCAATCTTAAAACCAATCTTTCACAAAAATCAGCAAAAATAAAATGAACTCCTTATTTATTTTTTAAAATGAAATAAGACTCTTTACACAAATCAGACATTTAAATAAAATTTTTAGAAAATTCAATATTTCTGTTGTCAGCTGCAAAAATATAGTTTATTTTAGCAATCAAACACAAAAAAAGAGATTTGTCAATTTTTTTCTTAAATAATACAGGTCTGCATCTAAAGTTTTGATTTGATAATTTTGGCTGATCTTTGTTTTTTGGAGTACTGAAGCCAGTTTTTCTCTATCATGTATAGATTTTTGTCCATCCAGAGTGTCTATTGACACAATATCTTCCGTGACTCTTCCACCAGTATAATTATATAGTAACTTTTATATGTTTCCATGATTAATTATAATTAATCATGAAAAATTAAGAACTTGTGTTGGTAGATAACCTGTATTGACAAAAATCTATATGTGATAAAGGTAAACTGGCTTCATTTTCGGTTTCAACACACCCAAAAACATATGTATCGGCTAAAATTATCAAATCAAATTTTGCCAACCTTATTTTTGTAGACTTGTGTAATCTATATAAATAAAGAGAAGTGTCTGTCTGCGCTCTGGTGCTCACACTACTAATCGCAGATCCTCCAAATTTGGCATATAGGTACCTGGGACCCTACAGGTGTGCACCTCATCGAGATTTTTTCGAATTTGAATTTTTTAAATTAATGTTTTTCCAATTTTAAATATTGGCTTTAATGCTTCATTTTTCATAAATTTAATTCTTTGATTGTAATCGTCTGCATATCTTAGCAACGGCTATTTTACGCAACTTATTTGTATTGAATACATTAATTCGAAGGCAATATTTATTTATTTATTTTTTTACTGATTAAAATTCGTTTGTTTTTCATGTATTTAATTCCTTTTAAAAGAAAATCTACTTTTTTATTTTATTTTATTGCACTGGTCGGAATCAAATCGTAATGTAGTGTAAATAACAGGGGCTATAATACACATGGTTCAAAAACTAAAATATATAATAGATGCTGAGATACAGTCATCTTTAAAATCATAGTTCTTAAAAATCCACAATTCATAGATAAATACCCAGAGTGCCCGGGAAAGACCTTTCAGTAGACAGTGGGAAACTGGACCCGATGCAGTACAGGCAGAAAAAAGAGCTGCCTTAGGCAACAGGTACCCGAAAAAGCGAGATCTAAAGCGACTTTAGTGTTTTTTTTTTTTTTTTTTTTTTTTTTTTAAGTTTTTATTTGTAATGTGATGTAAAAAATAAATACTGATCCAATTCTTTTGAAAATTCATTTAAATATAGTGACCAGCGAAGCGGGCGTAGCCTGCTAGTCTAAATAAATAAGAGAAGTGTGTGTGTGTGTCTGTCTGTGCTCTGGTGCTCACACTACCGATCACAGAGCTACAAAACTTGGCAGATACCTGGGACCCTGCAGGTGTGCACCTCATTGAGATTTTTTTTCGAATTTGAATTTTTTTTAATAAACTTTTTTTCAATTTTAAATATTGGCTTCTATGTTTCATTTTTCATAAATTTATTCACTCATTGTAATCGTCTGTGTATCTTAGCAATGGCTATTACACTATTCATTTTTTATTTAATACATTCGTTCAAAAATCTTTTTTCTTTTTTTAAAATTTATTATATTTATTGAAAATAAAATGGTAATGCAGTAGAAAAAATTAAGTATATTAAATTTTGATTTTAAAACGTATAACAGTTATGTTTATGTATAATTTTTATAGTATAACAACTTTTTATTTTTCATTTTTTAAATTAATTCCTTGAAAAGAAAAATCTTTTTTTTTTCTCTTTATTTATGGTATTTATCTGAAAAAAAAAAAAAATAGTAGTGTATATAGTAGAAAGGATTAAACTGATTAAAATTTGTTTGTTTTTTGTGTATTTAATTCCTCTTAAAAGAAAATATAAATTTTATTATATTATATTGGTCAGAATCAAATCGTAATATAGTGTAAATAGTGGGGGCTATAAAATATATGGTTCAAAAACTGAAATACTTAATAGAATAAAATCGTAGTTCTTAAATAATAGCTGATCCATCTGTCGTCTATAAATATCCAAATTGAAGTGCCCAGGAAAGACCTTTCTGATGGCAGTAGGAACCTGGACCTGATGCTTTGCGGGTGGAAAAAGAGTTGCCGTCGGCAGTAGTACCCAAATCTAAGTTTAGAGCAATTTCAATGTATTTATTTATTTATTTATTTTATTTTTTATTTATAATGTGGTATAAAAAAATAAATAGTAATTCAATTCTTTTGAAAAATGATTTAAATATAGTGACCAGCAAAGCAGACATAGCCTGCTAGTTGATAATATGGAAATTATGTAGCTTTGAAAAAAAAGCACAAATTTTGTCAATTAATGTTAGAATTTAGAATAGTTGATTATTTTAGTAGCTGAGAAGATTACTTATTGAAACAATTAAATGTAAATTTTGTCAGTGAGCTGTAAAAATAGATTTTATTAGTAGTTGATAATAATGCAGAAAATAATTTTTATTCAAAATAGTTATATGTTCGCGCTTTACATATGTATAAGTATAATTCTCACTCAATTCTCTGATTAGAATCCGAGCTGTTGTACAAAATTTATTTTTCTTTTATTCTATGCAATTTTTTAAGAAAGAGCTTTTTTCTAAAGTAATTTTATTGCACAAGGCTGTACTTTACTTTAAGACAGGCTGCCTTTCTTCCTTCCTATGTCAACCTATGGGATTTTTGTTGCTTGTTTTACAAGGATATCTCATTTTAAAATGAACCTTTTTATTTTGTTTCTCTTTCTTTTTTAGTATTGCTCTTTGAACATGTTGCTTTTGGGCTCAATGAGCAATTATTATTTTATTTCATTAAGTAAACTTATCTTTGAATCTCCAAAAGAAATATTTAAATTTATTTTTTCAAAAATTTGCTCACTAAGTTAAAAAGAGACATTCAAAAAGTAATATTCAAAAAACAATATTTGAAAAACTTTACTTTTGAACGAGATATCCTTAAAAAATGAAGCAACAAAAATCCCATAGGATAACATGTAAAAGGGGGAATCTGACTGCCTTAAGAAATTGGTCTGATATTTAAAAACTAATGATTTTGGCCATTGTGTCTCTAAACTTTTAACTCTTTTCATAAATTCTTAAAAACGTTAATACTTTTAGGTTAAGTTCTTTTCAATATGACATGTAGTTATACAACATGGAAGTTAAACAGGAGTCGATCCAGGTTCTAATTTTGTGAAAAGTAAATATTTTTAGGAAAAACAAAATATTTTTGTAAAATCTTCCCTTTTAGCTGTCATTCTATATAATTAATGTTTAATACGAAGTTAATACTGTTTCATAGGCAGTCACCCTGTGGCAGAATTTAGGTGACATAGCGACATTGTCGCAGAAAAGAAATTGTCACTTGCAGAACGATTTGCCCAAAAGATATTCCTAAATTTCAGTAGAAAATAGAAACTCATGTCTTATATTTAAGAATTCTTCAACTGTCTAGTAATAATATTGATCTATTTATAATAACATGTACATATTATGTGTAAATAAGAAAATATATCAATATTTATTGTCTTGCAGAAGGTTTGCACAAACAAGGCTTGCTGCAGAAAGCATAAAAATATTCTGCCACAGAAGGGGAGGCAGTCATTTCAAATTCAAATAATACAGAAAACAGAGAAAAAATTTAAATTTTCTTATAAAGTAAAATTTTGTAAAAGGGGACATTTTTATAAATTTGAATTTTGTGAAAGGGCTCATTTTATAAATTTTAATTTTCTGAAAAGGCCCATTCTATAAATTTGAATTTTGTAAAAATGCTTTTTTATAAATTATTTGAATTTTATGATAGAGCTCATTTAATAAATTTTAATTTTGTGAAAGTGCTTTTAACCCGTTAGTAGTCGCTATAGACAGCACCACCTATTACAGATTGCACACTTTTTATTTAACTCTCATCAATAATTTTAAGAAGTGATGTGATCGACATTCCTTCGATTTTATTTGCGTTTTATGTATATCAAATGCTACTTCTAAAAAATTTTGGTGGCTATTGAATAAAAAAATCTGGTGACACTGAGGGATGAACGGCAAATCAACAAACTAGCGACTACTAACGGGTTTTTTAAAAAAATAAATAAATAAACAGAATTTTGTGAATGGACAGCTAAAAGGCTCTAATTTTCACCTGGACTGACCTATATAAAGTAAAATGTAACAAGTTTTTTTTTTTTTTTTTTTTTTTTTTAAGCTTCACATTGGATGTAATCACTAAAATTGATTATGTATATTTTGATAATAACTGACTATGTTTTTTAAGAAGATATTGCTTTTCAGAAATTTTCATTTTCTTTCTTTTCAGTTTAGTACAGTTTTTCAGTAAGATGAAGAAATGGGCTGATATGGCTAATCTACCTAAAGAGATGAGAGATAAGGTTGATAGATTGGAAAGAAGTTTTAATGTATCAACTGTAATTTTCAAAAAATTTGAACCAATTTTTCGAGATATTTTTAAAGATCCTTTCAAAGATCCTCCTCGGCCTACTAGAAGTAGGAAACAAAGGTAAAAAATATTTTATTTTATTTTTTATTTGTTTGGTTATTTTATTAATTTGATCAAGTAAAAAATATTTTTCACCAATATCGCTTAATTATGTTATTTTTACTTTAAGGAGATTGCCATGTACATCATCCGAAGTGTTTTCATTTTGTTGGACATTATTTATTAGAGTCAAAGGTATTTTTTCTATTTTTCTATTATTTTATTAACTTTTGATTAGTTAGTTTTCATGTAAATTAACAACAACAAGAAAAAAAGGCCCATGCTTTTTATTGCTTGTATTTATATAAAAATTATCCACATAACATTTACAGACATGCCAAGTCTCCTGCTTTTCTGATGTAATTTTTATCTATCCCTCTTAGCATAATTTATGCTTAAAAATTGTGGAATTGGGTAAAAAAATTTGAAAGAAAATTGAAATTTATCTTGCCCTGCAATTTATCAAGTTCAGTTTGAATGTGAATTACTATACAATGCTTTGAAACTTATTTTTGTAAGAATAAATTTTTAAATTTCATTTTTGCATAATGAAAAATGTCGTCTTATCAAAGAATTTTTTTTTTTTTTTTTTTTAATACCAAAAAACCCACTATTTAAATCTTAAAGAATTCAAATTTCATTAGGATATAGCTGATATTTTCATTTCTTTATTACCTTTTCTTTTACAAAGATAATTAAGATTCTTATTGTTTTATATTAGGGTTTTTTTTTTTTTTTTTTTTTGATAGTTTGTTTTACTGCAAGAAATTATTATTCATTTAATTTTAATACTGATGTTTTGTAAATTCCTCCTAAGCTTATAAAGCTTTACTTAAAATTAAATTTGCATTATTTTACTCATTTTTCTTACAAACTTTCTTGTTGGAAAAAGTCTTGTGATTTCTGTTAAAAAATCTCCTGCTTTTTTGTCATTAGAAGTTGGCATCTCTGCATTTATTAAAACATTCAAAATAATTAATATACCAGTTATGAATAAATGTTTGCATTTTGCCAGACAAACCACTGTTATTTTATTCTTTCTTTTCAATATTTTTTGTATTATTTGTCTGGAACCCTTATTTAGGAACCGTTTATCCTTTTCAATAATAATGTGCATAGCTTTGTACTTTTTTCTATTTTTATAGAAACTAAATTTGTAACATTATTAATAAATATATGAAATGAATAAATTTAGAATATATATTTTAATAAGCATGAATGGATTTGATTAATTTTTATTTTCATTATGCTTTTCTTCCAGAAACTTTTTGTAAAATTATATTTTAAAGCTTCTAGGCTCAACTAATGTGTTTGTAAATTTCTAGGCAATTTTCCAGCTATTTCTGAAGATCTAGTAAACTCTTTCCACCTGTTGTTATGTTGTGTGGACCTTATGTATAGCAATGCATTGCTAGCTGACAAGAAAGATATTTTAAATCCAAATTTTGTGGGTGAGAAATCAAATTTTCTTTTAATTAATGATAAGCTGTCTTTTTTTTTTTTTGAAGACAAGGCTTTATTTTAAAAACAGTTCATCGGTATTACAGAAACACCCTTAAAATTTTTGCTGCATAAATCTCAAATATAATTGCGTGTAGTGTTAGAAATAAGAATTTTGAAATTAGGCATCAAAATGACGCCTGGATTAAATTTTTTGGGCGTCAAAATGAAAAATCTAGGGGCCATCTATAATTAAATATGTATATTAAAAAAATAATAATATATGCAAGATTATATAAAAAATATTTATGTAAAGAATGTAATTACATTGACAATATTAAATTTACATATTTAAAATCACAAATTCATTTTTCACCCAGAAGGTACTTGAAATAAGCATTCGCTGTACCACATGTACGTGTTTACAGCGAACTAAACTGATGAGTGGAGTTGTGAAGTAAGAGTTTAAAATTCTCAAGATAAGAAAACACTGCTACTCGCTCCAAACCATACGTTGAATGATTGCTCGCCACATCGATGAGTAAACTAAACATGGTGAGCTGAGTTCTCTAACAACTAATCACTGTCTGCCATTGAAAACTGTTGTAAGCTTGATTTCAACAGTCAATCACCTATGGCTACAGTGGCAGAATTGAGGAATGCGATGAAATAGACACTTGTTTACAGTATGATGGGATCGGGGAAAATTATTAGATATGATGAGATAAAATTCCAGGCATCAAATATGGCACCTATGATTGGAATTCTAGGCGTCAAAATGAAAAATCTGGTCGCAAAATACGACTAACGACTTCTTATTTCTAACACTGATTGCGTGCTTTTGATAATAAATCACAAAGAACATTTAAATATGAATTTAAAAAATATATATATTAAATAGAATAGATTCTTAGATGAATGTAAGTATTAAAGTACTACTATTTAAAATATTTGTACGTTTCTTTCAAATACACTTAAAATTAACTAATATAGTTAATTGCACCTAATACAAAAATGCACTTAAAAATATGCTGCATTAATCTGAAATGTCATGTCTTGCTTTTTATGATTAAAGTGCAAAACAGTGATTAACCCTCGCTTTCCCAAGATCAAGGCATTAATGCAGAAAAATTGCTTTCAGGTGCTGCTTGGCACGTTTCACGAAAATCACCAGCATCGCACATTTTTGTATTGTTTAGAAGTTGCAACATTCCATTGGTTACGTTTGCCATCTCTGGTGAATTAGCACACTTTTTGAATGAGGCGGGCTTAATAAAATTTCAACTACAAAATGGGGTCGAAATGACCCCATCTTGGGAAAGTGAGGGTTGAATACAAATTTAAAAATAAATATAATTAAAATTAAAATTTAACAGAATTTTTAAAAAATATATAAATATAAGTATTATAGTAACTAGAATTTGAAATATTGTTTTATTTATTTTGCACTTTTGTACAAATAGTAAAGAAGAAATCATGTAATATTTAATTTCTTTTCTTTTTCTTTCTTTCTTTCTTTCTTTCTTTTTTTTTTTTTTTTTTTTTATGAAACTTGACACTCTAGAAATTTTTTTTCTTATGGATTGCTTGTATATATATCAAAGATTAGATTTTGTGAATACCATTTTTTTTTTTTTTTTTTTTTTTTTTGTTAAATAAAAACTGGGGAAAAAAATATGTTATTTATTTATTTATTTTTATTGATTCACATTTCAACATTTTGTTTTTAGGTTTACCTCCTATGTTTGGTACCAAGGATTTCTGCGTTCCTTTTGAACCTGTCTGTATTATTGAACTATTATGTAATAAACATCAAGGCATTCCTGTCGAAGCAAAAGGCATTAAAGAACATTGGTGGAAACCATATATAAGAAAACTGATGGAAAAGAAGGTAATATATTTTATTTATTTACATGTGTAAATTTCGCAGAGTAGTTTTAATACACTGAAATTTTAAATAATCAATATCTATATATTTATTGTTTCTTATGAAAACTTTTAGAATATTTTCAGTAATATTTTGGTAAAATCAATTTTTGACTTTTAGACAAAAAAAAAAAAAATAATAATAATAATAATAATAATTCAAACTGTAGTCTTTGAATCAACAAAATAAAATTTCTAAATGGAAAGTAATTAATTACTAAACTTTTTAATTTTTAAAGGAAATGTTGTCTGTGCTTATTCATGAAAATGTTTATGTATATTATGTAACCTTTTTTGTAAAATGGCTTTATGACTATATTTTATTTATGTATATGAATCACATATTTTGAAAATGTTTTTTTTTTTCTAGATCTTGAGGGGTAAATTAGATACTCTAATAGGCTTGTTAGACACCAATAATTTTGAACCCAATAGGTAATTATTATTATTAATTGAAATACTGAATGTAGTAGTAGTTTTAAAAGATAAGTCTTGCGAGAATAAATCTTTAAATTATTAAAAAATGTTATGCAGTATATCTGTTAGTCATAATATTTTTATTTATTAATTCAAATTGCTCCAAAATATCTTTTCATAAATAGTTATAAAAGAAACTGGTATGTTGAGGCTATTGTAAGACTTTCCTATACAAAACCCTGCAATACAAATTATGTATTAAAATTATTTTCCTTGATTGTAGGAGATTTTTATCTCGGAGAAACATAACACTAATGTACAGAAGAAAGTCAATTTTGTGCCAACATCTGCAGAAATGCTTTATTTATTTATTTTCCATTAAAATTGAGAGAAAAAAACTTTCTCTATTACCACAGATCTGTTGTTCAACCATTCGTTTTAAAGGTATTGACGAGTTCTTTTGCAAGATACCCATATTGGAAATTTACACCATGGGGGGGGGGGGTGATGCTCCTATATGCACAAACTTTCATGATGCACATTCAAGGGTCTGTCCAGAGGAAAGCCTGGGCCCTTTAAAAGACCCTTCACAAAATTATTTATCCTAAAAAAAGACCCTTCACAAAATTGTTCATCCGAAGAAAGGACTTTTCACAAAATTTTTCCTCTTAAAAACTGACCTTTGATAAATCTGTTTTATTTTGAAAACTAATCTTTTATGGTATGAACAGACTGCCTGAATAATCTGATGTGCTCTGCTGTATTTCCCCCGAAAAGCAGATATTCAATTTCTAATTTATAAAAGGTTTCTATGCATATAGGAGAGCTTAGCTCTATAAAAATGAACCATCATTGTCTAAAACCTTAATTGTAATTTTATTTTGCAAAATTACATTTTATGCAATTTCCCAAAAAGAGGACCCTAGCCAAAAAGCTCATAAGAACTTGATTTTCACACAGAATTTAGATTCACAAAATTCTGTGTAGATTTTTCACAATTTCACAAAAACAGGACCCTGTCTGAAAAGTCTGGACATACCCCTGACATTTATATGAAAGTTTGTCCTATACTGCTGTATAAAAAATTATGAAAAAAAAAATGAGAGCAATGACACCTAATGAGCGATTGATCTCAAAATGTAATCAGCCACAGTTTAGGTCAAGGTTCAACTAAATGCCAAGTTGGTTAAATTTCATTTATTTGCTCGTGAAATACAACTCCCACAAAATTTATGATACGTACAGACTTTTTTAAAAAATGGTCAAGTCATGTTCAGTATATCCCAAAATATGTAGATCCATTCAAAACTGGAGGTTGTTATTCAGTGCTTTTTTCTTGTTTAAAAGAAAATAAAATCAGTGGTAATTTTTTATGACATAATAAAAGCTATGTAGTGAATTTTTAGAAAGAAAAAAAAAATAGTTAGGGTCTTTTAAAAATATGTCTATCATTTCAGTATCTAAACTAGTATGTGCCTTAAAATAACTGTTGTTGAATTTCAATTAAAAATCTTCCAATTGATCACAGGACAGTGTCACTGTGGTATAAAAATTAATTAAAGCATTTTTTGTTTATGAAAGATGAGTAATTAATTTAAGTGTACTCGTTTATTTTATGTATTATCCACATCTCTGATGTATGCAACAAGATTTTCAGCATCTTAATTCATTTAATATGTCTCTCTTTAACCCACTGAGGTGCAAGGTAACTATGCTCATTTAAATTAGACAACCAGCAGAATTTAAAAACAATGTTAAAATAGGAAAAAAAAAAAAAAAAAAGACTTTCTGCTGATTTGTACAAGCAAAATTTCGTTCAAAAAAATTCCGATATAAATTTTTGTGGTTGGAGCTTAGTAACTGCATCCTTGCAGCAAGGTCACTGTGTCTGAAAGGGTTAATATGCAGGCAGGGGTGCAGAAAATGTTCAGATCTCGGAAATTTCCCCCAAACATGAATTTCCCCCAAACATAAATTTCCCTCAATAATGCAAAAATCTACTTTGCTAAGTCATTTGTTCTATGTAATAAATCTTTAAGAGAATAAGTATACAGTGTAACATAAAAATATTGCTGTTAGTGTATATTATAAGTACTTCAAAGTAGCAAATTGTTATTTTTGATTTACATTTTTATTTTATCTTAAAAAAATATTCAAAATTATCCCAGAACCTCGTTCGGACGTATTCTGCACCCCTGTATGCAAGTATCATTTGTTTCACTTTTTAAATGTTAAAACTCATTTTTTACTTTCTTCTCTCTATATGTATAAGAAGAAAATATTGGATTTGTGTAAAATTTCTACCTCTCTTTTTCGATAGATTTGTATGTTTTAAGCTATACTGAACCTCATTTGACCATTTATAGAAAATGCCTATATGTGTGTATAAAATTTTTTGCGATTATTTTATCTACCAAGCCAGTGAGCAAAATTTAAATAAAGAAGAGAATAAACTCTTTGTTATTATATTTTTTGTTATTATATAATTCATTTTTAAATAATTTTGACTTATTCAAAGGAGGGAAATGGAATACACACCAAATACTATGCCTAGTTTTAATGTTTTAAAATGTAGCAGCAATTTATTATTTGCACATTTCAAAAAGTCACATATTGGTTAGCTTTTGTAATTTAAATGTATATCTGTACATAGTATTAGTATACATTGTAGTTTATAGTATTAGTATACATTATTAGTACATATATTAGTATACATTGAGCTGATGAACCCATAAATTATAATGATATAGATTTGTTTCCTATCCCTTTAGAACAGTTGAAATAAATTTAGAGTTTGCTCTTTTTCATTGAGTTAATTAATATTGTTAACATTAAAGGTTGAAGTTAATTTATTGCTTAGATTAAATTCAGAACAATATTTAGCTGCATAACTGTATAAATTATATTTTTCTTTCATATTAAAATTAAACCTTATGCTATCAATAAAGTACTTATTTGAAAACTATATGTGTGATAACTTATTCAAACATGGCTTAGTAAAATTACATGTATATGTATTTTTATTCTAGCAAAGCTATTAATAAGGAGTATGAGGAGCATGTGTTAAATGTTGGCGACTTTGATGAGCGGATATTCCTTGGTGAAAATGCTAATGAAGAAATCGGAACTCCAGCAAAACAAATGTATCTACAGCCTAGCATGTGTGAATTATTAGAAAAAATGAAAGAAGCTAAAGGAAATCTGGCAAAGCGCATGCAAGAAGTAACTTTCCCTTTCTTGAAAACCATTCCTAAATAATATTAGTTTTAAAAAATTAAAGAACACGCTTTTGTAGAAATGTGAACTAAAAAGCACAAAATATCTATCTTAGTATTAAAATGCAGGGTAAGAGAAAATCGTGTGAGTGACACACCATAATATTTACATACATTTAAATCTTTAATTAAAATAACTTAGAATTAATCAAAAACCATTTTTAAAAAATCTCCCCTGACTGGGATCGAACGCTAGACCTTTAGGTTCGTAGCGCGGCGCTTTACCTCTCAGCCACGGTGTTCACATAGGAAAAGTCTTTTTTTACAATATAGATTTTTTGTTTGCTCCCAGAGTGGTTACAAACATACGTACAGGTGAAGCTAATAAAAGCGTGTTAAAAACACACTTATATTATGCTTCATTTTTTTTTTATTAACTTTAACAGAGTTCCCATGAATCAGGAAAAACCTGAAAAAATCAGGGAATTTGAAATTAGGGAAAATCGTCAGGGAAAATTACAAATATTGCTCAAAAACTTGAAAAGTGCTTTTTGAGCATGCAATTTAAAATGTACTGTGTTATCTTTTATGTCGGGGGCTATTTTTTGTGAACCAAATTTGATGATCTGTAATTTTATAAAAATAAACCTGGAAAACAGAAAAGTCAGAGGATTTTATTTTTGAAATTGAGTGGGAAACTCTGCATAAAAGATTAACAGAATCATTGTTTATAAATCATTCTAATTATAATTAAGTGTATATATACGTTATCATCTTTTTTTTATTTTTTATTTTTTTTAATAATGATAGATAAAAAGAAAAGTTAAATATTTTGTAAGCTGTATTTTAATATTTTTTATTAAACAAAATATTGGTAATTAGATATTAAACTATAATTTATAGATGTTCAATATTAAAAAAACAAAGTTTGTTTTGTGCTTCTATGTTATGAGCTAAGTGATCATATAAGATTGTATTTTAATTCCAATTGTACTAACAAAATTTTCCAGACTAAATCTTTACTGCCTTCAACACCTCTTACTGGTCGAAAGTACTTGAAAGACAAAGAAGCTGCCTATATTACCCCAGTAACTACTGCAACCCAGAGTGTCAGTCGTTTGCAGAGTCTTCTTGCTGGTAGAAAAGCAGCTCCTAGTGAAGCTCTTCAAGAAATATTCAAGTAAGTACGATTGTGTGCTACTAGGCTGATAATATCACTACCATGCTGTATTGTTTCTTCTATTACATCTATTTTATTTTTTGAATCAAAAATGTATATATGCATTTATGTAAAATAATGACATATTTAATTTTTGTACTTTGCAGGGAATGTTCTGTAAATCCAGAAGAAAAAATTATTGCACGTGTAAAGGAAATGGGAGAAACATTTTGTACTTGCTATGCAATGGTAAATAATTATAGAATTTAGTCTTGTTGAATTGTGTTTAATTTTTTATTGTTCTAGAAATAAATTTCTCCTATAAAGGCAGTTTTAATATCTGTATACTTGTAACACTTTTTTTTTTTGGTGGGGGGGGGGGGGGGGGGACTGTGCCTGAGAGAAAGCTACTGTGCAAATTTAGTTTAGTCTTGTTTTTAAATAAAAATTTTGTCTGTAGTCAGAGATGAGATTCTTCAGACTTTAGTAGGAATTTCGGACTTTTCTTAATTTTAAAAAGTAATTTTCAGACTTTTTTATTTCAAAACATTCTTACTTTTGTTTAATATTCTTTGTTTTCACATGTTTTTGAGCAATTAGTTTTAATTTTTTCTCATATTTGCTTATGGAAAGTATGATTTATTGTCTCTGTTTCTTCTTTTATTGAAAAAATTAAATTATCTGTGAGTATTGCACATATTTTCAGACTTTTTGTCCATTTCCCACTCTCATCCCTGGTAGATATGCCAAATTTTGATTTTGTGACTTCTTATTCTTAATAGCAACTTCACCTACTATGTTCGTCAGATTGTTTCTGCATAGTGAACAGTTGTAAGAGAATATTAACATTGCTAAACTGAGCCAGGCCGTAGCCGGAAAAAAATTTCAGAGGGGATTTATACTTTAGCACACAATGTTAAATGTTAAAAATGATTGAAAATTTAAAAATTTTCAAAAATGTGCAATTTGGAAGATGTTTAAACTCTCACATCCCCTTTGCTACATCCTTGAAACTGTTTTTCTCTTGCTGAATGGGATTTCCGTTGTTTTATTTATCTAACTTTTTTGATTTTCTGGGGATATCTCAGAAAACGTCTCTCATGCTTCCTTTTGTCTCTTTTTAACTTTTGAAATTTTCCCCTTTTCAGAATTTTTTTCATTCTATTATTTTTTTTTTTTGCTTTGTTGCTGCGTCAGCTTATTTGAGGTAATGCCAGCAGTTGAAATATTTAATTAGTTGAATTAAATTAAAAAATTGATTTAATAAAGAAATTGGCATATTTTCTTTCTTTCTTCTTTTTTTTTCCCCTTAAATCTGTGAATTATGACATCATGGATAAGAGGATATATATATTTAAAATGTAAAGCTGATAATTTTGGACAGTCCGTGAGAGAAAATTTATTGTTATCAAGTTTGTTGAAAATAATATGAAGAAGCAATTTGTATACTTAAAACCCAAGGGTTAATTCTTTCAATAATCTGTAAAAGAAAATTACTGCATTAATTTATTCATACTGAGCTTAAATAGAAAATTTTAATCTGTAAATATACCAAGTTTAGATTGTATGACCTAATTATATTTAGTAGCAACAATTTTCGATTAAAAAAGAACTTTTAATTGATGATATAGCCATAGCAGCTCAAAATTTGAAAATTCTGGCAGGCAAATAAATAGTCGTGAATATTTTGTTGTGTATATTCTATTTCAATTATAGTTAAAAATTTTATTACTTTACTATATATTACAGTTAAAATTTTTGACTTCTAAATGACATTTTTCTTTATAGCCATCTGAAGATCACCCAGGGTCACATATTGAGTTTGCAAAGAAAAGATTATCTCTCGGTGAAAATTTATATTATAAAGCATTAGAAGATATTATGGTATTGGAAAAGAAGAGATTACCAGTCAACACAGATTTTTCCGTAAATATTATTTTGCTCATTTGTTTTGTCTTTTTTACTAATAATATCGACTTTTATTTTCACAGTAAAGCATTAAAATGTATAAAAAATTCCAATCAAATTTTGCCTTCATTAAACCAATGTCTTGTATTCTTAGTAAATTCTTTAGTTCAGTTATGATAGGATTTTATTTGTTTTTTTCTTTTAATTTTATCTATGACTAAGCCTAAAAGATAAGATCGTTTTTGCATTTGTAAATTCTTATTATATTAATTCATTTTTTCCACTTAAGGGCCCTCTTCACTCATCGCTGCCGGAAGCCGGAGCTAATGTTATTCTATGGGAAATTTTTCTTTACAAATAACTTATTAAATAATGCATATTTTTAAATTCTGTTTTCACATTCTGAAAATTTCCAGCTGTTAAATTGACGGACCTTTTTTAAAAATTTTATTTTGAAGCTGCAAAATACGAATTTTCAATATGTGAAATTTTTTCATTTTGCAATTTCAAAATAAAATATTAAAAATTAAAAAAATACATTTTTAAAAATTAAAAAAATACATTTTTAAAAAAGGTCCGTCAATTTAACAGTTGGGAATTTTCTGAATGTGAAAACAGAATTTAAAAATATGTATTAGTTAATAAGTTATTTGTAAAGAAAAATTTCCCATAGAATAACATTGGCTCGGGCTTCCGGGGACGTTGAGTGAAGAGGGCCGTTAACAAGTGCAAATAATGGGATTTGATACTGTCAGTCTGATAGGACATGATTTTATGAAAAATCTAATAATGTAACACTACATTTCGTAATGTTGAGAAAAGGGATTTTAATTGAGGTAGAGGTAAAATTGTAGTTTTAGATGCTTCTTAGAGGTTTTTTCTTTTCTTTCTTTTTTTTTTTTTTTTCCCCTTCTCCATTTCGGAATTAATTCGTCTCACTTAAAGAAAGCATTAGATTTTTGTTTATTATTTGTAAAATATTTTTCTTTAAAATTCTACATTTTTTTAGTGAATTCTTGACACCTAAATATTTTTGAGGTATTTAAAAAAAAAAAAAAAAACTTAAGTTTTTTTTTGTGCATTTATTTTTTTTTTAAAGAATCATATTTATTTTACTAGAATATGCTGGATTTGGACCCCTTTCATCGCTCTCTGTTTGCCTGTTGCCTAGAAATAGTTATATTTTCATATAATTCTCAAAGGTATATTGTTAAATATTATTTGTTTTTAAGTTTTTAAATTTTCATTATCTTATTTCATAATTTTCTTTTGAAAAATTTTGTTTTTCAGGTCTTTTCCGTGGGTTCTTCAGATATTTAATCTTCAGCCTTATTGTTTTTATAAAGTTATCGAGCTTTTGATTAGAGCTGAAGATGGTCTCTCACGAGATGTTGTTAAACATTTGAATCATGTATGTTGCTATTTGCTTATTTTTAGTAAATTTATTTTTAACTTCTCTTACTCATATTAAAAAAATAAAATAAACATTTCTTATTCTACTATTTTATAGATTGAAGAGCAAATTTTGGAAAGCCTTGCTTGGAAATCTGAATCTCCTTTATGGAATGCAATCAAAGCATCTGGCTTGAGTGTACCATCTTGTGAAGATGTAAGTACACCAAAATTTTTTTGAAGTTAAGACATTTTAAAAAACCTTACTTTTAGGCTTTACCTTGATATTCTTTTGCTCAGAGGGGGGGGGGATCCTTGGGGGGAAGACTTGCATGGTTGAGTTGGCATGTAGAATGTTGTTTCTTTTCGGTTTGGCCACTTTCTCGATAAAGTGGTGCCATATTTGATCTACTTGGCCTTTGGCTCATTGCCATTCACGGAATTAGTATTTATTTCAAGTGTTTTGCGATAAAAAGCATAAGTGGGTTTTTCATAGCAAGTTTTTTTACCTTATTAAACTGAATTTTAATATTTTTGATTTGGTCAGTTTTAGCCAGTGCTGTAGTATTTTTGTTAAAATTAAAGTTTGAGAACTATTCTTTAATTCTACTATTGATTTTTCATTTAGTAACACCTACGTAGCAGCTGTTGTCACAATTTTTGCATGTTAATGGAATTATACTCTGGCAATATCTAAGGGTTTATTCTTGTCTTTGTCGCTTCTTATAAGTTGAAGGATATTTTTGTTTGGTTTGATGGGGATATTGTGGTTGTATTTAGGAGCATCGTTTTTAATTTTTTACAGAAACACTGTGATCATAAGAAATTGAATGCGTAAAGGGATGGGGGGGGGTGGTAACAAGGGACTTCATTGAGTGTTTTAATTCTTTTACAGTATAATTTATGAACAATGTTTTTCAGATACCCGGTTTTATCGGTTAATTGTTTGATTAATTGAGTTCTTTATTTAAAATGGTAGGGTCTGAACAAACATTAATGGCTCTGTTGACATATACTTGAATGGTGCTTATTTTATAGTTGTAAGGGGTTTTACTGTGATAATGTATTATTTCGTTACTACTAGTTGGTTTATGATAAACAGAAGGTTGAATGGCTATTGTTTTCCAATTGTTTAATATTTAGGTCAAGGAAAAACAATGTGTTTATGTTTTTCTATGTCTCATTTTGAAGCTGTAAGAAATATATACAAACTCAAAAATTTGATTTCTCACTTAATTTGTTGATCGAGTAAAATGTTCGCCAGAAAGTTTGGCAAAATATGAAGCAAAGTTTTAATTTTTGAAGCCTGTGAATTTTCTTGATAATGAAAACTGAGGAACTGACAAAGTGTTATACACAAAATTTCTTGATTGCAGCATGGATTGAGGTTGAAAAGGTTTAACATTGCACTAGAGCGACACAGTGGGCAATTGGCAACAGTCTGGGATTCATCCCTAAAACTGATCTGGAGATAATGATGTGTAAAGAGCCGCTTAAGAAATGTTTGTCACAGGTCCCCATCATGCTAAGTCAGGCCTTACGCAACAGATTGTGCTCTTATTTGATGAATTAGGAGAAGCCACTTGGAGTTAGATGGGTGAAATCAGGCTAGTTTAAAATATTTTAGATAATTTATTACCAGTTATCATATATACGAAGGAATTATCATATCATATAATTTTCTTTGTCGTATTTCTCTTGTCATTAGCATAAAAACATCCATTTTAAAATTCTGTCCCTGAAGTACATTGAATTTATTATATATTTTATTGTTTCAGGTGTCTTTACCAAAACCTTTAAATTCTGGCACTTCGCATACTTCACACTTAGTGTCATCTCCATTAGCTCATCCTTCTGTCCGTCGTGTCACTGCAGATATAAAAAGTGAGTGTCCCTTGAATATTAATAAGAAAGCTATAAACCATTTGTATAATCAGGCATTGGAAAGTTTATAATTTTGTTTTTAAATGACACTCTAATGACTAATTAAAGTGTTTAAGAACCTTAAAGTGTAGATAATTTCATTTTTACTTGACAGAGTTGATTGTAAATGTATAATCTTATTAATGTTTTCCTTTTTATTTCTGGTATCAACAATTTAAATCGTATTGAACACAATTTTTTATTTGTTAGATTTTATTTTACAATATCAGTGAAACAAACCTCTCTCACTCAATCTGAGTTTATATAATCTATATATATAAAAGAGTAAACTCACTGACTGATTCACTCACTGATTCACTGACTCAACACGGCTGTGGCGATCCTATGAGAGATAGAGTCACAATTTTTGGTGAGCTGGTTGATTTTAGAACCCTCACGCTCACTAAGACGGGATTTTGCGAAATACCCCCTCGTTCCCCCCCGGGGGGGCAGAAGGCATAAACCACCTTTATAAGCATAACTCGGCTCCAAATTGCTTCACGGTGAAGAAATTGCAGATGGGGAGACTAGACTTGAGTACAAAAAAATCATTTTCTGCGATTTTGAAATTTTGGATTTTTAAGGGGGTAGGGGGTAAAAATGAGATTTTCGAGGGCGCATAAGGCAAAAACACATTTATAAGTACAACTCGGCACCAAATTACTTCACAGGGAAGAAATTGAAGATGGGGAGACTAGGCTTGAATATGAAAAAATCATTTTCTGCGATTTTGGAATTTTTGATTTTTTAAGGGGGGAAGGGGGTGAAAATGATTTTCGGAGTTGCTGAAGACAAAAACACCTTTATAAGCATATCTCGGCTCCAAATTGCTTCACGAGGAAGATATTGGGGGGCAAAAAAATAAAAATAGTGTCAGATCGTTCAAAATTGGTACATAGAGGTTTTCGATACTTACAAATCGATTGCGGATATTTTCGAATTTGTAAAATTATTAGTAGGGGTGGGAAGGGGGGGGGGCTATGGGCAAAAACAAATAGAAATACAGTTAGGCCGTTCAAAATTGGTACAGATAGGTTTTAAAGGCCGGCAAGTCGAATGGGGCTATTTTATAAAGTGTAAAGTTATTAGGAGGGGGGAGAGGGGGGGGGGCAAAAAATAAAAATAGAGTTAGATCGTTCAAAATTGGTATATAGAGGTTTTCGATCCTTACAAATCGATCACGGATATTTTCGAATTTGTAAAATTATTAGGAGGGGCGGGAAGGGGGGGGGGGCAAAATTATGGCAGAAAGTTCAAACTTGGTATTCTAAATGTGTATCATTTTAGGATGCTACACTAAACTTTTCGTTAAGATCAGGCAAATGGTTTGTGTACAGGGACACTCAAAAGTATTCAAATACTTTACGTCTATGGGGGAAATTGCAGGTAAGTAGAGTTTAACGTCTATAGACTGCACTAAACCAAATGAAACGAATATATGTTTTTTGTAATAGAGATAGTCAACAGGGGAAAAAAAAATTGTATGTAGGAGCCTCGCCTCCCCCCCCCCTGGAGGGGAAGTCCCCCCTGGAGGGGAGTAAATTTTCATGATGGGTATCTTTCAAAAGAGCTTGCCAATACCTTTAAAACGAATGGTTGAACCATCGATCTGCGATAATTTAAAACAAAGTTATCAATTTTTTTTTTTTTACTTTTAACAAACAAACAAACAACAACAACAAAAAATTGTATTTTTTTTTTTTTTTTTTTTTGAATATCGAGAATAAAATGGGCTTTTTTTTGGATATTTAGTGTTATACTACTTCTCTAATATGGAAATCGTCTGCATTATCATAAAAGATAATTTTTTTAAATAAAATTTTAATAAATTATTTTTTAATAGCCGAATTAAATTCTATATAATTGAAGGTGCATTAATGAATCGGGGGGTTGAGGGGTGCGGTAGCCCCCTCACACAGAACTAATTATCATATAAAACTGTTCCGAGGCCTAATTTGAATTGTTTAACACAGGTTTACATAACAGTACTCGTTATCTTACCTATTAATCTGCAACCTGTATTTGTAGTATTAAATTTCAGGGCAAGAGAAAGTCATGTGAGTGACACACCAGATTATTTTCTTCTCTTCAAGTTCAAGCTATTGGTTAAGAAAAATGGTTAAATATTAATTTTGTTGATTAATTTGTCCTCTAAATATATTATTTTTAGTGATAAAATTAATAATTTAAATTTTTAATTGTATTTCTATATTAAACATTCATAGTATTTTTTTATTATTATTCATTAGTAATTTTTGTTATTTAATCTTTTTTGAAAGATCTGCAATCTCCTATTAGTCTAAGTGAACGATTCCAGTCACCATGTCCAGCTTCAATGTCTAGTGCTAGAAGGAGGTTGTTTGCTACAACCACTAGTTCAACTACATCTGGTCAGATAACTTTGACAATTCCCCAGCAAACGTCTAACCACCTGTCTACCAATGAAACTACTGTGATAAATTCTACTCCAATTATGAGTCCTGCCAATGTCAATAGAAATGTTACTATTATTTTACAGCGTATGTATTGTATTCTTCACTTATAAACTTCGGTATTTTCTGTTCTTTAGTATATAATGGCATATCTACTTTTAAAAAAGCATATTTTTTCTTCTTTAAAATATTTTATGACAAAAAGTACCTTTTTTTGCTTAATATATATATATATATATATATATTATTTCAGTATAAATTATTCTTTTTCCCTAATTTTATTTATTTATTTTACAGAGGTCCAACCAGATACTATTGTACCTTATCAGTCAACTCAAATTATTAGATCTCCTGTAAATCAAATAAGTCAAACCTCAAGTATTAAGACTTCTGTACCTAATGTAGTATGCAATAATGTATCCCAAACTACTACTGCTGGAAGCAACACTTCATCTTCAGTAAGACCTAGTCCTTCAGAGTTAATGATCAAACCAAAACGCACAGGATCTTTAGGCTTATTTTTTAGAAAAGTAAGACTTATTTTAGTTTTTTATTAGAACAAATGCAGTGTTCTATTAAGCTTTGAATTAAAAGTTAATTAATATTTAATATTATCTGTTCTGTATTAACCCATTAGGCACCAAAGCTAATGCTCCCACTGCGGAAGAATTTTTTTCCTCTGCAACAGGGTTCATACTCATCAGAGAAACCCTGGAAAACAGGGAATACTCAGGGAATTTGGAATTTGTTTAAAAAAGTCAGGGAAAATAAAAATTTTCATTAAAAGTCAGGGAAAATCAGTTATCAAACCTGGAAAACAAATATTTTCTTTCTCTCAAGTTATATTTTTCTTGTTTAGCTTCGTATCAAAATTCAATTGATTAAGTATTGTGAAAATACGCATTTAAACAATGATTTCTACCTAAATTTCTATCATTGTCGACAGTAATATGACACCATACAGTATAAGTAGCTGTGTATTTTGTCCTGTCTAGAGGAGCATTTCTTGTAATATGTCACTATTATTATCTTGAAAATTGTCTGGGAACTCAGGGAAAACTCGGGAAATTTTTTTTCCCATATATGTGTATGAACCCTGTGCAAGTAATTAAGATAAATATATTTTGTATTTTTTACATTAAATATTGAAGTACCTAGCTTCATTGGTAATTTTTTCAAAAAGTTTGTAATGTAACTTTTTTTTTTTTTTCAATTATCCAAACAAAGAGTTATCCAAGTTTTTCTGCAAAATATCAGCAAAGAAAAAAAATCAGCAAAAATAACTCATTCGAGTGCTGGGGTTTAAAACAATGAATATGAAATAAAACAGTTATCTTCTTAAATTATAACAAACAGAGATCAAGAAAACTAATTTAAAAGGCATAAAACATAAATTTAAACATTTCGAGCCTTTTGCAGGCTTCTCATCAGTAAAAACATCAAAAAGTAAATGCTGAGAAGAACAACAGATCTCTTTTAAGAGAGTACAGTGTATTCAGCGGGGACTGTGCATAAACCAGCCTTCCAGGAAAATTCTTCAATGATAATTTGAACAGTTATATAAGATACTATTCACTCAGAATAGAGAATGTGAAATAATCGTTGCTAATACTATTTTTGCCATTAAATTCACAAGAATAAAATGAAAAGCAAAGAATCACTATAACAGGGTTCATACTCCTCAGGGAATATCAGGGGTTAATACAGGTCGAGTTTACTACCGTTTATGGGTACCTTCACAAAAATCGACCTGGCAAAAAAGGTATCTTCACAAAAATCATACAGCTAAAATCGGTACTTTCACAAAAATCTTAGTCCTCCCAGCAAAATCTAACATTTTTAATTAGCACATTTTCAAAGGAAAGTAATTCGTGCATTTCTGTTGATGCGATTTGCGAAGCAAGAATCATACAGAATGTTGGTTTTAATCTACACACAAGCGTTTGTTATGGGCGAGAAACAGTGCAGCATATGTAAACTTGTGTGTATCGGTACAGACACGCTCTGAAGTTTTGGCCATAGTGTACTGATTGCTGATTCGTCAGGTGGTTTAACATTTTGGTGACTGTATGGTGATGTGTCTATCCTCCCTGGTACAAATCATGTATACTGCAGTGATACTAACACAAATAAAAACAACTTCTACTTACACTATCTCTACTGAACTGTTTACTTCAGAGTGAAGTAAGTTTTGGATTTTGGTTCCTGTTCTGCTATAAGCCTCACACTAGCTGCTGAGAGTTAATTTTATTATTCTACTTAGCAGGGCCTGATTATCGCACAGGCCAACTAGGCACATTTATCTAGGGGCACCAAAATAGTTTTTAAATTTAAAGTGATATTTTTGACAAAGATTTCCTAAAAAAATTTAGCTGAAAGTTAGCTAACGATAATAATCTTTAGTTGAAAATAGGGATTTTTTAAATACCTTACTCCCATTTTGCCCAGCCACCCACCGTTTTCTAGATACACCACCCCTCCCTCAATTTCTTTCACTGTTCGATAATTTTATGGCCATGAATTTGATTTGAAGAATGAAAAATAATTAATTTAACATTTAAAAACAGGAAAATATAAAGTTTAAAAGGTAATATTAATAACATATTAAAAAATATATAAGATATGTAATGCATAATTTCAGTGACAAATCCCCCTAAAAAATTTTCCCTTGTCGGAAATGTCCATGTTTTAAAATTTTCCAACTCTGTAGCCCCTCTAAATATATTTAACGGTTAAAATAATGCCCCCCCCCTCTCCTAAAGCTCAAATTTATAGCCATAAAATCACCGAAAAGTGATAAAAACAGGGGGCCATTCCTAAAAAACGGTGGGTGATAGGGTAAAATGGGCGTCCTATTCGGATTCTGTAGGTCATTTTACATAAGAATATGCTGAAATGTTGTCAGAGGCAACTTTCATGCCGAGCAGTGTTATCCGATTAAATTAAAAAACACAGCATTAGCTAGATTATGAAATGTACCAGTTTTTGTGGAGATTGGTTGAATGGATATAACTTTTTACAGCGGATCTAAAAATCCAGAGAAAGTTTTCCTGAGAGACTTACAGTTATATAATATAAATTAAAGAACTTTGTAGCATACTAATGGAAAATATCTGTACATTTTCAATAGTATTTGGTCATGTGTTAATATTTACATATTCGCTGACTTTGTATGGTATAAATGAGATAGATTAGGATTAAAAAAGAAAACAGTATTATAAAATATTAAATAATGTAAAAAATTACATTTCTATTGAAGTGAATTCCAACAGTCATAGAAAAAAGATAATATCTCCTCACCCAATAATAATACTATTGATTTGAGGTCTCTTTGCAAAAGAAATGAAAACTAATTTTTTATGATTGTGATGCCTTAATTTTGTTGCCAGCAAACTCAGTGCACAAAAAAAAAAAAAAAAAAAAAAAAAAAACTCTTTTTTTTGGGGGGGGGGGGGGGCACCAAAATCATCCCGGGCCTTGGGCCCCAGCTGGTCGTAATCAGGCTCTGCTACTTAGTTCAAACTCCCCCCCCCCCCCCCCCCCCCCCCATACACACACAGAGAAAGAAAAAGAGTGCACTACAATTTTTCACAAAAATAAAATATAGTTAAGATTTTTCACAAAAATAGGTATTAAGTTTGAAATCTTAGATTGGCCCCTGAATATACTCAGGGAATTTGGAATTTGTTAAAAAAAGTCGGGGAAAATAAACATTTTCATTAAAAGTCAGGGAAAATCAGTTATAAAACCTGGAAAAAACAATGTTTTTTTTCTCTCAAGTTATGTTTTTCTTGTTTAGCTTCGTATCAAAATTTAAATGATTAAGTATTGTGAAAATACGCTTGTAAATAATGATTTCTACCTGAATTTCTATCATGATCGGCAGTAATATGACATCATACAGTGAAAGTAGCTGTGTTTTGTTCTGTTTAGAGGAGTGTTTTTTGTAATATGTCGCTAATATTTTCTTGAAAATTGTCTGGGAACTCAGGGAATTTTTTTCCCCATATTTGAGTATGAGCCCTGTATAAGAATTACGCTGAAATTCTATAACACACTAATCTATTTAATGATGAACACAAATTTACAATTAATATATACAATGCATCAGTTAAAATGGTTTAGAAAATAACATTAACTTCTGAGCACCGTCTGTGCTAATTTTCATAAATAGTGAGAACAACTCAAAGTTCTGAGCACTTATGCTCAAACAGCATAGGTCTTATCACGTCTGATCATTCTGACATCTAGCGAAGAACTCACACTTCTTCTCGTAACTTTTGTTTCAGGTAACAGCTGTTGCTAATCTGCATCAACTAATAAATGAGAGGCTGAGTGATAGTGTTTTCTTTAGAAGTGGAAAAGTTGAATTCCTCACAGTTAGATATGATTATTTTAGTATTGTTAAAATCAGGTAGATGGTCGGTTTCTATGGTATGCTTCATTATTTTAGATCGTATATCAGAGTTTTGAAATTTCTTTTATGTTCGAGAATTCGAGTATGAAGGGAACGGCCAGTTTCACCAATATAAACCAAACTACAAGATTTACTAGGGATATTATAAATAAAGCCCGTACGGGAAAAGGGGGGGGATAATAGGTTTAAAATTAGAAAGGAAATTACAAATTAGAAATTGGGGTTTATAGGATACAGATATATTAACAGTACATAAAACTTTGGCAATAGATTCAGAAATTTTTTTATAGTAAAGAATAGTAACAAACGATTTAGGTGATTTGGAAGAATTAATTTCATGATTATCAATATTAAAGTCATACTCTTTTAATTTTCTTTTAAGCCAGCGAGAGGGATAATTATTATGTTTCAAGTTCTAAAAAATTCTTTTAAACTCTAACTGGAAAAGCTCTTCAGTACTGCAATATGATTTAGCGCGGTGACGTAAGGTATGGAAAACGGCAGACTTAAGGAAGTTTATTATCTGTTTCTTGTTCTGAAGTAAATTGAATTGATGGATTAACAGAATTAGTGTAATTAAGAATATCAGAAACATGTTGATTACAGGGACAAGAAAAATATGAGGCATGCGCAGTCCCCGTTGAATGTACTCTCTTAGAGGAGATCTGTTGTTCTCCTCAGCATTTACTTTTTCATGTTTTTACTGATGAGGAGCCTGTAAAAGACTTGAAATATTTAAATTTATGTTTTATGTGTTTTAATGTTTTAAATTGTATATTTTTTATTGTATATTGTCTCATTTTTTTAAAGTAATTAAAATTTAACTGTACAAGACATAATGATTTTTAAATTTTAATTTGAAAGGGTTTCGCAGTTTTTCAACATCTGTTCTACCCCAATTAGGTATCAAATCTCTCATTCTGGAAACATATATCTTCTAACAAAAAAAATATTTTTTTTAATTATTTAAACTACGTATGATTAAAAATATACAAAAATTAAAAAAATTTCAGTGCGTTCATATAGCGGCGTTTAATGGGTAGTTAAGTGCTTTAAGAAAATTTAGTTGGTAAAAATTCATAATTATTAATGAATTCATGAATATAATAGACCAGCATTTTTCAAACAATGAATAATAGTAATATCAAAAGCTTGAGTATACATTCACTGTTACAAAATTTGCACAAATATGATATTGGCTTTAAAGTTTTTATCAAGCAATATGTCAGCAAAAAAAAAAAACAGGAAAAAAAAAAAAAAAAAAAAAAACTAGTATGTTGTGGCTACCACATGACTTTCTTCTATATTTTCCTGTACAAATTCATTCAGTAAAAATATTTTATTAAAATTATTATTTAAAAAAATTATCTTCCATGATTATGCAGAGAATTTCTATATTAGAGAAGTAGTATAACACTAAATATCCAAAAAAAGTCAATTTTATTGTCAATATTACATTAAAGAAACATTTTTTTTTTTTTTTTTTTAATGAAAAAAATCGATAACTTCATTTAAAATGATTGCAGATCTATGGTTCAACCATTGGTTTTAAAGGTACTTGCGAGCTCTTTTGAAAGATACTCATCATGAAAATTTACTCCCTTCAAGGGGGGACTTCCCCCCCCCCCCCAGGGGGGAGGCGAGGCTCCTACACATACAAAAAAATTTTCCCAGTTGACTATCTCTATTATAAATCAGGGTTCCCACGGTCCTTGAAAGTCCTTAAGAAGTACTTGAATTTCATTTTCTTTTTCAAGGGCCCTTGAAAGTACTTGAATTTTGTGCAAAGTCCTTGAAAATCCTTGAATTTTCCACTCCAATAGACGTGCTTATCGCAAATTCTGTCATTGCTAAACTATCTCCATCTCCACATGCGCACGCCATTGTCTAATATAATGATTTTGTCATAAAATTCTTATTTCATTGTCTTGCTTTTGCATATAGTTTCAACTTATTTGGTTTTTTTTGCCAGTCTCATACCTGTTTGGTGGACTGGTCATTAATTTTGAGCAGAAAGTGACTAGACCAGGACTCAAACCTAAAAACTTTGGAATAATCATAATGATTCCAAATCTTGAACTAATCGTTTTTTGACTCTTGTAAAAGTTAATTTGGTCAATCCATCAAAAATGTATTGTGAAAACAGGCAAAGTTATTCTAACTGTGAAAAATATATTACTAATGAAAGTAGTTACTAA
Organism: Salticus scenicus; assembly: GCA_963930645.1. NCBI lineage: Eukaryota > Metazoa > Arthropoda > Arachnida > Araneae > Salticidae > Salticus > Salticus scenicus. The sequence goes on along the minus strand of OZ005655.1, from coordinate 216,653,602 downwards.
AGTTTTGTGTGTATACCTAGCGTTCTGCGATTTTCCCTTAGTCCTTGAAAAATTTCAAATAGGCCTTGAAAAGTCCTTGAATTTTTTTCTTTGTTAAGAGTGGGAACCCTGTAAATAATTCTGGTAAATTTCATAATGATTATTAAAAAATAATTCTCTTTATGCACATTTATACAAAATTTTATCCTATACCACCATGTTAAAAATTTAGAAAAAGTGAGATGGCAATGCAACCTGCAAGACAATTTTTACCAAAAGTTGAAAGGCACTAATTTATGTCAAGGTGCAACTACATACCAATTTGTATGAAATTCTGTGCAGTAGTTTCTGAGATACAGTTGCCACAAAATTTTGTCTCACACATACTCACTCTCACAGACTGATAGGCAGACATTTTCTAAAAATGGTCAAATCGTGTTCTACAGCTCTCAAAACGTGTAAATCCATCAAAAACCCGAGGTCGAAAATTTTTACGAATCCAATACTTTCTTCTATTGAATATAGAAGAAAGTAATAATAATAAATAAGCAAAATCTCTAAGCTTAGGCTTTTGTACTATAATGCTTAAAGAAATAAAGATGAAAAATTTTCTTCCAAACTATTCTCAAATTAATATAAAGAGTTTATATATTCTTAAAATTTGTTGTTTTTATTCAAATAGCACTGAAAAACCAAATTTAGTCTATCTTTTTATTTATATATTATTATTATTATTTTTTTTTTTTTTTTGTTAAATTAAAGGATTATTTTAGAGAATAATATCCGAAGTATTTATGTTATTTTTTGTTCATTTCTGTTTTCAGGTTTATCACCTTGCTGGTGTGAGATTAAAAGAATTATGTGATAGACTTGAAATTTTCGATGATGAGCTTAAAAGAAAGATCTGGACTTGTTTTGAATATAGCTTAATGCAGCATATTGAATTAATGAGAGATCGCCATTTAGATCAACTTCTGATGTGTGCTGTTTATGTCATTTGCAAAGTATGTGCACATATCGTCACAGTTATAATTTTATATTGTACACATTATTACATTATAATAAACTGCTTGTAAAAATTTTATTATTCTGGCATTTTTTTAAATTTGTGTCACTTTTGATTTTGCAATTTGTAATTGTATATACTGTTTAGCATATTTATACATTTATTATATTTATTTATTTATTTTTAATGCAAAGTTACAGTACAGATTATTATGGAGGAGGGGGAAATGCAGGAAATTTGACATTTTAAAAATATTGTAAAATGTCTAAAATTTTGCCAATTAATTTCTGTGATGATTATTACTATCAGGATTCTACGATTGCTACAATACCTAAAATTCAGATAATACCTGAAAAACTCAGAATTTGGAAAATATATTAAATAAAACTGAAAAAAAATAATTTAGAAATGTTTTGGAGAAACAACAAAAATTTTTTCAATTTTTTTTTTTTTTTTTCAAGGGTTAAAATAAAAATTTGCATTATCTACTGGCAGTACTTTAAAGTTCCAATAGATTAAAAAGCATATATAATTGAATTGATGTAAAAAATGTCAAAGGTATTTATAAGGATAGAACTTATCTACATACCTCACTGTATTCTGAAGTTGCTGTCACATGGAAGAATATACATTCTGCAGTATAAGATATTGCCTTTCAAAACTACCAAATGACTTCCTCCAGCTGCATGTATGGTTATTTTAAAGCATAAAGAAAATCTACAAATATAAGCAATAGACCCAACTTTGGTGATAATTCGCCTCAGGGATATTTGAAAGGAATAAGGATAGAGGATACTCTGGAATTGCGATTTACTGATTGGAGGAGTTATGCTGAAAACTACTGTAGAAGATACAAACGGTTGAAAGTTTGTGATTAAAGAATATATGTGAGGCAAAATATATCAAACGGGGATATTTCGATCGTTTCCCTCATGTAAAACTTGTTTATGAGTATGTGATAATGACTCTCATATTGAACTTACAAGGAGAGGTCACGACATGGAAAATTCAGATCGGGACGAAATTGCGCAGGATTGTAGTATATTATGAGGGTAACAACATATTAAAGCAGTAGGACCCACTATCCACAAAATTTCGAGAAAAAAGCATTTAAAGTTTCAGTAATCTTTAAATACAAGTTATTTCGTCAGCGAGTAAGCGCCTTAGTGGCGTGATCCTAAAGCGCGAGTCTCCCACCCAGAGGACTTGGGTTCGAGGCTACCTGCGGGACTACTCTTTTTTTTTTTCTTTAACTTTTTACGTAATCTTAACTTTTTATTTATTTTACTTTATTTTACAATTCAGTTCAAAATTTCAAAATTTTAATAAAAAATTATTTAATTTTCTTGAGTATAAAATAACTTTTTCTATTTTTAATATTTATAACTTAAAAATACAATAAATTTCTATAACTTAAGAAATAAAGTTTAGTTTTGCAAAACCCTAAATAAGAAACATAAAGAAAACAGATAAATATTTAAATAATTAAAAAATAAACAAGCTGTAAACAAAGTGTAAAATAGTTAGCAGGTGTACTTAAATCTTGGTTTAAGCTTCCTGATTTGGTTTGAATGTGTATAAATTACGCAAACACTTCTAGCTTGTTAATAATAAAAGGCAGGTGGAATTTAATTTTGTGCACAGAAGGATAAAAAAAAAAAAAGGAAGTCGTTATCGAAAAGAAACGATGTTCATTAACATTTAAAATCTACATTTAAAGATAACATTTCTTTACCTGTAATAATTTATAGCGTCGCAATCCTATACTATAATTTTTAAGAAACTATTGATTGGAGAAGTAATTATTTAATTTGGATAGTAATTATATATGAAATTAAAATCATCATTTGTCTATAATATATATATATATATATTTTAATTTAAAAAATAAAATGAAATATACCTAAAATGAAATAAAATATTTAGATAAATAATTAAAAACAGTTTCTTTAGTTTTACCTTATTTTAAAGTTAAAATAAAACTAAAATTTATTTTTTAAGTTATATAAATTTATTGCATTTTTAAGTTATAAATATTAAAAATAGAAAAAGTTATTTTATACTCAAGAAAATTAAATAATTTTTTATTACAATTTTCAAATTTTGAATTGAATTGTAAAATAAAATAAAATAAATAAAAAGTTAAGATTACATAAAAAGTTAAAGAAGAAAAAAAAAAAAAAAATAGTAGTCCCGCAGGTAGCCTCGAACCCAAGTCACCTGGGTGGGAGGCTCGCGCTTAAGAATCACGCCACTGAGGCACTTACTCGCTTACGAAATAACTTGTATTTAAAGATTACTGAAACTTTAAATGCTTTTTTCTCGAAATTTTGTGGATAGTGGGTCCTACTGCTTTAACATGTTGTTACCCTCATAGTATACTACAATCCTGCGCAATTTCGTCCCGATCTGAATTTTCCATGTCGTGACCTCTCCTTGTTAGATCTGATAGCCTCTTTAATGCTGGCAGTACATAGAACCATTTCTGTTCAAGAAAAGTTTTATAGATTGCTGTCATTGTTTTTGTTGGTATTTTTCATGATCTTTATGTGTTTAATAATTAATTTTCCTATTACTTGAAGAATCTACTGCCATTCTTAGAAAAAAATATAAAAGACTTAAAAAAATACACGATGTTTTAACTGAACTCTCTAAGCATGTGGGGAGTGCATATGAGGAGAAAAATGGTATTGTTTTCACTGTAAATTCTTTACAATATACTAAAACAATGGATTTTTCACTATGCATTTAAAGCTGAACCTCATTACTATTATATGATCTTTCATACTTAAAGAAACAAGCTATAATTATGCACATTTTAAGTGTATGTTTTTTAGGGAACAAACAATTACAAAAACACATTCACGGCCGTTATAGGGTTTAAAAAAAAAAAAAATTATCTCTTTATCAACCTCTATGTACCAGTTGTACACTGAAGTGCTACCTCACTAAATCCTTATTAAATGCTATTCTTAACAGCAATTCTCCAAGGTATTAATAAAAGGAGACTTGGCGCATGATTATTAAAAGAAAGGAAAACTTCAACGTCTAGAATGGCAAAGATAAAAGATTGGTAAGCAGACAGTTGTTTCAGTAGCATTTAGCATACTGTCTTTAGTGCATCAATCTTCCCCCTCAATTGAGGCTCCACAAGCTAGATTGCTCAGCTAGAATAAGAGCAAAAGTCCAATTAAAACACAAAGCCCATTTAAGCTTTGCAGAATATTAAAAGAAGAGTTAGTGTAGGTTCATTAAAGCAAAGAAAAACTTCAATGTCTAGAACGTCAAAGATAAAAAATTGGAAAGCAGACAGCTGTTTTGTTAGCATTTAGTGTACTGTCTTCAGTGCTGTATTATAATGTGATTATAACACTTATTATAGTGTAATAATGTGCACTGAAGACAGTACGCTAAATGCTACCGAAACAGCTGTCTCAGGGTTCCCACGGGCCAGGAAAAACCTGGAAATGTCAGGGAATTTGAAATTACGAAAAAAAAATCAGGGAAAATTGTAAATATTGCTCAAAAACCTGGAAAAATGATGATACAAACCTGGAAAATGCTTTTTGAGCATTCAATTTATATTGCAAGTCACATTACTATGTTGTCTTTTATGTCGCGAGCTATGTTCTGTTTCATACCGCGAGCTATTTTTTATGTCTCGAACGAAATTTTGTGACTGGAATTTTCTAAGAATAGACATGGAAAACCTGGAAAAGTCAGGGAATTTGAAATTACGAAAAAAAAATCAGGGAAAATTGTAAATATTGCTCAAAAACCTGGAAAAATGATGATACAAACCTGGAAAATGCTTTTTGAGCATTCAATTTATATTGCAAGTCACATTACTATGTTGTCTTTTATGTCGCGAGCTATGTTCTGTTTCATACCGCGAGCTATTTTTTATGTCTCGAATGAAATTTTGTGACTGGAATTTTCTAAGAATAGACATGGAAAACCTGGAAAAGTCAGGGAATTTTATTTTTGAAATTGAGTGGGAACCCTGCTGTCTGCTTGCTCACCATGGTATTCTCAGGATATTCTTAGAATGTGTTAGGGATAAGTGTACTATTAGGGATGATGATGATGATATATGTATAATTTTTATTGTGTATATCTTTAAAAATTGCTCTTAAGTAACTAAGCAAAATAAATTTCAAATAAATTATTTGTTTGTTTCATATAATACAGTTAAAAGAATCCCCCCCCCCCCCACACTCCAAGTTTTGCGTAACAATTCTGACTATATTATTATTTACATTTCAACACTTAAAGATTGCTATATTACTTAGTAAATCCATGTGTTTATTAAAAAATTAACTTATTTTAAACTATGTTATTAAAAATTTTAGAAAACTAATCACTAAATATATATTTTACATTTTTTATTTAGTGATTGTGAAATATTAAAAACTTCATTTGTACTATAATTATTTTATGCTACAGCGAATAATTTCTTTTGTTTTTATTTTAAGATGTTTTATTATGAAACAGCAAATCTAATTATTTTTGTTAACAGAGTTTTAGAATAACTGTATATATCATCTTCTACAGGTAACCAAAGAAGACAGAAGCTTTCAGGAAATCATGAGACATTACAGACTGCAACCTCAAGCTGCTAGTCATGTATGTAATTTAAGAATTATATTTAATACATATGATTGTTATTCTTTTATTGTTATTATTATTTATCTCTTCTGTTTCTTAAGTGTTTGATTTCCTCTTTTTATTTTTATTTATTTTTTAATATATACATTAAATAGAATTTATCTTTCACCAGGTCATTTTACCACATAGAGCTAAAAATTGAAATTTTAATCCTTAAATGCTGTGTGTTTCCTTTTGGGAACATATGCAATTTTGTCTTCTAAAATACTATTGAAGCTCTGTTGCCTAATGTTACGAATAAATTATATACTGATAGTATTATTAAATCAATTTTCAACATGTAGAGGCAACACTAGTACTAAAAATTATTACATGGTAAAGTATGTACATTTTTAAATTAATTTTTACAGGCATGAGAATTTTCCGCGGATCCGCGATTTTCCGCTTTTTTGCGATTTACTTTAATTTCGCGGGTTTTTATTTTGTTAAAATCAAACTCCAATAATGATCAGTGTTAAAACGCTCCATGAAAAACTTTAGATTCTCAATCTTTTTCCATCCAAAATATAAATGTCAATATTCCTTTTAAACATGCTTTATCAGATTCTATAACATATAAAAAAAAAAACAGAATTATTGAATATTTCCCACTCATGTAATTTTTTTGTCCCCCCCCCCCCTTTTTCATCTCTAACCATTCCTGATCAAATATTCTGCGGGAAACCTTTTATTTTTGAATATTTATCCATCCACAATATTAATTTTAAACTTACTTTATGATATTCCAGATACACAATTCTACTCATAAAGAAGTAGAATTGTGTTTAATATTTCTCTCATGAACTACTTTTTAACCCCCCCCCCCCTTTATGATATTCTAGATGCACAATTCTACCCATAAAGAAGTAGAATTGTGTTTAATATTTCTCTCATGAACTACTTTTTAACCCCCCCCCCCTTCTTTCCCATTTTCCACCACCAGCCAATGATTAAATGTTGATTGCTAGCTAACGTTTTTTTTTTTTTTTTTTTTTTTCAAACACAGGTTTTATTGTGTTGATGGGCATTATTCTTTTAGTTTAATTTGTCACTTTTAAAATATTTTGTATAGTTTTCTCCTGTGAGCATTATTTTTCATTTGAAATAAATTTTATGAACGTACATTTGTATAGATATCCCCGCACGTATTATTTGTCTTTTAACATTTTATGAACACGCGTGTTTCCTCTTTTTTTAATTTTCTGCACTCTCAGGCCTGTTTTTAAATAATCAGGTATTTAAGAGTTGAGTAAGTTACTTGTCAGTGGCCAGTATTGCTTACCTACGACTTTTTCTCAAAATTTTTGGCGAATTACAGTGTTTTTTTTTTTTTTTTTTTTTTTTTTGAAAAGGGGGGGGGGGGATTTTAAGGATTATCAATTTTAAAGTGTCAACCTTAAATTAAAATAATAATAAATTTAAAAAATCTTTTAATAAAGAAACGGCTGGTCTGGACTTTTTGAAAAAGGCCAGTCCTGATAACAGCACCATCTATATCCAAAATCCACTCTTGGCTAACACTTTGGCAATCTTCTAATTTTGAAATCATGTTGAATTGAATCTGTGAGCTGGCATATCCAAAATCCCCTCTTAGCAATCTTCTATGAGGGGATTCAAAAAGTAAGTTAACAAGCTCATTCAGAGTAAACGTTTATTCAGGAAGTAAAAAAAATATATACAATGTAGGAAAGCACAGTTACATATTACTTAAAGTCCAAAGATATGGATGCGAGGTCAGGACTGTAAGGAGTGTGGTTCAATACCTCCCATCGAAAATGCTGTAACAAATTGCATGTAGTTGTGTCTGTATGCACTCAGACATTGTCGTGCAACAACATGAAGCCTGTTGTGGGCAGTCCCGGTCATTTACAGTAAATTGCTTTTTGCAATCAACCGATCAATGCACAATAACTGGCAGCATTTACGGTTGCTCCATATGTGAGGAAATCACCCAGCACCACTCCTTGGTTATCCCAAAAAATTGTGACTATAACTTTCTTTGCAGATGGCATTGCTTTGAATTTCTTATGAATGGGGATGATGAGGGATGTTTCCATGACATTGAGGCTTGCTTCGGCATGGGTGTCACGTAATGCACCCATGTTTCATCACCAGTAACAGTATGATGTAGGAATGTAATGCCCTCAAGCTGAAAAGGCATTAAGTACTTAAGAGACAACCCCATTCGCATGGCTTTCTGCTCATCTGTGAGTTGTCTTGGTACCCAACGAGCACATGTCTTCCTATAGCCCAATTGTTCATGCACAATATTGTGTGCACTGCTGGTAGAGATATTGAGTTCTTGTGCTATTTTACTCAGAGTAATGTAACGGATCACCTTTAATCACATCTCGTCACGGCAAACATTTTCATCTACGGTGGACATACTTGGTCGCCCTGCTCTTTCTTCATCTTGCACATCTGTTCTGCTTTTGTCAAATTCCGTGCACTAAAACCACGCCTATTTTCGTGACATAACACTTGAACCATACACATCTACCAATTGCTGATGAATTTCAGCTGGAGAATTTTTTGAAAACACTTTATCACACTTCTTATTTCAATCACGGACTATGTTTCTGTCAACGCAGATATCTTCTGAGATTTAGTCATGTTACTGAACAACAAGCTTTATCTACTGGCACAATTTGATTCCTGTGATTGTCTTTATTATCTTCAGAGGGATTTTTATTCATATGGATAATTTGTACACCCGTAGGAGCTCTTGTTATCATACTTTTTGAAACCTCTACGTCATTTTCAAGTCGCGTTGAATTAAATCTGTGAGATGGCAATCTTCCAACTTCTATATCGTGTTATTTTTTTTTACTTTTTTTTTTTTATCACAAATTTTTGATGGATTTTGACAAAAATTAAAAATTAGCTATAAATAGTGGTTATGTTATCAGTTCACAGTAAAAATAATTACTAATCAAGCAATTAATTTAAAATTAAAGATTAAATATTAAATTAAATTGAAGCCTTGTATTGATATTTTATAATATATGTGTTAGTGTTCTTTCAACTGAAAATTGCAGCTTTTATACAAAAATAATATTTAATTAAACTCAAGGTTGATGATTTGTATTAAGCTAGCTTTACACTTGTTATAGTGAATGTCAAAAGAAAACTTTTTTTTTTTTCTCTCTATTTTTTTGTCTTAGCAATATATTATATGAAATTAGTTCATAGTATTATACTAAATTTTTGATATTCCATTAGCTATATCTTGTTTATACTTAATTGGTATTTTCGTTTGTCAGCCCAGTAGTTTGGAACTTTCCTGTAGTTATTTCGAAAACTTTTATGAATTACAGTCTAGGACTGCTTAGGATTTCCATGGAGGGCATTTATAAATATGTTTAAAAATATAAACATTTTTATAAATGACTTTTGAATTTTTTGTATACAAGGTCATCATAAACTAGGATTGCCAGATTTAAGTTAAAAAAAAAAAAAAAAAAAAAAAGCAGATGATTGTTTTACATACTTTTTGGTTTTAACGCACATCTGACATTTTAAACTTTTTCTAAACTGTAATCATTGGTTTCTTAAAAAAATTTTCGTATAAATACATACGATTTTTTAAATTATTTAATGCAATATAAAATCATATAAAAAATTCATGGAGTTCAGCCTATTTACTTAAAATATTTTTGACGTCCCCACTGAAACAATTTTTTTTCTCTTGTATCATAATACGCTATATATATATATATATAATAAAGATGATCTATTAAGCATAGTAGAAGCCAAGCAACAGATAGAAGATCACTGAAACACCAATGACCAATACGATAAAAAAAAAAAAAAAAAAAAAAAAAATCATCAGTGGATGAAATACACTAATGTAAAGAAACCAGATCTACTAATTAACAGCCTGCAAAACAAACGAATCAATAAAGTAAAACAACAAATCTTAACTTAAAACCATAAACTTATCAAAATTAATGAAAAAACAACCTAAGAAACACAAGGTAGGAAGAAGGAGGCAGGCGGCAAGACTTGTGACTTGCCTGTGGGGTTACACTAGTTTTATGCCGGCAACACTTTAAATACGAAATTTAATTTTTATACGGCCCCTCCTATCATGTGACTTATATTTAGAAAAATATTCTCGCTCTAACAAGCAAAAAAAAAAAAAAAAAAAAAAAAATCATTTATCTAAGTCAAAATCTCGCCGAGTTATTGCAATTTGAAAATGATGACTTACACCACTTTTTCTTCAATTTTGGCATCTATTTTTCGACGCCAAGTAGCTCACTTTAGGGGGTTATCTATGAGATGAGAAAAATTAAAAAAAGATCCTTTATTTTAAAATAGCAATTAAAATCGTTCAAACACGTGAAATCAACAGTTTTAAGAATTTAATGCAAATTTACATAATTTCGTATTGTTAAAAAATTTAACAGTTAAATTTTTTAGGGGTCACCTGCAAATTAAAACACGTTAAGAGAGGGAAAAAACTAAAAGACTAGCAAAACCGTGTGAAATTTTCGCACTTTATTTTTACCACTTTTCATCATGGTTGATAAATTTAATGACCTCGGCACTTTAACAATTCCAGCAAGATTGAAAAGTGTTAATGACTTCGATCTGTCTGTCTGTCCATCCGTCTTTCTGTGTGTCTGCGCTCTAACTCCCATGAATATTCATAGAATTTTCTGAAACTGATATATGTTATTTGAGTTCACTATCGGATGTTCCTTATTGAAAATGGAAATACCTCTGCTAGGTTGTGCACAGGGACACCCGAAAGTATTCCAAAGCATTGTGTTCTATGAGAGGTATTTTTATAAACCATATTTTAATACCTTTAATTTATGCATTCATTAATAAAATTGAAATACATTATTATAGTTTTATATCGGATATTTTGTATAGAAAATGGAGTAAACACCATCACTGGTTTGTATACAGGGACACCCGAAAATATTCCTAAGCATTGCGTTCTATGTGAAGATATTTCTATAAACCAAAATTTAATTACTTTGCATAAATCTTAATGAAATTGAAATATGTTATTCATATGCACAAAAGAATGCTTTCTATACTGTACAGTATGATTAGCATTAGATTTACAGGGCACACAAAAATATTCAGTTACGTTAAGGGTTATTATTGGACATTTGCTGGAATTGCATTTTCGTTTACATTAAACATTTTCTAACAATTTTTAACTGTGAATAAGATTTCAATTTGCATTTTTTTTTTTTTCTTTCTTTCTTTTTTTTTTTTTTTTTGTCCGTCAGCCCGCCCCCAGCGTCTGTATTTCAGAAATTTTCAGAAATGATATATGTTATTCAGGTTTACTATATGATATTCCCTATTTAAAATGGCATTAATTAATTCTCTACAATTGGTTTATGTACAGGAACGCACAAAAAATGCCAATGTATTGCGTTGACAGATATTCTTATAAATTACATTTAAATAACTTTATACTGTAAAAATCATAAGGATATTCATATTTATTGTTAATATTCTAAAATAATGTTTTGTATAGAATATGATATGGTATAGATGTATAATTCTATGTCAGGGGGTATACCGCCCTTCTCAACCCCCGTTTAATTATAGTGCCTATACTTATCAAAACAAAAATCAAGTCTGCTATCAATTTCCTTGAAACTTGCAAACCTTCATCAACTTTTCAAGTGGCAACTAGGTATGAAATCCAAAATACCAAATTCGCATTTCCTGTAGTTATTACTTACTCATACCCATAAGGTAGACAAAGTATTGATTTTGGGCCAAATTTTCGAAAGTGAGTTTTTGTTATATTTAGACGTTTTGAGGTCCCCTGGATATGAAAATCGTGTTTTTAGCGGTTGGTCTGTGTGTATGTGTGTGTGTCTTTTATCAGTTTATCTCAAGAACAAATAGCAGCAGATATTCCAAACTTGGTATTCTAAATATGTATCATATAGGGATGCTACACTAAGCTTTTCATTGAGATGAAGCAAATGGTTCGTGTACAGGGACACTCAAGAAAATTCAAATACATTACGTCTATGGGGAAAATTGCAGGTAAGTAGAGTTGAACACCTATAGACTGTACTAACCAAATAAAATGAATATATACTTTTTATATGCATAAAAACATGCCTCATGTAGAATATAGTAGGGAAATCATTCACTGTTCATTTACAGGGCTACACAAAATAACTAGATTATAATGCGACAATAGCTGAAAATTGATGGAAGAGCATTTTAGGTTGTGCCGTATATTATTACTATAAGTTTATATTTAGGTGCACTTTGTGGTTTGTACATATTCTTCAAAAGATATACAGGGTTACAAATATTTAAGCTATAATATTCTTTTTTATTGTTAGTGAAAGTGCTTTACTATAATATTTTACCATGTCCAGGAAAGCTGCTCAGGAATGGAAATGAATTCCTCATAGACATATGATAAATAATGTATGTTTTTAAGCTAAATATGCATCGCTTCTGTTTTGTGTATTTACACGTTTTAAGGCTTCCTTATTACCAAAGCCAAGTTTTTTAAAGTTTGATTATTGCCTGCGTCGAATAATTTCAGGAGATTCCCCCCTCACACATAACTAATTATCATATAAAACTCTTCCGAAGCCTAATTTGAATTATTTTAACATAGGTTTACATAACAGTACACTTTATGTTACCTCTTAATTTCCAATCTGTATTTATGGTATTAAATTTCAGGGTAAGAGAAAGTCGTGTGAGTGGAACACTAGATTATTTGTTGTTAAATTATGCTGATAATTCATATGTATACAGAGCAACGAATAAAAATTTACCTTTCGTATTCAGGAGGCCTCAAAATGTGATATTATACAGAAAAAAAATCGCTCTCCAAAAGCTACTTCGTTTACAGTATGGGTATGAGAAATTAATTTTGCGTTCTGTGTCAGCAGTGTTCTTCGAAAAAAAAAAAAAAAATAAATAAATAAAAAATAAAAAATGGAGCAAACACTTACACCAATTACATTTAATAATAATAATAAAAAAAAAAAAAAGTTACCTTAATTTTGGGTAGTCCTGTATATTGTCTATAAACTATATACACATGACTTTGTGTACGTAAATTTAGTGTTATATGTAAAACAAGTAACACAAAATGAAATGCACTTCCAGCATTTCCCAACTATATCTCCAATATATCGAAATACTCTGGGTAACCCTGTAAATGAATGACGAATGGTTGCTACACCAAAATCTACATAAAACATGCTTTTATGCGTATAAAAAAATTTGCTCTTTTCATTTTGTTTAAGGCAGTCTATACATGTTACACTGTACATATGAGAAATTTCGCTCACAGACGTAATCTGTTTGAATTCTTTTGGATGACCCTGTAAACAAACAAATGTCTGATCATAACGAATACTTTAGTGTAGCACCGCAATATGATACGGATTTAGAATATCGAATTTGGATTTTCTGATACTATTTGTTCTTGAGATATTCTAATAACATACAGACACACACGCACACAGAGAGAGAGTGAGACCAACCACTAAAAACATGATTTTTGAATTCAGAGGATCTGAAAACGTGCAAATATAACAAAAGCTAATTTTCGGAAATTTGACTCAAAAACAATTCTTTCTCTACACCGTGTATATGAGTAACAGAATGTATAAAGAAAGAAAAATGAATTTAAAAATTCCCTTTTAGTACATAAATTATTCATAAATTTTATTTGTTAAATTATCAATGAGTATTCTCTTGTGTATTCACTAGGGGAAAGAGAGACATAACAGGTAAAAATAGCCATCTTTCCCTGAATGATTTCTTTTTCTTTTTTTCCCCCCAAACGCTGATCAACGTGTGTCTTATTACAAAAGCAATAGTAATTTAATTACAATTTCTCACTTTTGATACAACCCCTTAAGACTTGGCGAAAAATGCTAGAATTTTTAAATTGCAATAACTCAGCGAGATTTTGACTTAGAAAGATGATTTTTTTTTTTTTTTTTGATTGATAGAGCGAGAATATTTTTCTAAATATAAGTCATATGATAGGAGGGGCCGTATAAAAATTAAATTTCGTATTTAATATGTATACAGCCCCTTGTACAAAAGAATGCCATATCTGAAATCTACTCTTAATTTGCACCAATTTTGTAATTGAAAGTTTGTTTCTATCTTTCTTAGTTTACGAAATAATCACTGTAACATCTATTTTGAATCACCCGGTATATATATATATATATATATATATATGTGGACTTTTTATAAAATGACTGCCATAAAAAGTAACAACATGTCATTAGATGACTTTTTGTAATTGAAAATATAATTCTTGTATTAAGAGTTCAAGAGTTAGGCTTCTGATCAAAGAAAGTGAAACACCTGATTAATAATAAATAAATAAATAATAAAAATACTAAATATACTTTTTTCTCTCTTTCATTGTGTTTAGGTCTATCGTAGTGTGCTTCTTGCCAGTAAAGGCAATAGAAGGAGAAGGAATTCAGGTGAAAGTGAAACAAGCAAAGATGATTCTGGTTCTAACTCACCAATTCCTTCTGAAGGGTCTAAAGATGAATCAAATAATGAAAAAGATGAAAAAGGTGATTTATAATCAATCTTTTTTTCTGCTAAATTATATTTAGAAGTGTTGTTCATGAGGCATTTCCCAGGAATTCTTAATTTTTAAATTATCATTGATTTAATTTTTTTTTTTTCTTTGCTTAAAAGTCAAAGATAAACGTACGTACCGTGATACAATAATTTTCTGCTTTTAAATTTTTTAATTAAAAAGGATTGATTTCAAATTATATTTAAATTTACCTTATTTAAAATCCTTTATAAAAAGTTTAGCTTATATATTTCAGCATCCCAATCGGGGCCATCTTCGGAACTCGAAATGACAACTAAAGCTGGGCAGTGTGTACACTTTCCTTTTCTTTCCCTCTCTTCATTTCGCTTCTTTGGTTGAATCAGGTGCTGCCATTCTGGTGGAATTATACTGTGTTTGATGTCATTAACATAATTGTTAGATGTTAAGATTTCAAGGGTTTCTCTTTTTAGGGCATAATGATGTGAATTATAAGGGGCTATTTTTTGATAATTAATGGAATTAGTGTTAATGGGTTTAATATTGTTAGTCCTTGAAAATGCAGTAGAGTGTTTATTATATTTGAGATCGGCGAGGTGTTCAGAGATACAGTCTTTAATTTTACGTTTCGCTAGCTACATTGGAATGTCAAAACGTAATATTAAAGACCGTATCTCTGAACACCTTGCCGACTTCAAATGCAGTAGAGTGTTTACTCTACTGCATTTTCAAGGACTAACAATATTAAACCCATTAACACTAATTCCATTAGTTATCAAGAAATAGCCCTGTATAATTCACATCATTATGCCCTAAAAAGAGAAACCCTTGAAATCTTAACATCTAACAGTTCTGTTAATGACATTGAACACAGTATAATTATACCAGAATGGCAGCACCTGATTCAACCAAAGAAGCGAAGTGAAGAGAGGGAAGAAAAGGAAGAAGAGGAAAGTGAATATACTGCCCAGCTTTAGTTGTCATTTCGAGCTCTGAAGATGGCCCCAATTGGGATGCCAAAATATATAAGCTCAACTTTTTATAAAGGATTTTAAATAAAGTAAATTTAAATATAATAATTTAAGTTATTTTAATCGTAGATAATGTAAATTAAAAAACTTTCAATATACAATAGATGTTAAAAAATTTTTATTCTTATTCTCTTAGTTCTGCGATCTGATGTTTGGGAATTGATTTCCATTTTGAATGAATGATTTATTTCAGATTCAAAAAGAACTGAACAACTTAGCACTATCCGTTCTTCAAGTACCTTACCTGTTCCCCATCCAAGTAGCCAACCTCCTACGCCCACTAAACTTGCTGGAACTGGCACTCATTTTGAGTTTGAAGAAAGGGGTGATCTTATAAATTTTTATAACAAGGTAATGATTTAGATAACTTAAATTTCTCTTTATTATGTTGGTTAGGTATCAGAATTTAGTCAATGCTCTTTGCGTTTCGTGATTCTTAAACATTTTGTTTATTAAAATGAAAGATATTTATTTTAAAAATTTCAAAAATAAGTAGATTTAATATGTTGTGATTATGATAAACATGACTTATATATTATAGACATAGGTGCCAACCAGTACAGTTTTTTAACACCAGTATTTCTGTGAAAAAAAAAAAAAAAAAACATTATGATCAATCAAAGAAAAGTGTTAAAAAGACTAATAAAAGTTTCTACAAAAAATTTACAGTAGCAAAAAAACGTACAAGTTGGCAGATATATATATGTATATCTTTAAAGTTTTTATTTTTATTCATCATGACGTTCTGGCATGAAACTGAAACATGCAATGTGCTAAAGTTAAAAGTGACATGAAATTCATTGCTATAAATTTGTCCAAATAACAATAATCCGGTGTCTTTATTTTATTTTTTATGCTCTAGGGGGCTCTGTGCTCCTGCTCACTCTAGTCACCAGTCCCCAAGGGAGGTTTCGCTGCCCCTCCTGACTTGCTTCACTCATTATCACTGCTTGGCTGTAGCTGTCTGTTTGCAGCTCAACAGAAATAAATTAAAAAAAAAAAAAAAATTGTAGCAGCGGTGGCGGTAACTTTTTTTAATATATAGAGAAAGACAATTGATCTCATAAACATTTTGAGTTATAAAATATCTAGTGAAAAATTTGATGTTTTGTAAATTTAAAAAATATGAATCGCTAATCTGTATTTTGTTACTTATGATTTTTGTCAGCTTGTATGTAATGACACTTTTATCGTTAATATTAATAAAATCTAATATATTTTTTGTCTAATTTTTCTTAATAAAATTTACTTTTACAAATAGTTTTATCAAATGTATATACAGTTAACCCCTGAAGAACACTATTAATTGGTTCCGTGTTGTTCGAAACTACAAAAAATGGAATATTGTTTCGTGTGTGTGTGTGGGGGGGGGACACATTTTAATTTTTTCTTTTTGTTAAGTATTAAAACTAAATTTTTTTATTTTTTGAATTCTTATTGGTAAACACTTCTTAGAAATCTTGTATGTATTACTCTTATTTTTCCTTCATTCTTTTTTATTGTATGGATAGTACTACCCTCATTCAAGTTTTCTATCATTGCAACAACTGATAATTGTTCTCCTTACTTTAGTCGGTCCAGTATTTTTACTTTAGTATCAAGTAAAATGTATGCCTTTTTCAAATTATCCTTTGATTTTCTGCAGACATTTTGTAAATTAAGAAATTCCAAAAAACTAGAAATTAATTGAGCAAACACTTATAAAAAAAAAAAAAAAAAAAAAAACTTGGTTGTAAATATTAAAAATTCAAATCTCGGGATCTGCTGCAGATTATACTTGAATATGAGTTCAAACTTCCATCTAATGAAAATTTCAATTGATCCATCAAATTTATACAATAAATTATGGTCGACCCTTATTTTTCACAAAATAATATAAAGGGTAAAAGTAAACAAGATAAAATTTCAAAGAAATATCGCAATGAAATTTTAATTACATACTTACATATACATTTGTAAGTAATGTGTATTTATTTCAATAAAACTAGAATGGAATTGAGAATTCATAGACATGATTTTTCAAAAGTTATAATTCCCTTATAATTCTGAATAATTTTGCCTTTGATCACAACTCTCTATTTTGTCAAACAAATGACATATTTAGAAATAATTTTATATCAAATAATATATGTATTTTATTCTTTTTCAAAAGAATTACTCGAAAATCATGTAGTTTAAAACCAGTGTTGTGCAAGTTCACGAAAAAAACGAACTAGTTCAAACTCAAGTTCATCGTGTAAAAAACGAGTTAGTTCGCGCTCAAACTCATGTCTGAAAGAAATGAACGCGTTCAGTTCAAGTTCATTTTTAAAAACGAGCGAAGCTCACTAAAAGTTCATTTTTACGTACACTTTTTTTTTTTTTTTAATAGATCTTATCCTCTGTGAACACTTTCTTCGGTAATTTCCCTTTTTTTTTTTCTAAAATTACCAATTACCATGAAAATTATTTTTAATTTTATGCTTAATTAAACTTATTAACTTATAATTCTTAATTATAACTTATTAATTTAATTGTAGTAAAAATTTATTTAGCCAACACTTCTGAATAGTGTACCCACTGTTTTTGCATGGTTTTTTATTCTCAAATTTTCAATACATTTATTTATGCGCTTGAGAACTTATTAATAGGAGACAAATTCTATCATTTAGAGGTTCCGTTGTTTTAAATCAGTGTTGCGCAGAACCGCGTTCATGAGTTTAATTAAAACTTTTTCTGTTTTGAGCTGAATTTCGCTCATTTTTTAAATTGTGAACTTGAGCTGAGCAAAGTTCGTTTTCTCATGAATTTGAGCGGGAAAAGTAACTCAAACTCATATGGATTTTATTCCTTTGGGAAAAAATTCTATATTCTTGGTAGCAATACTTTCTACCCTTTTAATCGCAGGATAGGACGCATTTCTCACAAGAGAGAAACGCATCGGGTCGGGTAATCGCTTATTACCTGCTTTGCTGGTCATTAATTTTTATTCACAAAATGTTTTCTCCGAAGATTGTTTTATGCTTTACTTATGAATCTAAACTTTTAAATGAAGAGATTGGATGACATTGTCTTCCTTCCTAGTAATTTAAAGACATGACTAAATATTAATACTTAATGTTTAAAGCTTTATATGGAAAACTATTTTTTTTTTTTTTTAAGACCAATATTTGCTTCCTTATTTTACTGTCAAAATACTTGAAACAGTGGTTTTTTAAATATGTTTTAATATAGCTAAAAGTTTGTTTATAATTAGTTGAATACACTGTTTTAATATTTTTATACCATATTTAATTGTCTGAAAGATTACTTCAATAATATAATTGTAGTTTGTTTAAAAGAACTTTTATTCAGTTTATTATTTAACACAATTTTAACAATATAGCGGGTCAGAAGCTGCAGATTCAGTTCGGGTTGAATGTCAAAAACCATTTTGCAGGTCGGGTCGGCTGTGAGTCAAGTTTATTGGAACCCCGCAGGACTCTAAGCCAGTTCTTTCATAAGAAGAAATATAAATTCCGCTGATCACCTAATACGATTGAAGACTTAAATACCCTATCCAGTAGGCTACCCTTTTCCTTGCTACTGTAATTTTTTCGTGCCCAGTTTTCAACGATATTATACTGTTATCAATTTTATATTTCAGTTTTCATGCAAGCAAATCCATGCTATTTCAATAACACAAATTTTTGCGAAATACCTCCTATTATGAAAAGTTATGGAAGTTCTAAGAGTAATTTAAGAAAGGTTTTAAGAAAGCCTTTTATTATAAATAAAAATATAAAGATTTAAAAGTATAATATTAAATCCCAATAATTAAATCCTGTTTGCTGTTATCATAAATGATATTTTAAAACTAGCTGTACATTTAAAAAAAAGAAGAAGAATCTTTAGTTTAGTACACGTACTATATTTGAATTTTTGTGGATGTATTTGTGGATAGCATATATATATTCATTTTAGAAAAAAAAAAAAAAAAAGAAAGAAAGAAACATTAAGACAATTTAAATTAGATTATAAATAGCTTGTTATAATAAGGAGGATTATTACTCTATTTTTATTTTTATTTATTTTTATTTTCTTATTTTTCATTTCATTTATTTATTTTTAATTATTATTATTTGCATTTTCCAGAAAGTGTTGAAAATAAAATAATCATTGATATAAAATCTACATCTCTGACATGAAATTATTTCAATAATCTGAATGCATTTTTATTTTTAGTATTAAAAATATAAATAGACATTAAAAACTTTAATATTATTCTATTTACTCTATGTGTAATATGCGTTAAACCAGTAATCCTTGTCTAAATGCTCTGATTTTTAAAAATGCTATACTTCAATGCAAAAGTTATAAAATAAAGATTATTTTCATGAATTAAAGAATTACTTTCGCAAATAACAGGAATCTCATTATTTTTAAAGAAAAAAAGAGAATCTATGGACATGTGACTCAGGCCTATTGTGCAAGGTTCTGTGAAAACAGATCCTTTCTCTAGATTAGCATCATCTTTATCAGCAAATGAAATGTCCGGTACTTTTATGAGAGGGTTGCAATTTGTCACACTGCCTCAGGGTCTATGGCCTCAGGGCTGTGGGGTGTAGTACCAAAGAAAGTAGATAGATATCTAATTTCTCTGGTAGTACATCTCCCGCGTCTCTGGGTGGTCTTGCACCCGCGCAAAGCAATGTAATGTTTTTTAGTATTTTATAGTGGATTCTCACGCTTTTTTCTTTTGAATCCAATACAATGTCGCCGTGTGCATGTTTTGTCGGAGACGACCGACTAGGTACTCTCAAAGAATATTTGAGCTCCCCTTACTAATTATTTTTAACCCATATGTTCGAATTGTGTCGAAAACACGAAAGAAATCCCTCTCTTCAAAAATGGTCAGCAGATTTCCTGAAAAGGAAACTTACCACTGAACTGTTATTTAAAATAAAATGTATTTGTTCACAATGTTTCCAAGAAATTTTATAAACATGTCTCAGATTTACAAATATATATTACTACGTAAAATGATGAGTTTTTATTTATTTATTTATTTATTTTTTAACAGATTTAAGCTTTTATTAAGCTTTATTTTTAGTTCTGTAATATAGGGGAGACCGGGACACACAGTGAACCACTTTTACACTCTTCTTTTTCTTCTTCTTATTACTTTCACAAAAAACAGAAAAGCAATGTACTTAATATATATATAGCAAACAAACTCTAAGCCCTTCTTGACATGTCTTAATTTTTTTATAATAATATTTCCAATACATTATGAATGAAAAAAAAAAAAAAAATGTGAGCACTCACAAAGTGACCACTGTGCCCCCTGACCGAGGTACAGTGGACCAGCCTCTTTTGTTTATATTAAATTATTAGAAATTACTTTCTTTTTTCTCTAAAATTAATTTCTTATACTATTCCAGTCTAAAAAATAATTCAAGCATTTTCATGAAATAAAATAAACAAAATTAAAATAAACGAATAAGAAATCAAATTCCACTAAGAAAATTTATTAAGTTGAAATAGATAATTGTTTTTTATTCTTTTATTAATATTTTATAAATCAGATTTTTTTTTATTTTATTCAGATATTAATAAATATTATACTACTATTCAAATATTTAATTTTCTTTTCTATTATTTTGAGGTATAATTAATTTACATTATATTTGTAGGATAAATTTAACTAAAATGTATTAAGCTGCTTTCTTTTGCTTTTCACATGTGATCTCTAAAACCATCAATAATAATAAATTTTTCTACTATTTATTAAATTAGATATTTTTCCTTTTATTAATGTTATATAATTCAAATATTTATTAAATTTAGATATCAGTAATTATTATATTACTATTCAAATATTTATTCTTTTCAGAAATTTATAATTATTTTTATTTATTTTATCCTAACATTAAGATATTTATTACTTTGAGATATTAATACTTTACATTATATTTGCATCTATAAATTTAACTAAAACTAATATAAGTATTAAACTAATTTATATTTTTAAGCACATTGGAAGGTGGTCCACTGTGTCCCGTGCCAGAGTAAAACAGATAATAATAATAAAATAATATACAGACTACAAATATGCTAATAATTTTTAGAAATTTAAAAACAGCAATATCTTGCCTTCCTTTAACAGCTATATAGTATTTATAGTCGCTAGTTCAATCTTTATAAAATTTTAAGATCCTTCAATGTGGAAAAATTACTTTGAGCAGTTCAAAACAAAAAAACTGCTCAAAATGGTTACCTTACTATTTCCTATGTGGTTTTCTTTGGCTGCATAGATACAACATACAACTAGTACCATAACCATGCTGCCATACATGAGTATCCATGTGAACTAAAAGAGTTGAATATTAATAGATTTAAATAGGGGTGGTCCACTGTGCCCCGTGCTCCCCTACATTTAATAAAGCTTTATAAATCAAAGACTGAATTTTATTATGTATATATTGTTTACATAATTAAAGGTTATAAATGGTCAAGTTAGTGATTTTTTTTTCTTAATTGGTTAAGTAAAAGATGAAATTTCTTAAAGATAAAATAATTTCTGTAATAATGATACTTTTGCCATCCAAATTCTGGTATTTTATTTTATTACTGTTTTTTTTTTTTTTTTTTTTTTTTTTCCCACATAAAGTTTCAACATATATTTATTTATCTGTTTGTTTGCTTGTCAGTCACATCCCTATATTTTAATATTTGGGTTGAAGAAAAGAAAAAACCCTAAAATTTTGATTGTATTTTTTTATTGTTCAAAATTAATTGTAAAATTCGTGTTAATTTGAGATTCAAGTTACAACACTTCCAGATCATTTTCAATTGCTACTTCTTGAATATACATTCTAAAAATAAAAATGGTTTGAACTAAGAAGTTTTGTTCATATAATTTTGAAACAAATTATTTAATCACCTAAAATATTTTTCAAACTACAGTAAAATTTTCGTGTACATGCTATTTACAATAGCAGAGATTAAGTTCATGAGTGAGACGTATGTACACACTTCAAGATAGCCCACGAAGAGTTGAGAAGTTTACAAAACTACACATTTTTTCTCGCTAATATTTCTGAAGAAATTGAATAAGTCTTAAAAACTATTAAAAAAGTGAGAGAGAGAGACTAATACTGTTTTTAATATGTAGTATTTTGTAGACGAAACTTTATAAGGCGATTTCTTTGAATTTTTGGAAAATGCAGATAAAGGCGAACGCATCGTTTTCTATGAACGCTTGCAAACGGGAGGAACGGGGAATAGGTAACAGGGAACACTCATCTCTCCCCCAAGTCCTACACACACAATGTTAAAACAAACTGGCACATTTGGTAAATTTCAAACTTAGTTGGCAAAATTTTTAAACACTTTTCAGTCAAAAACTATAATGTATTTACAGATTCTAACTTTACATTTCTTTCCCCCTCCCCTTTTTTTCCTTTATTCTATATTCAATAAAAGAAAGTATTGGATTCGTAAAAATTTTCGGCTTCAGGTTTTCGATGAATTTACACGTTTTTAAAGATCCAGAACACGATTGGACGATTTTTAGAAATTGTCTGTCTGTGTGTGTGCGTCAAAAATTTTTGGGGACAGTATCTCAAGAACTACAGCACAGAATTACATGTAAATTTATATGCAGATGTACCTTGACTAAAATTAGCGCCTACGAAATTTTAGTATCAATTTCTCAACAGGTGGCGCTGCTAGGCAGCGATTTCCACAGTTTCATGAAAGGATGTATCTCAGGAACTGCTGCACGAAATTGCATATAAATTTATATGCGGACGCGCTTTGATCCAGATTAGTGCTTTATCAACTTTTGGTGACCATTACTTAACAGGTGGCGCTGCTATACCGCGATTTCTACAATTTCAGGGAAGGCTATATCTCAGGAACTACTGCACGAATTTGCATATAAATTTATATGCAGATGCACTTTTTCATTAAAATCACTAAAAAGGTAATATAAAGAAAATTATTATCTTTCAATCTGCTCCTTGACTCCCCCTTCCCCCAGGTATATACTAAGTGAAAATGGTAACAATTTCATTGATTGAAATTTCTAAAAATGTATTATGAAATAATTCTTTAAATTTATTCTTTGATGTTTATTATTTTTGCGATTTGCAAATTGCAAAAATGCCCTTTTTTCCTGGGCCCTTTTTTTCGGGTGCCCTTTTTATGAGTGCCTTTTTTTTCCAAGTGTCCTTTTTCCCGGGATCTATTTTGCACAATTATTCTCTTTTCTGTCCTTTTCTTCTTCTATTTTCCTTTTTATATTTCAGACAGAAATATTTAATATGAGTTTGAGTTTGAATTGCTTTTTCACGCTCAAGTTCGTGAAAAAAACGAGTTTCGCTCAACTCAAGTTCATAATTTAAAAAACGAGCGAAGTTCAACTCAAAACTCAAAATTTTTGAGCTACGCTCATGAACGCGTTCAAATGAACGCGTTCGTGCACAACACTGTTTAAAACATGGTTCGTACAGGTGCTTAAAAAGTCCTTAAAAATTCTAGGAAGTCCTTAAAAACTCCTTACTTTTATAGCTGTTTTTAGGTCCTTAAAAACTCCTTACTTTTTATACTTGTACCTTAAAAAGTACTTATTTTTCTCTGATAGTATTCAAAACTTTAAAAAAAAAAAAGGAAATTTGTTTATAGAAAACTTATGTTTGGAGCGATAATAAATCTGAAACACGTAACGGCTTAGCAACAAAGTTGGAAAAACATAAAAATCGTCTGCTTTTCATGCACTACGAAAAAGACCTACTACAGGAAAAATGATTTGGTAAAAAAATGTAAAAAAGAATAATCTTTTATATTTACCATATTTACTTAAGGACTAATCAAGTAATATGCGATGAAGGAGGGGAAGAAAAAAAAAATGCCTGACTAGGTGCTTTTCAATTTTCCTTTAGGAATTGATAGTACATTTTATATTATTTCGGGACAAAAAAAAAAAAAAACTGAATTTTTGCAGTTAAGCTATTTAAATATATAAATGATTTTTACTACTTGTTTTATTTATAATTAACTTTTTAAAATAAATAAACAAACTTTTTAAGAGTAAAGCCTCTGCTCCTCGGCATTTAACTAACTCGAAATCTCATGTAACCCGAAAATCTTGATGTTTTTTTTATCCCCCTCCCCCCTCCTTTTAAATGGCAAAGAATTGATAAATCTCCTGTCCCTTCCTTTCTAAACAGCAAGCAGATGATAAGCTTCTTACAGTCAGACACTCTCTCTCTCTGTCTCTCAGTTTATTTACTTTCAGCGGTGTGGACATTCGATCTGCCACTGAGAAATACAACCCGTTATTTTGGAGAACTATTTTCCTTCTGTAATTATCACAGGTGTCCAAAATAACGCTGAGTGCCCCCTCCCCCTCTTTTAATAATGGTATCATATACCTTGTCATAACGACTGGAAAGAAAGGGAGAAGACCCATTTCTTATCATAGATGTTAGATCAGCCAAAACAAATTTATTTCTTGACGCTGTGGGCTGATCACAAACATAATAATGCAATAACATTTGTTAGCTTTATGTTAAAAAACACACTCAAATGTAATAACACTTGATCCTTATTAGTGACCGAGACATTCTGTTCTTAAAGCTGGTAGACAGGAGGTGACGGGTTTGAATTTAGGTCATGCTCGTCAGCCCTGCCATTTGAGGTTTTCAGCGTTTTTTTTTTTTTTTTTTTTTCTTTTCCTTCTCTTGAAAATTTTAGAAATACGGACTAGGATCCTTTAGAAAGACCTAAACATAAGGCATTTTACCCAGGCTTAGGTTCACAAGTATATTATCGTCCTTAACCCCAAAACCACATCACTGGAGTTCTTGAAGTAATTTCGCTTAGTAGTAATTACCGTAAATACTCGCGTATAAGTTGATCCTCTATTTGGAGAGATATTTTCTTTAAATAAAGATAAACGCACATGTTTAGGATTATTTTTAAAATGTAAGTTTATATTTTAAATATCAATTTGAGGTCATTAAAAATATAAACTTTAGGTATATAAATCAGTTTCACAAGTCTCTGGTGGGGCCAAAATTATAGAAAGCTTTTTGATTGGTAATTAAACCGAGATATTGGTCTCCTACTTTAGTATTTCTGTTGATTTACAGTATTGCTGGAATTTCAATGCACTGAATTATCCAGATTTTCACTTCTACTACGCAACTATCATAAGTAAAGGAAATATTGTATTCGGTCAAAATTTTCGATAGCAAGTTTTCACCTGATTTATAAATATAGTAAAAGCTCGATTAACCGGCATGGTCGGAAAACGTCATTTGCTGGATGAAAAAAAAAAAAAAAAATCCGGATAGTTTAGTGTGTCGGAATTTGAACAAGATTGGGGAGGGGGGGGGGGCAGTAATACTGAATTAATAAAACTTTTTTATTTATTTATTTATTATTATTATCCCTCTTTTAAAGCTTTTTGAAAAATTTTGTGTGTTATACTTTGTAACATGCAAAATATTATTGATATGGTGAGAGAGTGAAAAAAAAACTTTAGTATGAATTTTTAAATGATTTTAGATTTTTCTTAATATTTGTGTATTGTTATCACATTATTCAGCATCTTCTTGTGATTTTAATATAATATCGCCATTATTGTCGCCGTTTGCCACCAGAGCCAAGTGATTTAAATGTGAGTAGAAACCGAAATAAAATAAGTCAATCCAACCCACAATTTATTATTCCATTATTAAACACTTTTAAAATAGCTCATAATTAGGTACTGAGTGGGATATAAGTTCAGTATTATCTTCGTTATATTGGTTATTTAAGGACAGCCCTGCACGAAGGGAAGACTTTTCAAAATTTTCTAAAGCAGATAAATATCCACTTAAGTTTACAAAACATAGATGGTTAGAAAATGTTCCATCTGCTCAGTGAGCATTGGAAATATGGCCCAATATATCAGAGTATGTCCGTTTAGTAACAAATGGAGATATAAAAATGCAAAATAAACCCAAGTCCTTTAATGTTGTTGCTGATGCTGTAGACGATGTCTTAATAGTTGCAAAAATAAACTTTTTTCTCTCTGTTTCCAAGCTAGTTCAACCATTTCTGATATTTTATCAAACAGATTCACCTGTCTTACCATTTTTTTTCCACAGATTTGTTAAAACTTGTTCAGCAATGTCTAACAAATTATAATGTTCTAAAAGCAGACTCTATAAAACCCTTATCTTGTTACCAGATTTTCAAGTTTAATTTTGATGATGTAACCAAATATTCTCTTCTTACATCTGTGAGTTGTGGATTCACTGTAGATAAAATACTTTATAAATTACGCTGATCTCATAAAGTAGATGAAAAACAAGTTTTGAATTTCAAACATGATTGTCAAAAATTTATTCTTAGAATGCTTAAAAATATCGGTCAGAAATGTCCCATAAATTATTCCATTGTTAGAAATATTTCATGCTTGGATCCAAAAAGAATGGCTCATAATACAGATAACTGTTGCACTAGAATGAAAAATTTGCTAAGTGATTTAGTAGATGCTCGGTATTTAGGAGATAGTACAGGAGAAGTAATTCACCTTCAATTCAAAGATTTTCTGAATAATCATGTAAAGTCCAATAAGTCAGAATTTTCTGAATATTCACCACAAAATATAAAACTAGATTTATTTCTTGCAACTCACATCAATTATAAAGAGTATGCAGAACTTTGGAAAATTATAAAAATGCTTTTAATTTTTTCACATGGGCAAGCCACTGTCTAACGTGGCTTTTCTGTTAACAGTAAAATAGAGGTGGAAAATTTATCTGAGCAGTCTTATCTTTCTCTGAGAACAATATGTGGTTATATAAAATATTGTGGTGGAATTGAAAATATTTCAATAACTAAAGAACTACAAGCATCAGTGTCCAGCAGCTCATCAAAAGTATAATGAAATGAGTTTTTGGAAAGTGAAAAGAAAGAAAGAGTATCAACTGCAAATAAGAGAAAAAATGATGAAGAATTAGATGTACTGAGAGTACTGACAAATAAAAGAAAAAAAATAGAACGTGAAATTGAAAAAGTAACCACTTCTATTGAACATACTGTAGTAGAGGCCAAAATTTCAAAAAAATGTACAGTTGTTTTTAAAATGTGAAGACATGAGAGATAATGTAAAAAAACTTCAAGAAGAATTGCATACAGTGAAACTTGAAATATCTGATAAAAAGAAAAAATTACAAAATCAGTAATTTTTTTTTTTTTTTTTTTTTGGGGGGGGGGGGGGGGTATATTACTTAATTTTTAAATTATTATTTATATTATTATTTTTTTTCCTTGTATCAAGAGTTCTCAATATTGTTTCAATAATTAATTTATGTTGTACTATGTGTATTTCTTTTATCTTATGTGATTAATTTTATACTTCATAAATAAAAATATTGTCATTTTTTCATGTTCTTATAAATATACAATATTACAATATATAGTTTCATTTAGACAAATTTGGCATTAAAAATTTATATTATAGTAAGTCATTTTGCTTGTGGAGACTGAGCTTTACTGTTAAATAAAAAATTGGTATTAAAAACTATTCTTTTTTTTTTTTTTTTTTTTTTTTTACATTTGAACTATACATAAAAAATAAAATGTGTTTTCAACTTTACTGGATTGAACAACATTTCGGGATCATCTGGTGGGTAACTGAATAATTTATTACTTTTTTATGAATTAAAAAATATTGTTTCTCAATTTTCCTTTTTGGATTTGTACTTGAACTTATGAAATTTTATTTTATGTTGTGTTAGACTATAATGTTAGTTAACAGTGCTCCTTGCCCCCCCCCTCTCTCAATATATATATAAGTACATTGGGGGAAATATATATATATATTGTATAAATTATTATATTACGTAGTCCTTAAAAAATCTCCTGGAAGTCCTTAAAAAGTCCTTACTTTTCTTTATTATAAATCTGTACGAACCATGTAAAACTATGTAATACAGGGCAAGGTATCCATACTCTTCGAAACTAGTGTTCTTCAGGGGTTACCTCCATATATATTATAGAAAATTCAGACAAAAAGATTATTTCATGCATCTTGTACAATTTTATTATAGGTGTATGTGCCAAAAATCCAAAGATTTGCTTATAAGTTTTCTCAGACAAACAATGGAGTAAGTATCATTTGCTTTTTTTTTTTGTGTTTACATTGTAAATGCATGTGTGGTAATCTTGATTATTTAAGAAAGGGTTCAGGCTTCATTACATTAAGAATTCAGATTTAATTTTCCTAATCACAGTACTTTTACTTATTTTCTGTTTCAATGCTATTTTAACCTCAATGCAAAAAGAGGGATGTTTGTTATAATAAATTTGAAGAATTTGTCTGTGAAATTGTAGCTCCGAAAGAAATAGATTAATTACAATGATTTTTTTTTTTTAACTACTTTTTGATTAAAAAAAAAAAAAAAAAAACTCTGAATTGCCTGAAGTTTTTGCTCGTGGCTTTATAATACCTATTGAATGAGTTGATTTTAACCCAGTTTTTTTCTTTTTTTAAGTGGTTTAATCTGGATGGTTCTCAGTTATATATTTTGTATCTATATTTGATGTTATTTATGCATTAAGATTTTTTTTAAGGTTTGCTTTATTCTTGTATAGTAGTTATTTTGTAGTCCCAGATCATATGATGACCTTTAAACCCTCCCCCCCCCCTTTTTTTTTTTTTTTTTTTGAAAGGGGGAAGGGTCTTTGCCTTCCTGTGGCACTAGAAAAAAATAGATGGCTGATTTTGCTGTTGTGGAGAGCAACGAATAGGCTTAAGAGTGGATAATAAAATATCTCACTGAATCATAGCCAGTGTTTTTCTATGGGAAAATTTGTTTCCACAATGGCTGATTACCTTAACTTATGTATTTTCCAAAACTCTGTTTTCACATTTTGAAAATTCTTAATCATTAAATTAGTATTCATTTAAAAAAAAAAAAAAATTTTACATTTTTAATCTATTTTTTTTTTTTTTTTTTCTGGTTAAAAAGTGTACTTATTTATTTTTTAACTCAAAAATCTTTTACTATATATATTTCACTGTTCTCGAAAACGGTAGCTCGGACAGTCACGAGATTTAACACAAAGGTGCCCCCCGAAGGATCATTGTGCACATCGAAGTCAGAATTTCGAATTTCTGTTTAGTTTTCTTTTAATTAATAAAAATATGAAAATAATAAGCTAATAATAGCAAAAAATTAGCCGTTTAAATTTAATCCGTAATTTAATTGTTGCCAAAAAAAAAAAAAAAAAAATACGAGTTTATTGTTTTTTCCAACAGGAAAATAAATACATTTATCTAAACATGAACAATACTACACACTACTGATCGCAGAGCTTCCAAATTTAGCATATAGGTACATGGGACCCTGCAGGTGTGCACCTCATCGAGATTTTTTCGAATTTCGAATCTGAATTTTTAAATTAATGTTTTTTCGATTTTAAACATTGGCTTTTATGTTTCATTTTTCATGAATTTATTCTTCGATTGTAATCGTCTGCGTATCTTAGCAACGGCTATATTATGCAATTTATTTTTTATTTAATACATTTATTTGAGGGCAAATCTTTTTTCTCTTTTTAATTTATTATATTTATTGAAAATAAAATGGTAATGCAGTAGAAAAAATTAAATATATTAAATTTAAAATTTAAAAATGTATTTATAACAGTTATGTTTATGTATAATTTTTGTAGTATAACAACAATTATTTTTCATTTGTTAATTGAATTTCTTTAAAAGTTTTTTTTTTTTTTTTCTTCTAATTTATAGTATTTGTCAGGAAATAATGGTAGTATATAGTAGAAAGGATTAAACTGATTGGAATTTATTTGTTTTTTATGTATTTAATTCCTTCTAAAAGAAAATCTACTTTTTATTTTATTTCATTACATTGGTCGGAATCAAATTGTAATACAGTGTAAATACCATGAGCAATAAAATACTTGGTTCAAAAACTAAAATATTTAATAGACGCTGAGATACAGTTATCTTTAAAATCGTAGTTCGTAAATAATGGCAGACCCACCTATCGTCAATAAATACCCATATTGAAATACATAGGAAAGCTATTTCTGCAGGCAGTGGGAACCTGCTCCCGATACAGTGCGGGCAGAGAAAGAGCTGCCGTAGTCAGCGAGTACCCGATGCGAGGTCTAGAGCGATTCCAATGTAATTATTTTAGTTTTTATTTATAATGTGATGTGAAAAATAAATAATGATCCAATTCTTTTGGAGATTCATTTAAATATAGTGGCCAGCGAAGCGGGCGTAGCCTGCTAGTAAGACATTAATAGTTAAAAAGAAAATTAAAAAAAATGAGTACTAATTTAATAAGTTTTAAAAATAAATAAATAAATACATTAGGTAATGCGTAATTTTGGTAGCAAAATTTTTCATACAGTAAACATGGGCCTTGGCTGTCAGCGAGATTTGGTATTGTCTGCTCTTAAAGCTATAGATCTGAGAAGTGCTTAGAATCTTAAAAATATTGTCAATTAAGACTTCTCAGTATCCCCTTAGTCTAATCATTTGGAAATTTTACATACAATCCAGATTTTTTTAATTTTTTTCCCTGCTGTTTTCATAGCACCTTTTTTCTAATTTCTTATTGGCTAATGCTGCAGAATTCTTTCAACACTTATAATCCATCCCAAGGATCTGGTTCCCATATTGGAGCCCATATCCACTGTCGGCAATAAAAGATCTGTGAACCCTGTGGCACAGGAGGACCCCCAGCACTTAAAAATAATGGAGATCATAAATGGGGTTTAAAAAATAAGATTTTTCTCAAGTAAAAAATTCTTTTATGAGCAACTGTGTCACCGATAGTATCAAGAAAGCATTTATTTTGATATTTTGTTGTCCCAGTAATGAAAAGTTTAAAATTATATAAATTAGCTGTATAATATAGACTACCTTGTGTCAGTAACTTAGAATTTAAACTGTAACAATTTGATAAATTATAAACAGCTTGAAATGAACTAATAAAAACATAAATTATTTCTTAAAGCATCCCCCCCCATCCCCCATAAAAAAAAATGGATTGCTCCCAAGTTGTTAGCGCCTTCACTGCCCGTATCCTTCATGACTCATATATTGATGAAAAGCACCCACCAAAGAAGCTCTCAGTATTTTTACTGATTTTTTGGTGTTTTATTTTTAGTTTTGGTTTACATTACCTGATTAGTCTATTGTTTTTAATTATGGTGTTTCTCATTACATGGTAAACTCTTATAACAAGCATTTGTGCTTATTTATTTATTTATTTTGTCTGCAAATGTTAAATGTGACTGTTCTTATAGTTGGAATCTCCTCCATTATCACCATTGCCAAGATTGAATGCCAACCCATCGTCACCTTGGAGAAGAGTTTCCCAAAAACATCCTTTGTATGTTGCTCCTTTGACAAACACCAACTTTCCACCGTCTCCTGGCAAGCCATTATCTTGCTGTTTCAACAAAAGCCCTGCAAAAGTAAGGACATTTAAGAATTTGTATAACATTTTTTTTTCTTCTTCTCTAGACTGAAACATTGGAACTTTTGAAATTAAATTTGCAAGTGTAGATTTTTGCAAGTTTAAATAACATATAAAGGGGAAAATGAAAAGAATAAAATAGTTATATCATAGAAAATTTTCAGAAAACATAGTGTGTCGTCTTGAATGTTTTCAAAAGCACATTTTACTTTTACAAAAGAAGAAATCTGTCAAAATATAGTGAATCTTAGAGGGGGAGGTGGAAGAGAGAGAAAGAAATTGAATTTTGAAAGAAAAATAAAATTGACAACCTTATTAAAGTTAATTAAATATTTCATTTAGAATTAAGCATTTTCATAATACAGAGTCATTCCATGCCAAATCAACACACCTAAAAACCTGACCCCCCCCCCTCCCCTTCCTCAGATATTTATGAAATTGGGCTCATTTATTTGTCTTACAGAGAAATGAATTTATACATAAGTCCCTATCTCTTTTAGTTTTTGATATACAGGGCTGCAAAAGTGGGTAAAAAGTGCAATTTTTCAAAATTCTTGTGTTACAAATGTTCTTATATCTTTTCCCCTAATTGGCTCAGAGATATAAGATTGGTATCGTTACAAAGCTTTCAATACAGGCTTTCAAATGATATATCACATGCACATATTTTTAAAATTTTTCATTTCATGGTCAGAGAATTTGACCTTTGACCTTCAATATCTCAAAAAAAGTTTTTTTTATTTTTCTTTTAAAAATTATATGTTATTCTTACGTTTATTGTCTATAATTACTGTGAATTTCAAGATGGGAATGCCATGGGATGCTGAGTTATAAATTAATATACAACCCTAAATCAGTATTTTCATACTAACATATCGTAAGTTTTACCCATATTTTGTTCCCTAATTAACTTAGAGATATAAGATTGGTATCATTAGAAAGCTTATAATACAAGCTTTCAAATGATATTTCTCATGTATGTATTTTTTAAAAAAATTATTTTAAAGTCAAACATTTAGAGTTTGTATATCAAAAACTAAAAGAGATAGGGACTTATTAATTGGTATACATTTATTTCTCTGTAAGACAAATAAATGAGCCCAGTTTCATAAATATCTCAGGGGTCAGGTTAAAAATTCCACTTTTTTGTGTTGATTTGACATGGAATGACTCTACTTTGAGTTTAATTATACCTTTATAATTCATCTCTGCAATCACACCCTTGCCCTGGGAAATCTTTACCAATTCTGGGTTACTTTTGAAAAACTATGTCTTCTCTTCATTTACTCCCCTGACTCATTTACTTTTCATGTTGTGCCATCTGGCATGTATGAGGCTTGGGTTGGATAAACTGCAAATGTTCTCATTTGTCAAGGTCTCCGCTGTCTCATTTCGCAATGCATATGAATGATTTATAAAATTCGCTAATTTTTTTATGAGTATTACATTTGATATTTGAGGTCAGTTTGGTTAGTTTTAGTTAATGCAGTAATAATTTTATTAGATTTTATATTGTTTTGGCATTCTTTAATTGCTGTTAAAGTTCTTTAAATTGTAGTAAAGTGTTAACCTTTTAATATTTTCCTTCAATCAATAGCACACTCAGAATTTTTGTCTGGAGGGGGCTGAAGATTAAGAGGGTTCATTTGTAATAGTGATGGGTTTATGCGCATATCATAGAATAATAATAAAGGAAGGAGCATATATGTTTTGGTTTTGGTTTGTAAAATCCAGGAATGTCGGGTATATGGTTGTAACTATGATTCAGTCTGATTGGTTGGCAACTTGTTGGCGAGATTTTTGAATCATCTCGTCTCTCTGTCAATCAGTCAGCGAGGCAGCACCCACAACAAACAGCGATAAATGCACCGAGGGTGGGTGCCATACTACAAGGTTTTAAGCAGCAGGAGCAGCTTTCGCTGGCAATTCACTAGAAGGGGTTTGTAAACATTAGAGTATTGACGTGCTCCTTCTTCCTCTATTATTATTCTATGGCACATATAAACACTTACATATAGTAAGAAACATTCTTTTAATGTTTCTCTTTAGAAATAAATAAACAAATGATTCAAGCTGAATTTAAGTTTTTTTAATGCAACTGAGGATTTATCTCAATATGCAGCACAGAGAAAATCATAAATCCAAATTTCATTCCAAAATCAATTTAAAGAGAAAATCATAAATCCAACAGTTATTTCTCTAATCATGCTATTATATCATGTAACATATTTTTTTCTTTTTCTTCTAGGACTTTAGAGCCATTAATAATTTTGTCAAAATTGGTGAAAAGAAGGTGGGCAAAAGAATTTTTCAAGATGACAGTGACAGCGAAAATCCTCCCAAGCGCTTATGTGAAGATCTGACTATGCGAAAAATTCATGACATCATGAGTGAAAGACAAGGGGGCAATAGCAATGAAGTTACAGACAATGCTGCAGAATAATTTGTTTTTAGAATTAACAATGAAAATTATGTATTTGTCTTTAAAGTTATGATACTTAAAAGGACTTTATAATATTTTCAAATGACTGTTTTAGTGTACTGCCAATTATTTGACAAGTCATTCTAGTGATGAGAAAGATGTATTATATTCATAGGTTTTTATTTTAGTAAGATAGTATTATAACAAAAGGCTTGCTTTGCTTTTTGTTTTGAATAAAATTTTACGGCATGTTTAAAGATATCCATGAAGGTGCAATAGATGACTTAAAAAACAACATTTTGTTTTTAACAAGTCAAATATATAAATGTCATCAGAGATGGCACATTTTATAACAATTAATAAATAAATAAATAATAATATTTTAATATTTTCTTTTACTTGTCTCATAAAAGACAATTTTCAATTTGAAAATCATAATCATTATTATTTTTTCCAAAATGTTCCTATTATAACCATTAGAAAAAATGAATATATTATTAAAATAGAGCGAAGAAAGATCTAATTAAAAAAAATATTACCCTTCCATAATTTAAGTAGTCAGTTTTAAATAAACAGTTGCAATTTTGTGACCTTTTTCTTCTCTTTTATGATAAGTTATTCTTTCTAATAATGAATGAAAATCTTCAATGCGTTGTCATATAATATTTTTCTTCTTTTAATGTGCTAAATGCTTCTCATCTGTATAACTTGTGATAGAATATGATTTTTCTTTGAAAATCTTTTTTACTTTTAATATAATTATAAAAATCATGATTTTTAATTGTTATAGGTAAAAGTAGACCAGAAGAATGTTTTTTTTTTTTTTTTTTTAAGTTTTCAAAAAAATCAAATTTTATTGATCATAAAAATAATTATTAGTTTGAAAAATTCTTAAGTTGTATTAATTAACAGAAATTATCTCTTTTGTTGGGATGGATTAAAAAAAAAAAAAAAAAAAAATTTCATCAATCAGCCTGTTTATATACAATGTTCAATCCTTCTTCATCTACAGCATGCATGTTTCAGTTTATTTTGTTATAATCTAAAAGTTGCAAGAAAATAAAACTGCTCTAAATTTTATTATTTTGCATTTATGCTATATTGTAATTTTATACTTTTTTTTTTTTTTTTTTTTTTTTTTTTTTTTTTATCATGGCACATACTTTTTGTTTTCCTATAAAAATCAGATTATAGCTTTTACACATGCATCAGGTCTTCTGTGATTTTTATCAAAACAGGGGTAAAAAGAGAAAATAGAATTTAAGATCTTATAGCTAGCCTTTATTATTTTCTTTTTTTCATTGTACCTGAACAATCTTCTGCTATATATTTTCATATTTCTTTATGAAAAGTATAATATCTTGTATATGCATTGTTTCCTCTTTTGTTTTAAAATGATCAAATTCATTAAAAGTTGCAAAAATCAAATAATTTTAGGGTTTTGTGCATAATTTCGAACATTTTAGTGATTCCTCACTGTCATGTCTGTATTTTATATATGATGTAATTATGATACAATCTATGACACACAATAACATGTTTTTGGTAATCCAATTATTGCATCTTTATTCACTTTAATCCATAATCGAGCAAAGCAAGGGCTTCTGATAAATTTCCAATTTTGGGTAGAGTCAGTCAGTGGGTTTTGTAGTTATTGAATTGTATGCAAATGTGCTCCCGATATTAATGTTTCGGCTTTTTGCTACTGACTCTCTCAATCCTAATTGGCTGTCAGCATTTCAGGGTTGCCACGCTACCTGGAGAACCTGGAATAGTCAGGGAATGTGAAAATTGACCATAAAAGTCAGGGAAATTCTTACAATAACTGCTAATGAAAAACAATTTTTCTGCCAATGTAGGGTCATTTTTCTGTTTTTTTCCTTAGCTTCTGGCACTTTTTTAAACATCCCCAGCTTTCCTTTCCATTCGTGAAAGAAATTTCTTATCTTGCTTATAAGCGACAGATGCTCACTGTATGTAACTTTTATCATATGTGAATTTTGCGTTTTCAAGCAGTACTATAATTATTTTGCCCTCAACACAGCCGATGCTCAATATATGGTTAGACTGGAATTTTCTTAGATCACACCTGGAAAAGTCAGGGAACTTCATTCTTCTGTTTGAGTGGCAACCCATCCAAGGCTCACAAAACTATGTCTAGACTCAATTTCATGCAAATGTGACCACAAAAAAAGTATAGTTACTCTGGTGATTGCAAAATTACTCTTAAAGTTTTCCCATTTTTTTTTCAAACTCTTGTATTATGAAGTATTATGTATTAAAGCTAAGTTTATATGTGTAATTTAAGAATTTTAATGACCTCTAACTTTGAATAGACTTTTCCTTAGGCCTTATTACTTAATGTATTCCATTAAATTCAGTTTTCGTATTTGGAAAATTCACAACCATTAAAGAGTCGCATGGAATGAGTGACTGTAGATGGGGAATTTGTAACAGGAAGAGTGGAGCTTTAATATTCATGTGCATACTTTTATGTATTTTTTTCTCAATTGCTATCAAATATATATTTTCCAGGGGTGTTGTTTCTTTGGCTAGGGTTTTTAATCGAATCCATCCATATTTTAATATTTCTTACAAAGTTAGTTTTAGCTCTCATTGTTTTTTGGTCATCCAGGTGGCATGTGAATGAGATGTGGATTTTTGTTTATTGGCTGATACAAGATACAAAAAGATTGAGGGCTTTTGTTCTAAATAATTTGTGTATTGCTTAACAAGTGCAATTGTGTTCAGGTAATTCACTTGATTTCAAGTATTTATTTCATATACAATACCGGAAGTTCAGTTTTTCTGAGAGTTAAATTCGTAAAATAAGACTAAAATATCGAATTAATATGACTGCTAAACTTAATTAAAATTAATATTTTTCATAATGAGAAGATTGGACCTCCTTGCAGTAAATTATATGTTCTCTCACAATGTTGAAAACTTTTATTTTCCTAAAATTTCAGGTATTTTTTCATAAATTCACAATCACCCTTGATTTTACTCCTTAAAAAAAAAAAAAAAAAAAAAAATAATAATAATAATAATAATAATAATTTGCACACGATTACCCCTGCTTTTGTAATACTTGCAAACTAACCTGGTATTGGCCAGTAAACTTGAAATATAGAATGAGTAATTTTTTTTTTTTTTTTTGCCAAATAAAATAATCTGTATAAAATCTATGATCTTAGTGAAATAACGCAAACTCCTAAAAGCAAATTCAAAGTATTTAATATTAATACTAATGAACTGTGATTCTTCTGTAAACATAATGCCGAGAAATAAAATTTTCTTAATTTAAAAATAAATAAATAAAAAACCCCATAAAATTACTGCAAATTACTGCCCTCTCATATAAGTTTTTTAAAACTTCTGATCTTTTCCATACTTTTAATTTAAATTATTAATATCTTTGCTTCTTATTATCCCAAGAAAATCTGAAATATTCAACAATTTGTAATAATGGTGAATTAGACTGATTACTTAATTCCTTGTAATACGTAATAAGTTTTTTGGCAATTCAGGAGCACATAGAAAACCCTAATCCTTTTGGGTTATTATAAATGATGTAAACTGAAAATGCAAAAAATATGTGAAATTTTTTTTTCTAAGAGATAGATAATTAAAAAAATATCTCTGCTGCACAATATCATTAAAAATTTTATTATATTTTAATCATGACAAGTTATACTGGTTATCAAATTCCTGTTAGAATCAAATATTTCCCAATAAAAGTTTATTTTTTATGATCTTTCAAGGCATGTATCATCCCGGTGAAATTCAGTGCCAGTTCAATAAGGTTAAAGCATTCATCTTTTAAATTAGATTAAGAAAAATAGATATTGAGATTTTAATTTTGCATCTGTTACTTTTTTCTTTCTTTCTTTTTGTGTGTGTGTGAATGCATTTTTTCATTTTATGTAGAAAATCACAAAATAATAGATACTTAAAATTATTATAATAGACCGTCTATCACCAGTTCATATCTTTGGAAAACTTAACATTCATAAAAATACACTTTGAAACAAATCCGTTTGGATTACAATAAATTTTACATTAATATTCTGGATAACAATAGAGTCATAAAACAACTTAAATGTGTGTAACGGGGCTTATTTTGTCCAACACATTGTATTAAATTTTATTATTTGTAAAATATCCTCAGAAGCTTTTGAATAACATTTTTGCAGCATTTAAAAACATTTAATTAAACTCCTCCCTCCTTTCCAAGTTAAAATTAATCTTAAGGAACGTCATTTTTAAATCCTTGTTAACGTTTTTGTTGCTTGCTTAAATTTATGATTTTAAAACTATGTAAAATTAATTGGTAAATAACTAATTAAAAAAAAAAAAAAATTGATATGTTTTATTTTTATGCCAAAAACAACCACTATAATTAGTTTAGTCAGTATGCTTTTTCATATTATTTTTTGTAATTTTAAATATTAGCTTTATTTTGAAATACTAAATATTGTTAAAAGATTCCTTATTTTGGTGTTATATATATATTTTTTTCTACATAGAATGATATGATCGTTTAATCTATTATTTTGTTATTTTTCTCTTTATATATATTTTTATTTTTTAGTATCTTATGTATTTTTAGCTTGTAACAAATAAAAAAAGAGTAATTTTAATATATATGCATGTTTTTTTGTTTTTTTTTTGTTAGTTTAATGTATATCTGTTTACATTCTAAGTCTCTTGTAATATATATATGCTTGTAAATTTCTTTATACATTGATGTGTTTGTTTTATTAATGGAATATTATCAATCTTTAATCAAATAAGTATTATTTATTTTTTAGTAAAATTTTATGCAAACAATGGTAAACATGAGTTTTGAATCTGGTTTGCAAAAAATCAAAAAAATATAATTAGGCAACTTTTACTGTTATTTTTGTTTTACATACAAGTAATGTTAAATGTTTTTGTAGTACATTTGTGCATTTTAATGTGATTATAAGAGATTTTCAAATTATATTTAAAACATTTTCACCTATTATACCTCCATGGAAGTAATGTCTTTTCTTTCTTTTTTT
Organism: Salticus scenicus; assembly: GCA_963930645.1. NCBI lineage: Eukaryota > Metazoa > Arthropoda > Arachnida > Araneae > Salticidae > Salticus > Salticus scenicus. The sequence goes on along the minus strand of OZ005655.1, from coordinate 216,614,440 downwards.
CTCGGCGAAGTCATATTCTTTTAAAATAAATTGCTCATATTTTTTTTGTTTTATGCATGTATTATGGTTGTTTTTCTTGTTATTGAGTTTGTTATGTTTATCTTTCTTTGTTCTTAGATTTATATTATTATATTCATATTTTTGTATATTAATCATAAAACTGTAAATGCTAAATTAATCATAATGATCTGTTATACACAGATGTTAAAAAAAAATATAATAAAAGTGCATTGTAACATTTTAAAGTTGTATTTTATTAATTTCATTTTCAGATTTATCAGTAGTCACGCTTGTATGAAGGTTTTTCTCATATTGACACTTGATTGGAAAGGGGATGGGATACAAAGAGTTTTGCAATAGCAATAGGTAAAGAAAATACATGGTGTTATGCAATTTTAATTTCTACAATTAAAAGTTACATAATAAATCGCCTAACACCAGGAGTGATACAAGCAAAAATTTGGTTCGCTTTTGCTGCTCCTTCATGAAATTCCATTTCAGAAAATGGACCCCTAAAATTCAAATCCAATCTATAAAGTAGGTCTCTTCACAAAATTCAAATTCATAAAAATAATCATTTTACATAATTTCATTTTATAATAATAATAAGTATTTCACCTATACTTCGTTCAATAAAACACTATTAACTATTAAATATAATACATAGACTGACTGCTAAAATAGAAGGTACATGATATATTTTTTTGTATTTCACAATAATATGTCCCAAAAATAAACCTGAATTAACTCCTGTATAGAAGGGGAGAAGTATAGTTTTTTATAGACCTGTAGGTATATACTCACAACATAGCAACTAACCAAAAAAATTGGTGACTTAAAAAAATTAACAATTCACCGCTTTTTTTCCCCCCTTCCTCTCCTCTTGTGACCTTTGTAAGCATTCATTCAGGGTGGCCAGAGAAGGTTAGGGAATCATGGAAAAGTAAGGGAATTTAAATGAGTTTCGAAAAGTCATGGAATAGTTGGGGAATTTCATTAAAAGTCTGGAAATTTTTATTTAAAGTTAAAATCATCTGTTATTAAATCAGAAGGGGCAAAGATGGAAGTAATGTGAAAGAAGAAAAAAGCTATTTAGTTCAAGCAATAGAGGCAAAAAAAAAAAAAAAAGCTTACTTGATTTTAGAAATATTTATTCATGAATTCATCAACCGTGAATATTCTTTTTTTAAGTAAATTGGAGTGTAAAGGTTGTTATTTTTATTTACCAACTATGTGAAAAATACCAGAGCCGGGAATTGAATCCGGGCACCTCTGCCAGGGTAGCTCAGTGGTAGAGCATCCGCACGTTAAGTGGAGGTGCCCGGGTTCGATTCCCGGCTCTGGTATTTTTCACATAGTTGGTAAATAAAAATAACAACCTTTACACTCCAATTTACTTAAAAAAGAATAAGGTTACTTGTTTTTTGGGTTACTTAATCCAAATTTTTAACTTCTCACTAAAACATTCACTTGCAAATTTTAAATTTAAAATACCCCCTCCTCATAAATAAATAAATAAGAAAACAAATTAAATTAAAAAATAAATTCTTTTTCTATTTCTTTAGAGAAAAGAATAGCTGGTTCAAGAATTCAGAAAGTAGACAAAATCTGCAATAAAAAAGTCATGTAACACTTTTACGTAGGATAAAGGAGTGAAAGGAAGCATTGTGACTTCATACAGCGTTTCCACGCTACCTGAAAAACCTAGAATAATCAGGGAATTTGAAAATTGACCATAACATACTTGACAACTTTTACGGATTGTCCGTAAAATTTACGGATTTTTGTGTAATTTTACGGACTTACGGACGAACCTGTAATTTTTACGGTTTTTCGTACGATGCAAAATAAAACCAAATTTTTTTTAAAAAAAAAAAGGATTTCTCATTTGGCTAATGCATAAAAATTAAAAATCTTTTAAAATATGATTGCGAAATTCTATGAAAAACGCGCTTTCTCATTTATTCTTTTTTCTTCTCCCGTATCGGGCCTCTCCACGCTTATCCCTTGATTCTCTCGTACAACTACAAAGCGGCCGCGAAGAGAGCCGGGAGCAAATTCAAATGAGTATGTGCTGTTCCAAATATGTTTGCTACTCCCTCTTCTCTGTCCGATCGGCTGTGGCTGATCCAAGCGCCGTTATCACTCCCTGTGAATCGAATGCTGCAGTTGCACGCGGAAGCGAAAGCGAACGGCCGTTGACGTTAAGCCTACTACGAGTGCGGTAGACTTTGCCGCATCACGTTCGCCCATAAGAAATCGAAATGGCATCGAAAAAAAAATATTTTCAAGTGTACAAGGAATCTTACACTGAAGAATTTCCTTGCATCAGGAAATCAGCAAAAAGCGAAAAGCATGCTTATTGTGATGTTTGCAGGAATGATTTCAATATATCCCATGGAGGGAGGAACGACGTTCATCGTCATGTTGTCAGCCCGCAGCACGTGGAAAACGTGAAAATTGCGGATGGACATAAAAAAAAGCTGGTAGATTTTTTCAAACCAAATGCTATTCAGGATGATGTAACACGTGCGGAATTATTGTTTACAACCTTCTTAATTGATCATAATGTTCCTTTGAGTGCCGCAAGTCACGCTGGCCCTCTTTTTCGGAAGATGTTTCCGAAGAACGAAATTGCGAAACGGTATGGGTGCGGAAAAACTAAAACATCAGCTCTAGTCCATGAAATGGCCAACGATCGTACGGTATCTATTGTAAAAATTTTACAAGAACAGGCGTTTACAGCAGCATGTGACGGAAGTCATGAAAGCGATTATAAACTCTACCCGGTTGTTGTGAACTATTTCAATCCGGACATTGGACGTATAGAAAACACATTGTTGGCAATTCCAGATTTGGAAGGGCTTTCAACAGGTGAGAATATAAGTTCTCTTATTTTAAATGTCTTTGAAAACCATAAAATCCCTTTCCAGAACTGCATAGCCTTCAGTGCTGATAATGCTGCTGTTATGCAGGGAAAAAAAGCTGGTGTAATTTCATTTTTAGAAAAAGAAAATGCAAATATTATTGCTATAGGATGCAGCTGCCACCTAATTCATCTTGCTTCAGAGAAAGCTGCGTCAACCCTTCCTGTTAAGGTGGATGAAGCTATAATAGACATTTTTTATTATTTGAAGAAAAGTGCTAATAGGAAAGACTCACTTAAAAAATTTCAAGAATTGTATGGGAACGAAGCCCAAAAAATACTAAAACATGTATCTACCCGCTGGTTATCCCTTGGACGAAGTCTAACCAGGTTAGTAAACCAGTGGGATCCTCTCATGAGCTTTTTTAGGGCAGAAGCTACTTCTTATAAATTACCTACAACATTATCGCTTTTCAAAATACCAAAGGTGGATAAAAATAATAGCTCCAAAGACAAGTCAAAAGATATGCTCCTGTCTAAAGATACAGAAACCCAAACATCAACAAATGTCAATCAAAATGTTACTGAAGAAATGAAGGCCAAAATATCAAAGGTTGATCAAAAGAATTTCACTAAAGATGGTTTAAAAGATAAATTACTATCTAAATGCACAGAAGGTAAAATATCAAGTAAAAAAGAAGTTGCTTCTGAAAGCAAACATAATTCCACTACTTCAAAGAAAAGGAAAAATTCAGATATAGGTCTAAAAATGGCAAAAAAACAGAAAAATGAATCTAATTCAGTTTTATCGAAAGAAGAAAAGATATTTATGTTTTTGTCTTCTGACTTAAATAAAGCCTACAGCTTATTTCTTCTTCATATAATACCTTCATTTGAAAAAGTCAATACAATTTTGCAGTCATCATCTCCGCAAATTCATAGGCTGAAAGCCCTTTTACTTGATTTGCTGAAAGAGTTGTACTCAAAGTTTGTGAAAGCTTCTGAAGTAAAAGGGAAACAACTCAGCAAAGTTAATTTTCACCTGCCTTCAAACCATAAAGGTCTCCAGGATTTAGTTATTGGAAGTGCTACATTGAATTTGATTGCAAAATGTTCTGAAGAGGAGCAGAAGTTATTTTATGCTGCATTAATTAAATATTTTGTGACTGCTTGTGAGTACATATTAAAAAAATTCCCTATAGAAAATGATGTACTGATACATGCTGAAGTTGCTGACCTGAAAAATATTGAAAATTCCAGCTTTAACAGCATAAAATACTTTGTGGATTTGTTTCCTATTCTTCTAAAACGAAAAAATGGTGAAACAGATATTGAAGCACTCGATCAGCTTCGAAAAGAGTTTTGTGAGCTACAATTAGAAGATTTGTCAACTATAATTGCCCAAAATAAAGAGGTTGACATGCAATGGACTGAAGTAAAACAGATCAGAGGTGCTGATGGAATATTAAAGTATGAAAGAGTAGCAGATGTAATTCTATCTATTTTGCTCATCCCACATTCTAATGCAGAATGCGAGAGGATTTTTAGCCTCGTCAGGAAAAACAGAACAGAATCTCGGGCTGCTATGTCGAACAAAACTTTAGAAAGTTTGTTAATATTAAAAACAAGGGTTTCTCAACCTTGTTATGAACAAACCTTTAACCGAGAATTCTTAAGCAAAGCGAAAAAAGCTACTGCAGCTACTCTAAATGCAGCTTCAACTTCCTCACATGCTGCTGATAGTGAAGAAGAATTTTAAATATTCCATAATCTTGTATATAGCACCGTATCTTGTATTTAGCATCTTATCTTGTATATAGAATCTTACACAATTAGTATTATAGTATTTTTCAGTAAAAAGACAATTTTAGTATGTATAAAGACATTAAATTGGTGTACTACTTTAAAGGTGTTTGGAATTTTTTTTTTTACAAGAATTTAATTTCAAGCAAGTAAAGTAAGGTAAATAAAGTCATTAGTTATTATGTTATTGATTTTAATACATAAAAATTTTGAAATTGAATTGTTTTTTTTTTTTTTTATCTAAAATTTTATTTAGTCAAATTGAAAAATGTTTTATTTATGGTCATTATTATGTTACATTGTTGCAGTTACATATTTTATTATACATATTTATGTAATAATTCATAGTATTATCTCAAATCGCAGTTCCATTAAACGCGTCGCGAAAAGTTTTACTGATGCCAGTTTCTGAAAGTTGGCAAGTATGCCATAAAAGTCAGGGAATTTCATACAATGATTGCCAAAAACTAACAATTTTTCCAAGCTTCTGCCATTTTTTTTTTTTTTTTTTTTTTTTTTAACAGGACCTCTTGGAAAGACCCCCATGGAGGGCAGTCTCTCATTAGTGTCAAAGTGATATGTAACTTTGTGTTTTCTAGTGGTACTATTATTATTTTGCCCTCAACACAGCCAATGGTCAATATACGATTACACTGGAATTTTCTTAGAACACACCTGGAAAACACTTAGAAATTATAAATTTAAATGAGGCACTTTTAAACTATTAATTAATTGAAGAAACCTGGACGCCCAGCTCTCCTTGGCGGCTTCATCTGTTGTGGAGTTCTTGGAATGATGTTTTTGGGCAGTTCCCCGTATTTTTGGTAGATATAAAGATCCCAAAGACCCTCCGAAATTTCGACCAGTTGTTAATAAAAATGAAGCCCCCACCTATAGTCTTGAAAAATATATCGCGAAATTATTCCTCCCTCAAAACATTCTTTAGAACCCACTGAAGATTTTATCAAAAAACTAAGATTGAAAATGAAAGCAATTACCATTTCCTTAATTTTGACGTGATTAATCTTTACCCCTCTATAAACATCGAAGAAGTAACTCAAATCTATAATAATAATAAAGGAAGATGACTGTCTGTCTGTCTGAGCATCTATACGTTCAGCCCCTACTGAACATAGAAGTACAAAATTTGACATACGGTTGCTCAGAAGCCTTCCCGAGGGGATAGTGAAAACAGAATTTAAAAATTTTAATTAGTTGTGGAGATATTAATCTACAAAAAAGACATTTAAAAAGTACAAAAAAGCCAAGCTCAAAGAAAGAGAATGGATTAAAGTTGTGTCTAAAAAGGGTGTGATATCAAATTCCCAAGTTTACATTCAAATACTTATTTAATATTCCCTTTTAACTAAATTTTCACATGCAAATCAAGTGCTTTGTGCTATGTTGATAAAAATCCTTCTTTCCTGTACTAAATACATCATAGCGTGTTTCTAAAAATTATTATTATTTTTATTTATGTATGATGGACTTGGCGGCCATCTTTCAAAGTTTTACGTTAGTTTGAATTCTTCTATAAATCTGTTCAATTATAGGATGAGTTGGTTGATTGGTTGGTTAATTGAGTTTTATATCGCACTAGTGCTGCGCAATGGGAAATAATATAGGATGGGAGGATGGAAGTGCACCAAACTTAACACTGTTAAAACTTAAATTGATTCAACTTGTGTGCTTAACGGAGCTTTTGCGATGTTTTTAATGCAGTTTTTTTTTTTTTTTTCTTTTTTAATCTGAATATTTCAACCCCTGTTGAATGGAATAACCATATTATTTTTACGAGATATTTATTCCAAGAGGCTAAATTCAAATTGGGTAATTCCATGTTTATGCTTTAAGATAAGTTAACATATACTTTTTATATACATAAAGACATATTTCTTATAAAGCTTTGATGAAACATTCATCTTCATAGCCCTATGAAAGTATTATTATTGTGATATAAAGGAGTTTATGCAAAGTTTTCACACATACAAATTTAAACTTTCTGATGTGAAAAGAATTTATCTGACTTACAGGTTACATGCAGGAAAATACAGTGTATTCTTGCATGCTTTATAGTTTAAAAATAAAATTTAAAAAGTTTAAAAATAAATTTATAAATTAAAAGGCTTTATTTCACCTTTTAACTGCTTCGGGTGTATATATTCGTCTCACTAAGCCGATGTGTTAACTACCCTGGGCATATATATGCATTTTTCGAAAATATGATCCTTTGTGTTGCACTGCTGCCAGTAAAATTATTCCCATGGTTTTGGAATGCAGTAAAATGATGTTAAATGTAACCTTGATAATGTTTAAGATGGATTTACTTATTTCAGAGAACAGGGGAGTGGGAAGAATCGGAAAAGGAATGTTTCTAGAACAATGAATGCGTGCCTGTCAGAGCCTGACTAAAGCAGCGGCATATGGGGCAGTTGCCCCGGCCCCCCACTTCAGAGTGGGGTCCCCAAATGAAATAGAAAGTTTATTTTATGTTTCCTTCTTTAATGAACTTTTTTTAAAACAAAATATCAGTATAGTAAAATCCGGCTTAATTGAGCCATCACAATTGCAAAAATTTAGCTGAATTCCTCCCTAATGTCAGCAAGGAAATGAATTTTTCGCAGCTAGATGACATAGTTAACAATCAGAAATAAAATGGACAGGACGATATTTCGTCTGACCATTGGAGGGGGTGGGACTTAATAGCTTTTTTTGTTATATATCTATAATGAGGTGAAATATTTAAATACCTCCATAAAGTTTGGTTCTTCATTACTGAAGTAGTGAAGCAGAGGGGGGTCCCAAAGAACTTTTTGCCTCGGGCCCCAATTAGGCTAAGTCGGGCCCTGGCGCCTGTGTGAAAAACAATGGCACTGGGAAGCGAGTCTCATATATTTTCCTTGCCATGTCAGGGGTTAAAAGTTGTGAGTTTTCTGAATAGAAAAACTGAATTTTAAAGATGTGTTACATGATGAGTAATTCTGGTAACTAATTTTCCAATAAAATAACACGATGTTTGACTGTTGTTAATGACAGGAGATGTGTTTCCTTAAAAGGAAAAATAATCATAAATTTTAAGTACATATTTTCCATATATTCTATTTAGTACTATTAATACAAAGTGAGAATTATTTTTTCCCAAAAACTATTAATTTAAAATCAATGCATAAATTTTTGTAGAATATATTTTGAGTTCAGTAAAAAATTCTAATACACGCATTCAAACACTCACTTCATTTTGATTTATTATCTTGAACTCTGAAAGTAAGGCATAATTAATGAAGCTTTTAAAAATTTATGTAAATAATGGACATCATTATTTGGTTTTCATGGGCAGCTTGAAGATAAAACAATATTTAGTTTTGCCTTGCAAAATTAAAATGAAAACAATTCAATAAGCAATTATTATAAAATTTTATTTATTAAAGTAACTTATGTATTAAAAATAACTAGCTTTTCTGAGATCAATTAAATTTTTTTTAATTTTCATAGTATATTAACCTTGGCAAAATTTAAGCATAAATTATGCAATTAGGTGCACATGGATTTGGAAGTAAAATCAATAGTCACTTTTAATTAAATACTAATTGAAACACAATACTTATTAAAAATATAAAATAACCTTAGTGCTTCAGATTTGATTTGTTATAGCTGAAACACTTAACTTGATAAAAATAAGAGTCATCAGTCTTCACCACAATAAAGTTGCCGAGGATCCTGTTGAAAGCAGCTACGGCAAATGAAATCTAAAGCAGTAAGGTTATTTTATATGTTTAATAAAATCAATAGTATTTAACATTTATTAATGTTAGGTACAAGTGCTATTTATAGAATTTCATGGCATTTTCTAGCCAAGTCAATATTTAATATTTTTCCCAACTTAAATTAAAATTAACTTTCTAAGTATAATATAATAATTAAACTCTATGTAATGTTAGTTTTTCTACTATAATTGAAAGTATAAAAATAATTAAATACCTCTACTCACTTAAATTAATATAAAACGATCTTTTGTTTATTTAGTTTTTGTTCATCCTTTATTTTTACAACCTTCTCATAGGGCAGCTAAGTCTGCAACTGACCTAACTTCGCTTTTCACCATCAGGCGGCGCACCGTACTTCCGGTGACGTCATATGACGCTTCTTCCGTCAACGTTGTGCAATCGCGACATGTGCCGTTCTCTGATTGGTTATGCTAGTGGGCGTTAGCTCGTCGTTCATTTCGCGAGTGATATAAATACAGTTTCCCAGCTGAAGAGGTTGCTTCTTGTTGCTTCCTTCTGCCTGTTATTTTTTGTCAGCCAGGTCGGCTGTTGCTGTCCGTTACATCGCGGGCGATGTTTTATTTTTCTCTGAATAGTGTTATCAATAGTTAAATTATACTACAGCTATGTGTTTTTGGAAATAAGTTTTGACATCATGTTTGCTGTGTTATCAGTGGTTTTTCAATGGCCAGTATGATATGTTTAAGAGTTTGTTTTTTTGACGACTTGAGCATGGTTTATTTAAACGTGAGTTAATAATTCTAAAGTAATTAATTTAATTAATATTTCAATTTCGATATATATATACATTAAGTTTATAATTATTTATTTTGTTAAGTTTGCTGTTTATGTTTGTTATTGTTATATACACAGTCAATAAATGTTAAGTTTAAAATGTAAAACTTTAGTCATTCTTGTTGTTTACACATGCCATACCTGCCAATTCTCCGTTATTTCAACTGAGACTCCGTTATTTTGGGACTGTCTTCCACTCTCCATTATTCTCAAACATTTCTCCGTTATTCTGAAGATTTTAAAAATTATACCTATAATTTATTCAAAACGAACTTCAACAAACCTTCATTTTTTAGCAAGATTTTGCTTTTGCTGAAATAAATTCTCGTGAATCTCTATATATATTACTATTTTTAATTAATAATTACTTAATTTTTATTTAATAATTAAATTTAAGTTTTTCATATGACTTTTCGATAATTTAAGCCGTGGATTAAACTATTAAAATACTGTCATATGTCGAAAACACATCAATGTTTTTTAGGCCTGAAAATGCCGCTTGTAAAATCTCCGTTATTTTGATTTTTCAATGTTGGCAGGTATGCACATATTAGTTTTCCTCTTCTCCATAGACAAGTTTTAAGATAGCTTCCTCTAGTTCAGCACTCTGCTCATTTAAAATATCGTTGGGCTTATAATTGACCCAACATTTGGGTTATGGGCCCAGGGTTATTTGTTTTTTTTGTTTTATGGAGAGAAAACTTGGATAGAACTTGTGTGCATTGTGTTTTTGGCTCAATTTTTTTGTATATATCCGATTTTTAAGTCGGGGGGGCCGCTGTTTTTTTACTGAATAGTGAATTTTTCCATTTATAGTAAATTTTTTGAGTTTAAGGAAGTTTTTTAAAAAAATATAAAATTAGAAATTTACAACTTAGTTTTTTTTCCCTCTTAAAATGGCATATGTAACATATAATATTGAGAAATTAAATGCAAATAATTACAATAGTTGGTCATCTGATATTAAATATTTACTAATTGATAGAGGATTATGGGACATTATTGACAAAAAAATTGTTGTTCCTAAGGAAGTGACAGATACAATAACTGAGGCTGATATCGCTAAAATTAAAGCCCGGTCAGATAATGCCTTATCTACATTGTACTTAAATGTACAACCTGAATATAGAAAAATAATAGAGAATTGTGACAGCCCTATTGAGGCATGGGAAAAGATAAAGGCTAGTTATTGTCCAGATTCTAGGTCCTTCCATATGAAAATTTTTTCAGATCTTTTAGATTGTAAAATTAAATCAAATGAAAGTGTAGCTTTATATGCTGCTAGGTTACTCAGATTATCAAACCAGCTCAAGTCGTTAAATCAAAATTTTGATGATGCAACATATAGCTGTTTTCAGCTACTTCGGTACCTACCAAGTAAATTTGATAGTATCGTACAAACGATTTTGCGGTGGCCAGACGATAAGTTTACCTTTAGCGAGATATTAACTGAGTTGTCTGCAGAAGAGTCGAGATTATGTTTAAGAGATGTAGACAAACAGGTTTATAATAAATTGCAAGCGAACATGACTGGATTAGACTACAATAGTGCTGGAAACAGTAAAGAGTGTTTTAGTGAAACAAGATGCAGTCGAAACAAGAGCCGAAATCAAGAAGGAAACTCCAGGGGACAATCGTATCATTGGAATGACCGCTTCCGGAGCCAGCGTCGTCGTCAGAATCGTTCTTCCCGATCCAGTAGATGGAGAAACTCTTCCCAGTCAGACCAGAATTGGCAAGGTAGAAGAGACCAGAGTCCGGATGCCAGGAGGAATGTCAATAGACGTGGACGTGGACAAAGGACTTTTAAGTCAGGTTGTAACTTTTCAAATCTTTTACTTGTAACTCAATCTTGTTTATCTGAATCTAATAGTGAGGGTTCTTGGATTTTCGATTCCGGGGCCTCACAACATTTTTGTTATGATAAAAATTTGTTTTGTTATTATAAACCATTATTTAATGAAAAAATGTCTGTTGCAGTAAAAGATGTAAATGTTGATATAGAGGGAGTAGGAAAAGTTAAACTTAGAATTGGTCACAGAATTTGGACTTTTGAAAATGTTATGTATTCCCCTAAATTACGTCGAAATCTGATCTCGGGTCCAGCATTAGATAAGAAAGGATGCCAGTTTGTTGGTGGCAATGGTGGAATTAAAGTATATAGAAATAATTACTTTTTGTTTAAAGCCCATTTAAAGAAGGGTATTTATCATGTTTTTGCTAAGCCTGTTAATTCTAAACGTAAAAATGTAACTTTTGAAACCTCCGTAGTGGAGAAAAATAGTGTTAATGTATGGCATAAAAGATTTGGGCATATTAGTCCAAGTATACTTGAACATACTTTTAAAGAAAAAAGAGTTAAGGGTTTGGATAGTTTAAATATAAAGGACTTTAATTGTGAAACCTGCCAGTTAAATAAGTTTAAGTCTGTTTCACATAAGCACTTGGGACAAATAAGGTCAAGACGTCCATTAGAACTAATATATGCTGACTTGTGGGGTCCATGTAAAGTTGAAGGCAGACGCGGAGAAAACTACTTTCTTTCTATTATAGATGATTTCTCGCGCCATGTCAACCTTTACCCACTTAAAGTTAAGTCAGATGCAGCAGATGTCATTATACGGCATATTAATCGTGCTGAAAAGTTTTTGGATGTTAATGTCAAGTTTTTTCGTTCTGACAATGGGGGAGAGTTTGTAAATAGTCAGCTTGAAGAATTCTTGGAAAGTAAAGGTATAGACCATGAACTGACAAATATATACACCCCCCAACAAAATGGAGTTGTCGAACGATTTAATCAGACTGTGGCTGACGGAATGAGAACCATTCTTAGCGAAAGCGGAATGAGTAAAAGTTTTTGGCCTGAAGCTGCCATGTATTTTGTATACACATGGAATAGAATTTGTCCTAAGACCTTACTTAAAACTCCTTGTGAGCTCTATACTGGATTCATGCCATCTGTTAAACACCTAAAGCCTTTCGGAGTTACTGCTTATGTTGGCACACCGAGACAGAGAAGAAATAAATTAGACCCTAAAGCCACTAAAGGATATATGGTTGGATATGCATCTCGAACAAGAGGTTATAAAATTTGGTTACCTGAAAAGGATAAAATAATAGAAACTCTTAATGTAAAGTTTAATGAGTCAGTTTTTTACAATCCAAATGGTAGCGACAGTGGAGCAGTGCTAGAGCCCGAAGAGTTTTACATTGTACCACCTTTTGACGCTGACCGCTATAATCCTGTCTTAAGTGACCAAAAGGATAGCGAAGTTTTCAGTGACATAAGTGAAGATGAAGAAACTTGTGGTAAGACTCAAGATGCACAAGGTAGCTACTGGATTAGACATGCTTCTACTCGTCCCACGGGAAATAAAACTGACATTTATTACTATCCTGAGAATAAAGGTGACCGTTTAAGATCGTTAAATGACGTAAAAGTTTATTGCCAGAAAAATAACATTTATTTTAATCCTGAGGACTTTGACTTTAGTGGCAAAAATAAATTTTGTGGGAAAATTTTTAGTCCTGATCCATCAGCTAGTTCTACTTTAAATCCAGTTTCACATTTTACAGCCAGAAAAGTAATTTGACTAGACAACATAAGAATTCCCAATACTTTCAATCAAGCCATAAAGTCTCCTGAGTGTGAATACTGGCAAGAAGCCATGAATAAAGAAATTGCAGTTATGAGAGAGCGTGAAGTGTGGCACTTAGAAAAATTACCTCCAAATTGTACGCCTGTAGGCAATAGGTGGGTCTTTACAATTAAAAGAGACGAAAAAGGCCAAATAGCTAAATTCAAAGCCAGATTAGTAGCGCAAGGCTTTAAGCAGATTAAAGGGGAAACTTATGAAGAGACATTCAGCCCAGTAGTTAATTTTGCTGTAATTCGTTTCTTTTTTTCCCTATTAGTTTCTTATTTAGGCTGGACCCACATACAATGTGATGTTGCTAGCGCTTACCTTTATGCTCCGCTCAGTGAAACGATCTATATGAATCAACCTCAGGGATTTATTGAAAAGGATAAAGAAGAATATTTTTGTAAATTGGATAAGGCTTTATATGGCTTGCATCAGTCTGGTCGAGAATGGTTCTATGAAATGCATAAAGTTCTTGTTTCTATTGGTTTTAAAAAGTTTGAATCTTGTAATTGTGTATATATTCTTAATAATGAAATTGTTTTATTACTATATGTGGACGACATCGTAGTCTTTGGTCGGAACATTGAAATCATTAATAAAACTTTAGATTTATTGTGTAAACATTTTGAACTAAAAGTCCTAGGAAAAACTAGAAAACTTTTAGTTGTAGAGTTCGATGAAACTGGTGATTGTCTTGAAATGCATCAAATGCAATATATAGAGGATGTTTATGAGAGATTTAAAAACTTTAATATTCCCGTTTCATCACTGCCCATTGCTAAAGGCACTGTTTTTTCTAAGTCAAATTGCCCGACCAAGGATTGCGAAGTCCGTGAAATGTCAAAGATTCCTTATCGTAACTTATTGGGATGTTTATCTTTTTTGTGTAACCGAACTCGACCAGACATTAGTTATGCAGTTAATATCTATAGTCAATTCCAACAAAATCCAGGTAGAATTCATTGGGAAGGTTTATTAAAGCTTCTTGGTTATGTTAAAAATACTCAATCTTATAAATTAAAATTTAATTGTAAAAAGCCCCAATTATTTGTTTATTCTGACGCTGACTTTGCAGCCAACCGAGATGATCGTACCTCCTTAGGAGGACAACTAGTTTTATTAGATAACTCTCCGGTTGATTGGCGAACCTTTAAAGAGAAGTCAGTAAGTCTTTCTACAATGGAGGCAGAGTTTATTGCCATGACAGAAGCATCTAAAAATCTCTTATGGTTTGATAGGATAATCACTGAGTGTAGCATTTTTCATTTTATTAATAAAACCTAAATCAGTTTTATATATGGATAATCAGGCTGCTATAGATTTTGTTCGTTCTCCTATAGAAAATCACAGGTCGAAACATATTGATGTAAAATTATTTTTTGTTAGAGACCTTGTGAAAGATAATATATTTGAATTAAAATTTTTAAAAAGTGAACATAATTTATCTCATATCTTTACTAAACCATTAACTAAGCAAGAATTGATAAGTTTTATAAGTACTCTATTTGGTAAATAAGGTTAAGTTTAATTATACTTACCGTTTAAAAATTAACTTTTTGATAAATATAAATTTTTTCTTGAACTGTTCATTACATTTGTATGAACATGTTTTTTGCTTATGTAACTAAAGTTACTAGGTTTTTTGATACCACTAAATGTGGTGATATGGGGGTTTGTCAGTCTTGTGTGAATTACTAGACATTTAAATTTTTGGCACATTGTTTTAGATTCTTGTATGCAAATGATTTAGTACATTGTCTTAAAACTTTTCTTAAATGCACATTGTTTTAAAATTTTCTTGTTTTGCATAATGTAACTTTGTATAAATTTTGATTAATAGTATATATATATTGTGTAAACTTTTTCTAGATTTTTCTTAGTCTTTTCAATGTTTTTTAGATGCATTGGATGGACATTCTTTGTTTAAAATGCATATTGGTTTTTTTGTGGACTTGATAAACTGGACATTCTTCATGTTCTTTTTGGATGAAAACTTGTATCTTGATTGGACTCTTCACATCGTAGTCAAATGGAAAACCGAAATACTTGCTGTAGTGGTGTCGTGCATTATTGAAGTTAAAAAAATTTGATGTTGAAATAAGTGTTTTTGTGTTAGTTACTAAAAATTTTTGTTATAATCTTTAATATTCTAATAGTTGTAATATGGGTTGTTAAATGTGTTCTTTGTTAGCCATGCTCAAGCATTTTTTTTTACCTTAAGTTTAAGGTATGGTCAGTTTTTCTTGGGAATGTTCGTGCTTGTTCTAATAAAAAAATGGCCATGAGGGGGGGGCCTCTTGTTAGGTACAAGTGCTATTTATAGAATTTCATGGCATTTTCTAGCCAAGTCAATATTTAATATTTTTCCCAACTTAAATTAAAATTAACTTTCTAAGTATAATATAATAATTAAACTCTATGTAATGTTAGTTTTTCTACTATAATTGAAAGTATAAAAATAATTAAATACCTCTACTCACTTAAATTAATATAAAACGATCTTTTGTTTATTTAGTTTTTGTTCATCCTTTATTTTTACAACCTTCTCATAGGGCAGCTAAGTCTGCAACTGACCTAACTTCGCTTTTCACCATCAGGCGGCGCACCGTACTTCCGGTGACGTCATATGACGCTTCTTCCGTCAACGTTGTGCAATCGCGACATGTGCCGTTCTCTGATTGGTTATGCTAGTGGGCGTTAGCTCGTCGTTCATTTCGCGAGTGATATAAATACAGTTTCCCAGCTGAAGAGGTTGCTTCTTGTTGCTTCCTTCTGCCTGTTATTTTTTGTCAGCCAGGTCGGCTGTTGCTGTCCGTTACATCGCGGGCGATGTTTTATTTTTCTCTGAATAGTGTTATCAATAGTTAAATTATACTACAGCTATGTGTTTTTGGAAATAAGTTTTGACATCATGTTTGCTGTGTTATCAGTGGTTTTTCAATGGCCAGTATGATATGTTTAAGAGTTTGTTTTTTTGACGACTTGAGCATGGTTTATTTAAACGTGAGTTAATAATTCTAAAGTAATTAATTTAATTAATATTTCAATTTCGATATATATATACATTAAGTTTATAATTATTTATTTTGTTAAGTTTGCTGTTTATGTTTGTTATTGTTATATACACAGTCAATAAATGTTAAGTTTAAAATGTAAAACTTTAGTCATTCTTGTTGTTTACACATGCCATACCTGCCAATTCTCCGTTATTTCAACTGAGACTCCGTTATTTTGGGACTGTCTTCCACTCTCCATTATTCTCAAACATTTCTCCGTTATTCTGAAGATTTTAAAAATTATACCTATAATTTATTCAAAACGAACTTCAACAAACCTTCATTTTTTAGCAAGATTTTGCTTTTGCTGAAATAAATTCTCGTGAATCTCTATATATATTACTATTTTTAATTAATAATTACTTAATTTTTATTTAATAATTAAATTTAAGTTTTTCATATGACTTTTCGATAATTTAAGCCGTGGATTAAACTATTAAAATACTGTCATATGTCGAAAACACATCAATGTTTTTTAGGCCTGAAAATGCCGCTTGTAAAATCTCCGTTATTTTGATTTTTCAATGTTGGCAGGTATGCACATATTAGTTTTCCTCTTCTCCATAGACAAGTTTTAAGATAGCTTCCTCTAGTTCAGCACTCTGCTCATTTAAAATATCGTTGGGCTTATAATTGACCCAACATTTGGGTTATGGGCCCAGGGTTATTTGTTTTTTTTGTTTTATGGAGAGAAAACTTGGATAGAACTTGTGTGCATTGTGTTTTTGGCTCAATTTTTTTGTATATATCCGATTTTTAAGTCGGGGGGGCCGCTGTTTTTTTACTGAATAGTGAATTTTTCCATTTATAGTAAATTTTTTGAGTTTAAGGAAGTTTTTTAAAAAAATATAAAATTAGAAATTTACAACTTAGTTTTTTTTCCCTCTTAAAATGGCATATGTAACATATAATATTGAGAAATTAAATGCAAATAATTACAATAGTTGGTCATCTGATATTAAATATTTACTAATTGATAGAGGATTATGGGACATTATTGACAAAAAAATTGTTGTTCCTAAGGAAGTGACAGATACAATAACTGAGGCTGATATCGCTAAAATTAAAGCCCGGTCAGATAATGCCTTATCTACATTGTACTTAAATGTACAACCTGAATATAGAAAAATAATAGAGAATTGTGACAGCCCTATTGAGGCATGGGAAAAGATAAAGGCTAGTTATTGTCCAGATTCTAGGTCCTTCCATATGAAAATTTTTTCAGATCTTTTAGATTGTAAAATTAAATCAAATGAAAGTGTAGCTTTATATGCTGCTAGGTTACTCAGATTATCAAACCAGCTCAAGTCGTTAAATCAAAATTTTGATGATGCAACATATAGCTGTTTTCAGCTACTTCGGTACCTACCAAGTAAATTTGATAGTATCGTACAAACGATTTTGCGGTGGCCAGACGATAAGTTTACCTTTAGCGAGATATTAACTGAGTTGTCTGCAGAAGAGTCGAGATTATGTTTAAGAGATGTAGACAAACAGGTTTATAATAAATTGCAAGCGAACATGACTGGATTAGACTACAATAGTGCTGGAAACAGTAAAGAGTGTTTTAGTGAAACAAGATGCAGTCGAAACAAGAGCCGAAATCAAGAAGGAAACTCCAGGGGACAATCGTATCATTGGAATGACCGCTTCCGGAGCCAGCGTCGTCGTCAGAATCGTTCTTCCCGATCCAGTAGATGGAGAAACTCTTCCCAGTCAGACCAGAATTGGCAAGGTAGAAGAGACCAGAGTCCGGATGCCAGGAGGAATGTCAATAGACGTGGACGTGGACAAAGGACTTTTAAGTCAGGTTGTAACTTTTCAAATCTTTTACTTGTAACTCAATCTTGTTTATCTGAATCTAATAGTGAGGGTTCTTGGATTTTCGATTCCGGGGCCTCACAACATTTTTGTTATGATAAAAATTTGTTTTGTTATTATAAACCATTATTTAATGAAAAAATGTCTGTTGCAGTAAAAGATGTAAATGTTGATATAGAGGGAGTAGGAAAAGTTAAACTTAGAATTGGTCACAGAATTTGGACTTTTGAAAATGTTATGTATTCCCCTAAATTACGTCGAAATCTGATCTCGGGTCCAGCATTAGATAAGAAAGGATGCCAGTTTGTTGGTGGCAATGGTGGAATTAAAGTATATAGAAATAATTACTTTTTGTTTAAAGCCCATTTAAAGAAGGGTATTTATCATGTTTTTGCTAAGCCTGTTAATTCTAAACGTAAAAATGTAACTTTTGAAACCTCCGTAGTGGAGAAAAATAGTGTTAATGTATGGCATAAAAGATTTGGGCATATTAGTCCAAGTATACTTGAACATACTTTTAAAGAAAAAAGAGTTAAGGGTTTGGATAGTTTAAATATAAAGGACTTTAATTGTGAAACCTGCCAGTTAAATAAGTTTAAGTCTGTTTCACATAAGCACTTGGGACAAATAAGGTCAAGACGTCCATTAGAACTAATATATGCTGACTTGTGGGGTCCATGTAAAGTTGAAGGCAGACGCGGAGAAAACTACTTTCTTTCTATTATAGATGATTTCTCGCGCCATGTCAACCTTTACCCACTTAAAGTTAAGTCAGATGCAGCAGATGTCATTATACGGCATATTAATCGTGCTGAAAAGTTTTTGGATGTTAATGTCAAGTTTTTTCGTTCTGACAATGGGGGAGAGTTTGTAAATAGTCAGCTTGAAGAATTCTTGGAAAGTAAAGGTATAGACCATGAACTGACAAATATATACACCCCCCAACAAAATGGAGTTGTCGAACGATTTAATCAGACTGTGGCTGACGGAATGAGAACCATTCTTAGCGAAAGCGGAATGAGTAAAAGTTTTTGGCCTGAAGCTGCCATGTATTTTGTATACACATGGAATAGAATTTGTCCTAAGACCTTACTTAAAACTCCTTGTGAGCTCTATACTGGATTCATGCCATCTGTTAAACACCTAAAGCCTTTCGGAGTTACTGCTTATGTTGGCACACCGAGACAGAGAAGAAATAAATTAGACCCTAAAGCCACTAAAGGATATATGGTTGGATATGCATCTCGAACAAGAGGTTATAAAATTTGGTTACCTGAAAAGGATAAAATAATAGAAACTCTTAATGTAAAGTTTAATGAGTCAGTTTTTTACAATCCAAATGGTAGCGACAGTGGAGCAGTGCTAGAGCCCGAAGAGTTTTACATTGTACCACCTTTTGACGCTGACCGCTATAATCCTGTCTTAAGTGACCAAAAGGATAGCGAAGTTTTCAGTGACATAAGTGAAGATGAAGAAACTTGTGGTAAGACTCAAGATGCACAAGGTAGCTACTGGATTAGACATGCTTCTACTCGTCCCACGGGAAATAAAACTGACATTTATTACTATCCTGAGAATAAAGGTGACCGTTTAAGATCGTTAAATGACGTAAAAGTTTATTGCCAGAAAAATAACATTTATTTTAATCCTGAGGACTTTGACTTTAGTGGCAAAAATAAATTTTGTGGGAAAATTTTTAGTCCTGATCCATCAGCTAGTTCTACTTTAAATCCAGTTTCACATTTTACAGCCAGAAAAGTAATTTGACTAGACAACATAAGAATTCCCAATACTTTCAATCAAGCCATAAAGTCTCCTGAGTGTGAATACTGGCAAGAAGCCATGAATAAAGAAATTGCAGTTATGAGAGAGCGTGAAGTGTGGCACTTAGAAAAATTACCTCCAAATTGTACGCCTGTAGGCAATAGGTGGGTCTTTACAATTAAAAGAGACGAAAAAGGCCAAATAGCTAAATTCAAAGCCAGATTAGTAGCGCAAGGCTTTAAGCAGATTAAAGGGGAAACTTATGAAGAGACATTCAGCCCAGTAGTTAATTTTGCTGTAATTCGTTTCTTTTTTTCCCTATTAGTTTCTTATTTAGGCTGGACCCACATACAATGTGATGTTGCTAGCGCTTACCTTTATGCTCCGCTCAGTGAAACGATCTATATGAATCAACCTCAGGGATTTATTGAAAAGGATAAAGAAGAATATTTTTGTAAATTGGATAAGGCTTTATATGGCTTGCATCAGTCTGGTCGAGAATGGTTCTATGAAATGCATAAAGTTCTTGTTTCTATTGGTTTTAAAAAGTTTGAATCTTGTAATTGTGTATATATTCTTAATAATGAAATTGTTTTATTACTATATGTGGACGACATCGTAGTCTTTGGTCGGAACATTGAAATCATTAATAAAACTTTAGATTTATTGTGTAAACATTTTGAACTAAAAGTCCTAGGAAAAACTAGAAAACTTTTAGTTGTAGAGTTCGATGAAACTGGTGATTGTCTTGAAATGCATCAAATGCAATATATAGAGGATGTTTATGAGAGATTTAAAAACTTTAATATTCCCGTTTCATCACTGCCCATTGCTAAAGGCACTGTTTTTTCTAAGTCAAATTGCCCGACCAAGGATTGCGAAGTCCGTGAAATGTCAAAGATTCCTTATCGTAACTTATTGGGATGTTTATCTTTTTTGTGTAACCGAACTCGACCAGACATTAGTTATGCAGTTAATATCTATAGTCAATTCCAACAAAATCCAGGTAGAATTCATTGGGAAGGTTTATTAAAGCTTCTTGGTTATGTTAAAAATACTCAATCTTATAAATTAAAATTTAATTGTAAAAAGCCCCAATTATTTGTTTATTCTGACGCTGACTTTGCAGCCAACCGAGATGATCGTACCTCCTTAGGAGGACAACTAGTTTTATTAGATAACTCTCCGGTTGATTGGCGAACCTTTAAAGAGAAGTCAGTAAGTCTTTCTACAATGGAGGCAGAGTTTATTGCCATGACAGAAGCATCTAAAAATCTCTTATGGTTTGATAGGATAATCACTGAGTGTAGCATTTTTCATTTTATTAATAAAACCTAAATCAGTTTTATATATGGATAATCAGGCTGCTATAGATTTTGTTCGTTCTCCTATAGAAAATCACAGGTCGAAACATATTGATGTAAAATTATTTTTTGTTAGAGACCTTGTGAAAGATAATATATTTGAATTAAAATTTTTAAAAAGTGAACATAATTTATCTCATATCTTTACTAAACCATTAACTAAGCAAGAATTGATAAGTTTTATAAGTACTCTATTTGGTAAATAAGGTTAAGTTTAATTATACTTACCGTTTAAAAATTAACTTTTTGATAAATATAAATTTTTTCTTGAACTGTTCATTACATTTGTATGAACATGTTTTTTGCTTATGTAACTAAAGTTACTAGGTTTTTTGATACCACTAAATGTGGTGATATGGGGGTTTGTCAGTCTTGTGTGAATTACTAGACATTTAAATTTTTGGCACATTGTTTTAGATTCTTGTATGCAAATGATTTAGTACATTGTCTTAAAACTTTTCTTAAATGCACATTGTTTTAAAATTTTCTTGTTTTGCATAATGTAACTTTGTATAAATTTTGATTAATAGTATATATATATTGTGTAAACTTTTTCTAGATTTTTCTTAGTCTTTTCAATGTTTTTTAGATGCATTGGATGGACATTCTTTGTTTAAAATGCATATTGGTTTTTTTGTGGACTTGATAAACTGGACATTCTTCATGTTCTTTTTGGATGAAAACTTGTATCTTGATTGGACTCTTCACATCGTAGTCAAATGGAAAACCGAAATACTTGCTGTAGTGGTGTCGTGCATTATTGAAGTTAAAAAAATTTGATGTTGAAATAAGTGTTTTTGTGTTAGTTACTAAAAATTTTTGTTATAATCTTTAATATTCTAATAGTTGTAATATGGGTTGTTAAATGTGTTCTTTGTTAGCCATGCTCAAGCATTTTTTTTTACCTTAAGTTTAAGGTATGGTCAGTTTTTCTTGGGAATGTTCGTGCTTGTTCTAATAAAAAAATGGCCATGAGGGGGGGGCCTCTTGTTAGGTACAAGTGCTATTTATAGAATTTCATGGCATTTTCTAGCCAAGTCAATATTTAATATTTTTCCCAACTTAAATTAAAATTAACTTTCTAAGTATAATATAATAATTAAACTCTATGTAATGTTAGTTTTTCTACTATAATTGAAAGTATAAAAATAATTAAATACCTCTACTCACTTAAATTAATATAAAACGATCTTTTGTTTATTTAGTTTTTGTTCATCCTTTATTTTTACAACCTTCTCATAGGGCAGCTAAGTCTGCAACTGACCTAACTTCGCTTTTCACCATCAGGCGGCGCACCGTACTTCCGGTGACGTCATATGACGCTTCTTCCGTCAACGTTGTGCAATCGCGACATGTGCCGTTCTCTGATTGGTTATGCTAGTGGGCGTTAGCTCGTCGTTCATTTCGCGAGTGATATAAATACAGTTTCCCAGCTGAAGAGGTTGCTTCTTGTTGCTTCCTTCTGCCTGTTATTTTTTGTCAGCCAGGTCGGCTGTTGCTGTCCGTTACATCGCGGGCGATGTTTTATTTTTCTCTGAATAGTGTTATCAATAGTTAAATTATACTACAGCTATGTGTTTTTGGAAATAAGTTTTGACATCATGTTTGCTGTGTTATCAGTGGTTTTTCAATGGCCAGTATGATATGTTTAAGAGTTTGTTTTTTTGACGACTTGAGCATGGTTTATTTAAACGTGAGTTAATAATTCTAAAGTAATTAATTTAATTAATATTTCAATTTCGATATATATATACATTAAGTTTATAATTATTTATTTTGTTAAGTTTGCTGTTTATGTTTGTTATTGTTATATACACAGTCAATAAATGTTAAGTTTAAAATGTAAAACTTTAGTCATTCTTGTTGTTTACACATGCCATACCTGCCAATTCTCCGTTATTTCAACTGAGACTCCGTTATTTTGGGACTGTCTTCCACTCTCCATTATTCTCAAACATTTCTCCGTTATTCTGAAGATTTTAAAAATTATACCTATAATTTATTCAAAACGAACTTCAACAAACCTTCATTTTTTAGCAAGATTTTGCTTTTGCTGAAATAAATTCTCGTGAATCTCTATATATATTACTATTTTTAATTAATAATTACTTAATTTTTATTTAATAATTAAATTTAAGTTTTTCATATGACTTTTCGATAATTTAAGCCGTGGATTAAACTATTAAAATACTGTCATATGTCGAAAACACATCAATGTTTTTTAGGCCTGAAAATGCCGCTTGTAAAATCTCCGTTATTTTGATTTTTCAATGTTGGCAGGTATGCACATATTAGTTTTCCTCTTCTCCATAGACAAGTTTTAAGATAGCTTCCTCTAGTTCAGCACTCTGCTCATTTAAAATATCGTTGGGCTTATAATTGACCCAACATTTGGGTTATGGGCCCAGGGTTATTTGTTTTTTTTGTTTTATGGAGAGAAAACTTGGATAGAACTTGTGTGCATTGTGTTTTTGGCTCAATTTTTTTGTATATATCCGATTTTTAAGTCGGGGGGGCCGCTGTTTTTTTACTGAATAGTGAATTTTTCCATTTATAGTAAATTTTTTGAGTTTAAGGAAGTTTTTTAAAAAAATATAAAATTAGAAATTTACAACTTAGTTTTTTTTCCCTCTTAAAATGGCATATGTAACATATAATATTGAGAAATTAAATGCAAATAATTACAATAGTTGGTCATCTGATATTAAATATTTACTAATTGATAGAGGATTATGGGACATTATTGACAAAAAAATTGTTGTTCCTAAGGAAGTGACAGATACAATAACTGAGGCTGATATCGCTAAAATTAAAGCCCGGTCAGATAATGCCTTATCTACATTGTACTTAAATGTACAACCTGAATATAGAAAAATAATAGAGAATTGTGACAGCCCTATTGAGGCATGGGAAAAGATAAAGGCTAGTTATTGTCCAGATTCTAGGTCCTTCCATATGAAAATTTTTTCAGATCTTTTAGATTGTAAAATTAAATCAAATGAAAGTGTAGCTTTATATGCTGCTAGGTTACTCAGATTATCAAACCAGCTCAAGTCGTTAAATCAAAATTTTGATGATGCAACATATAGCTGTTTTCAGCTACTTCGGTACCTACCAAGTAAATTTGATAGTATCGTACAAACGATTTTGCGGTGGCCAGACGATAAGTTTACCTTTAGCGAGATATTAACTGAGTTGTCTGCAGAAGAGTCGAGATTATGTTTAAGAGATGTAGACAAACAGGTTTATAATAAATTGCAAGCGAACATGACTGGATTAGACTACAATAGTGCTGGAAACAGTAAAGAGTGTTTTAGTGAAACAAGATGCAGTCGAAACAAGAGCCGAAATCAAGAAGGAAACTCCAGGGGACAATCGTATCATTGGAATGACCGCTTCCGGAGCCAGCGTCGTCGTCAGAATCGTTCTTCCCGATCCAGTAGATGGAGAAACTCTTCCCAGTCAGACCAGAATTGGCAAGGTAGAAGAGACCAGAGTCCGGATGCCAGGAGGAATGTCAATAGACGTGGACGTGGACAAAGGACTTTTAAGTCAGGTTGTAACTTTTCAAATCTTTTACTTGTAACTCAATCTTGTTTATCTGAATCTAATAGTGAGGGTTCTTGGATTTTCGATTCCGGGGCCTCACAACATTTTTGTTATGATAAAAATTTGTTTTGTTATTATAAACCATTATTTAATGAAAAAATGTCTGTTGCAGTAAAAGATGTAAATGTTGATATAGAGGGAGTAGGAAAAGTTAAACTTAGAATTGGTCACAGAATTTGGACTTTTGAAAATGTTATGTATTCCCCTAAATTACGTCGAAATCTGATCTCGGGTCCAGCATTAGATAAGAAAGGATGCCAGTTTGTTGGTGGCAATGGTGGAATTAAAGTATATAGAAATAATTACTTTTTGTTTAAAGCCCATTTAAAGAAGGGTATTTATCATGTTTTTGCTAAGCCTGTTAATTCTAAACGTAAAAATGTAACTTTTGAAACCTCCGTAGTGGAGAAAAATAGTGTTAATGTATGGCATAAAAGATTTGGGCATATTAGTCCAAGTATACTTGAACATACTTTTAAAGAAAAAAGAGTTAAGGGTTTGGATAGTTTAAATATAAAGGACTTTAATTGTGAAACCTGCCAGTTAAATAAGTTTAAGTCTGTTTCACATAAGCACTTGGGACAAATAAGGTCAAGACGTCCATTAGAACTAATATATGCTGACTTGTGGGGTCCATGTAAAGTTGAAGGCAGACGCGGAGAAAACTACTTTCTTTCTATTATAGATGATTTCTCGCGCCATGTCAACCTTTACCCACTTAAAGTTAAGTCAGATGCAGCAGATGTCATTATACGGCATATTAATCGTGCTGAAAAGTTTTTGGATGTTAATGTCAAGTTTTTTCGTTCTGACAATGGGGGAGAGTTTGTAAATAGTCAGCTTGAAGAATTCTTGGAAAGTAAAGGTATAGACCATGAACTGACAAATATATACACCCCCCAACAAAATGGAGTTGTCGAACGATTTAATCAGACTGTGGCTGACGGAATGAGAACCATTCTTAGCGAAAGCGGAATGAGTAAAAGTTTTTGGCCTGAAGCTGCCATGTATTTTGTATACACATGGAATAGAATTTGTCCTAAGACCTTACTTAAAACTCCTTGTGAGCTCTATACTGGATTCATGCCATCTGTTAAACACCTAAAGCCTTTCGGAGTTACTGCTTATGTTGGCACACCGAGACAGAGAAGAAATAAATTAGACCCTAAAGCCACTAAAGGATATATGGTTGGATATGCATCTCGAACAAGAGGTTATAAAATTTGGTTACCTGAAAAGGATAAAATAATAGAAACTCTTAATGTAAAGTTTAATGAGTCAGTTTTTTACAATCCAAATGGTAGCGACAGTGGAGCAGTGCTAGAGCCCGAAGAGTTTTACATTGTACCACCTTTTGACGCTGACCGCTATAATCCTGTCTTAAGTGACCAAAAGGATAGCGAAGTTTTCAGTGACATAAGTGAAGATGAAGAAACTTGTGGTAAGACTCAAGATGCACAAGGTAGCTACTGGATTAGACATGCTTCTACTCGTCCCACGGGAAATAAAACTGACATTTATTACTATCCTGAGAATAAAGGTGACCGTTTAAGATCGTTAAATGACGTAAAAGTTTATTGCCAGAAAAATAACATTTATTTTAATCCTGAGGACTTTGACTTTAGTGGCAAAAATAAATTTTGTGGGAAAATTTTTAGTCCTGATCCATCAGCTAGTTCTACTTTAAATCCAGTTTCACATTTTACAGCCAGAAAAGTAATTTGACTAGACAACATAAGAATTCCCAATACTTTCAATCAAGCCATAAAGTCTCCTGAGTGTGAATACTGGCAAGAAGCCATGAATAAAGAAATTGCAGTTATGAGAGAGCGTGAAGTGTGGCACTTAGAAAAATTACCTCCAAATTGTACGCCTGTAGGCAATAGGTGGGTCTTTACAATTAAAAGAGACGAAAAAGGCCAAATAGCTAAATTCAAAGCCAGATTAGTAGCGCAAGGCTTTAAGCAGATTAAAGGGGAAACTTATGAAGAGACATTCAGCCCAGTAGTTAATTTTGCTGTAATTCGTTTCTTTTTTTCCCTATTAGTTTCTTATTTAGGCTGGACCCACATACAATGTGATGTTGCTAGCGCTTACCTTTATGCTCCGCTCAGTGAAACGATCTATATGAATCAACCTCAGGGATTTATTGAAAAGGATAAAGAAGAATATTTTTGTAAATTGGATAAGGCTTTATATGGCTTGCATCAGTCTGGTCGAGAATGGTTCTATGAAATGCATAAAGTTCTTGTTTCTATTGGTTTTAAAAAGTTTGAATCTTGTAATTGTGTATATATTCTTAATAATGAAATTGTTTTATTACTATATGTGGACGACATCGTAGTCTTTGGTCGGAACATTGAAATCATTAATAAAACTTTAGATTTATTGTGTAAACATTTTGAACTAAAAGTCCTAGGAAAAACTAGAAAACTTTTAGTTGTAGAGTTCGATGAAACTGGTGATTGTCTTGAAATGCATCAAATGCAATATATAGAGGATGTTTATGAGAGATTTAAAAACTTTAATATTCCCGTTTCATCACTGCCCATTGCTAAAGGCACTGTTTTTTCTAAGTCAAATTGCCCGACCAAGGATTGCGAAGTCCGTGAAATGTCAAAGATTCCTTATCGTAACTTATTGGGATGTTTATCTTTTTTGTGTAACCGAACTCGACCAGACATTAGTTATGCAGTTAATATCTATAGTCAATTCCAACAAAATCCAGGTAGAATTCATTGGGAAGGTTTATTAAAGCTTCTTGGTTATGTTAAAAATACTCAATCTTATAAATTAAAATTTAATTGTAAAAAGCCCCAATTATTTGTTTATTCTGACGCTGACTTTGCAGCCAACCGAGATGATCGTACCTCCTTAGGAGGACAACTAGTTTTATTAGATAACTCTCCGGTTGATTGGCGAACCTTTAAAGAGAAGTCAGTAAGTCTTTCTACAATGGAGGCAGAGTTTATTGCCATGACAGAAGCATCTAAAAATCTCTTATGGTTTGATAGGATAATCACTGAGTGTAGCATTTTTCATTTTATTAATAAAACCTAAATCAGTTTTATATATGGATAATCAGGCTGCTATAGATTTTGTTCGTTCTCCTATAGAAAATCACAGGTCGAAACATATTGATGTAAAATTATTTTTTGTTAGAGACCTTGTGAAAGATAATATATTTGAATTAAAATTTGTAAAAAGTGAACATAATTTATCTCATATCTTTACTAAACCATTAACTAAGCAAGAATTGATAAGTTTTATAAGTACTCTATTTGGTAAATAAGGTTAAGTTTAATTATACTTACCGTTTAAAAATTAACTTTTTGATAAATATAAATTTTTTCTTGAACTGTTCATTACATTTGTATGAACATGTTTTTTGCTTATGTAACTAAAGTTACTAGGTTTTTTGATACCACTAAATGTGGTGATATGGGGGTTTGTCAGTCTTGTGTGAATTACTAGACATTTAAATTTTTGGCACATTGTTTTAGATTCTTGTATGCAAATGATTTAGTACATTGTCTTAAAACTTTTCTTAAATGCACATTGTTTTAAAATTTTCTTGTTTTGCATAATGTAACTTTGTATAAATTTTGATTAATAGTATATATATATTGTGTAAACTTTTTCTAGATTTTTCTTAGTCTTTTCAATGTTTTTTAGATGCATTGGATGGACATTCTTTGTTTAAAATGCATATTGGTTTTTTTGTGGACTTGATAAACTGGACATTCTTCATGTTCTTTTTGGATGAAAACTTGTATCTTGATTGGACTCTTCACATCGTAGTCAAATGGAAAACCGAAATACTTGCTGTAGTGGTGTCGTGCATTATTGAAGTTAAAAAAATTTGATGTTGAAATAAGTGTTTTTGTGTTAGTTACTAAAAATTTTTGTTATAATCTTTAATATTCTAATAGTTGTAATATGGGTTGTTAAATGTGTTCTTTGTTAGCCATGCTCAAGCATTTTTTTTTACCTTAAGTTTAAGGTATGGTCAGTTTTTCTTGGGAATGTTCGTGCTTGTTCTAATAAAAAAATGGCCATGAGGGGGGGGCCTCTTGTTAGGTACAAGTGCTATTTATAGAATTTCATGGCATTTTCTAGCCAAGTCAATATTTAATATTTTTCCCAACTTAAATTAAAATTAACTTTCTAAGTATAATATAATAATTAAACTCTATGTAATGTTAGTTTTTCTACTATAATTGAAAGTATAAAAATAATTAAATACCTCTACTCACTTAAATTAATATAAAACGATCTTTTGTTTATTTAGTTTTTGTTCATCCTTTATTTTTACAACCTTCTCATAGGGCAGCTAAGTCTGCAACTGACCTAACTTCGCTTTTCACCATCAGGCGGCGCACCGTACTTCCGGTGACGTCATATGACGCTTCTTCCGTCAACGTTGTGCAATCGCGACATGTGCCGTTCTCTGATTGGTTATGCTAGTGGGCGTTAGCTCGTCGTTCATTTCGCGAGTGATATAAATACAGTTTCCCAGCTGAAGAGGTTGCTTCTTGTTGCTTCCTTCTGCCTGTTATTTTTTGTCAGCCAGGTCGGCTGTTGCTGTCCGTTACATCGCGGGCGATGTTTTATTTTTCTCTGAATAGTGTTATCAATAGTTAAATTATACTACAGCTATGTGTTTTTGGAAATAAGTTTTGACATCATGTTTGCTGTGTTATCAGTGGTTTTTCAATGGCCAGTATGATATGTTTAAGAGTTTGTTTTTTTGACGACTTGAGCATGGTTTATTTAAACGTGAGTTAATAATTCTAAAGTAATTAATTTAATTAATATTTCAATTTCGATATATATATACATTAAGTTTATAATTATTTATTTTGTTAAGTTTGCTGTTTATGTTTGTTATTGTTATATACACAGTCAATAAATGTTAAGTTTAAAATGTAAAACTTTAGTCATTCTTGTTGTTTACACATGCACATATTAGTTTTCCTCTTCTCCATAGACAAGTTTTAAGATAGCTTCCTCTAGTTCAGCACTCTGCTCATTTAAAATATCGTTGGGCTTATAATTGACCCAACAATTAAACCTGTTTTGAGTGTTATTAAGTGTAGTATTGTCTCCTCCCCACACACACTTTTCCCCAAATTCTTATGTACTTGCTTTTGTCTGGAACGGTAGGTAAGTTTGTGAATGTCACGCTAGAAAAAAAGCAGAAAATAAATTAGAAATATCAGTCGTATTGTTACAAATAAGGTACCAAATAAAAGGCGATTTTTCTAAATCCAGCTAATTAAACAGCTTATCGATCGGACAATTAGATTTTTTTTAATTAACTAATGTATTAAAATTAGGGGGCAACAGCAGAAGATTGTATGGAAACCATTTGGAGAAAAAAAAAAATCTGCTACTCATTAAGTCGCATGTTTTTGGAGTGGGATAAAAAATTGCAGTTTTCAATTTTTTTTTCAAATTTTCTCTCACGGTCACAAAAATTGATATACAGCCTGTATAACACAAGACCAACTTGCAGTTCAAATTTCATCAAGTTTGGTTAATAAACAAAAAAGTTACATTTTTTTTGCAAATGAAATTTTATTCTAACTTCGAAAAGATTTATGTGATACGATATATTAAGAATTTGGGTTTTAAAAGTTTTTTAAAATAGATTATTTTTATTCAAACTAGATGGTTGAATCAAGAGCATATAAAACTTTCTTCACTGAAGATAATTTTATTCCTAAATTTATTATTTATACTTTAAAAATGAAAGTTACATAGCACTTTATAAATTGGCAAATATATGTATAAAATTTCCAGTACAAGAGTGTGGGAAAAATAACTGAACACGGAGCACAAAAATTAGATCCTTATAGATCAACAGGTAGTGAGTGAGTTTGCATCTTTTTGCCATGAACATTTTGCTACCTTAAAAAAAAACACAACAATCTTAGCAAACGCAACCTCTAATTTTTTATTCGTTAAGAACATTTATTTAGTTTTATTAAAAACGTTATTGGCAAATAAATGTAGCTAAGTTGTCCATTAAAGGTTCCATGGGAATTAAGAGAATTTATCAAAATTATCTGTAACCAACAATATATGTTCATTTCAGAAAATTTTGGAGTGGAAGGCTGATTTTTTATACCAACTATGTGAAAAATACCAGGTCTGGGAATCGAACCCGGGCCTTCCGCTTTACGTGCGGATGCTCAAACCATTGAGCTACCCTGGCTGATTACTAGCTAGGCATTTCTCACATAACATTTGTTGGCAAAGTCACCGAGTCTGTAAACACAGCTATATCAAGTGACATTAATATTCATGGCACAACTCCAATAGACCACAAAATTTTAATTTAATTTAGAAATTTATTCATCAACCATGAAAGTTCATTTCAGAAAATTTTGGAGTGGAAGGCTGATTTTTTATTCCAACTATGTGAAAAATACCAGAGCTGGGAATCAAACCCAATGTTCAACCCAATGCCAACGAATGTTATGTAAGAAATGCCTAGCTAGTAATCACCAGGGTAGCTCAATGGTTTGAGCATCCACACGTAAAGCGGAAGGCCTGGGTTCGATTCCCGGCTCTGGTATTTTTCACATAGTTGGTATAAAAAATCAGCCTTCCACTCCAAAATTTTCTGAAATGAACTTTCATGGTTGATGAATAAATTTCTAAATTAAAACAACAATATATGTTTAAACTTTTGTTAAAGGGAAAATGGAAATTAATTTTTGTTGCAAGAGACAACGAAGTTTATAATTTTACAAAATAAAATAACCTTATATGTTGCTAACATAAAAAAGGATTGAAATTCTATATTTACAAAGATTATACCTCACTAGTATCATCCTTTATGAACTGCAGATATATTTCAGATGCTAATCGCATCCATCCTCATTGCTTTACTGTGACTGTTCTCCTTCATCTGGCTTGATGTTGACTTTCATTTTTTCGCAGTGTCCGATAACTCCGTTCACTTCATGTGGTTTTTTCATAAGGTGTTGCCATACTGTTGGAATAATACTATGCTCTCGGTCATTTACTGCGTCGTTGTTAGTGATTTTTTCAATAGCTTCTCGTTTGAGGGCATAGTGATGTTTATTGTAAGGTGCTATTTTTTGAGTGTTAATTGTTTTCAGATTGATCAGGTTATTTTATGGGAAGTAGATAAGGCAGTGGTTAATTTGTTAAACTTTAAGTCAGAGAGGTGTTCTTTTTCACGTTCATTGATATATCATTTAGTCATTCCAACATAACAGTCCTTTTCATTATTGTCATGTTCAAAATTAATTTTGTATATTCCAGAGGTGAATTTAGAATTAATTGGGTCTTTTTCGTTACGCAGGCATTGGAAAATATTTTTGTTAGGCTTTATAGGGAAACTGATATTAAGTTTTTTAAGCTTCATTTTTTATTTTTAGGCTAGCGTCATTACAAAAAGGAATGCAAGTGGTGAACACCACTTCCAGTTAAAAAAGGATGATACTAGTGAGGTATAATCTTTGTAAATATAAAATAACCTTATTTTTTTACGCTTAAATATGAAATGAGTTGGACTTAAGAGGGAAGTATGAATCAGTAAAAAAAATTTTTTTTTAATTAAAGAGCATGGTCGAAAATGTAGGGTAGAGTGCAAATTTGCTGTACCCCCCACCTTCCCCCTTTCCCATGTGAGGAGATAAGACCCTTGAAGTTTTAGTAAATCAATGAAAGACACAGATTGCAAGAAAAAGTGGTGCACATACCAGAGCATTTGCCTTGAAAATAGATGGTCTTTAGTTCGAGTCCCGCCAGGTCTTCTCTTTTTTTTTTTTTTTTTTTAATTAAATTATTAATAATTAAATTTTATTTATACCTTAAAATTAGTCCATATAACTTTCATATGCATTTCGGTTGCAATCGCAACCTTCCTCAGATGAACTGTGACATCCATCGCTGCCGGCGTATTTGTTGTTTTCCTCCTGTCTTCCTTTTTTCGCTTCACTTCGCTTGTTTCGGTCGTTTAGGATCAGATGGTTCCAGATTCTGGGTATAGTAGCGTGTTCGCGTTCGTTAATTGCAGTAGGGTTAGTAATAATTTCAAGGGCTTCTCTTTTTAGTGCGTAACTGTGATTATTATAGTGAGCGATTTTTTTAGTTGTTATGGTGTTAATATTAATTGGGTTAGAGGAGTGGGTAGAAGCAAGTGCGGTGGATTGGCGGTTATGTTTTAGATCGGCTTTGTGTTCTTTTTCTCTGTCGTAAATTTTCCGTTTTGTAACTCCGATATAACATGCTTGAGAATTATCTATGTGTTTGAAGTCTATTTTATAAATCCCGGCGGTTGATTGGTTATCAATTATGTCTTTTTCATTCCGGATATGTTGAAAGATGTTGCGGTTTGGTTTTATTGGGATATTGATATTGTGTTTTTTGGCTTCGTTTTGGATTTTTATACTATTTCCGTTACAGAAGGGGATGGAGGTTGTGAATTTTTTTGTTTCTTTCTGTGCGTTATCGATTTTATTTAGTTTTTTGATACGTTTTTTATATAGTTTGTTAACCAGATTTTTCGGGTAGTTTGCTTTTTGTACAATATTTTTGATAAATTTGAGTTCTTCATTTAGGAGTTTTTTGTTGGAGCATATTAGGATTGCGCGATTAATGTATGAACGGATGGCGGCATATTTATATGGGAGGGGGGTATTACAGTGGTTATTTATAATTTCGATATTGGAAGTTGGTTTTCTATATATAGTTGTGTCGATGGTATTGTTTGGGTTTTTTATGATTTTTATGTCCAGATAGTTTATTGTGTTATTGTTTTCTTCTTCCATTGTAAATTTTATATTTTTATCTAGTTTGTTGAGTTTATTTAAGAGATTATTAGTGTCGTTATTATTTGGAATGATTGCAAATATGTCATCCACGTATCTGGTCCAGATTTTACTGTTTTCAATGATGTTGGTGGCAGAATTTTCGATTAGTCTCATTTTAAGTTCCGCGAGAGTCCCTGAGATGGGTGACCCCATAGGCACGCCTTGTTTTCGCCGATAAATTTCGTTATTAGATTGAAAATAAGATTCTGTGAGGAGTAAGTTACTAGTTCTAATCAGAGTTTCACTAATTTTGTTTTTTCCGTATGTTTCTATTAGTTTTTCGTTAATTATGTTACTAATTTCTATAGTGTCGATTGAGGGGTATAATTCCTTTACGTCGTAGCTTACCATTATATCGTCGTAGTTGATTTTTGTGTCTTGGAGTTTTTGCATGAAGAGTTCGTTAGAGTTTATTGATATATTAGAGGGGGGGAGAAGGGTTTGGTATATATTTTTCATGTATTTTTCCAGGAAATATGTTGGACCTTCGGATTTATTAACTATGGGACGTAATGAGGCCGGATTTTTGTGGTCTTTGTATTTGGCAAATAGTCGGGGGATAATAGGAGCGAAGTTATTATTTTTTGGGGGGATGTTATTGGGCCATTGTCCGGTTTTTAGTAAGTCCTTAATTTTTCCGTTAAGTTTATTTAGTGGGGAATTTTTAATTTTTTCTGCATTAAGTTTATTAATTGTATCATACATAAGTTCGTTATATTGTTCGCGGTTTAGGATTGTGATTAAGTTAGTTTTATCAGATTTTAAGATGGCGAGTTTACGGTTGTTTTTTAAACCTTTGAGGCATTTTATATCAGCGGAGTTAGTGAATTGTTTATTGGTTTCAGTGATGGATTTAATTGCGACATTTCTAATATTTTGTTTTGTTTCGGGAGGAGTTTTTTCGATGGCGGTTTCAATATGTGCGATAGTGTCCTTGATGTCATTAGCTTCGTTTATGATATACTTGGAGCCTAACTTTAAGAGTGCGTCTTCGTGGGTATTAGGGTGATAGTTAGAAAGATTAAGGTAGGGGTAAGTATTGGGGGTGGCATTGTTTAAGATTTTATCTTTTTTGTTTTTTAACCAAAATTGGAGTTTTTTGTTATGTCGTTTAGTTAGTATTTCTTCTTCTATTTCGTTGTACTTTTTAATTTTTTCGTTTATTCAGTTAAATTCTTCGTTTGAAGTGGTGGTTTTTAGATCGGTTTCTAATTTTTTGTAGTATTGCTTGGTTTTATAAATATCGATTGATTTACGTTTTATTATTTTCTTAATGAGGGTTATTTCTAGTTGTTTCGCTAAGTGCCGGTAGGTTTTATTAATGTATTTATTTTTAATCCTTAAGAATTTGGGTGTGATTTTATAATGAGGGCAATCTTTTAAGAAGGAGTGGTGGCTAGTGTCACGGGTTAACTTTTTGGCCGTTTTTCGGAGTTGACCGAAGAGGATTTGCTGAGACATTATTACGCGATAAGGAAGAGGTGTCAAGAATTTCAAGATTTTCGTACGCTATCAGGCCAAAGAAACGTGAAAACGATCGTGGATTAAGGGTCAAGTGTAAAAGATCAAGACCAAGAGCGCCAACGGATTCTTAGTAAATGCATAAACTACAGTTAAAAATCAAACGTTTGTAATCAAAAGAGTGCAAGAGTAAAAACACTGAAAAGGTAAAAATGCTAAAGGCTAAAAGTTAAAATCTTAAAAGATTAAAAAAGTATAAAATAGGACAAGGTAAAATGTTAAAAATATACGTTACAAATTAGTAGGTGTTATGATCCAGCAATTCAAGAGTCACTTGTCCTTTTTCCACTTGTCCTTTACCTTGTCCTATTTTATACTTTTTTAATCTTTTAAGATTTTAACTTTTAGCCTTTAGCATTTTTACCTTTTCAGTGTTTTTACTCTTGTACTCTTTTGATTACAAACGTTTGATTTTTAACTGTAGTTTATGCATTTACTAAGAATCCGTTGGCGCTCTTGGTCTTGATCTTTTACACTTGACCCTTAATCCACGATCGTTTTCACGTTTCTTTGGCCTGATAGCGTACGAAAATCTTGAAATTCTTGACACCTCTTCCTTATCGCGTAATAATGTCTCAGCAAATCCTCTTCGGTCAACTCCGAAAAACGGCCAAAAAGTTAACCCGTGACACTAGCCACCACTCCTTCTTAAAAGATTGCCCTCATTATAAAATCACACCCAAATTCTTAAGGATTAAAAATAAATACATTAATAAAACCTACCGGCACTTAGCGAAACAACTAGAAATAACCCTCATTAAGAAAATAATAAAACGTAAATCAATAGATATTTTTAAAACCAAGCAATACTACAAAAAATTAGAAACCGATCTAAAAACCACCACTTCAAACGAAGAATTTAACCGAATAAACGAAAAAATTAAAAAGTACAACGAAATAGAAGAAGAAATACTAACTAAACGACATAACAAAAAACTCCAATTTTGGTTAAAAAACAAAAAAGATAAAATCTTAAACAATGCCACCCCCAATACTTACCCCTACCTTAATCTTTCTAACTATCACCCTAATACCCACGAAGACGCACTCTTAAAGTTAGGCTCCAAGTATATCATAAACGAAGCTAATGACATCAAGGACACTATCGCACATATTGAAACCGCCATCGAAAAAACTCCTCCCGAAACAAAACAAAATATTAGAAATGTCGCAATTAAATCCATCACTGAAACCAATAAACAATTCACTAACTCCGCTGATATAAAATGCCTCAAAGGTTTAAAAAACAACCGTAAACTCGCCATCTTAAAATCTGATAAAACTAACTTAATCACAATCCTAAACCGCGAACAATATAACGAACTTATGTATGATACAATTAATAAACTTAATGCAGAAAAAATTAAAAATTCCCCACTAAATAAACTTAACGGAAAAATTAAGGACTTACTAAAAACCGGACAATGGCCCAATAACATCCCCCCAAAAAATAACTTCGCTCCTATTATCCCCCGACTATTTGCCAAATACAAAGTCCACAAAAATCCGGCCTCATTACGTCCCATAGTTAATAAATCCGAAGGTCCAACATATTTCCTGGAAAAATACATGAAAAATATATACCAAACCCTTCTCCCCCCCTCTAATATATCAATAAACTCTAACGAACTCTTCATGCAAAAACTCCAAGACACAAAAATCAACTACGACGATATAATGGTAAGCTACGACGTAAAGGAATTATACCCCTCAATCGACACTACAGAAATTAGTAACATAATTAACGAAAAACTAATAGAAACATACGGAAAAAACAAAATTAGTGAAACTCTGATTAGAACTAGTAACTTACTCCTCACAGAATCTTATTTTCAATTTAATAACGAAATTTATCGGCAAAAACAAGGCGTGCCTATGGGGTCACCCATCTCAGGGACTCTCGCGGAACTTAAAATGAGACTAATCGAAAATTCTGCCACCAACATCATTGAAAACAGTAAAATCTGGACCAGATACGTGGATGACATATTTGCAATCATTCCAAATAATAACGACACTAATAATCTCTTAAATAAACTCAACAAACTAGATAAAAATATAAAATTTACAATGGAAGAAGAAAACAATAACACAATAAACTATCTGGACATAAAAATCATAAAAAACCCAAACAATACCATCGACACAACTATATATAGAAAACCAACTTCCAATATCGAAATTATAAATAACCACTGTAATACCCCCCTCCCATATAAATATGCCGCCATCCGTTCATACATTAATCGCGCAATCCTAATATGCTCCAACAAAAAACTCCTAAATGAAGAACTCAAATTTATCAAAAATATTGTACAAAAAGCAAACTACCCGAAAAATCTGGTTAACAAACTATATAAAAAACGTATCAAAAAACTAAATAAAATCGATAACGCACAGAAAGAAACAAAAAAATTCACAACCTCCATCCCCTTCTGTAACAGAAATAGTATAAAAATCCAAAACGAAGCCAAAAAACACAATATCAATATCCCAATAAAACCAAACCGCAACATCTTTCAACATATCCGGAATGAAAAAGACATAATTGATAACCAATCAACCGCCGGGATTTATAAAATAGACTTCAAACACATAGATAATTCTCAAGCATGTTATATCGGAGTTACAAAACGGAAAATTTACGACAGAGAAAAAGAACACAAAGCCGATCTAAAACATAACCGCCAATCCACCGCACTTGCTTCTACCCACTCCTCTAACCCAATTAATATTAACACCATAACAACTAAAAAAATCGCTCACTATAATAATCACAGTTACGCACTAAAAAGAGAAGCCCTTGAAATTATTACTAACCCTACTGCAATTAACGAACGCGAACACGCTACTATACCCAGAATCTGGAACCATCTGATCCTAAACGACCGAAACAAGCGAAGTGAAGCGAAAAAAGGAAGACAGGAGGAAAACAACAAATACGCCGGCAGCGATGGATGTCACAGTTCATCTGAGGAAGGTTGCGATTGCAACCGAAATGCATATGAAAGTTATATGGACTAATTTTAAGGTATAAATAAAATTTAATTATTGAAATTTATCGTCCTAAAATGAAATAGAAAGTTATAAATTATTAGTTTCACAGAAAATATTTTTTATATTAAGATTTTTTTTTTTTTTAATGAGCTTGGTTTTAA
Source organism: Salticus scenicus (assembly GCA_963930645.1). NCBI lineage: Eukaryota > Metazoa > Arthropoda > Arachnida > Araneae > Salticidae > Salticus > Salticus scenicus. The sequence continues at coordinate 216,576,423 of OZ005655.1, read as the reverse complement.
GCTATTAATAAGATATTAACCAGAAAATGAAAAATCTATTTATTTATAAAGAAGAAAATCATGTTTAAATTTACAAATTTAGTTTCTAATTTATAGTGACTATGATTAGAAAAAAAAATAATGAAAGTATAAGTATTTTTCACAAGCACAAGATATAAAACAAAATTCATCACAATTAATTGCCTTACAATCTCGTTCACCATCAAATATTGTTATTACAGACCTTTTGGAAAATATTTGGCTTTAACTAGCTTTGTAAAATTCATATTTGCCTATATTTTGATATATAAAATGATTATAAATTAGAAAAATTATTTTGAGAAAATTTGTCCTTGTGCTCAATCTTATTGTTAGTTCCTCTAGAACACAAAATTTGACAACTGTTCTATAATATATTTGAAATAAATGATTAAATGCAAAGTCGAAGGGTTAAGCAACAGTTGGATTTCAGGACCATCAAGATCAACCATTCAGGATTTTTCATGCTAAAAATTGCATGAATAATAAAACACAATTAAGAGCAGATGATTAACACTTGCTATTTGGGGCATCGATAAAAAATACTACTAATTAAATTTTTATATGAAACACTAGCAAATCATTAATTAAAATTTATCTAAATGGAATATAAAACTATTCATTTATTTTAATTTTAAAAAATTAATTTTTAGTTAAAAAAAAAAAAAAAATTCGACTGAGGCAGGGACTGAGCTGAAGACCTTTTTTATGCAAACCAAATAGTCTGGCATTGAGCCATGTTTGCTTGCTTTCCAACTCACTTTCATTGGTTTTGATAGAAGCAGCTAAATCTCATTTTACCCGAGGAGGGTGGGGGTACACAAAGTTTGCACTCTACCCTGTATCTTCAACCATGCTCTTTAATTTAAGCTTGGTTCGGTTTCAATAGGAATTTTATTGATTCATACTTCTTTTGTAAGTCTCTTTAACTTGTTCATTGCCAAGCTGAAATTGAAATTTCGTGTGGTAGCAAAATTTTATTTTATTTAGTTTTTATTGTGCTCAAAATTAGTTAATATATTATTTATATACTTTTATTACTATGTACATAGGATTTATGTACTCTCAATATCTATCTCTTAAAATAAGTTAATATATTATTGATATACTTTTATTATTATGTACATAGAATTTATGTACTCTAAATACCTATCATGTGACATCGCGTGATCGCCTGTTTGGTGATAACTCACATCATGCGATAGCGCGTGATTGGCAAAGAATGTGTTAGAGAAAGAGAAAGCTGTAAAAAAAAAAAAAAAAAAAAAAAAAAACTAGATAACTAAGATAACTTGAAATGCTGAGTCTTAGAATGAGATTGTATTTTCTCTAAGAATAAGAAAATATTGTATCACCATCAGTGTTTGCATTAATGAATCTTTTTACCACATAATTTGCTTATCCTTGGAAAATGGAATAATTAAACATGTGATTGTAATTGTTATCTAAACATAAAATAATAATGATGAGTACAATATACGTAATGTCTAATATCGCCAGTACAAGAAATATACCATTGTGAATAATATCAGTGAAGCTTCTCACTGTGCCAAAGAAAATTGGCAATTTAGAGAGATGAGTTTTTAATAGAGGTTATCAGAAAATCATAATTCAAGTAAATTCTATAAATTAAAAATGGTTTCAATCATTCAAATTTGCATTATTTAATACATATTTTTATTTACGAAAGGATTAAAATTCAATTAAAAGTAGTTAAAATTACCTTACATTAAATCCTTAAAAAATGAGCTTTATATATTAAGTTCCGACATGATGGACGAAAGCAGGGTTGCCACAGGCTACTAAATGACAACTACTTGCGACTATTTTCAGCCTGAGGAGACTATGGCAACTTTTTGACCTAAAAAGCTTGAAAAGCAACTATTTTCACAAAAAGGCAACTATTGGGAGACTATTTTTCACCTTTTGCAAAATTCTTCCAGAAATATCAGGAAAATCTTTCAAAAAGAAGTATTTTCTATTCATTTTATAAACAATCCCATGTCTTAACCTTTTCACCCCCCCTTTTTTTTTTCTTTTTTTTTTTTTTTTTAACCACCTTGAAAGTATGGTATATCCCTGATGCTGACCTTGAAACAGGTGGAACATCCAGTGAGAATGTAGAAATAGCACCAGACATGACATACAGTTGCATACAAAAGTTTCGGGCCAAACTAATTATTACCAATAGTGTTTGAATAAATTAAGGTAAAAAGAGTTTAAATATTGTACTGTAAACTTTATCAAATATACATTGAAAATATATAACAAGCAAATTTTTACAGTGAAGGTATTTAAATATATAGTGAAATATATATAAATCCATTGATCAAAAGTTTCGGGCCAAGCAATTAAAAGTTCACAGCGACCTTAATGCCCGGAAATGATTGGTCCATTTAAGAAGAAACATGACTCTAATAGGAGATTGAGTTTTTTTACACTTGTGTGTCAGTACTGTGATGTCAAGATGCTGCAGTGCACTCATTTACAGAACCGTAAAACTGTTATTAAATTACACCAGATTAACAAAGTTTTTCGTGATATTGCTTCAATGTTATCTATTAGAAAAACAACTGTTGATAATATTATTAAAACATGGAGTGGAACAAACACTTTGGCACACAAGTCAGTACATGAAAGACGCAGAAAAGTGACTAAGTCAGTTGATAAAGTTATTAAGAGAAAGGCAGTTGTAGATCCAAAGAAGAATGCTGCTATCATAGCGCGTGATTTATTGGCGGAAAACTTGGGTTGATGTTCATCGTAGTACTGTTTGGCATAGATTAAACCAAGTTGAACATTCTAGATGCATCAGAACAAAGAAATCATTGATTTGTACAAAGGATAAGAAGGCAAGATTAAATTTGCTAAAGCACATGAATATGGGACAATCGAAGACTGTAAAAAAGTGTTGTTTTCAGACGAATCAAAGATTAATCTTTTTGAAAATGACGAAAAGAGAAACATTCAATAACCAAATAATGCCAGGTGTGATTATAGATAGAAAATGTTGACTGTAATACATGGAGGGGAAAACAACATAGCGTGGGGAGCTTTTTTGTATAAAGACGTTGGTCCTTTAATGACAGTAAAAGGCACTATGGACAAAGCTATATACAAAAACATCTTAACGAACATAAAATGATACCTTATGCACTCCAAAAGATGCCACAAAGAGTTTCTGGATTCATTTAAAACTTTTCAACGGCAAAAATTTTGTATCCTTGAATGGCCAAGTCATCCTCCTGCCTTAAATCCCATTGAACATTTATAGGAATAGCTAAAAGTAAAGGCAGGAGCTATTAATTCGTCAAATAAAAATATTATTGGAAGAAGCTCAAGAGAAATGGAAAAAAAATTGACCATACATCATACATGGATTAAGACTTCGAGAGTCAATGCCTCATCGATGTTGTGCTGTGATAGCTTCAAAGGGCATGTGACCAAGATATTATTGTTATTTGACCTTCTGATGTGTTAGAAAAAATATTTCTTGCTATTTTGATAGTTCGTTTTTCATAAGTTTGTTTAGCCTGAAATTTTTTAACACACAAATTTTATGTTTTGTTATAATTTAATATTTTTTTATTAACAAAATTTGTAAGTCATTTAGCTCAACAATATAATTGATTTACTTTGCATGATAATACTGCATTTTTTAAAATCTTTATTCATATAATAATTATTAATGAAAAAGTGTTTGGCCCGAAACTTTTGCACGCAACTGTGTGTACCTATTAAGCTGGCCAATTTACTTATTGCAAATGACTACTAGTACACTCCTGTGACCTGTTATGTCCTTCCCCACCCTGATTTCATGTAAGAAAAATTAACAAAATTATAAAAGAAAGTTCTTTTAGTAAATCAGAAAAGGAAGAATGCATTTATTAAAAAAAAAAAAAAAAGCATAAGCTCTTAAGAGCAGACAATTCATAATCGTTTCAACAACCAAATCCCATGTTATTCTATGGGAAAATTTGTTTCCACAATGACTCATTGCTTAATGCTTTTTATTATTATTATTATTATTATTATTCAGTTTTTAACAATCAGAAGTTTTTTTTTTTTTAATGGTATATTTAAATTGAATCGTAAGAAAATGTGTTTGTTTTTTATCCTTTAATGATCATTAGCATGTGATATTTAAGCTAGTATTTTGGTCACTAGGCTACTATTTAGGCAACTATTTTAATGCTTCTAGGCTACTAAAGCAACTATTTTTGTTATATTTTTTTTGTGGCATCTCTGCGAAAGTGATGAGGAATGAAATAAACCACCAGGCAATAGTCGTCATGCGAGCTCTGAAGATGGTTCCGGTTGGAACTGAATATATAAAGCTCATTTTTTTAAGGATTTAATGTAAGGTAATTTTAACTGCTTTTAATTGCATTATTTATTTATATAGATTTCTAATATTCATTAATATTAGTTAGTTTGAATTTATAGCTGCCTGGGGAAGAGCATTCCATATTGTTTGCATGCATACCCAAAGTTCATCTGTGGAAGCTATAAGACAAGAATCGCAAGCAAAGCGCTGACCAACGAAGTCCCGCAAATATTTAATAGATGGCATAGCTGGCAAATAAACAGGCCTAGGAAGAAGCTTTATGTTTTCTGCTGAAAAGAAATTTTGAAAATTCCTTGCAACATGTGGGCAGGCATTATCTTATTTAACTACAAAGAATACCTTTCCGATACTGGGCCTTCTTCAAGAGTTGAAACCTTCTGTGCTTTGCACCAGGCTGCTGTTTCCTTTAATATCAAGCACAATCTACCATCCAAATTCCGATTGGGCTCCACGTCATTGAACTGTCAGGATTTGTTAGTATTTCGATGGTTTCGCGTATTCTGGCATAATCATGGTGATGGTAATGGTACTTGATATTAAAGGAAACAGCAGTCTAGTGCAAAGCATAGAAGGTTTCAACTCCTGAAGAAGGATTTGGTATCGGGCCGAAAAGCTTTGAGCTAAATGAACATTAAAAAGGTATTCTTTGTAGTTAAATATGTAACTGTTCGTTTAAATCTTCAAATTTTATAAGGCATTATCTTGTTGAAAGATAGCTCCATGAATGTCTTAAAGATTAAGGGACCACTTCGGGATCCAGCACATAACTGATGCACCTGTTGCTGTTAAGATTACCCTCAATTCGTAGCAATTGAGATCGTCCATGATACACAATCACATCCCAGATAATAACACTAGAAGTTCATCCAATATGACATTCGATAATGCATTTTGGAAAGCAGTGTTCAATGGCATAGCATCTAACACATACATGACCATCATGATACCACAAATTAAAGTGGAATTTATCAGAAAGAACCACTTGTTGCCAATCTGTATTCAAGTTTTTATATCCATGAGCCCATTAAAGCCGCTGATGTTGATGGTTTTGCATAGGGGATCCTGTATAAAGGAGTTTTTGCACTCCGCCCACAGTGCAGAAACGAATTGATAAAGACACTTTCATATACTCAGTGGTAACCAAAATTCAACAACAGTGACCCTGTTAGCAATGGCTGTAAATTTCTCAAGCTTTCTAGCTTATACAATCTTTGTTTTATTACTTCCATTACCCTACTACCGTAGGTAATGGAAGTATTGTATTCGGTCCAAAAATTTTATATCAACATTTCATCTAATTTACACGTTTTAAGGTCCCCTGAGTCAAAAAAAGTGGTTTATGTCAATTGGTCAGTGTGTGTGTGTATATGTATGTATGGAATCATCTGGCTATCATATCTCCAAAACTAATAAAGATAGAACTACAAAGCTTCATAATTGAAACAGGTCTGGTGTATAGATGAATATTGAAAAACCGAAAGTAGGACATCGGAAACCGGAAGTGTATCTCAAAAACAGCTCTAACGACTTTCTTCAGATTTGCTATATAAACACTGTATTGGATGTCCTTTCAAATGATATAGTTGGTTTATTCAAGAAAATTGATAGGCATCCTGTATAAATAGCCCAATTTCAGTTCTTGGTTCCCAAATTAACTCACTTTTAATCTATAATGGTCGTGAACATGTTTTTGTAATTGTTTGTCCCCTAATAAACATATACTTAAAATGTGCATAATTATAGGTTTTAAGCTTGTTTCTTTTTAAGTATGAAAGATCATATAATAGTCATGAGGTTCATCTTTAAATGCACAGTGAAAAATCCATTGTTTTAGTATATTATAAAGAATTTACAGTGAAAACCACAATACCATTTTTCCCCTCAGACGCACTACCTACACGCTTAGAGGGTTAAATCTCCTTTTGTATGTAATTATGGTTTTCCGGTCATTAATTGAGTTTTGGTAAAAGTCGGTATCTCAAAAACGACTCTAACGATTTTCTTGAAAATTATTATATAAACCCATTTATTTTTCTCATGTATTACGTGGTTAATTAGAGGAAAATTAACAGTCATCCTGCTTAGGTAGGTCAGTTTTAGATCTTGGAAGTTTGTGTTTCAAAAAATAACTCGACCATTTTTTCCTTATTTTTTACCTCACTATATATAAGCTTCGTTTTATATATCTTTACATGTATATAAAGTTTCTCTTACCGGAAAAAATTTATATTTCTACTTCTTTAGGTCACTTTTATGTCTTCTGATCACATTATCTCTAAAAAATGCATATAATACGTGTAATAGTGTGTAATGGGAGTCGTGTGGTTGTTTTACACCAGATTTTTTTTAATTGTATCTATGTCTTCATTTCACAATTTTGTTATTGTTTACAAACCGGATTGTCAAAAGCAATTTATTTTAAGGAGCAAGTACTAAATAATAAATTTTGAAAATATACATGAACCAAAAATATTTTTTTCATTTTAAAGAATTTTGTATTATTTAAGGATTTCATACTGCTGTTTAAGAAGTATAGTTTGTAATTTTAATTTGTACTTGAATATGAATGTGTTTGACATAAAAACTAACTTTATTTCTTAGAAGAATAATCGTGATGTTTTGAGTATGATTTTGTGAATTTAAAAATAACAGAAAGTGAAGAAAAAGAAAACTTCACATACTATAACCTGCTAGTACTCGCAAAATAGAAAAACAATTTTCGATCAAAGATGCTTTTCATGTAGACCTGACTTAATACATGTGGAAATTCTTAGTTCCCCTCTGTTAACATTAGTGGTGCTATTATTGCTCTGGTTCGCATTTTAGTTTCACTGTCCTGTCTGTATGATAATCTGTGAGTTGATGTCACTTAAATGTAGACATTTTTATATCCAATATTTTTTCTACAGCTATTTATTTATTTTTTTTTTTTTTCTGTGTGTGTAAGCCTATCTGTTTCGGCAAGAGCAAAATCTGTATATTTGCTTATTACTATAACTGTTTCTTTCCCTCCTAATGAATAAAACAATACATTTTTATAAATTCAGGTAGAGCGTGTTCAGTAGAGCGCCTAAAAGTGATCAATTCAACAGGTGAATTGATGTCATAAATTTATTTTTTTTCCATAGATCGGTCAAGGACGTACTGAACAATTTGGCACAACTTGTGACTTGATTTGATGATAGAGCAGCACCAGTTATGTTTGTTTATACTGTGCAACGTCAGTCAGATTTCATCCTAATCATTGTGACCCAATATCCCAAGAAATTTTTCTGATCAGTTTGATCCATGACTGATCCGATCGGTCCATTCCACTGAACAAAAGTGCTTTAGAACAATCAGCAGTACCGAACTCTTTGGCTCTGGATCAAACAGACCGGTCGTGGATCAAGGTGCTCATTGAACGAACTCCAAATGTCTTGAGACTACTGAAACATTTCAAAGAAAATAAACATACATATGATTGGAACAGAATGAATTTTAATAAATTTCAAAAATCTCCATTATACATTAGAAATTTACATATATACTTGATACAAGTAATTCAAATAAATTTTCTTCTTTTTTTTCATTTTATTATATATATACATTTACATACATAAAGTACTATGAATCAAAATAAAAAAAAATTTAAGAAATAAAAGTTACTGCCAATATCGTACCGTGAAAACACTTTCTTATAAAAAATTTTTTATTCAAATGTTTCGTAAAAAATGCGATTTGTGAACAACGTTAAACAAGAGACGAATTTTAAAAATTCTAACACTATTTTACCAGTTATCATCACAAAAAGTAAAAATAGTTTTCTAAAGTTAATTACAGAGTATATGCACCTAATAGAAATTAATTTAAAATTCATGTAAATGCTTACATGTATACTCTCTTGTCTGTCAAGCATTTCACTAGTAATTAATTTCTAATACTCAAAAGAGAGGAAGAGAGAGAGAGAGAGAGAAAAAAAAAGCATTTTTGAAAATTTACATTTATTTGCAAAATTCGTAATAAAATCTAATTAGCTGCTCAAGAGCTACGTGCTTTACAACACCATTTAATATCTACAATTTAGTATATATATGTATATATACACACACTTAATATCCAAATCTGTCAATTCTCATAATAAAATGAAATATCATGAGAGAAAAACCAATATTTTTAAAATCTGATTCTATTTTTTTAAAAAAGAAAAATTATTGTAATTAATATTTTTAATTTATTTAAACACTGTCTAACTAGATAATTATCTTAATATATATACATATTATAATTCAAAGAAAAAATAAATTAGTAAATAATTTTGACAAAATCAAAACCAAAGCTGTAATTGACATTTAGATTATTATAATACTTTTCGCAACATAAATTTCTCATGAGTTTAATTAATATAACATAGTTTTAAATTTATATTCCAGAAATTCTGAATGAATAATAATATTCAAAAGAAATATCTTTAAACATTAGTAAATTAAAAATGTTCATTAAAATATTTTTATCATGAATTTTAATTAATCGTTTAATTTACTTAATAAAAAATTTAAAATAGGGTTGCCAGATTTATCTTTTGAAAAAAATGGAAGATTTTTGTGTTACCCAAATTTGTTATGGTTTCATTGCACTACCACCCATATTTTTCATTTTCTTGCCAGTAATGCTTAAGAAATATTCTTAGAAACACATGAGGTTTTTGAAATATTTAATGTGAGAGAAAATTACATAAAAAAATTATTGAGATCAGGCTATTTATTTAAAAAAAAAAAGTTTTCTTGAATGAAAACAATTTTTATTTTATATACTATTCATGCACATAATGTTTATCCGGCATAAAGTACTGTAATTTTTGGCATATTATCCACAGATTATCTAATAAAAAAAAGTGAAAATGCACAAGGTGCATATTATACCCTGATGCTTATAGTCTCTTGACTATTTACCTGAGCCATAGTTATAACTTTCATTTTTTATTCTACTTAAACAAAAATAAAACATAAATTTGATTTTTCACTCTACAGATGGTGCCATCGAACACTGTAAAATTCTTGATCATGTGCAGAACTTTTATTGGGTATTCAAAAGTAGATACTTGTTTATTAAAATGCATACAGTGTATAGTGTAGCCACATTTCCTAAAACTAGCAGTGAGGATGAGTCCAAAAAGTTGGAGGGGTGCCAACTTGACTAACAGGCTGGGATTTGGAAAACATCCAGTAATTTGGCGCTGTGTTATCGCTTATTTTCTCTGGATCAGATGACTGTCACCCCTATTTTAACACTGGATTTGTTGAGTTAGTACTTGCGCAGAGGCTCCCATGGTTTCATGAAATGTGGTCGAAGAATACTTTTGTGTTTGATTACAATAATTCATTTGTAAAGCATCATATCATCACATAGGACAAATAGGAAAGAGCTATCTGACAAAGATGAAAAGTAAAGCTGAAAAAGGGCATTTTTAGATAGGTGGGTAGGTAGGTGGAAGAAAATTAAGACATGCTATACCACAAGAGCAGCTTTGCCTCGAAAAATCTGTTTTTGAACCAGAACTTAGCTATCTTAAATGATTTTAATATTAAAAATTATAAAGGCTATGTATCTTAACACTTCTGTAGACTTTAATGTTAGTAATTTTGCTTTTTATAGCAAAGATACCTATTTGGCTCAATTAAGTTTAAAAAATAACAGCAGCAGATTATCTGCCACTAAGGATTATATGCTGAAAATTACAGTACCTAAGAAGAGTAAAAATTTTTAAATAAATTAAGAACCTTATATAAAATATTTACAAAAGTTATTAAAGTCTGGTGTGTAAAATAAGTCTGAAAGATGTACAAGCTGATAACTCTGATTTCAAATTACATCACACTTTGATAAAAATTTTACTATTAGCAGCATTATTGTACAAATGAACCTTATTGTTACATAAGTATGAGATTTTTTTCAAATTACAATTTGCTTCCAACTGAATAAATTTACAATAAAATAATGAAAATTCACCATCTTCATTTAATTATTCTTCATTTTTAAACTCCTTGCAAAATCCTTCAAAATATATGGGTTGGAGACAAAATCTCGCGGGTCAAAATATCGCCGACGTAAATGAATACAAAGCAAAAATGAATTGGTAATTATTAGTAATGTTGTAAAAAAATTTATGACAACACATACCTTAGTCAGAGCACTGACATTCTGACAAATCTACAAATTTTTTTTTTATAAATTTTCCTTAAAATAGTTTAAAAACTATGTTTATTAACTTTTGTCAAAATTAGTCATAAGGCATTCAATCGTGCTTATTAATTTTAAAATTTTTAATTCAAGTTTGTGAACAGTGTTCAGCTTTAATGTCAGCAGTGATGTACACGATTTTTAAAATGTATTTTGAATAGTGGAGAGCAAAAGATAAAATAATTTAAAAATAAACATAGATAAAATAATGAAATTCAACTCTATGATTTATTTATTTATCATTAATTAATTATCATTTATAAGGCCATGTGGCCTCCGCCAGAGATCACACATGACACAAAATCAATTTTTCAAATAGATGATACTATTTTTTTTTTACGCGATATTTTGTCCGTCGAGATTATGTCCCGTGATATTATGTCCGGATCCCAAAATACACTAGCTCAAACATACATGGGTTATGAATATTTTTACTTACCTTTTCACAGAATGAAATAAGTTTGGACTTGAAGACAATTTTAAACAGAAAAAAAATTATTTATTTTTTCCCAATAATTGTAAATGAGAATTATATCAAAGTAAGTATCTCGTTCACTTATTATCAATATCAATGTGGTAAAAATGATTATCAAATTTCTTATTTGGGCAATCAACTTTATAATTCATTCATAAATATGCATACAAAACTATTTGTTTGCAACATCAATGAAACTAGTGCCATAAAGAAATTATTTACAAGTGTTCAATGAATTTTTGATTGATTTTTAAGAGTTCTTAATGTTACACATACAGCATATTAAAAAATTGTTTAGAATATACTTAAAACAGATAGAGAGTAGAAAACACTGCATATCACAAAAGAAAGAAAGAAAAAAAATAAAATAAAATAAAAGCATTTTTTGATATAAAAAAATAATAAATCTACAAATTCAAGTAATATTAAAAATGTACAAGAAGTTTTTGCAAATAGAGCTTTTAAAATCTGTTTAAAAATTTGGTTACAAATACAAATTACAGAAACAAAATGTGCTGCAAAGATGTTTAATATAGCTGCACCAAAGTAAAAAAAAGAAAAATTACAACAATAAAATCACGTAAGTAAAATTTGTTAAAAGAAATGGACCATTTCCACCTCGTAGAAATCTGGTATATTATAAAATGTTTTCAACAATTAACAGAAATATATTATATAATGGCAGAAAGTGTTATAAAATAATCGTTAAAAGCTAAAATACAATTAATATCTAAAAAAAATGACATATATAAAGTATTCTAATATCTCATAGTAAAGTATAAAACATTCTACCATACAAAACTCTGCACACAAAAATGCAAAGTGATAAAATTGCACAAAAGTTTTGTTTATATTAAAAGAAAAAAAAAAAAGGAATATGGAATGTATCACTTAGAAACTTAAAAATCGATTTTGAATGTAGTCAAGAGATGCTTATGTTACCTCATCATTGAAATGGTAAAATACACTGACTAAGAGTGAAATTGCAATCATTTAAAAATGTGAAGCTGAGTACAATCTAAGCAGTCAATGACTTGAGAGTGTTAACTACCTAAGACAATGACAATTCGCTAGGTAGACTATAACAAATGTTTATCAGAAAGATGAAGCATTTTAAAGAACTGTTCCATACACAGTATTCATTAAAAAAAATATAAAAGTGAAAAATATACTGAAACCAGTATCAACAATTACAACAACTCTTTATAGCACATCGTACAACCCCCCCCCCCCAAAAAAAAAAAAAAAAAAAAAATTAATTAGTAGTTTTCATATTAGTAACTTTATCTCTTATATGTAAACAAAAACTTCTACGTGTAAAATAAAAGTAAAACAACCGATAATCTAGAATTTCTTTCTTATTTAGTGAAGTGAAGAACAGTGAATATTATCCATTATCACATACAATTTAAAGATTTAAATTTATATCAGTAGTCAAAAAGAAAAGTTTCTATCTCTTTTACACTATACGTATTTATGTATTTTAAAAGAAAAAGGTAAGCATCATTTATGAGGGTCCTTTTTCTTTAGCCTCAGATTGAGTCACTAAGCAACCAAACTAGTGATAGGAGATAGGTGCCTGTGCATGTCTCAAACTATTTCTCTCGCCTGTTTGAATTGAATTGTAGAAACAAATACATGGCTGGTAGAACTAATTCCCTGTCACGTGCAAGTTGCATAGAGTTTTATTTATTTATTTTATTTTTTCAAGCAGAAGGGAAACAGAAATTTATTTGTAATAGTATTATGCCTAAATGGCACAGAAAATTTAAAGACAGGCAAACTACACCATGAAGTGAGACAAGGATATAAGTTTGTTGGAAAAGAGGACTTTATTCAATAAATTAACCAAATGGTTCAATATAAATGGAAGTTCACTATCAGTGAACTAGCTAAGTGTTGGGGTTACGGCCAACTAACTACACAAGGACCCTAGGTTTAAGTGGTATGCTCTCCATGAGGGTCTTTCTAAGGGACAAACTAGCTAGGAAACCAAAGCATCCAGACTAATGAGAAGCTTAAAAACAACATTCAGGTTCACCCACACCACTGGACAAAATGTTATTCAAAGGGAATCAAGAAGCTGGTTTACCAATATCACAAATGCCTAAAACTTGACAGTGATTATGTCAAAAAGGAATAATATTTGTATCTAACTTTGTTCTCTACTCTTTTCTTTTCTTTTTTTTTTTTTTTTTTTTTTGTAATCCATCGACGGTTGATAAGAACTGAAAGAGACTTTTGTGAATTCTACAAACTGATCTAGATCTACGGGTGAAGGGAATGAGTAATAAGATTAATCATTTAGTTTGCTTTTGAAACTGTAAAAGCTATAATATTATACGATAAATAATAGATGTATTAATGATTAAAAAAATTATATGATTCCAAATTTCCCATTAAAAGTAACTTCGACTTACTGTTTTAGAGATATAAGAAAAATTGAAAATATTGAAGATTTTTAATTTTCTGACCAAAAGGAAAGAAAGTTAATATATATAAAAGAAATAGCTGCACCATAATTTACTAACTAAAAATCACAGCAATTAAATAAGTCAAATCAGAAATTTTAGTAAGTACAATATATGTTGATTGAATGTATACACATATTTCGCATGCTCTTTTTAAAATCTAAGATGAATAATGATACTCTTTCAGTCTTGCTTGTACGATGTTCTAACAGAGTTGTTATTACATATTTAAAAAACATTATTATCAAAGTAAAATCCTTTGATGCGGTAAAGACTCATTAATAAGCTCTACATAATATTAAAATGGGTCTATAAAAAAATAGCAACACAAAGGGATTTGGGCATGATTACATGGGCTATTAATGTAATGGTGAAGGGATAGGAAAGATGAATCATTAAGCATTTGTTAATGCAAACGAGAAAAGAAATAAAATATTTTCAGAGTTTATGTTCTACAGAGAATAGCAATTGGTATTAAACAAATTATTCAACATATGAAAATGGCTAGAAATTTTACAAATGCCACACAATATTGCTTAAAATTTAATTTTTTATATTTTTCAGTCCAGTGCTGTGAATTTATAACAAATTAAAATCCATTACTTACTTGATACTCTATGTAAAGAAACTAGCAGTTTAAAAAAAGTAAATTAGTTTTATTAGCCCATTCATGATAGAAATACACATTTATAGTAATTTTCTATCCTTAAGGAAAATAAAATAGTCTTAATTATCTGCGAGCAAATTATCTGCAGTCTATGTCAACCTTTTATTTATTTATTCATTTTTTTAAAGTGATAAATCCTGATGTACTGAGGATAGTTTTGTTAAAAATGACTCATTTATAATACACTTAGACTAATAATTTAATGTAATATTATGGACTTTTAGCCTTTTTCCCTCAATTTTTACATTCTAAAGTGTGGTGGCTTATATTAGGCGAGACGTAAAAATCCCTCGACCATAGCTTCAGGGCCCCGAGCCCAATCCCTTCTCAAGCTTTGATGACTTTTTCTAGTCAGTCTTTACTTTATATTACTTGCACTGTAAGCTCCCCCCCCCTTTACACACACACAAACTTGTCATTGAGTTTTTTCGTTTTCATCCCATGCTTTTTTCTATGGATTTTTGTCTTTTTCTCCTCGATTTTTACATTCTACAGTGCAGTGTTAGATAATTTTGTTTAACATAGTCATAAAATATAAATTCTTTTTTTTTCTTTTAAAATAGATTTAGAGAATTCTGAAAACAATTGCAGCACTGAATGTTGGTGAAAGAGACATGTTCATAAAATGCTTTTCTAAAAATATAATGTCTTCTAAAGAACATCATAAAAAATTTAGGATTTTCAGTTTCACAAATTAAAAAGACAAAACCCATTTTTAAAAGCTACAAAAACCCCATCTAAAGAAAACATAAAGAAAGTTTAAAAAGCCAAAGACAAATAGAAAAAGAAATTTAAATATTCCTATAAGCTGTAAATACAATTACATTCTTAAAGAATATAAAGAATTTAAGGCTCCTCTCTCCCTCTTACGATTTCCCTATTTCAAGTCATGAAATCCCATGTAACTCTTTGGGGGAAATTTGTTTATGGAATTACTCCTTACCTAATTTTTTTTTTTTTTTTTAATTAAATTTTCACAATAGGAAAATTTACACCCATTAAAATTAGTGATAATTTTCTAAAAGTTTACTTTTTTAATTTTTAGTTTAAAAATGCAAAAACAATAACAAAGCACATTTTTCTCCTTTTCTAGTTACAAAATTAGTACCAATTTAACGATTGTGAATTTTTTAAATGTGAAAAAGGAATTTAAAAAATACATTAGGTAATGAAAAATTCTATAAACAAATTTCCCCATACAGTTGCAAGGAATTTTGTGACCAAAGACTGGGAAATTGTAAAAGGGCAAAAGGAGGCTTAAGATAAAAATTGTAAAAAAAAAGACCTGTGTTCATAGACTTACTGACACACAGAAGGCCAATCATAAGAGAAACTCAATAAAGCTTTACAAAAGGCATTTAGCTGGTAATTAATATGAATATAACATTATTAGATGAGGCATACTTTTATCTTGACTACTGTAAAGGAACAAATAAAATTGCCTACTCCCAGCCAGGAAAAAATATGCAGAAGATTGTTTAATGAAATGCTATGAAAGTTATCCAACTTTAGTTATGGTGGTGGTTGAAATTATGGGAAGAAGTACACTAACATTGATTTAAAAAAAAAAAAAAAAAGTACTAAGGAATGTGAAAATAAATGCCTAGTATTACACTGACAATGTTTTAAAGCCATATTTGAAAAGAGAAATTCCATTAATTTGTCTAGATGAGGAGGAAAAGTCTCTCTTCACAACAAAACAATAAACTATCTTGCTCAATTGACAATTCACTATCTTGAGAATATAACTTATCTCTAGACTGGGTTCCAAAGAGAGGAAATTACCATAAAATTTCTTGGTATAAACCCTATGGACTTTTTTGTTTGTTTGTTTGTTTGTATACCTTAAACAGAAACTCTTTTCAAGGAAGCCAAATGTGATGAATGAATTTTGGAAAGTTTTAAATGAAAATTGAATGCTGTTTCCCCTGAAATTAGTAAAAAGTGTACAATCCATAGAAACTGCCTTGTTGAGTTGCCAACCAGAAAGAAGGAGCTCAAGATGAGCACACTAGTCATTCCTTCTAAAAAATATATAATTATTGTTTACAAACTGAGTCAAGCTTAACAAAACATCATCAGTATTTAAAAAAAAAAAAAAAAAAAAAAAAAAAAAAACTACAACGGTAGAATAATTTATAGAATTATATTTACAATTCAACATTGTAGTGAAAAAAAAAAAAAAAAGGTTAGAAAATTGAATACTAAGAAACAAACTGTAGGTGGGGAATATTGTATATGTATTGGGTAGTTAGGATTTTAAAATTTTGGAAATAATTAACAATTTATTATAGCAGATTTCAAAAAAGTTTAAGTGTTATTAATGCTATTACTAAAATAACAGTATGTAAAAATAACTGTTAAGACATCTATGTAAACATAAGATTTTGTTCAAAATAACAGCTTTAATTCTTTATGATAAATAACGCAAAAAAAGATAACAAATAATGAAATAAAATAGTAATAATAAAATAATTTAAAAATCAATAAATAATTCATTTTTTAAAGCAGTTTTTTTTTTTTTTTTTTTTAAATATATATACATATAGACATTTTATATATAATGTTCAAATTTTCTTTTTAAATAAACTAAATAATGTTAACCATAAGTTTTATCTGAATGAACTGTTAAGCAAAGTAAAAAATAATCTGCTCAGTTTGATAACATATAACCTTCTTATAATGTTAACTCAAATCATTGCTAAGAAATTTGCATTTCAAAGTTTTCTTTTCTTTTTGTTTATTTATTATTTTTCCACTAAATAAAATAAGTTAAAAACACAAGGTGTATCGGAATGAATGACTTAATTTTGAACCATAATATTTTTTAATGGAAATATACAAAATAAATGAAACTGCTACGTGCAAAATACTTGCAAAGTACTAAAGTTTCATCGATGGCAGGACTGTTATTGTAGCTAGATTTTAGGAAAAACCTGGAAAACTCAGAGAATTTAAAAATTTATTCAAAAAATCGGAAAAACTCACGAAATGTCAAAATTTATTGCAAAGACAGGAAAAATTTCAGAAAAAAAAAAAAAAAAAATGCAAAAAATTTTTATAAGTTTTAATCTTATTGTATAATTCTACAGTTTGAAGAAAAATCTTTTTTTTTTTTTTTTTTTTTTTTTAAGTGCTTTATAATGAAGAGAAATTAGTCAGTCACATGATTTTCACCAACTATAATTAATAAAATTAATGTACCGTAGCTATGACCAACTGACATTTAAATGTGTTAGATTCTAATGTTGCATGATTGTGTGTTATCTATTTTACTTTTAAAAGATACAGGGAAAACTCAGGGATTTTTTTTCTTTTTTTCCCTAGATTTGTGCAGCAACCCTGATTTTATTCCACTGTTACCTACAAACGTGAAAACCCAGGCCCCGACTTACGGCAGGGCATACGGGGCAAATGCCCTGGGCCCCCCTTCTGGAAGGGGCCCCCCTACAGGCGAATACAGAAATTCTGCAACCTAAAGACCTCTTATGCCACTGCAAGGGGGCCCCCCAGAATAGGCTTGCCCCGGGGCTGCAGGTAGTCTAAGTCGGGCCCTGTGAAAACCAAAATATTAGATGCAGATAACACAAAATATTAGATGCAGTCGCATCTGACGATACCGTCACCAAGTAGAAAGTATGGAATGAATTTAGTTACCCTTTTGATGTTAATGTGCAGCTAAAGGTATTTGATTACTTTGTGAGTTTTTTATTCTTTATTCCATCATTTTTGTATGTTTATGTACATTTATTAAAAATATTACTGTTCAGAATCAGGTCATTCTTTTTTGATGCACCCAAAATATATTTATCTTTACAGATGAACTAGCAAAGTATATATCATTTATACTAGATAGAAAAAGAAAAGTTTTTCAAAGCTTTTTTTTTTGCTATAGTTTCTCATAAAAATTAATTTGTATGATTGAGCATCTATATCTTTAAAACTGACAATTTTTTGAGAAAAACTAGGCACCAGATTGCTATTTTAAAAACAATTGATAAAAATCTCTGAATTCCATAGATTTAAGTCACAACGTCAATTATCACAGGAACAGAGACAGTTAAAATTATTTGTGGATATATTCCAGTTATATAGCTATGATTTAGAATACATATAACGAAGAAAACAATTAGTCTATTTTTACTGTTTGCCTTATAAAAACTCTAAATAAGCTACCTTGTACTTCTTAAAAGGCAGTTATGTTAATGGGCTATTTAACATTATTTCTTTCTTAGTTTAAATATATTGTAACACATTAAAAGTTTTACGCTCAACTTATGAGCTTTTCATAAATTAAAAAATATCTAAAATATTAGCTAATCATTAATAACAAATTATTTTCTCTCAAAAGAAGTCTATATTTTGAAAGGAAAATATAAAAGCAAAAAATATCTCAAAAAGTTTCTATAAAAAACAATTCTGTCAAACATAACAATAAATTATAGATTTTAATAAAACGTCACTAGATTTTTTATACAATAAGAATAGCTGCAGAAATGGTAGCTCACAAACTTGTAGGACCTGAAACAAATACATAATCATAAGCTGTATAAAAGGGGGAAACGCAATAGCATATATATATCAATATATACAACCGTATTTATAAAAATGGAACTAAGATGGGAGATCCAGCTCACCTAGCAAAAATCAAATTATGGTTTAGCACCTATCGCACAGTTAATTGCATCTATCAGAGATCTGACTGACGCATGACTACAAAGAAGGAATTGTGACATTCCTTTTAAATTTCTAAACATATATTCAAGCATAAGCCCTAAAGCAATAGGAAAAAACTGTGCATTTCATTAACAAAACGTGAAAAGTGACACATTTAATCAAATGGTATTGGCCCCCAAAATTATAAATACTCTGTTGTTATTTTTAACATTTCGAAGCCAAGGTGATTGACATTTTGAGATCATTGGCCAAATGTGAAACATCCACAACACTATCAACCATTTCTTGTACAGCAACAACAGAGGGGAATTCAGAAGCTGCTTTTTTAGTATTGTTTACTAGAGTTTTAAGTGAATCACACAAACTATTAGAATTATGCATAATTCTTGTTTTTAGATCAGGATTATTAAGATTCCGGTAAACAGAATCACCAATATACACAAGCTTGTGAGCACCAATAATTATAAATTTGCTATGTCCAACAAACACTTTGGGAGGCTGGTTGTTTTTAATTGTCATCAAGAAGGCATCAATGGCATTAGTTAAATGCATGATATGTGTTTCAATTTGCACACCATAAAACAAAAGGAGCTGTACATCTTTTTGGTCTAAAGGCAAAATAGTTTTTTCCAAGGTTGAAGCTTCAGGAACATTCTCTGTGTGACTGACAACTGGTACTTCAGATTGTTTAACCAGTTCATCAAATGACTGACACATATCTTTTGGCAAAGCAGCTTTGATAGATTCATTTTCTTTTTCAACTGTCTCTTTTGATTCCAAATTAACATAATCATACTCGTTAAAGTATTCCCCACAATTCACTTGCGGGTTTATTAAATTTGCAGGGGTGGGAGGTAAAGGTCTCTCTTGCACTTTAGGGGATTTTTCAGAGGACAATTGTTTGTCCTTTAAATTTGGTTTAGGGGCAATAGGAGGCTTAGATTTTTCAGATACAGTTTGACTCTTGAATAAAAGGGTAGAATTTCCTTGAATTAAAGAAGCAATTTGACGGACATCTTCAACCAGATTACGTGCACAGGCCACTAATGTATCAAGTTCGTCCGGACAATAGGATTCATCTGTGTGTGCTAATTTTGCAGCATTCCACCCTTTTTCATCTAAAGTTTGAACACAGTTTTTAACAGTTGTACAGGACTCTTTTATAGGATTCAACAATTTATTTAATTTAAAACAAAGAGATTTATCAGCAGCGTGAGCAGAATTTGCTAAAGTACCTTGGGCAAAATTAAAGAAATCTACCAAAGAGCTTTGCAGTTTATGACAGGTAATTTCTATGTCAGACAGCTTGGCATTCATGTTTTCATATTTTCTCCAAGTTGTGCTGACAAAGCTAAATAATTTGGATATTGAACTCTGAACTTCTTGCTGATATTTCATGAGAAGTTCAACAGCTGTTTCCCTATCAAGTAACAATTCAGAACATTCCGGTAAAACTAATGGCTTATTATCAAGAAGATCAGAATTAGCTACAGAATTTTGACTGTCTGAATCTACTGTATCTATTGTAGGTATTGAACTACTATCTTGAACTGCTTGAGATGGGGGAACATCATACACACCGTCAACAACTGTTTGGGCTTTAACAAGTTTAGTAGAAGGAATATCATAAAACTGTGTTGGCATATTATTTGAAGGAATATCATAAGTCTCTTGAGCCAAGCTGCTTTGATAAGGCACATTGGCACCTGATGTACGAATCTGGGCATGTGCCATTCGAGTGTCTAAAACTGGTTGAGGTTCAGGAGGTATATCATATAAATCACCAGGATGTTGTTCTAAACTCGAGCGATTAGATCCACCTCCAACGCTTGATAATGATAGTGTTTCAATACTGGAATGACTTCCTGATGGAGATCGAAAAGATGAACTGCCTGATGTATCACCACTAGAGCGACTAAAAGCTCTTCCATCATATATAGGAGGGCTGCCTTTGTAAGATGTTGGAGGAACATCATAATTATCTGATATAGTAATAATATGAGTATTTTCTTTCTCTGAACGGGGAATATCATATGCGCCCGTTTGGTCTCCACTAGGAATGTCATAATCATGAATGCCTGGTTGATCGATGGTTGGAACTGGAGCATTAGATTTTGGCGAGTCATAGACAGAAAGAGCAGGAAGAGGAGATCGGCAAGGATGAGGTCTTGGCTCATCATAAGTTTCAGTTCTTACAGGTTTTGCACTAGGAGGTGTATCATAACTTCCTAAAAACACATAATAGATAGAATTATTATTTTTTATGAAATATAAGAAAACAAAATACTGAAAATAAATTATGCTATTATGCATTTAAAAATATTATTTTGCATGAAGAATAACTAATTCTTTATAAATTAATGCTAAAAACACATGAAGAATAACTAACTCTTTATAAATAAATGCTAAAAACTAATACCCCCCCCCCTCCCACTTCCCCCGAGAATATGAAGACAATGTTGTTGTCTCATTTTCTGTATGTTCATATGAAAGTAATAATTCAAATCATTTTGCTTATTGTTGGGAAGAGAAAAATCACTGTTAGAGAGTAATTTATTTTTCATTAAAAAAAAAAAAGGGAAATTCTTTTATACTCCTAGGCATTGTGATAAGGCAAGTGAAGAGGCAACTATTTTAAAAATAATATTTAAGTGATACCTTGCTATAGAATAGCCAAATATGTTATAAGACACCCCTAATTATTTATTTTTTAATAATCTTTCAATAAAAACTTTAGTATATTTAATCACAAAAAGCAATCAATTATTGAGATAACCTAACAGTAAGGAGTTAAAACATTCTAAGATTATATTCCCAACAACATACAAACACCCTTAAATCTTTATTCATTGAGATTTAATTACAGAGAAAACAAGTGGAATAATACAACCTTTGATTACAAAATAAATAATAAATAGTGCACCAAGAAGGTATTGCATCACTGTGATTGTAAAACTTGGCAAAGAAGTTTGTGTCACTCACATATAAAATTGACTAAAATCATAGTAATAGATAGTGCATACAATAGTATGATAATAAAAATGATCAATTTCAATACAGAATATAAAATGGACACAAAAAATCTATTTTTTGCAGTTTTTGGTTACTGAGGATTTGTATTTTGTCACTAGAAATGCCTTTATATTTATATGGCCATCAAAATGTTATTAGCACATATATAATTTACGTTTCAAATGCAGGTTATACTAAATAAGGAAGATTAAAATAAAAATATTAAATTACGATATTCATAAAATTGAGTCAATATTTATAAGCTTTATAAATTCCAGTAGTTTTAGTTAGTTCATATTTTAATTACTTTATTTGTTATTTCTACTTTGATTTGATTCATAATATTAAAAATATTACATAACAGCAAAACTACCACACAGTTGAATAATACATTAAAAAAGTAAAAAAAATATCTATGAAAAAAAAAAAAAAAAATTTTTTTTTTCAAAAGACAATGTAAAATAAATAAAAATAGCATTTTAAAATATTTACATTTAAAGAAAACTATTCATCATACAAATGAAGAACAGCTACTTTATTGAAATTTTAATTTCATATACAGGGTGTAAAGTAAAATTTCAAAGCCTTTATCTCTGGAACCATTGATCCCAGGCATATACTAACAATTACAAAATGTTTTTAAAAAATGTAAGCATTTATGCTATGGCATGTTTAAATCTAAAAAAATCAATTTTTTGAAAGTTTTAAAAATTAACTTTTTATTACAGTCCTCAGATCCCTATAATCATGTTTAGTAAAAGTCACTCATTCTGACAAATATAACACAAAAAGTTTCACTTCTGTGTGCCCAAAATTGACTGAGATATTTAATTTCAAAGTTTTTTTTTTTGCATTTTCCCGAGCTTTATAAAGGATTTTTTAACTGACCCCTTGATGAAGGCAGAAAAAATTTGGAAAAATCTTAAACTTTGAAACTAAATATGCGCACAGAAGTGAAACTTATCTATATATATAAAATCGTTTGTATTGAGGGAGTGAGTGACTGATTCATCATCGCCCAGCCTAAACCCCTGGACCCAGAAGCATGAAATTTTGTGACAATGTTCCCTCTGTTACATAGACATCCACTAAGAAGTGATTTTACAAAATTCGCCCCTGAAAGGGGGGGACGGAGGGGAAAACATGATTTCACAAAATCCTTCATATCTCAAACAAAAAATCCGTAATTTTTTTGCTTTAAAACATAGCTAACACAAATACCTAAAAATCAATTTCTGGAATTTCGGAAATTCGGTCCACAAGTGGGGGTGTGTGGCAAAATGTGATTCCACATGTGCAAAAAGTTATTTCACAAAAAACCTTCATATATCAATGAAAAAAAAAACAAATACCAGTAAAATTTTTAAAAACAATTAATTTACCTTAAATACTGTCCATTCATTCTCACAATACGCATTTCAGGTGCTCCCGCACCCATCCTCAGGTGATATGTGACACTCATCTGTTGCCTTGTTGTCATTTGGGACAGATGAGTGTCAAGGCAACAGATGAGTGTCACATATCACCTGAGGATGGGTGCGGGAGCACCTGAAATGCATATTGTGAGAATGAACGGACAGTATTTAAGGTAAATTAATTGTTTTTAAAAATGTAACTATCATCCTAAAAAAGTATTTAATTATACCAGTAAAATGTTTGCTTTAAAATATAGCTAACATAAAAACCTAAAAACCAATTTCTGGAATTTTAGAAATTCGGCCCCTAAGAGGGGACAGGGGGCAAAACGTGATTTCACAAAAACCTTTATATCTCAAAGAAAAAAACAGAGATCCGTAAAATTTTTGCTTTAAAATATAGCTAACACAAATACCTAAAAACTAATTTCTGAAATTTTTATAGAAATTTAGTCCCCAAGGGGAGGGGGGAGGAAGCAAAACATTATCTATGTTATATCATAATATAGATATTTCTTCTATAATAAAGATTTAAAATCATTTATTTTAATTTTTTATTGTTGCCAAAGAAGTTTATGAGTTAATTTATTTTTTGTCATACAATGAAATATATTTTCACGCAAATAATAATAATAAAAAAATATATTAAATATTCAATTTGCTCAGGCACACGGCAAAATGATGTCACTATCAAAATTAAATAATAATAAAATGAAAGCTAAGTCAAATCTATATTAAAGAGCTTTATTTATTGATAATCCTGGGTATTTTTTTAACTTTTGATGCTGAAAGGACATTTTTCGTCAAGGAACTTTTTTTTTTTGTGGCAGCCACCTTGAGCCAAGAAGTCCATAAAAAATATAAACAACAACAACAACAACAAAAAAAAAAAAGCATAGACTAAAAAGCAGATAAGAGACTTCATTGGGACTCCAGAATCGGCTGTGGCGTGTGGGAATACCGCTACAGGAAATAGCAGGAACTTTAAACTTATAATTTTAACTAATTTCAATGGTTTTTTTTTTTTTTTTTTTTTTTTTTTTTTAATTACATTTTTTAAAAATTACTATTAATGATATGGTGCTTTGAGGATTCATTTCAATATATTGACCAGTGAAGTGGGCAAAGCCTGCTAGTTTTGTTATATTTGTTAGGATTAGTATCAACTTTTACTAAATATGACTATAAGAACCCGGGGACTGTATAAAAAGTTAGTTTTTGTAATTTTCAAAAAATAGATTTTTTAAAATTTAAACATGCCATAATTTTACTTAAAAAAAAATATTTATAATTGGAAGTATATGTCAGCGACCAATGGTTGTGGAAATAAGAATCTCCTCACGACTTTGCTTTGCACCCTGTATATATATTTTAATTCTAGACATTTATCCTGTAAAAGCACTGATGGAATTCATGAATTTGAAAGAAACAAAAAGCTTATGAAACTCAATAGAAATCATTTTGATAACAAGTATTTTAAGCTTCCTAAAATCTGGTTGAATCTTATTCATTTTCACATAAATAAAATTATTATTATTGATATTAATGAAATCTTTTTAAATGCTCCAACCCTGCTAATTTTTAATTTCCCCCTCAATTTCACAATATTGTCCTTCAAATATATATTTATGCATTGCTTTATAAATAACTTAAACAAAGTATCTTTTTTTTTTTTTTTTTTTTTTTTTTTTATGCTTCAATGCCGCAATATCATGCAAGATGCAAGGTCAGGTTTTAAAAAATTAAAATTGTGTTTTAAAGCTTAAATCAAGACAGAAATTAAAATGGATAAATAGATTCATTTGAATGCCTATAAGGAGTTTTTATTATCTTTTTTTACAGGACTCAGTCTGAAATTAAATTACAGGGAGCATTTTAAGACATGAAACTCTGAAAAACACTTGTTTTAAGGAAATCTATTTAAGAGATATTTTCCCATTCTTTTTCAATAGAAAATACTCTTTCAGAACTATAAACTTTTCAATTATGTATAAAACATACCAGCTACCAGCTAATCAGTATTCTGAACTCAGTGTCTTATTGTGCAGACAAAAACATACTAGTACAAAAACTATTCTTTTTTTATAATGCAAAACCTGCTTTTGCTTGGGGAATAAACCATGACAGGGTCATTCTCTCTAGAGATCTAGACTTTTCCGATTATTAATGTTACAGAAGCAGAATTTCTATTCATTTTCCACAGAACAACATCAGACACACAAACAAACAATAAACGCCCAACTGAAAAATATCTTTATAACAATTCATCATTTACAACATCCATTAAGCAGAAAATTTTTACAGTAAAGATGTCAGGACAGTTTTAATTTTAAAAATATCAGTTTTGAATTTGGAATGAACATCATTAACTATAAACATGATACTTTGAAAATTTCGTAAGTTATTTGGAATTTACGAATTTCTTAACATGGCAGAATAGGGCAAAATTCCACATAAACGTCAATTTTGAGGGATATTTTCACCGTAAAGATGTCAGACCACTTTGGAAATATTATTCAGGACACTGGCATGAATATTATTGACTATGAATTTTCCAATATAAAAATTTCGTAAGTTATTGGAAATTTACGAATTTCTTAACATGGCAATATAGAGCAAAATTTCACATAAATGTCAATTTACAGGGATATTTTCATTGTAAAGATGTCAGACCACTTTTTAAATATTATTTAGGATACTGGCGTGAATTATTGACTATGAATTTTCCAATATAAAAATTTCATAAGTTATTTGGAATTTACGATTTACTTAACATGGCAGAATAGGGCAAAATTGAGCACAAACATCCATTTTGAGGATCATCATCAAACAACTTCAAAATAACATTTATGATACTTGTTTGAACATGATTGACTACAAATATTCTAATAGGAAAATTTCGCAAGTTATTCGTAATTTAAGATTTTATCAACATAGCGAAATTGAAAAAATTTCATATAAATAGGAATTTTGAGGATTATTGCATTGGAAATAGTAGCATGAAAACTGAACAACGGAACTGACCCTGATAAAATAAATTAATAGATTAGAATAAGATAAATATATCAAAGTGAATGATGGATAGCCTATTAGGAGGGGATTTCATTCTGTCACTGTGTCAAGCTTTGGTCAAATTCATTTCTCTTAACATGATTATAATGTGCCTCGCACTAGAAATTTATGAGAACATAAATGTGATGGTGATCTGAGCAGAGTCCACCTGCCAACTAGTTATAATTTACATTTAATGTCAAAATTATTACACAATTTAAGTTTTAAAATAGAAATTTTATTAAAATTTCATTAGGCCAAAAAAAAAAAAAAGAAAGAAAGAAAAGAGAAACAAACCAATGCATTATGCATTATATGTATATATATATATAATTATGACATCCACTAGTGCCTATTATAAACAAAAAATGTGAATCAAAAAGTTTTAATAAATATACATAAAAGGATATAAATATAATTTAAACTCCTTACACAAATCCAATATTAATTTTAACTTGCTCCTGCATTCTAACTTTTCCTATGTAATGTTTTATAATGTGAAATTCAAAGGAATAACCAAATTTTAAAACCTATAAAAAATTTTAAGGTATGAAAACGTATTTCTACCTGATAAAGCTCCTTGAAGTGGATATCTTGGTATTGGAGATGATGATTTCCCATCTGCCTTATCAGCTTTTGTTCCAGGTGGTATATCATACAAATACACAGCTCCTATTTTTTGAGGTGTGACAACCTATCAAAGAAGATTATATACAAAATCATTAACTCCTTAGTACACATACAAAATTATTAAGACATTCTGTGAGTGAACATCAAGGTCATTCAAACCCCATGTTAATCTATGGGGAAATTTGCCCCATTACAGACTTGCCAACCAATTTTAATAAAAAAGGGAAGATTTTTGTTGAAAAACCAGAAGATTTCATAAAAAAAGGGAATTTTTTTTTTTCTTTGACGTGTTAAACAATAGGGTGATTCTACGGAAAACAGGACAATTATGTCCAGCATGTGATAGCTATAATTTCATTAAAAAATTATAATTAAAAAATACAATGGAAAAAATTTTATGTTTAAAAAATCATATAAACTTATATGATTTTTTAAGCACATTTTTTTTCCATTGTATTTTTTAATTATAATTTTTTTTTATGAAATTATAGCTATATTTATTGAAATTTTATTTTTCCGACTGAGTGAAAATAATGCCTGGACCGGGAGTCGAACTCCGGATCTTTGACTTAAATATGATTTTCTTCCACAGTTGATTGTGTGATTTTAATAAAAATTGAAATTATAGCTGTCACGTGTTAGACATAATTTTATTTCCGACACCCAGTACAGTTTTACAATTTTAATATTTTGAAGCAATCTATAAAAAATGTTTTACTATAGATTGATTATACTAAATATATGAGTTTTAAATGAAGTTATACCTCTTCAACATATAAATGTCTACAAAACAGAATCTGTAAGAAATTTATATAACAATAGACAAAAAAGCTTAGTTAAGTCAAAGTATATAATAAAAAATTAAATAAAATAAGAAAGAGAATTGATACCTAATAGTGTAGAAAGAAATGCACTCACTAAGCAGCTATCAAATATTTTGTATTATACATTTTTAGTTTCCATTAGCTGTTATGGATGGAGAAAGATTGGGAATCGGAAGTTTACGTAGAAAATTTGGGGTTTCTTTTTAAAACGAACGATATCCGCGACTTTTTTAAAAACGGAAGATTTCATCATCTGTCTGGAAGAAAAAACCGGAAGTCATCCGGGAAAACCGGAAAAGTTGGAAAATATGCCATTATATACTAAAAAGTCTACCTTTAAATTCAGATTTCACATTCGAAAAATTTATGAACGTTAATTCAACTTTTGCTATTTGAAAATTATTTTTCTTTAATTTTTGAAATTAATTTTACAGCTTCAAAATAAAATATTAAAAATTTAAAAAATCAATTAAAAAAAAAAAAAAAGTATTTAACGGTGATGATTTTTCTGAAAATGATTATAGAATTTATATATATATATATACACATATAATGAGTAATAATGGGGTGAACACAACAGGGATCCATCCAGGCAAAATTTGGGACCTTTTTGCTGCACCTTCACAAAATTCAAATCCACGAAATGGGTCTCTTCACAAAATTGCAATTCATAAAATGGGCCTCTTCACAAAATTCAGATTTATAAAAACAGTTTTTTCACAGAATTTCATTTTATAAAAATGATAATTTTGTAAAAAATTTTTCCATGTTTACACTGTTATTTTTAATGAGTGTCTATATTTGGTTCAATAAAATGCTATTAACTTGATATTAAATATTAGATAGAGTAACTGCTAAAATAAAAGGTTTCACGCGACATTTATTTATTTATTTTTTCTTTTTTTTCGAAAAAAGAAATAAATTTTCACAAAAATAAATAAAAATTTCAGGGTAACTTTGTGGGTAGGGCATTTCTGTCTGACTGCGGCGGGCGATCGGCCAAATTCTTTGTTCTTATCATGAACATGGTATGAGCGTAACCAGATGATAAGAAAAAATGAGGGGAATTGAGTAGAATCCACCTATGCTAACTAGTTTAAACTTATTAAATATCATTCTTTCTGAGCCTCAAAATTGATTCAGTAAATGATGCTATCTCATATTTCAAATAATTTTTTGTTCTGAAAATATTAAAATGGAATTTTAATTGTGAAATTTTGTTAATTTTGCATGAATACTTTTATAATGTATTTATTCTTTTTCTGACAGCTACCTCTGCAAATAAATGCATTCATTTCTTGTTAATAATTCCCCTCCCCTCAAATTTATTAATTCATGCTTGCTTCTTTAATAATAATAATAATAGAAATAAAATCAATCAAAATTTCTGGTAAACAGCAATAAAACAATGGACAGCAAACATGAAAGTTCTATCTCACTATATAAAGATACTTCTGCAACAAAAAGAAGAATCTTCCATTTTCGGAGATTAATCATATCAAGGTAAAGGCACTCAAAGAAACTGTTTTTAGATACATGTCTATTAATCTTATCATAAACATACACCAAAGTGCAATTATGCAATCACATAGCAACGAAATAAACAAATAAAGGTGAAAGTTTGATCGATTGTTTTTCAAGCATCAAATTGACAAAATCAACACAAAAACACATTTTGAAAATTAACCATAAAGTCAACATGCTATGAAGACTGTGAATGTAATTTTTACCAAACAAAATTGCTGAATGTTGAATATCACATTCGTGAAATACATAAAAATGTAGGCTCCGTCCAATAAAATTAAACATGGATTGCGAAGTGTCTCAGTTTTTCATTACACACTTTTTTTCCCTGGCCGTACTTACTATATTTATTAATCCCTTAACGTACACATAGCTGCCAATATTTTAATTTATTACGGAGTACTTTTAGCCCCGCCTTTATTCCGCACCACTTTCTTTAGAGAAAAAGTTTCTTCAATACATAATTTCGACAAAATAAGACAAAATACTTTTAAAAAATAAGTGGCACGAATTAGAGGCGGGGCTAAAATTACTCCGGAATAAATTAAAATATTGGCAGCTGTGCGTACACACTCGAGTTAATTCGAGTAGTGACCACGCCCCTTGTGTATTTGCTCCCTTCATAATTTACGATGCAAGAAAACACCAGCCAGGACAAAACTATATATAACATATTTGGAAATATGCACTAAATAAATATTCATATATTTATTTTTAATCTATTTTCTTTATTTTCAAATAATAATAATAATAATAATAAATAAAAATAATAAAAGAATGTGGATTCTATGGGCATGTTTTTGAAAAACATGACAAATGACATTCCCACTAACACTCACGCCCGAAGCGAGTGTAATATGTGTAACTGAAAAAATGAATGAGTGAAAGAAAAGATGAGAATTTTAACGATTACAGAAAACTGATATATTTATTTTTTATTACATAATTCTTTTAAAGGTTTATCAGACCACAGAACTATGTTTTTTCTCCCCCTTAAACATAGAATACAAAGGTAAAATTGTTTTATCATTGAAAAAAAAAAAAAAAAAGATTCTAATACAACATTAGCCCACTATACTGCATAGATTACACTCGCTTTGCTCACGCCCGACATGCATGCACTTGCACACACATGTACAGAGATCCTGGGCACCCTACTGCAGTGCTGATAAGGGGGCTACAAACAAGCATTAGACCATCCGAATCGAATTCCTTGAAGACTACAAAATTAAAAAAAAAAAAAAAAAAAAAAAAAAAAAAATTAACTATTAAATCTTAAAGACTATGTTTCCATAATGGAATTAAATGATTCGCAACAGTACAGTTCATAATTTTAAATTTCCAGTAACTGAACCTGATTTATTATGATTAAAAATAATTTAAAATATTCGGCAATTATACAGGTTAAAAACGTATTCTTTGTTTTACAAACACTAAAATGATAGTTTTATAGAATAATAATTTCATGGCAGATTTATGTTGATTTGGTTGAAAATTTAGTTAATTACTCAAACAATTTGTATTTATAATAATTCGCTCAATCCTACGTCTTAAAAGAATTAATTAAGATAAATATTTGTTTTACAAGCACTAGAATGATAGATTTTTTCATAATTTCATGGTAGATTCATGTTGATTTGGATAAAAATTTAGTTAATTACCCAAACAATTATGTTTAACTAACTTAATACTATATCTTTAAAGATTTACTTAAGATAAATATTACTGAATCCTATAGGAAGAGGAAAATGTATTATGTATCTAAGTAAATACGAACGGAGATGACACGTCTCCTTTTTTTCGCTCGTGTAATCTCTTTATTTTGCAATAATTAACATTGGATCTTATATAACTTACTCACACTACGCGCAAAAACTAGACAAAAAGAAAACATTTCATTTCATTCAGATAAGTGTGGCGAAAAGATAAACATCTAAAATCGAGAAAATCTTTAGGTCCTAAGCATTCGCCTTTCAAAAACGCCTTAAAATATCAATCACTTTATTGAATTACTATACTGTACGCTGGAATAAATAAACATTTCTCAAGAAAAACGTTCTTGATTAGAGGTTGGCGCCAACTAGCACATTCCACTACACATCCGTGAGAAAGCTTTTCTTTATTTTTTTTAATCTGTAGTCCAGATGTTTATAGTAACTTTTCATCTTACAACAGCAATGAATTGTGCTTTTCTCCCTCGTCGTCTTAAAAAAATTTCTGTCTTACATAAAAGCGTGGAAAAAAAAAAAAATA
Source organism: Salticus scenicus (assembly GCA_963930645.1). NCBI lineage: Eukaryota > Metazoa > Arthropoda > Arachnida > Araneae > Salticidae > Salticus > Salticus scenicus. The sequence goes on along the minus strand of OZ005655.1, from coordinate 216,544,839 downwards.
ATAATAAAATAAGTACGATGGTGAAGAAAATGAACACTTCTAAAGAATTCAGAAAGAAAAATAAATAAGCAACAAAATAGTATCTCTGGAATATGAAAAGGCTTATTCTACAGCTGGAATTTGAAAAATCCTTTAACTTTTAATAAATAATAATAATGCATGGGGAAATTATTGTATAAAAAAGATTATTTCCTTACATAAAACAATTTTCAGGAAAGATTGAAACATAAATATTTATACTGTTAAAATATCAGTCTCTCTTTAAAATATGCGAAGTATTTCTAACTGTGAATTGTTTTTTAAACAAATTTCTGTTAAGTTAGAAAAAGCTGATACCAATGTTACTGTATCAAAGTTATTTATATATGATTTGGATAGCTACCACAAGATGATACCTTCAGAGGAATGGTTGATTTCTACATTGTAATGAAATACAGTGGGTGATAGGTTAACAAAAATTTGTGAGATTTTTCTTTCCTTATTTATTAATTTATTATTATTATTTATTTGGATAATTAATATATCTTTTGCTCTTATTATTTATATTTTTATATTATATATTTATTTGGGTAATTAATATATCTTTTGCTCTTTTAATATATCGTCAGCTCCCAAACAAAATATTAAAAATTCAAAAAATAAATTTTTCGAAAAGAAAAATTAATTCAACGATTGTTAAATTTCTGAATGATGAAAAAAAAAAAGGGGGGGGGGGTAAATAGTATTTTTATAAACACATTTTCTTATAGAATAACATTGGGGGAGGGGGAATGGCTGTCGGCGAGAACAGGTATTGCGTCCCCTTAAGAAGATAAAAATACTCACCAGGGTCTGTTTTTGTGTTTTGCTTGCATTTTGCACCCCCCCTACCCCCCCCCCCCCCCCAAAAAAAAAAAAAAAAAAAAATTAAACATATAAATAAATAAAAGTCAGCAGAAACACTTTACCTTTGATTTTCACTATAGTATATATATAAAACCTTTTAAGTATTTCTGAAAATAAAGTTATAAACTAAATGGGCCGGCTTATTAAACGCTAATACAGCGAAAAAGCATTTAAAAGCTACAAGCCCAGATGTAAGAGGATGTCAGAAAAACGATCTTGCGGCACCTGAACCACACTAAAGTCAATGAGCTTATGCATCTCAGTAACGACAATACCATTATTCTTTTCTGAACAATGCTGAAGAAGAGAGAAAAACAATCGACAATAGCTAGATTCTTTAACAAATAACAAACCTTACTAATAATAATGCAAAATTACGTAATTTAATACTTACACTTGATTGACTTCAGAACGAATTAATAAAACTAACCCGAAAATATGTAATAAGTTAATAATCAATTAATAATTCCAATATTTTGTGAACTCGGTTAGGTATGGGTTGTCGCTGTATAGTCATTTTTTGCACATTAAGGTTAATAAAATCGGGATCTGTGTCTTAAAGTAATCTCTACGAACACCAACATTCGAAATCAGTATAGATGCAAATCCAGAACTCTGGTTGGATTTGGACTATCGTTCTGTGGTTTCCCCCCCCCCCCCCCATTAAAATTAATGAGATCGCTGTCTACATTTTAAAGTAGATTCTGAACGACTACGTACACTCACGTGTGAATCGATATTAGAAACCAGCATATTTGAGTAAATCCAGAATCACCCCCCCCCTCCCTTCTCTAAGTCTATAATATGAAATTGCAAAATATTAATTTTTATTTTAATCAAAATTTCAATAATGAAAATTCCCAAACATGAAAATTATCTTTGAAACGAATTAGACTTTCCAAAATGTTGTTTAGTTGTTATAATTATGACTATGACCATCTGCCATATATGAACAAGGTTGTGGTGATTTCGATGCGGCCTTCTAATCTTCATTTGCATCCTCAATTTGTTATGATCAAAGCCTTTCTGGGAGTGAGAATCTATAAACCGAAATTTAAATAAAAGAACTTTTGAAATGATGCATATCATGAAATTATGTAAAGAGGCATTAACAAAAATCTATTTCAAATTCATTTCATCTTATGCCACACACCCATTTACCAAGTTTCGAAATCAATTTCATGCAATTTGAAGTTTTCGACTTTCCTGATCATTTACATATATATTTTCCTATAAACAACCAGCGAGGCTTTTTTTTTTTTTTTTCTTTCTTCTTCTCTCACGAAGATTAGATAAAATAAAGGTTTATCTCTATAAATAATTAATAGGGATTTTTAATTTTGAATAACCTACATAACATATTTTACTTTGAGTTTAAGAAGATAGCTTGAAATTAAAATTTTTCATTAAAAAATGGGAAAGACAACTTGAAAAATTATAATAAATAGATATTTTAAAATGTTCTTTGAATTCTAAATCCAATTATTATTTTAAAAAGAAGTTCGATGTCCAATTAATCTAGTATCATACACTGATTTTCATGCGATAATACATTAATTACAGTTAAAGTTTTAACTTTTTTTTTTTTTTAATTAGACAATTTTATTCAGTTTTTTGCCATAGTATTACAATTGCAAAGCAGCCAACTTTTTAATTTATGCCGTAGCATTCTTAGTACCCGCCTTTTTTTCACACCACTCACTTTGTACAGTAATTTTTTCCAATGTGCAATTACGGTTAAAGAAGAAGAAAATTACACTTCTTACAAAGTGGTATGGATAAAAGGAGGGTATTAACAATGCTACGGAATAAACTAAAAAGTTGGAAGCTCAGCAATTGGTAACTCATAACTGTTGTGTATACATACAGAGGTCAATGCAGGTTTTAATTTTTGGAATTCATTTTTGCAGAAAATAAATTTTTTTGTAGGGGAAAAAAAAGTAAAACTTTTTAAAAATCTAATTAAATCTTCCTAAATTATACTAGTAAATTTAATTTAAAAGGCCTACTTGGAAATTTCTGCAAAAACTTTTTCGGTGCAGGACCATGCCCATCTTCAGGCGTTATTACAGGTCTCCGCTGTTTAGCACTTCAGTCGCTCCTTCCTTTTCTTCTCAGTTAGAAAGAATAACGCCTGAAGATGGTGATGGTACGGGCCCCCGAAAAAGTTTTTGCATCGACAGGTGGAGACATCTCAGGGGTAGATCCAGGCAAAAATTGGAACCCTTTTGCTACCCCTTCACAAAATTAAAATCTCTAAAATGGGCCCCTTCACAAAATTCAAATCCATAAAATGGGTCCCTTCACAAAATTCAGATTCATAAAAACAGCTCTTTCACACGATTTCTTTTTGTAAAAATGATAATTTTGTAAAATTTTCCCATGTTTATAGTATTATTTTTAACGAGTGTCTATATTTAGTTCAATAAAATGCTATTAACTTGATATTAAAAATTAGATAGAATAACTGCTGAAATGAAAGGTTTCATGTGATAGTTCTTTTTATCGTAAAAAGAAATAGATTTTCACAAACAATTTTTTTTTTCTTTTTCACAAAAATAGGCCCCAAAAATAAAAACCTTGAGCAACCCCTGCATCTAACTGACAAGGAAACATTCAAAAGGTGTCATCTTCAAAAAGTATTGAAAAAAATATATGTGATTCTATTCTTCATAAAACACCAGAAAATGAAAAAATTATCGGCTGAAATTAATTACAGCGACCACAAAAAATTATCAAAATTATGCATATTTGGCGATTTCACACTTCTAGGCGATTGACTTTGAGTACTTGGCGGAGAAGCAAAACATCGTTCTGTTCGTACACGGCAATCTCCGTGCTAGCAAACGTATCGCCTAACAGCGCTAAATCGCCAAATATGATTAATTTTGATAAATTTTTTGTGGTCGCTGTAATTAATTTCAGCCAATAATTTTTTCATTTTCTGGTGTTTTATGAATAGTAGAATCACATATATTTTTTTCAATACTTTTTGAAGATGACACCATTTGATTTTTTCCTTGTGAGAAGTAAAGGAAGGTATAACTGAAGTGGCTATACAGCAGACACATGGAATAACGCTTGAAGATGGTACGGGCCCGTACCGAAAAGGTTTTGCAGAAATTTCCAAGTAGGCCGTTTAAATTAAATTTTCTAGTAAAACTTTTTATTTTAGCAGTCAGTTTATATGATGTTTAATATAAAGTTTACAGTGTTTCACTGAACTAAGCATAGGCGGTCGTTTAAATTAATAAAAATACATGCAAAAATTTTCATAAATGGATCATTTCTATAAAACAAAATTTTATGAAAGGGCAGTTTTTATGAATTTGAATTTTGTTAAACCTTATAAAAATGAGTCGTTAGGCCATCAACAGATATTTGGTTCGCGTGCTTGGCAACTGATTTGTTGAAAAAATAGCGGCTGGCGCAACAGCACATTTTTTGCCCTATTCGTAGACATTTTATTTGTTAAGTAGCTACAGTTGGCCAAATATAATAAACAACATTATGAGTCCAACAGTAAAATGTGTTAAATTTCCATATAATGGCTTTTTTTTAAACCATTGCGTAACTTTAAAAGAAAAATATATAATTTTATTTAAACGCATTAAAATAACGTCGAAGACGTTATTTATTCATGAGACAATATAAAAAATATCATATAAGTAACAAAGTGTATTGGCAACATAAAATATTCATATGAGCCAACGATTTGCCAATGGCTGGGTAATCCATTCAGCCAACGGCCATTTATAACAGTTGGCCAACAAAAATTCCAACGAAAACAGAAATTGTTTCAATGTTGGCCCTTGTAAATTTTGTTTGTAGGGAGGGGACCATTTTACGAATTTGAATTTTATTCGGGATAGTTATGACAGGCCTCAATTTATGACTGGATCAACCCCTGATATATAAACCTAAGAAATTTTAAAGGAATTAGTTAAAAAAAAAAAAAAAAAAAAAAAAAAAAAAGATACTCTAATAATAAAATGCAAGTAATATTTTTAAAACGTGCAAAATTAAACGAATTAAATTCAAATCAGAATTGGTTAGCCTGAATAAATCAAGCGGATAACAAATGGTTGTTTAAGTTTAAAAAGTCTACCGTCTCTTTAAAACACAATAAGAATCACGAAATTTCACTTTTTTTTTTGGACAAATAACTTCTGTTAGATTAATTGCTGAATCAAAATTACCTTGTTAGGATTTGAAGCCCAACTGCGCCTCAGAGCATGAGATATATCTGAAACACCATTCGATCCAGCATTTCCAAGTCCAGTTGGATCGTACATTCCAGGTAACAACCTCAATCGATTTCCTGGGACTATACCTTGTCTGCCACGTAAAGAACATAGCCACCATCCTTCCAGACTATTGGTATTTTGTTCTAGAACGGTCAGTATGTCGCCTTTTCGAAAAGCCAGTTCATCCGGAGCTTCGGCCACATTATCGTAGAGGGCTTTCGCCAGACAATTCTGAAATAAAAAGTATATGGAATTAAAAATAAATCTCCCTATTGAAAATAATGCTTTGTGATTATACTTAATCATACTTTGGCATAATGCCACAATGATATAAACAGAGTTTAGTCTATTTAGACTAATGTGTTACAGATGCAATCTGTGTAATTTTAAGAATAACAAACAAATTTTAATGTTCTGAAATATTTTTCTCCTCTACAACTATTTTGCATAGAGCAAATCTGGAGTCAGTGAATGTTGAAAATAAAATAACTTGCATAAAAAAAAAAAAAAAAAAAAAAAAAAAACCCTATATGTATAGTACATTGCTTATGTACATTTAGAATTTACGCTGTTAGTTGAAACTATCCAGCAAAGTTAGTTATTTTTCAATGCACGTTCCGTTCAGCATTACTCGATACCGGTCTAATACGTCTAGGATGTCTAGATAAAGGATAGCAATATAGGCATCCTATAAAGTCCAGTTGCAATTTCTGAAATATAAGTGATTCTTTGGATTTAATTAGAATACCTTGAGACTTCTATGAGAAAAACAATCAATTTATGAGAGATCAGTTAACCCCAATCGTTGAAAAAAAAAAAAAAAAAAAAAAAGCTTAAAATTAATGGATATTTTTTGTATGATTTCCTCATGTAAGAAGGATAAGTGACTTAATTACTATTAGTTCCCCATCATACTATACTATAGGTATGGGGAACTTAGGTAATCGTGAAAATTTTCGACCTCGGTTTTTTGACGTTTCTACACGTTTTCAGGTGTGAGGAATCCGAAAATGACAAAATTTGTATGGTGTCTGTTAGTCCGTTAGTTCGTTAGTTTGTTAGTATGTGTACACGATATCTCAAGAACAAATTGTCGCAGAGAGGTCAGATCAGTTTTAAAATATTACTTTCGACACTGGCAAGAACCCTATTCATTTGCAACATTCGATTTTAAAAACTTCGTAAGTTATTAGAAATTTACGATTTTCTTAACATGGGAGAATAGGACAAAAATTAACTTAAACGTGCATTAAATGTAAACTTTTTACTCTAAAAATGTCAGACCAGTTTTAAAATATTCGTTTTGATGCCGGAATGAACATCAGTAACTATAAATATGCTACTTTGAAATTTTCGCAAGTTATTGGAAATTTACGAATTTCTTAACATGGCAGTATAGGGCGAAATTTCACATAAACGTCAATTTTTATCGATATTTTCATCGCAAGGATGTCAGACTACTTTTGAAATATTATTTAGGACACTGGCATGGATATTAATGACTATGAATTTTCAAATATAAAAATTTCGTAAGTTATTGGAAATTTACGAATTTCTTAACATGGCAGAATAGAGCAAATTTTAACATAAACGTCAATTTTGAGGGATATTTTCATCGTAAAGATGTCAAACCACTTTCGAAATATTATTTAGGTTACAGGCATGAATATCATAGACTACGATTTTTCCAATTTAAAAAATTCGTAAGTTATTTGGAATTTACGATTTACTTAACATGTCAGAATAAGGCAAAATTGAGCATAAACTTCCATTTTGAGGATCATAAATACATGAGACAACTTCAAAATTACATTTATGATATTTTGTTGAACATGATTGAATACAAATATTCTAATAGGAAAATTTCGTAAATTATTCGTAATTTACGATTTTATCAACATAGCGAAATTGTAATTTTTTCATATAAATATGAATTTTGAGGATTATTGCATTGGAAATGAAAACATTAGCATGAAACATAAACAACGGAATTGACCCTGATAAAATAAATTAATAGATTAGAATAAGATAAATATATTGAAGTGAACGATGGATAGCCTATTAGGCGGGGATTTCTTTCTGTCCCTGTATCAAGCTTTGGTCAAATTGATTTTTTTAACATGATTATAATATGTCTCGCACTAGAAATTTATGAGACCATAAATATGGTGGGGAACTGAGCAGAGTCCACGTATGCCAACTAGTTTTTAGTCTTTAGGTGGAGTCGGAAGAAGATTCTGAAATAGTACAATATACATAAATTCGTAATTTTGAAATAAAGTGAAGAGAAATAAGCTAAAAATATTTCTAACCATTAAATTTTGATAGTACTCAGCTTTATTTTTGTTTTGTCTTTCCGAACCATAAAACTGAGCATTACTATGAATTTAAGTTTTCTTTGTTTCTTTTATACAGTATTATGATTGTTGTTGCTGTTATTGTTATTTTTCAAGGGGCATTTAATAAAATAATAACTTTTATTTATGCTTCGATTTCGAAATCGTACGCTGAATTCAATTAGTTAGTGGAACGTCTTTGCTTAATCACTACAGGCAAAAAATGCTTGTAGGACAGATATAGCTCAGGCTCAGCACTTATCATCTTTCAACGTGGCTATCAATGAAACGTCTCGTTATAGGTGTTAGCTGTAAGCAGTGAAAAAAGAAATGTTTGTTGAATAAGAGGAGACTTAAGTACCTCTATAATAACATGGCTGAGTGCCAAGAAGACCACCACCAAGGAAAGCAAAGAGATGAAATTCTTAGAATGCAGTATATGCTGATACGTTCTTCGATAAGGGACTAAGTGCAAATCTCCAAAATCTGCTGAAGTATTAGTTAATGCAACCGGAAGACGAGAGCATCGATTTTTACTCAACACATTTTCAAAGATGACATTATCAATAAAAAGCATTACACCCCTCTTTACATGAGGGGTGAAATTTTTCGGAACCTTATGTGAAGTGTATTGTCATAGAAGGGAACCCAACAGAAGTTATCTGAAACACAGATCTCTAAAAATGAGAAAGGGAGAAAGAGATTGAAGCTGGAGATCATATTCTAGTCTATTACAAAAATTTTATCTGAAAATCTGATAAAGAAATAGATATTTTTGAATTTCTTTCAAAAAATTTCAAAAGCAAAATGAATGACTACTCACTATGAACGATTTTCTTACCAATATAAGAATTGCTACGGTATATATTTATGAAAATTTGCTAAATTTAACAGTATCTTATTTTTTATTTGTTATTGGAAACTTCAGGATGAAGAAGGGGGATACAAAATTATTATACAACGCATAACGCAAACAGTAAACGTTGAAAATAATAATAGTAATAATAATAATAATAAAACAATAGCATTATTCAACAGTTCTCTTTAAAATTTCTTTTTCATTAAGAAATATCAAAATGGCTTAACTTTTGTAATCTCCAAAGAAGATGGGGAAAAAATCAGACAAAGAATTTTTGAAATATTTAAGTTTAGTTTAATAAACCTAAAAATAATGCACACAGAGTTTCAATCATTAAACAAACTATAATAAAAATTACTAAATAATATATATATTTTTTTAATTTTAAACACTTACTTTTATATTACTACTTATTTTTGTAAAGTCAAATCAAACCAGTTTAATATGCTTTATAACGAAGTTAAATGTTAACAGAATCTGGAATCCCTCAAGTATTTTCGGGCATGGACAATCGTCGCAATTATTTAAGTATTTCATTTTACAGTTTAAATTAGTATATGGCCATTACAAAAATTTCTTCTACATCATTCTATATAACAGCGTCACCTATTGATTAATATAAAAATATTTAATTCCAGTTATTTACGATAAAAATTTTCCATATGGAGCCCGGTGCACTTTTAACCAACAAATGATGAGATGTAGCCATATGAAAAATCCCAGAAGATGAATAATATTAGTGCCACCAGTCGGCCAATGTACATCAAAATTAAGTCAACAGTCTTTTTCACAATGGCCTTATCAAATATCACGTTTGGTGCATTTATATGCTATAGAAGTTGAGGTATAACTTTCCCCATATATAGGAAAAATTGCAGCACCTGTCAGCGGATATGCACACACATTAAATAAGGATAGTATTTGATATTGCATATCTAACATATCAAGTTTCATTCAGATATACATAGCAGAAACTGAGATAGGGTCCTCCAGAAAATGAAAGAAATCATAGCATAGCAACGCAACCTACAAACCAATTAGCACAAAAAGTTAACAGACGCCTCAATTTTTGTCGAGGTACAACTAAATAAATGTTTTATAAAAATTTTGTGTATTAGGTTTTGGGTTACAGCTTCCATAAAACTTCTGTCATACACAGACAGACATTTTCTAAAATGATCCAATCGTGTTCAAAACATTGTAAAATGTATAAATCCATCGAACTCCGGAAATAAAAAATTACGAATCCAATATTTTCTTCTATGAATATAGAAGGATAAATACAGAGTTATACTAAAACAGTATTACAGCTTTTTCTCATCATCATTTTATCCTTTTTTTTTTTTTGTTTCTTTTTGAAACCTAGGAATTGTGGATAAGACGACCTCAGGCTATAGTACACTGTTTTCTTTCTGGGAAAGATATGGACAAAAACTGAATTCTTTAGCGATGAATCTGTGTATTTTTGCCTTTTTTTTTTTTTTTTTTTTTTTTTTCTTTCTTCGAATTTACGTAAAAAAAAAAAAAAAAAAAAAAAAAAGATATTTATTTATCCAATGCTCTAACACAGGAATTTCTCTCCCCTCCCCCTCTTTTTTTTTTTTTTTTTTTTTTTTTAAGGTAACAAACGTAAACATAAATTAACACAAAAGTAAATAAAATTTCAATCATGAATGAATTAACACGACCAATGGCGAATTAAATAAATAAATAAATAAAAATAATAAATAAATAAATAAAGCGATTATTTTGCATTAGAAGCCTCGATTAATACATAAATTTTTAAGTACGATTGTAGACAGGATTGGCAATTTTTCGGACATTACAATAAAAAGCATGGTATTTATACCGTTCTAATACCTCAATTATAATATACAAAAGTTAAAAGGAAAAAAAAAATGAAAGAATGAGGAGAATTGTGTTTTAAATATTGATATTTTTAATATTTACATAAAAAAAAAAAAAAGAATAAATATCATTTTTGCTTTAAAAGAGAAATATTTTTAATCATTATACTCTTTCTTTTTAAATATACGTATGTTATAAATATCTCCCCCTCCAATAAATTAAGGAATATATAAGAAGAAAATTCGAGTATTAATTCGTAAATACACACACACACACATATATATATTGTGCTTAGAATTCATTGCCTAATTGTAATTTTATTTCTATTAATTTCTTTTTTATATCCTTTAATATTTATATCTTACGAAAAAATTTTCATAAAATAATTTTTAAATAGAAATTTTATAAAATAATTGATAAACAATATTCCAGACAATATCAATAAAAATAAAGTGGCTGAAATTATTCAATTTTGATATACTACTACATAATATATTTTTTCTTTTCTTTCATTCTTTCTTTCTTTTACTTTTTTGTGCTTAGAATTCATTGACTAAATGTAATTTTATTTCTACCAATTTATTTTTTACAACCTTTAATATTTATAGCTTACGAAAGAATTTTCATAAAATAATTTTTAAATAGAAATTTTGTAAAATAACTGATAAATAATATTCCAGACAATATCAATAAAAATAAAGTGGCTGAAACTATTCAATTTTGATATACTACAACATAATATATTTTTTTTTCTTTTCTGTGCTAAGAATTTATTGCCTAATTGTAATTTTATTTATATTAATTTATTTTTTATATCCTTTAATATTTATAGCTTACGAAAGAATTTTCATAAAATAATTTTTAAATAGAAATTTTGTAAAATAACTGATAAATAATATTCCAGACAATATCAATAAAAATAAAGTGGCTGAAATTATTCAATTTTGATATACTACTACATAATATATTTTTTTTCTTTTCTGTGCTAAGAATTTATTGCCTAATTGTAATTTTATTTATACTAATTTATTTTTTATATCCTTTAATATTTATAGCTTACGAAAGAATTTTCATAAAATAATTTTTAAATAGAAATTTTGTAAAATAACTGATAAATAATATTCCAGACAATATCAATAAAAATAAAGTGGCTGAAATTATTCAATTTTGATATACTACAACATAATATATTTTTTTTTCTTTTCTGTGCTAAGAATTTATTGCCTAATTGTAATTTTATTTATATTAATTTATTTTTTATATCCTTTAATATTTATAGCTTACGAAAGAATTTTCATAAAATAATTTTTAAATAGAAATTTTATTTAAATAATTGATAAACAATATTCCAGACAATATCAATAAAGTGGCTGAAATTATCCAAATTTGATATACTACTACATACTATATATTTTCTTTTCTTTTTTTTTTTGGAAGGGGTTTAACAGTAAGAAAATTTTAAAGGTACTAAAATTTCTGTTTTATATAATTAAAGTTAAATTATAAATTTCTTTTTACACACACATATATATATATATATATATATATATATATATTAAGAGAGGAGCTAAATTTTTAATGTAAAATATCTTTAATTACAATTGCTACGAAGAACTTAGGAGGTTATAAAATAGAAAATTCTCATAATTTTTGGTTTTAGATACTTTAGAACACTTTGGACAATTTTAGACATTTAAAGGTCCTTTTTAAATTGCAAAAAAAAACACTCATCCTGTCCAAATCCAGTTTCGGACGTCTTAAATTTAAACTCTTATTGCAGATAGCATATGCAATTTGTTCATGTATTTTGGTTAGAACAAATATTTAGATATGCGATGTTAAATTGAAAAGTTACTTTAAGTTGATTTTTATATAAATGCAATATCAAACTATTCGAAATAAAAAGTTATCTCTCGTACATGGACAGTTAAAAATAGCATTAAAATTTCAATACATTATAAGATAATAATAATAATAATAATAAAGTGTAATTTTAATTAAAAAAAGTTATTAATAAATTATTAATTTGTTCAAGCAGGTTTTTAAAAAGAAGTTACATTTTTTCCTTCTACTATCTTTTACTATATGATAAATAAACAAAAATGTAAAAAGACTGATATCTTTTTTATTTCAATAAATATATCAATTTAATTAAGACGAAATTACGTAAAAAGCATAAGCAACTATTTATAGCTATTTCACCCCATTTCTGCGACAGCTAGAATGCATACGATTTAACATATCAACCTTTCTATGCCCTTTTTTTTTTTTTTTTTTTTTTATTGATTCTATATAAAGAGTAGAACTTTTTTGAGTTTTTAAATCTCTTGTTCACTATACATAAACTTTCCATACTATAGTTCGGTTTTCAATAATATATTTCCATTTTTAAATTGGTCCAACTATCTTTTATTTAAACCTAATTCTTATCCACTTAGATTGCTATAACGAGATCGTTTACATTTACATGAAGCCTTACCTGCACATTTTCTTTAAAATAATTTTTTTCTACAAGGATTTTAGCAATTAAATACTAATGAGTTTAAATAAAATACGGAATAAAAATATAAAGTATACACATAAATGCAAAATCACATTTTTACTTTTTTGAGTTTTTAAATCTCTTATTTTCTATACATAACCTTTCCATACTATAGTTCGGTTTTCAATAATATATTTCCATTTTTAAATTGGTCCAACTACCTTTTATTTAACCCAATTCTCATCCACTTAGATTACTATAACGCGATCGTTTACAGTTACATGAAGCCTCACCTGCACATTTTCTTTAAAATAATTTTTTTCTTCAAGGTTTTTAGGAATTAAGTGCTAATAAGTTTAAATAATACGGAATAAAAATATAAAGTATACATATAAATGCAAAATCAGATTTTACATGCAAAAATACACAATATTTCATGTTTTCTTTTCTAATAATGATGAATTCCTAAGCTGCACTTACTAAATCCAATAAAGTGATATAATTCCTAAGCACCATAAGTTAAAATTGCAGTTGATTCTATTCACAAAGCACTTAATAAATCCCAATGAAACATCGGCATATATAATATTCTCATTCTCTTCCTCTAGATTCACTCTTCATCACGATCACGTCTAATAAACAACACCAGACGTTCCAAGGAAGCATCAAGTGGCGTCTAATGGAGACTTCCGTAAATCATCTCTCGTGACGTCAGATTGTTCTTCCATCCAATTACACATCGGTCTCCGACATCAAAAAGTTCCTTGCAAAAATGCACTCTGTTTTACAAACGTCTCATTCATAAGTTTTGAAATAATAATAATAATATAAAAAACAGCGCGTACCCATCTCGCTTTTTTTTTTTTTTTTTTTTAAGAATGTCTTAAATCAAACGCATGCTATAAAAATCGCTTGGTGAGTCAGTAAAAATTTGATGAACTGACAAATTCAGGAAAATTTTTTATTCTAAAGAGTACAAAACGAACATTTGTTTTCTAAAAAATTTCGCCCTATAAATGAGTAAGCTCATCCACAAAAACTACAAGAAAATAAATAAATAAATGAATAAAGATAAAATAATAACTAGATTCCCCAGTTAAAATATTTTAAAAACAAGTTGTAGGCTGGAATCTGGGCGGAGGAATACAAAAGAATTCTAGTTAAATTGATATCTTTATCAACAATAGACAACATTCTCTTGTATGAAAAACAATTGCACAAAGAATACCAAAAGCACTTTTTTTTTTCTTTTTAATCTGATTTGTGTAACATTACATTCTTTAATTTAAAACATTTTTTTAGAATCACTGCATTTTGATCTATGAGCAGTTTTTATATTGCATTTATACTATACTGCTTAATGCGTAAAACAACAAAATTTAAATCAACAATAATATTAATGTATATATCGGACTTTTCTGGGAACTGAAAAAAGATTAAACTTTTATTTTACAACTAGCAAACCCGTACGAAATTTCCGCACATTTCTTTTCTTATTTACCTTTAAAATTTGAAACTCATAAATATTATACCAAGTTCACCACCAAATTAAAATTTTACTTTACACGTAGCCAAATTATTATTAGAACTAAATTAGCACTGTCCAACAGTGAAATCAAAATCATTCAAAGAAAGATTTAAAAATAAAATTCATGGTTGTCAACCCTTCACACTTCCTCAGCAGTACAGTTTTAGTATAGGACCCCCTCCCCCATGATGACTTTTAAATTTATCTTGTCAAGTTGGCGATAACTTTTTATTTATTTGTTTTGGAACAGTTTTTTGTTACAAAATAAATAAATAAATAAATAAATATAAATAAAAATAAAAACTAATTCCTCTTTTGATTACACTTTTCATGATTGTGTTTTTTAGTTAATTTATGATGACAATATTCTGTCTTTAAAGCATTGTTGTGTTTAAAATGGCGTCTGAAGATGCAACTTTTAAAAATACATTTTTCCATAAAGGAATCTCATTAAACAAATGTCGTCATTTTTTCTTATATGATTCAGCTAAGTCCGCGTGCTTAAATATTATCCATTTATTAATATTTTTTTATCCTCGTGTATTTTATTAATTACATCATTATCGTATCGTTTTAACAAAATATAATTGTAACTGGTCCACATATTAGAGAAATATAGATTAAAACGCCTTGGACATAATAACAGATGTAGTTCAAAATTTAAAAGAAAGATAACTTTTTTTTTTTAATTAATTGAAGAATAATTTATTTGACATAATTACGAAGTTAAGACTCTTTAAACTGCGGAATATCAGGGATTTTCCATTACAAGCATAGGTACACTGAGTTAATGGTGCGTAACAACGCAAAAGTTTGAGGACGAGAATCCCTAAACGAAAAGTAAAAATAATTTTAAATGAGCATTTCAACCACTAAAATACTTTTAAAACAGAAAACTGAGGAATATAAGAAGTTATTCAGTGCTTCGAAAAATAAAACATAAAATTTATATAAACTGTTAATAATAATATCAATTTAATTTGGAAACACAAAACAATATAAAGGCAAAAAAGCCATTTTATTTATTACGTTCACACAAATCTTCTTATCCATTTTTTAGTAAGAATGACAGACAACGCCCTCCAGGGGTGAAACTACCTAGCCTGCAAAACCCCTAAAAACTAATACTTGCATGCAGATAGGGGACACTTATTAGTGATATATTACATGGCTACCTATAATAAGTGATATTTGAAGAGTTTTTAATACATTTTAAGGGAAATTAAACATTCAAAATGAGCAATTTCTGCAAAAACAAAATAATTTAACATGAAATTCAGAGACAGCAAAAATTTCAGAAACCCTGAATTCAGGGGTAGTCCCTGAAAACTTTCACCCCTGCCCAGGGCCTGATTACCGCACGGGCACCCGGGGCTTGTGCCCTGGGCACGAAATTTTTGAAGGGCACAAAATTGTACTAATGGTTAAAAATACATGACCTAAATCTCCTAGTTTTTTTTTTTTTTTTTTTTTTTTTTTACCTTTTCTAACTCAACTGCATTTTACTTTTATGAAGAAAATTAAAAAATAAAATCTTGATTGCTACTGTACATCAGATCATTTGAAATATATGAAATTGTACCATTAACGTATAGTGAAGCATCGATAATCCAGAAACTTATAATCCGGCAGCACCTATACTTGGCTGAGTGGAGTAATTTTATTAACGCCAAAAACAGGAACAAATTATTTTTTCGCTCAATTACTTTTTCTAGTCAGTCTGCATTGTAGTATAATAATAGGAACTTTTTTTTTTTTTTTTTTTTTTTTTGGGGGGGGGGGGGGGAGGGGGGGCGGCACGAAAAATTGAAAGTGCCCTGGGCACAAAATTTTGTTAGTCGGGCCCTGCCCCTGCCCCTCCCCCAAACACACATACTTACCCAGCAGAGTTGGCAAGTTACTCTGTTGCACAATAATCTTTACATATAAAATTATTATATATTTTTATATTTTAAATAATTATAGGGTTATATTTCATTTTTCTTTTAACATAAATGGTAGAAATAGTTTAAAAACATCTTACCCCTAAAAGTAGAAAAAAACCCATCACCTGTAGATATTTAAAGTTTATTATTGAATAACTTATTTTTCCAAAAACAATATTTTTAACATTAATTAGATTATGATTTAGATTTGATATTATATTATGCTTTGAGTTTATATAGTTAATACATTTTAATTTTAGCATCTATTTTGTCTTCTTTTGGTTTATCCCATTTCTCCTGGAAGAAACCCAACCCTGCCTCCCAGACAGTTCGTGTGAATTTAATGGTTAGTAGCATGTTGTCCCAATTTTTTAATTTTATTGCCACTTGTTGTTTTTATAAATCATAGATATAGTAATTTATATAGATCTATCATCTCATTGTTATCATGCAAAAATGTTTGATGCCGAAAAATTTTTTTGGCATCAGCCATATAGTGGTTTTGAAACCACTGAAACTCGGCAATTGTAATAGAATAGAATAGAATGTTGATGAATTTTCAAAATGTTGAAATATTGCGTCTTTTAATTCTTCAAATAAATTTATGAAAAGAAATGGATAAGTTATCATAAAAGTAAATTATATTCGACTAAATTATGAAAAATATAATTTTTATAATCAGTTGCCTTGTTATTATTACGAAATAAAAACTGGTTTGGTTTTTAATGGAATATGTTTTTTTAAAGTTTGATATTTTTTAAGATTTTAATATTAGTAAGTAATATAGAATTTTCAAAATTCTTTTAAATATAGTTAGCAGCGGCGTAAGTTAGTTATAGTATATAAAAATAGTTTAACTTTAAATATTAACTAAATTAATAAATATATATAAAAAAAGAAAGAAAGAAAGTAAAAGAAAAATTAATTTTGAATTGTATCTACAGTTTTTCATTCATCTTTAGTGCATAAATTATTCATAAAATTTATTTTCTAAATTATCTGTGCGTATTCACTCGGAGAAAGATGGTCATATTGTGGACTTTTCTTCGAGTAAAAAGGAATCATTTTTTTCCCCTCAATGATTAATCTATGTATTATTACTATATCTATGGTTTAAACTAAAATCTTATAAACTATTTAATTTTATTTGACATAAAAAAAAAGGAAAAGAAAAGAAGTAAATCAATTATAAAA
Organism: Salticus scenicus; assembly: GCA_963930645.1. Taxonomy (NCBI): domain Eukaryota; kingdom Metazoa; phylum Arthropoda; class Arachnida; order Araneae; family Salticidae; genus Salticus; species Salticus scenicus. Next base: position 216,527,535 of record OZ005655.1, on the reverse strand, counting down.
TAATATGATATATATTAAGCTACACATGAAACCTATAAATTAAAGCACATTTGTAATCTTGAAAGGGAAAAAAAAAAAAAAAAAAAAAAAAAAAAAAAAAGAATCTACATTTTATTTAAAAATTTTGCATAAATTTCCAGAACTATTTACGCAAAAACTTTTGTTTTTATGTTAATGAATTGAAATATTTTATTTTTAATGGTTTGAATATCAATATCAATTAAAGAATTAAAATTCCATAAATAATTTTAATGTTTCTTACAAGTAGTACATAATGCTAATAAAATATTAAGGAAGAACTTATTATTATTATTTTTTCATTATTATTATCTTTTTTTTCTAATGTAGCCTTTAAAAATTCCGTCAATACTTGTATATATGTATATAAAAAAAAAATCTATATTTTAATTTATAATTTGTATAATAATAATAATAAATCTTATATTTTAAATTTTTAGCCTTGTCTTTCCTTTCTTTCTTTAATTTTTAATTCTTTCATTTTGCTTTTAATTTATCACATCTGCTCATTTTATGGACTATTTTATGAGCTTTAAACTCAACAATAAACATATTAACTATCATATTTATTTATTTATTATTTTTTTTTAATGTAAAATAGCTACTATAAGAATGATAAGGATTCATATTTAATTTTAATATCAACAACATAGCCTTTTAATCCTTTAATATATACATGCACCTTATAACACATACAAAATTTATTGCACTACACGCAACATATTTATAATATATACATATTTACGTATAATACACGGAGAAAAAAGTATACCGCCTTCCTCTAGAATGAATAAGTGGCCATTTTCTAAATCTCTTAACTAGAAATATAGATTTCCGAGCTATGCATATGATGCACGCCAATAAACTGAATAGACGAAATGATCGAGAATTTCTAGTTTACACATTTCTAGATGGTGAAACAATATTCTGAACCTTTTGTATTGCGAGAAAGTCTCGCTTGATTTTCTAAAATAGGGTCATAAACCAAGATTATAGTTGCTGAAACCCGCCTCTTGTAGTCTCATTTATTTGCAGAGATTTTTAAATAACTTTGCCCTCGATAATATAGGAAAACTCTTAAGAATTCTAATAGGGGTTTATAGAACTCGCTTTCCATGGAGACTAGAATTTATAAGGGTGACATGGAACTATATTTTCTAGAGCCACAATTTAGATACTAGATGTCAGTTACAGAATTTTTTCTCGGTGTATGTTTATATCACAAATACAGCTGATCGTTGTTAGACAGTGAATTCTGCCGCTAATAAATAAACATTTATACCAAAAATTTTTCACAGCTGCAGTATTTGGTAATTAAAAGAAAAAAAAAATCTAAAATAATTACTGTACTTTTAAAAGAGAGAAAGAGAGAGACAAAAAAAAAAAAAAAAAAAAAAAAAAAATGAACGATAAACATAGCATTGCTAACCTCAAATGAAATTAATTCATAAAAGAATTTAGAATGGGGGATTTAACATGTTCAGAACCTAATTGTAAATTAAAAAAATGCGATACTGTTGACAAGGTCAAAAAATAACAGCAATGATAAAATAAATACCATACCAGCATGTTTATGTAGGTTTTGACTCAAAATCTACTTCCTTTCAAAGTCAGCGGAAAGGAATTCAGATACAAAAGAGTAAAAAAGCAAAAGGAAGGGAAAAAAAAAAAAAAAAAAAAAAAAAAAAACCTCAAGGGAAAGAATGTATTGACTTTTAAAATCAGAATCATTAATATTCTCCTACATGATTTGAGTCATTGCATAAAATTTTATTGAGAAATTAATATTAAAAATTTTAGATTACTGATTTTGATACGCTTGACACATAGCCTTAACATATAACATAACTTTGAATGTAGATTGAGACAGCATGCCCATAGATAATAAGCTATCGAAATAAATTCTTTTGAAATTAAAATTGCATGCAAAATTTCAGAAGATTTCATTTGGAAAGATGAATTAATTTCCAACTTCAAATAAAAAATAAAAATTTAAGCAATTCACGTTGTTGAATAAGGAAGGAACGAAATCGATTTTACATTTGAATCTACTACATTCTGGCATAAGACTACACTAAAATTCTGAATCGATTAATGCTGGTTACAATTCTTTCCATTTTGTAAAAGTATTATACAATAAAATGCTAAGATGATTTCATAAAACAAGCACAAATTAAAGACAATGAAAAAGTAAATTTGGTTTATTCACAAGTGATTTATTTAAAATATACCGACTTCCAAAATATAAAATATAGCCAATGTTTTGAGAATGCAATTCAAAAATTTCTCATATGAAATTTGGGCGAACCAATTCACCCAGCAATTATTAGTTTGGATTTATATACTTTAGGCAGATTTCACAAATTAAACAATTTTGCAAATAAATTTGTATTTGGAACAGGGTTTAAACTGCCATTAGTTTTTTTAGCATTTTGCTAAAACATGTTGGTCAGAATTTCGCTAAAAAGCTAAAACTGGATAACTGTATAAAATATCTCAATAAATAACATTTTTTTTTTTTTTTTTTTTTTTTTTTGTAATATTTGCAGGTAAAAACTACGAAAGGACTGAAATTTTTGGGAATGATTATTTGTGTAGTAATTTTGATTTATTTTTAATGATTGAATTTAAATGCAAAAATATTTAAAAGTATGTCAGAATTCAGAATTTGATTCATAGAAGCATTCTTAGCACTAGTATTTCACGATTATCTACCACTACACTTTACTTAATTTTTCAATTGCTTTTTCATTTTACACATATGATATGAGTACCTCTTTTTCTATTGTTAAAAATCAAAACATAATTTCCCTGATTCATATTTTTAAAGTCACAAATATGGATGCTTGGTTAAAATAATCAATGAACAAAAGAATAGAAAATAAAACTGAGGATAACAAAGCTAAGTAAAAGAAACCAATGGTATCCAAAGAATTAACTTTTGAAAAAGCTAAAATAGTGCTTGCCTATTTTCGCTAAAATGAAAATGCTAAAGTAATTTTTTTGCCAGGTTAAACCCTGATTTGGAAGCTAAGTATAAATGAAAGATTTTGTCAAAAATTAAATAACTGGGTATATTTTTTCTTTTAACTGTTGTAATGTATTCTTTGCTTTTCATGTCACATCAAAGTGTCCGGCACCAAAATAAAATGCACAGACCATAAACACCAACCTTTGTTTCATAGCATTAAACGATGGCTACGGCGGCAGCCACCTGTCCCCTCAAGATAATGCCAAATATGTTCGATAGAATTAAGGTCTAGTGATCGAATATGTCCACCCTCTAGCTTGAGCTTCATAAGAGCTGTCAACAAGTCAAGCTCTATGAGATCGGATAGGATCGTCTTTTAGGATTATGTCATCATAGATAGCTGCAGCATAGGATATCTTATTTGGATGAAGGACATAGTCTCGATATCGCTCAGCAGTCAGCGATATTCAACACAGTAATAACTCTGTGAGTGATCAGCGTGATCACTCACAGATAGTTCATATAAAGCGTCTTTAAAATTGCGTCTTTCAACAATATTGAGTTGATAGTATTTGTTATTTTGATTTTACGAGTTTTTAATCCCTTTAGAATATACATACTTGGACACTCTGTCGAGTGATATAAGCAAGTGACGTTTTCGAATCTCACCGTGTTACCTTATGCAACTATAAGTGATTTTCGTAAGAAGTTAAATCACGAGACAGATTTGGAACAAGTTGATCTCAAAATATCTGAACACACAACAAAGAATATTGATTTGTCTAGAAGCATAAATTAAGAAAATGTGATAGAACGTAAAATAGATAAATAATTAAATAAATGGAATTTATTTTTTCGAATATAGTATAAGTGTACTCAAGATTAAAAAAAATTGAAAATTTCAAGTTATAAACTATGTTTATATAAAAAAATAAAAAGTTTTCAATTTAAAAAATAGCACCATAACGTCAACATGCAATTTAAAGTAAACCTTGTTCTCAATAAATATATCTTTACGCTTTCAATAATGATTCCTAAAATATAACACTGTACTATTTACTGAGATATAACCGGTGATTTTAATTTAATTGCACACATAATACCATTTAAATACAATTTATATTATAATCCTCCACGCACAGTAAGCAGTCCAATGTAGAGCCCCTAAATAAAATAATAGGCCAGCGCATCACCGCCATTTTTTTGCCTCCGAAGAGGACAGCATTCCCGCCTGGCGTCCTTATCGCTTCCCTAATGATTTTTTAGAAATCTTGATATGAAGCTAATCCGGACAAGATAAGAGCAATATTCAACAATAATATTCCTAAAAACACATTTTTTTTCTCAATACATTCTCAGGATGTCATTTTATTCTAAGGATATCCTACGGATGTACTGGGGTAAGACGTGTTGTTAGGGCGGTTTCTGTTTCTTTCACAAAAACTCGCCAAAACTCAAATACACAGTAATAGAAGGTCTGTGAACACTTTATATTCACTTCTTGAATGATTATAGCAGTTTATCGCTAAACAAACTTCCATATCATAGTTTATTTAGCTAAAATTATGAAATATAATAAAACAAGTTATTTTAAAGTAACGTAAGACGATAAAAAAAGTTTGTCGTTTGTTTATTAGAGAAACGCGCTGGGTACACGTGGCAACCCTAAGGCAACAAAATGCCTGATGCGCCAGCTCGTATATATTGGAGCCTTAGTCCAATGAATTTTAAATAACGTACGTATAAAATTACCAATATAATCTTCATATAGACTTTTTTTTTGTGTGTGTTTACATCATGTCTATGAGATTTTTTCGATAAAATTTAAAAAATTGAAAAATACAATATATATTTATATATTTGTTAAACAACAAAGAATTTTAAATAAATCACATGGCAAAATAAAATTCAAGAAGAAACATCGATTCAAAAATTCACTTTTAACCTAGTTAGTAAATTACATGAGGGGTTAAAAAAAAAGGTAAAAAGTTATTCAAAATCAATATCTGAAGTATTTTAAAAATAGTGTTATAAATTGCGTCTATAAATAGGGAATTTTTCAAACTACAATGGACACTTTGTACAAACACTTCTTTTGACAAATGCACGCCCAATAAGGGTGGGGGACATTGAAGTCCCTATATTAGGCCTCAGCTTAGAAATACGTTGCTTTCATATAAATGGCTGGAATGACTCACTGGTATATTACGTGACAGCCGGTGCATTTTGGATCAAGCCTTACGTCACTTAAGCTATGAGCGAGATTCTATCACACAAAAATTTATCAGGAAATGGCCAATATAGCACGAGTTACGAAAAGAATAGTCCTCGTTAACACCTGCATAGCATAAAAGAAGAAAAATTTTTGTTTTCACATACTTTACTATAATTAATTGCAATATAGTCAAAAGTAATAAAGTCCTTTTATAAATATGCGAATTTAAATAACACAATATTAAACTTAACAATAGAAGGAATTTCTAGGATCCATTTTAATTCTAAATCCTCCCTAATTTAGCTGGAGAAAAGTTTGTTACTTAAGTTGGTGTTTCCCTTTTTGACTAATTTTACTTTCCCTTACTCATACATATGTTGGAAAAAATATTGTTTTTGTGTCAATTTTTAGAAATTGAGTTTTTGTTATAAAAATTTACGCGTTCTGAGCTCATGTGAATCCGAAAATTGAGTTTTTAGCGGTTGGTCTATGTTTGAGTCTGTTACCAGTATATCTCAGGAACAAATCGTTGCAAATCCATACTCGGTATCCTAAATAAGTATCATATAGGGATGCTACAATAAACTTTTCGTTGAGATCAAGCAAATGATTCGTGTACAGGGACATCCAAGAGAATTCAAACACATTACGTCTACAAGGGCAAAATTTTTGGTAGGCTGAACTAAACAAATGAAAATTGCATATATTTTTTACATACACATAAAAGCATGTTTCGTGTAGAATATGATATGAACATCATTTACCATTACTTTACAGGACTACCCAAAAGAATTAGAATATAGTAAGACTATATATTTGGAAATTGCTAGAATTGCATTTCTAGTTGTGCTGTTTGTTTGTATTAAAAACCGATCGTGGGAAAAGCAATCGGAATTCATATGAAGAATGCAGAAATCAAAAATCACAGTACAAATTTCTAGTACAATGGACCTTTGAAATACATAATCACTTATGTACGTTGTCTCCTCCCTTTAACAAAATAAATATGATGACAAATAGTTTATTGAATTCCCAAAGAGATGCTAAGATAAAATATTAAAGATACAGACTAATAAATAAAAACAAAACAAAGTTCTTCTGTTTGCTGATAACATATACATCAAACTTGTATGCTTGACTCGTAGTCCGCTTGTAAACCTTCGTCAGATAATTACAGATAGCACATGACAGAATTACAACACGAAGAAATGGAAAAACACCCAGGGCCAGGGCAGGAATCGAACCCGCTCTCCTATGCTCGAAGGCGATTAGCAGCGTGGTGACATAACCACTCGGCCACGGAGGGCCCTTTCTGTTCGTTTTAGATATCATAACGTTTTAGTAAAATACATCATTTATTCTTTCAGTAAATTTAAGTTTATAAATAGAGGAAGAATGCCTAATATCGCACATTTTTCCTTTCCGTGCGCCTGCATTTTTTTTTTTTTTTCAATTCTTTTCTTACGATAGGTTTTGTGCATTCCTTTATCGAATTCCAGAATTTTGACCGGCTGAGTTCCAATTATCTTTTGGCACATAAAAAAAAGACACTTTTGTTATATCTTGCCGTTTAGGAACAACACTCCTCATCAGGGCTCGTGAAATACGGTCGCCTGGTCGCCATTGGCGACCAATATATTTTAATGGGCGACTATGTTTTCAACTTTCAGAAAACTCGACATTTTTTTTTTTTTTTTTCAATATTTTGGTATAAAAGTTGGTCCCAGAATCGGCTCCTATTCCCCTCTCGATGGAATAGGAATGGAACTCTCGCCATTTAGTAAGTCAACAATAGTCTAACTCTCGCCATTTTGATTCCCGCTCCTCTCAACTACGTTTTGAGACACTGTGTTGGATGACTACACCATTAGATTTACACCACTTTTCTTCATGCATGTTTCACAATTCGGTGTTAAATTGGTGCACCGTTTTAGGGAATTCGTTTATACTGCTTCTGTTTGCGCATACTCAGCAACCTGGTGCTGAATCGTTGGCTAGTGTAATTATGTATCAATGCTGATGGTGTATGTGTTTGTGAAAATAATAAAGCCGGTTTCATGATGTTTTTAAACAGGTTTTCCTGATGCCTCATCCTAGCCTAGTAAATATTTGGTTTTTATGCATAGAATTTTTATTTCTATATTAAAAAAAAAAAAAAAAGAAAAGAAAAGAAAAAGAAAGAAAGAAAGAAAAAGGTGGGGAATATTTTCTACTGGCTACCAGAGATTTTTTGCTGGCAACCATTTTTTTTTCTCGAATTTTCTGGAGCCCTATTCCTCATACTACATGACCCCCCCCCCCCCACACACACACACAGAATATTATCAATTATTATTTTTAAAACCAGCATGAGACTCGTATATTTCTCAAAATTAGTACTCAAAAAATAGTAAGATTTACAAACAAACATCTCCCCTCCCCCCCAATTCTAAAATTTCTCATTTTGATGAAATCTTAACCTTTGAATATGTTAAAAACGGGATTGTTTATATGTCTTTTGAATATTGGGTTACAGCAATAATTAGAGGGTCAGCAATAAGGTGAGTAAAAAAAATAAAAATAAAAAAGAAATGCAAAAGTGAAACGATCTATAATTTTAGAAAATGTTAATATCGAGATTCAGTACTATTTTTCGATGAATTTCAGTAAGAATAGAATGTCAAATAAAAAAGAAATAAGTTTTAATTTAAGAACATTAACGCCACTTTCCCATAAATTGGAAAAATATTCTACAAGTTATATAATGTAATTTGAGTACAAGTATGTTAAAAATACCTTACGAAATATAAGCATTTTATATGAAAAGTGTTTTAACTGAGATGTGCGAACGTTATTTATTACTATTATAATTATAATTATTATTTTTAATTGAAATAAACTATATATATTAATCAGTAATTTTTCAATAAATCTTTTTCTGAACTTTTCAATGGACATTAAAAAATACTGTCTGAAAATAGTAGTGACAAAAAATTAAATGCATAAAAAAAAAAAAAAAAAAAACTGCTACCCTTTGTGATAATTAAATAACGAATTATAATAACTAAAAATTATTTATTTAAAAATTATTAATTTAAGAAATCTTGCATATTTTTTTATGTTGCAGTAAAATTTATTACGATATCCATGGCATCTTTTTGTTTATCTCATAATATAACTATAAAACATTCTTTTGTGTGAATGAGAGATAATTTCAGAGAAATAAACATATGGAAATTGCGATAAAATTTGCAGTGATTTCATTGGATGCTTCAGTAAATATTCTTGTAATTGGCGCAATGTTTCATTAACATTAAAAAAAAAAAAAAAAAAAAAAAAAATCACGCAAAAATTCAATTAATTCTATTTCAGAGGAGGGTGCATTAATTTGAATCTCCTATTTTCTAAACATCGCTATTTTTGCAAAATTCGGTAGAACTAAAAATTTGTCAAGTGATGCACATGCTACTGTAGAAAATATTAAAGGAAATGAAAGTACATGAAGATATAAATCAAAAATCTCTGAGAAAATGAGTTCATTGATAGTTCTTTCAACATGAATTAATATCAGCAAATCGCACCATTATTACTAAAATCAAGTGAATCGACAGGGTCCCGAACAAACGTCAATTAATCTCGAAGACAAATCGTTTCTTCTCTTCTCTTTGAAAGGAAGATGGGCGTCGTAAAAACTGAGAGTTACACGGGAAACCTCTGTAGGAAAGAAAATACGATGAGAGAAAAAATAACTAAAAGCTAGCTGGAGAAAAATTCTATTTCAATCAAAAGATTAAGGCTAAAATGAGTACGAAAATTTAACTGACAAGATATTGTATTGACCTTTGAAGGGCATAGTATATAATTTAAACCACTCAGTTTTATTTTCAAACTAAAAAATTCATCGTAGAAATTTGTATGAAAATTTCACTTTTTTAAATTAGCGGGTAAAATTAATTTATTTCGCTTCTTCAAACCTTATTAGTAAATTCTGGTGGATTTGGATATTAAATATTGGAAATTATCTTAAACCTCAAAGGATTACTAAAACATTTTTACGTTTAGTAGTTATAGCCCCAAACAGCCTATCTCTTACAATACAAAATACATTACCATATTTTTTTTTCACAGCGTATTCGTTACATTAATTATACTTTTTATTTTTATTTTTTTATGGAGTGTATCAAGCTTATTAATACGTTAAATTAATATATATATATATATATATATATATATATATATATACACTATATATATTGAGTTTGATGCGATTTTATACATAATGCCGAGGTATAGTTATTAAGAAAATCTTATGAAGTGCAACAATAATTTAGCATGTTTTCATACGATAAGCATTTTACATATAAAATTCGGTACGCTTCCATACCACAGAAAATGATAATTTGGCGTGGCATACCAGTCTCATCTGTGATACGTTATGCATTATACACTAAAAACGAATCAATAGTTTCTCATATTAAATTTGTTACACATTAAAGTTTACGTGCAGTTCTACGGATGCTTTTCAGTTTTTACTATCCCTTAAAAAAAAAAAAAAAAAAAAAAAATCAAATTTTTTTAACATTTGTAATTTAAGTAAATTAAGATTATAATGTTTTCAAAGGCAGAATATTTCCGTAGCTTAAATTATATCTCTATATCTTCTGTTCTATAAAGACTTTACTCTATGTTTACGAAATTGCTTACTGGAAAATAGTAGCTGTATTAGATAAACGTTCTTTTCCAGGAATCGGGTGTTGATACTGGGATAGAGTCTCACCAATCTCGAAATCCCAAATTAGTCTCAAGATTGTGTTGCTTAACACTAGAATTTAAGAACCTATGCTTATATGCACAAAGTGAATAATTCGAAATTATCCGAACCGCACGAATTCAGAATATTAGGCCATTAACTACGCGTGGGAAAGTTTAAAATATTGCTTATTACACTTTTTGTTACATTATACGCGAATTTCATTTAGGTAATATTTTACTGAGACAATTAAAAATTGCACTAATTTTAATTTCTGCTCACTTTTTAAAATTTCAAAATTTTAATGTTTGCGAATTAAGCGGCCGCCAAAATTGTCTAATGGATAGACTGCTAATTTTTTTTTTTTTTTCCTTCTGCAAGAAAAGTGCTCAATTTATAGGAAATGTCGATTTATTTACGAATATAATACGATTTTTAAAGACAAAAATAACTGATGGTGATGAATACGACTGAAAATGTCTGATTTTAGAATCAGGATTTTCTGCATTGTACAGGTAGTAGCTGAATTTAATTTTCATTTTCAAAAATGTGATTATAATTTGGAAATCTTCAGAAAAAAAAGATAGTTGCAGCTTTCATTTCCGCTTCTTAGGAATAACAGAACTGAATTTTCACGCATCAAATGTGCTGACTTTTCGTTTTATCAACGGATAAAAAAAAAAAAAAAAAAAAAAAAAAATATATATCGAAGAAAATTGCCACAAGCTATGAAACTTCCTACAAGCTGGAGTTTTCTAAATCCCATCTCTCATTCTCTCTTTATGAGAAATAAAACATTACGGAAATATCATCTTATAAAATTTATTCTCACAGCCATTTTACACTTCACTTTCAATTCTATCATCTTACCAAAAAATCGATAGGAAGAAAACAGAAACCTGCTTTCAGCCCTTTCATCCTGCAATTCATGGGGGACAGTGGCAGTAAAAAAATATCTCCTTAAAAAAAGAGAGAGAGAGAGAAGATACAGAACTTTCTGAATCAAATCTCGACTTCAGAAACACTTTAGCTCTTGTCTTCCAGGCAAAACCCAAGGCAGAGTGCGCAAGAGACCCGTATCAGTTTACCAGTGACTTTCCGACAAAAATGTTATCGGGACGTGATATCTTGCTGAAACCGTTGTATTCTGCCCACTTACCACAGAACGGTACTTGAAGAAGAAGGCACACAGTACCTGAAAAAGCGCTCTGTCAAATATCGGTAGAGGTACTTTAAAAGCTCTTTGTAGGTCTGTTATCAGAAAGGCTACTGAAAAGGTCTGTGTTCAAGAGTCTGCAAGCGTTGATAGATAAAAAGTCCCTAAAAAACACATGACAAAAATCTAAAAAAACTGCTATTAAGGAATTTTCCCAAGCATCTTACGATCACAAAGAAACGTTTTCTTAAATTTTTATATTTTTCAGTCTAAAAACCGTACTGCACGATATAGAATTTAACTTGTTTACAGAAAACAACAAAAAAATTTCACAAAGGCAATAATATTTATTGATTTAATAGGGGTAAAATACTTATATAAAGTTGATAGTGTATCGTTAATTACAAGTATCGCAAAAAGTTACAGATATTTCATAATCATATGTAAATTTCTGCATCATTTGAAAGGATGTGAATTTCCATGCAAAAAATAATATTAACAACGGAATTCATTAAAACAACATAATATTATTCGGATAGTTTATATGTTTAAATATATGAATAAATGAAACCAAATCCTTGAATTTAAATAATCTTAATAGATTTCTTAAGTTGTAACATTTAAAATCTTCCCAAAATGGCTTTTTCCAACAACAATTAATGAAAAGGTCTTTTTTTTTTTTTCCCTCTTATCCGTAAAGTAGAAACTATTGTTTTTTGGGTCAAATTTTCGAAACTGAGATTTTGCTATATTTATACGTTTCGAGGTTCCTCGAATCCATACTTGCCAACATCCTAATTAATATTCCGTAGTGTTGTTAGTCCCGCCTTTTTTTTCTTCATACCAGTAATTTTTTTAAGTAATATTCTTCAAATGAAATTACGATTAAATAAGAAGAAAAATACTCTAAAAAGATACTGGTGGGGAAAAAGAAGGCGGGCTAACAATACTACGGAATATTAATTAGTATGTTGGCAAGTATGCTTGAATCTGAAAACCAGGTTTTTAGCGGTTGGTCTATGTTCCTGTATGTCTGTCATCAGCATAATTTGAGAACAAATAACAACTGGAAGACAAAAAACACGGTATTCTAAATCCTCACCAAAAGGGAGTGGCTGTTTGAAGCTTTTTATTGAAATTGGACAAATGGTTCATGTCGAGTACAGGAACCTACAAACTTATTTAAAAACATTGCGAGTATGGGCGAAATTTCTGGCAGGTACAGTTTAAACATTTATAGTGCACAAATAAAATGAAATAAATATATACGCAAATATAAGAAAATTCAGATACATTCTTCATGTACAGAAAAGCATGTTTCACACTGACTATGGTATGAAAAATATTCGTCAATCAGTTATAGGGCAACATAAAGGAATTCGCATATTATATTCTAGAAAAGTTTGAAATAAATTTTAAAATTAATACAGACTTAAATACTTGATGAATCAGTGGTCGATCCAGGTTTTAATTTTTTGAGCCTATTTTCTGAAAAACTAAATACGAAGTAAATAAATAAATACACATTTATTAAAAATAAATACAGTAAATAAATAAATACATATTTATTTATTTATTTATTTATAATAGTACTTGGTCAACCAAAGAAAAAAAAAAATGTAGTTGCATCGTCTCTCCCCAGGTGTAAATTTTCAATATGAATATTTTTCAAAAGAGCTCTCGTTAATGCTTTTAAAACGAATGATTGAACCATAGATCTGTGATAATTTGAAACAAATTAATCAATCAAAACAAATTATCGATTTTTTATTTTTTAACCAAAAAAAAAAAAAAAAAAAAAAAAAAAAAAAGGCACAAAATCGACTTTTTCTCGGCATTTAGAGCTATATTTCTCTGAGATGCAAATCGTCTGCATCCATCATAGAAGGGAATTTGCACTGAGTCAACTTGTATAGGAAGATGTGGAAGATGTTGTAATCAGGGATTAGATTAGCATAAGTACAAAAAAGCTGAAGCTGTGCGCAAAGCCAAGACGTTAAAATTAAATACTACAATTCTGACGACAAAATCTACTATAGAGTAATAAATATTTATTTTAATCTTCAATGTATTAAAAAAACGAACAAATGCACATCAGAAACATAAAAAACAGCTGATGATAATAATAATGAAAAGCTGAAAAATCTCATCCCTGTGTAATGGTCACAACATTCTAGTTTTTATTTAAAAAAAAAAAAAAAAAAAAAATGCTCGCTCAAGATAAATTATCATGCTTTTCCAATACATGTGCCTCATCATATATATATATTGGCCAAGGTTTTAGAAAGTTAAATATTCTACATATCTAGTATTACCATCTAATCAATTTCAAATACTGAATTAATAAACAGAAATTGAAAAAGAAAAAGAAAATTATAATAGGCGGCCCAGACCTTATTTTAGGTCCTGTAATTTGGAAGGTATAAAATAACAAAATATTTTAAGAGAAATAGAAAGCAGGCACATTCATGCTATGATTTAATTACTGTAATTAGTAAACCACACCTGCAATACGCTGGCATATAAATAAAACATTCAGAAGAGATAAAATCTACTTCATAATGTAAATTCGTAAAAAAAAAAAAAAAAAAGAAAAAGGGAAGGGTTAAATCAAAAAGCCATTTGATACTACATCAAGGTTCGACATCAGTTCGCTTTTCGACTAACAGTGAAAGATGCTGAATATTTATAAATATAGCGGCGGGGGGGGGAGAAAGAACAGTATATTATGGTCATTATAAAACTTTCTTCTATGTCCTTCTAAGATATATTGTTACGACTTTGTAAATATTATTTTTCTTCTCCCGAAATTGACTCAGACGATACGGAGAAATATTTAGCTTTTGCGCAGGGATGCTCTCGTTACCGTGAAACAACATTTACAGGTGGAGTTGCCTACGATGAAAGTATGTGAGATTCACTTCAAAACGAGCACTGTTGACGAACTGCAATTTAGTGATTCTTATAGCGATAAAATATTACAGTATAATCCCCCCCCCCCAAAAAAAAAAAAAAAAAAAAAAAAAAGACCCCTCATATTTGACAGGATAATAATGCAAAATAATTATAAGATAAAAGAAACTTTTTATATACCACGTTTTTAATTTTCTAATGAATCCTAGAGCTCTTATCAATGTGCATAAAATTTTTAAAGTGACATGACGTCAATTTTTGTGAGATACATAATTTAACTTTTTATATTTTTTTAAAGTTCACGTTTAATTAAATGCATTTATTTTTATGTCGAAAGAAAATGAACTCGTAATTTTTTTTGGCAACAATTAAATTATAGCTAATATTTTAATGGCTATTTTAAAGCTATTAGGATGTTATTATTTTCACATTTTAATTAAATATAAGAAAACTAATCAAAAATTCGAAAGTCGGACTTCGAAGTATTGTGTTGTCACCGGATTCTGAGCTACTGTGAAAGTTTCAAATGTCTAGCTTAGTAGGAAAGTTAGTTAAAATTCGATTGCAAGATTTGTACCGGACAAACAAACAAACAAGAATAGAAGTTAATAAAAACATGGTAAAAATGACTACAGAGAGAAACATTTGATGAAACATATATAATAGATATGACAACAGTTTGTAAATGGCACCTGGATACAATGTTTTGAAAATGACGTCTAGTTAGTGTTGTCCAACTGTTGGGGTTGGGCATGCATGCATCCATACTAGAGACATGCGCGGGTCCAGTAAACTTGACCTGCACTCAACCCGCAATAAAATTATGTTAAATTTATGCTATAAGACACTGAATTGGAATTCTATAACACAAAATACAGTTATATTATTCAGGAGATCTTTTAGAAAATCAAATGTTGCATAAATTATAAGTATATATGTCTAATTTATAAACAAAACTTCAGTGAACAATATAACAAAATTTGAAATGCATAGACCTTACTTTTGAAAAATTCACTGTTCCGAGTATTTTGACAGTGTGTGAAAAAAAATGTAAAATGAGGAAACGTGTATACATTGAACGAAAACTAATTTTTGCATGTAAAGTTTTAAACACCAAACATTAATATTTGCGCTTGTAATTAAATTCCTGTTATGAGTCAAATTGTTTGTGGAAAAGAATCTCCAATCTTTGAGGAAAAGTTTCATCCAATTTTTGCATTACAAAAGTTCGTAAAAAAAAAAAAAAAAAAAAAGCCTAATAAATTTTTCGAGGGGATTTTTTTTCTTTTCTTTCTTTCTTTCTTTTTTTTTTTTTTTTTTTTTTTTTTTTGCAGGTAGACCCACGAGTACTTGACCCGATGCAGAATTCTACCCATACCCACTGACAGCATTAAAACCGATCAAAATGTGGAAAGTTTTATTGGGTAGTATGGAGCTTTAATGTTTGCATTATTGTGTTTACTGATAACTCATATAACTCTTGTCCTACTGTAAAATATGCGATTAAATTAATGAGACAAATGACGTCTGTTTCATGAGAAAGTCAATTACTCATTTATTCTTAATATTATATAAGAAATTCTAAAAAATTCCTTTATTATTATTATTATTTGCCATATTACAATATTCATACTCATATGCTACCTCATGAAGATGTCACCAGATTGGTATCAAATCAAAATAAAACAAAACTTCCTTTACTTTTATCCTATTGAGGGCCTTCTTCACTCACCGCCGCCGGAAGCCGAAGCTAATGTTATTCTATGTTTTTTTTTTTTTTTTTTTTTTTTTTTTTTTTACAAATAACTTATTAATTAACTAATACATATTTTTAAATTCTGTTTTCACATTCTGAAAATTCCCAGCTATTAAATTGACAGACCTTTTTTTAAAAAAATATTTTTTTAATTTTTTATAATTTATTTTGAAGCTGCAAAATACGAATTTTCAATATGTGAATTTTTTTCATTTTGCAATTTCAAAATAAAATATTAAAAATTAAAAAAATACATTTTTAAAAAGGTCCGTCAATTTAACAGATGGGAACTTTCTGAATGTGAAAACAGAATTCAAAAATATGTATTAGTTAATAAGTTATTTGTAAAGAAAATTTCCCCATAACATTGACTCGGGCTTCCGGCGACGGTAAGTGAAGAGGGCCGTTAATAATAATATTTAATAATAATAATAATAATAAAAAAGAGTGAAATTATATCCTATACACTCTTGCGCAGATGCTTAAATGCGTGACTCTTATTGAATTTCAGTACCCCCCCTCCCCCCAATTCTCCTCTTTTTTTATTTAAAATACTGATATTGCAGCGATGTTCTCTCCACATACCTTGAATCACATTATATTCATTTGAAAATGCAGTTCCTTTTAAAACACAGAATCGTTTAAAATAAAATCTCATCTGTTAAATAAACACTGTTTTGGCGTTTTCGTAATATTATATAGTAGATCGAGAGCAGTAAAAAACATTAAATCTGAAGTGGGGATAAAAAAAAAAGTGCCTTAGCTCAGAAAATATGATATAACAGATAAAACTGCTAAAAAAAAAAAAAAAAAAAAAAAAAAAAAAACATTATTATACTATACTAAATTAATATTTTATTGTTAGTATTATTTTGTTTTGAAAGAAATTTTCTGTCTTTTTCAGAGTATATTTATAGAAAAGGAATGAAAACTGTCGGTTCTAATTTAGCTACGAAAAATATCTGATTTTTCCCCAAAAAGGTTTTATTGTAGTTAGTCCTATTAATTAAGATATTTGAACCTTAAAAATAAATTTTTAATACGGTTAAAATTTTGTTTAATACGAAATAATTTCGTATTTTTGTAAAACTGTTTCTTTCATAAGATTCTTAAAATTAATATCATGATAAATAAAAATTCTGTCACAAGGTTCCTATAAATGTGTATTAAACAATGTTGAAAAGAATACTATAAAATATGATTATTCTGTTAACTTTATTATTTCTACATTTTAACTGGCATTTACTCTTAACAGTATTTAATCTGCCTTAAAAAAAATAATAATAATCTGGGAGAAATTGCATTTTTAATAACTGAATCTCAATAATTTTAATAAAACGTTAGATAAAAATGCTTTAGGGAAGTGTTAATTTTTACTCAGAAATCTGAACGAAAGTAGTTTTTTCCCCACCTTCACCCTAAGAACTCTATCGCAATGACTAAACGGAATTGATATTGTTCAAAATAATATTTGGATCTTTTCTTATAAGTAAATTTCTTGGTAGTAAAATATTTTAGTTTTTCTTTTTTTTCAAATACTAAAATATTAAATAAAAAAATTGCCAGATAGTTTTTCTTATTTTTAGGTTTCAGCTATTTTATAGTACAATTTTGTCCATTTTCAAGAAGCTCAGCCCAAAAACAATTATAAAACTCTAAATTCCAATACTGTCATATAACAACTTACAATATCTATAACAATGCTTCATACAATACATACGAAAACTGAAATAACAATACTCCACATGCTAATAAACATACATTTGAACTGGGTTAATCAAATGCAAATTATATTGATGAAACAATGATCAATAATTTTTGTAACAATGCTGTAAGAAATGCAGAGCACTTAGGGAAAAAAAAAAAAAAAAAAAAATCACACGTTCCTCCAACAATATGAATTTATCAAGTTATTTAAATCCTACTTTCAAGACTGAAAAGTTCAAGAAAAACAAAATTAAAAGTCTCGAGTATTGCATGAAAATATCAGATAACCTCATTTCCATGCTGCAAGTTGCTTTAAGTCTTTTTTTCTCTCTGGAGTTCTACAATTGGCTTTTATGGTCAAGCAATTACCGACCACTATCAACGATATTATCTTCTTCTAGGCGCCTTAGATTTAAAAAGGGAAAAAAAAAAAATAGGCAACAAGAATCTTGGAGCCTATTCAGCGCATAATGAAAGAAATATTCCAAGAATAGGTCAAACAAAAATAATAATAAAAAAAAAAAAAAAAAAAAAAAAAAAAAGAAAAAGAAAAAAAAAAAAAAAAAAAACTTTTTTTATATATACATAAACTTATCGGCAATCAGTTAGATATGCTCCATGGATCATGTCAGAGGATAGCGATACTTCGACGTACACATGACGATCGCCCAGACTTGCTAATCTTTTTTCACGCTTGGATTACATTTATTTGATAAACTCCGCTACATTGTAAACAAGTCAGCAATATATATTTAAGAAAGATTGATTAATTGTAATTTTTAGAGATGTTCTAAAATTTTGCTAATTTTTCTGCACAAATTTGTTTGCCAGCACATTCTGCTGTAAAATCTACCGTTATTTTTTTTACAGTGCGTTAGATAAATGTGTTAATTTTAGTATTATAACAAATTACATTTTGCTGCTTTCTAAACATCGATTCAAAATAATATACACCAACTTTAATAACTTTTTTTTTTTTTTTAATATTTTTTACTTTTAGGGTTGTTCCATTTCTTAGTTAGTTTTCTGTAAATTTTATGGTAAAGAGTTCAGATTTAAATATAAACTAAGTGATATAGTGAAATAAAGTGATAATAATGATCATATCATGAGGAATGCACGTATGTGAAAAACAATCGTTGTACTTTTAGTTAGTACATTAAATTTTTAAAAAGTGCATCTATGTTAATAAATTAACAGACTTAGTATTAAGACAGAATGGTAGCGATGGATACAATGATGATAATAATAATAATGAATTAAAATAAATAAGAAAATAGTGAACAAATTTTATAAAAATATTCAAAACAATTTTTGTTCTGTATGGTGACTTTTAAGACAGTTTAGAAAGTTAGAATACAAATCAAATTATATTCTATATCTCTTTATACTTAATAATAATAATAATAATAATAATAATAATAATACAGGAAGAAGTATATATTAAAACACATACATAAAAATTTTGATAGTTTACTTTTTTTTTATTATTCGCAAAATCAATTTATGAAATACCATTTTCTAAATTTCATTTAATAACACAATTCTTATTATGGGAAGAAATCCAAAACGCAAGAAAAATAACTGTTAGATAATCTCGTAAAATTCTATTACGCATCGATCAGTCTTCCAGAAAATAAGAAGCAGAGTATCGTATACATTTTGTATGGAAATTAACCTCAGTGACTGCTTTGACGCAATAATTTATTTTGAAAGGCATTTTTCTAACGATAAATGAAGTGTCAAACTGTAACGAGAAACAGGCGCATAAATGTTCCCAGAAATTAAGGTTATTGAGGAGAGAAATATGTTAAGGTAATTATTAGAGACATTTGTGCAGTTTTGGAAATTTAAATGAATGATTTAAACAGGAATGTAAAAGATAAATCTGAGAGCAGGAAGATAATGAAAACAATTTAATAATTTAGCAAAGAGAACATTTGTGAATATATTTATATTTAAGAATTTATAAACTTCTTGAGAGTTTAGTTAAGATAAGTTAATGAAATACGGTTTTCTAAATACAATTATCCAATAATGCAACTGTCATAATGCGAAAAAAGGAAAACTCAGTATTATACGATAGATAGATAATCTCATTTGCAGCGTCAAAATTCTGTTACGGATCAATTAAGTCTTCCAGAAAATAAGAAGCAGAGTATCACATACATTTTGTATGGAAATTAACCTCCGAATTTTGACGCAATAATTTAATTTGAAAGGTATTTTTCCTACGATAAATGAGGTGCCAAACTGCTACGAGAAACAGGAACATAAATGTCCCTAGAAATGAATATTACTGAGGACCAAAATGTGTTAAGATAATTATTCGAAGCATTTGTGCAGTTTTGGAAATTTAAATGGATGATTTAAACAGGATTGCAAAAGATAAATCTGAGAGCAGGAAACTGATGAACACGATTTAATAATTTAGCAAAGAGAACATTTGCGAATATATTTATTTTTTTTTAAAGAATTTATAAACTTCTTGAGACTTTAGTTAAGTTAATGAAACAGTTTTTCTAAATACAGTAGAAGATCTTTATAACGAAATTATCTATATAATGCACAACTTGAATTGCAAAACTCTTTGTAAAAAACTTTTACTCTATAGAGAGCTAAGTGATACAGTACATTTGCTTTCCTTTGTCTCCTTAATTCGTAGCTTTTTAATAAAAAAAATTGCTGTAATTACTTAAATATATATATGTATATATATTGAAAACCTTTTCAAGCATTGCAGTAGATGAAACCAAGTATCACACAAAGAACTAGGGAAAAAAAAAAAAAAAAAACTAAAAATTGATCATCCTAATATTGAAACATACAACATCATTACTTTTTCAAGGGCATAGAATGAATGTTGCATGCAAATAAGGTGATATTTCTGCTGCACTGTATGCAATTTACTAAAAATTTACAGCACTCTAAGCCCAATACCACCCATAAAACATGAAAATAATTTAAAACTCAAACAGAAAGAGGAAAAAACCAAATGAGAAACATGCTTTTAGATCAACAATTACCAATCATACTTAATAAACAAATTTATTCCTTAGATTTAATAATAAAACCAAAATTATTACTCATACTACAACTGCGAACACAGCTCAAACGCACAACCACAGCCATGAGGCTGAATATAGTTAAATTTACAGTTAATAAGAGAATCGTACTTATCTACTGAACTATTAAGTAATATATATATATATATATATATATATATATATATATATATATACACACACACACACATATATATCTGTATAATTTTTTTTTAAATAAAATGAAAAGAATGAGAACGAAAATTAGACAGTCGAATAAATCATCACAAAAACCCACAAATGCCAATTAGGTAACTAATTAACTTAAAAAATTGATTTAATTATTTTATTTTTTAGAATATTAATATATATACAATTAATGATTTGGTAAGGCATATATGGACTAGTTTATAAAGTAAACTTAACAATGAAAATTATGATCCACCCAATTTCTTTTCTAAGGAATGTAATTAAAAAATACTCTACTCTGTTTTTATATGTTTCAGACATATTTGGCCATGTTTAAGTTTAATGATGTGTGAAATGTGATCTATATAATGCAAAATTCTATATAACACAATCGTGTGTTTTTAGCCATGCCTGCCAACTATCTCATTATGAAGCGTAAAAGTTTTAGTCCGCCTTTTTCTTCACACCAGTCTTTTTTTTTTTTTTTTGAGTAATTTTGTTCTTATTCAATTGTAACAACATTTCGAGATAATTACTCTAAAAATAAATTGGTGTGAAAAAAGGGGCGTTAACAATTTTACGCTTAATAATGAGATGGTTGGCAGGTATGTTTTTAGGTTTGCATTATAAAGATCTTCAACCGTATTATTCAATAACGCAAATGTCATAATGCGAAGAAATCAAAACTCAATACATTAACAGATAATCTCATTTGCAGCTTTAAAATTCTGTTGTTAAGGGTCGATCAGTCTTCCAGAAAATAAGAAGCAGAGTATCATAAACATTTTGTATGGAAATTAACCCAAGAGTTTTGACACAATAATTTAATTTGAAAGGCATTTTTCCTACGATAAATGAGATGCCAAATTGCAACAAGAAACAGGCGCAAGTTCCCAGGAATAAATATTACTAAGGACTGAAATACGTTAAGGTAATTATTAGATACATTTGTGGAGTTTTGGAAATTTAAATGAATAATTTAAATAAGATTGCAAAAGATAAATCTGAAAGAAGGAAACTAATGCAAGCAGTTTAGTTTAATAATTTAATAAAGAAAACATTTGTGAATATATTTATTACTTTCCGAACACAATAGTGAGGAAAGTATTGTAATCATGTCAAAAATCCGAATTTGAGATTTTGATGTTTCTATACGTTTCAAGGTCCAATGAGTCCGTTTTCACTATTTTTGCGATGATGTATGTATGTGTGTGTGTATGTATGTGTGTATGTATGTGTGTATGTCTGTGAGTGAACACGCTAGCGTCTAAACGCTTTGTTCGAATAAGCTGAAAGTTGGTACGTATATTGTAAGTCACCATAGTACGAACCCTATAGATTTTGGTGAATCTAGCACTTATAGTTTTTCTACAGGGACACAAAGAAAAATTCTTTATCATTACGGCCTATGGGACCAAAATCTTAAAAGTGCGATAGCATCTAAACGCCTTATTCAATTGAGCAAAAAATTTATACACATATTATAGGTCACAGATACCCAAATTTTATAGATTTTGGGGAATCTAGGACTTATAGTTTTCTTACAGGGACATAAAGAAAAATTCTTTATCATTATGCCCAATGGGGCCAAATTTTTAAAAGTGTGATAGCGTCTAAACGCCTTATTAATATAAACAAAAAATTTGTACACATGTTATAGGTCACAGTTGCACACACTGTATAGATTTTGGTGAATCTAGCACTTACAGTTTTTTTACAGGGACACAAAGAAGAAATCTTTATCATTACGGCCTATGGGACCAAAATCTTAAAAGTGCGATAGAATCTAAACGCCTTATTCAATTGAGCAAAACATTTATACACATATTATAGGTTACAGATACTCAACCTGTATAGATTTTGGAGAATCTAGGACTTATAGTTTTCTTACAGGGACATAAAGAAAAATTCTTTATCATTATGGCCAATGGGGCCAAATTTTTAAAAGTGTGATAGCGTCTAAATGCCTTATTAATATAAACAAAAAATTTGTACACATATTATAGGTTCCACGCACTGTATAGATCTTGGTGAATCTAGCACTTACAGTTTCTTTTACAGGGACACAAAGAAAAAATCTTTATCATTATGGCCTATGGGACCAAATTTTTAAAAGTGCGATACCATCTAAACGCCTTATTCAATTGAGCTGAAAATTTATATAAATATTATAAATCACTGTTGCACTAACTATAAGCATTTTGGTGAATCTAGCCTTTATAGGTTTTTACAGGGACACAACGAAAAATTCTTCATTATGATCTATGGGCTCAAAGATCAGTAGCGTTAAATAAAACATCGTGTAATATATGGAGAAAAATACTCAAACACTCTATTATGGTTTTCTCCCTTTTGTTTGTTTAACAACTCCTCTTTCTTTACTTTATCTGCAAAACTGTTAATTACTCAATGTTCGGAAAGTCGAGTGGAGTCACTCCAGATTTTTTTTTCAAAAATTTATAAACTTCTTGAGAGTTAAGTTATTAAAATGAGTTAATTCAAAAATTTTATTCAATATTTTATTCAATAACGTAAATACTATTATGCGAGCAAATCAAAACTTAGTATACAATAGATAATATCATTTGCAGCGTTAAAATTCTGTTACAGATCAATCAGTCTTCCAGAAAATAAGAAGCAGAGTATCGTATACATTTTATATGAAAATTAATCCCAAAGCTTTGACGCGATAATTTAATTCTAAAGACATTTTTCTAACAATAAATTAGGTGTCAAATTGTAACGAGAAACAGGCGCATAAATGTTCCCAGAAATCAAATTTACTGCAGACCGAAATATGCTAAGGTAATTATCAAAAACATTTGTGAAGTTTAGGAAATTTAAATGGATGATTTACATAGGACTGGAAAAGATAAATCCGTGAGCAGGAAGCTAATGCAAATGGTTCAATAATTTAGCAAAGCTGTAAAGAGTTTATTGAAAATGAGTTTTCAAATTCTTCAAGAATTATAATATGGTTAATTTAGTAATAATTATTAAACCAAGTTTACGTCATAGAGAATAAAGAAAGAAAGTTTTAATATTGAATATAATTGAAATATTAATTAACTTATTATTTTTATGTGTCTGCATATGAATCGTTTATTTGATTTCAACAGAAAAGTTTTAAGTAGCATCTCCATATGATTAAGATTTAAAATACCCAGTTTGAACATTCTATATTGATATTTTGCTTTACAGTTATGCTGATAAAAGACTCCCTCTTACGCACACGCTGCTAAAAACCTGATTTTCAGAAGCAGGGAACCTCAAAATGTATATAGTAAAATAATATAAGCAAAATCTCAATTTCCAAAATTTAACAGCAATAAATTAAAGAAAAAAAAAAAAAAAAAAAACTTTCTTTTATAGGTAAGTAAAAATAATATATACATATATATATATATATATATATATATATATATATATACATTTATATACATAGAAAAAGGGCATTTTTTATTGTTTACATTGTTAAAACAGGACATTTGAATGTATTGTGAAGCCCTTAATTGGTAAAATAGAAAAAACTTTTCGCTTTTAAGGGGACAGACTATTTTTTTAAATGAGAAGAAGAAGAAATTTTCGATGAACTTTCAGAAATTAAAAATAAAATAAAATAAATGCATATACAAGCAATTTTTTTTTTTTTTTTTTTTTTTTTTTGTGTGTGTGTGTGTGTGTGTGTTAACTAATATGACATTACTCTATTAATTAAAAATATTATTTTGGTTTACATTAAAATTGAAATTTTTTTAAATATTATTTTATTGCAGATTATTTTCAAGGGTGCTTTCTCACTGCGCGCAGGATATCTCAATTACAATTTCCTTTATACATGTAATTTTTACATTAAATGAAACAAAACATTCAAATTAAGAGTCTGAACTAAAAGGTTTTAATTATTTTAATTATATGGAGTTTAATTAACAATTAAATTTGAAATATGAAATTACCATTAAAGTTTTTATATTTCTACAATAATATATATATATATATATATATATTTCTATTGAACAGAACTTCTTATTTTTAGTTGATTTCATTCATTATGTCCAAATGTATGGTTGAGAAAAATTTTAAGTTCATATCTCAAATACTTTTTGAAATATCATGTGCGCAGTGAGAAAGCACCCTTTAACTTTTCAAAAAAATAATCTGCAATAAAATAGTTCGTTGTATGTTTTTAATTTATTTTCTTTGTATGTACAAATTTTACAATTCTTTTATATCTATACAATTTATAAATATTTATTAAATAGTATAAATATATTCATATTATTTGCAAAGCGTGTATTCTGAGTAACAGCTGTAGAAAAGCAATAAAGTAGCAATGTAATTATAATTCTTCAAACATCTAAAATTAAAGATTCACGGAAACAATTACGAATATTGCTCTGAAATAGATATAAAGTAGTAATTTTTCCATGGTTTTTTCAACGCGTAGTTAAAAATTAATCAACCTTATTTTAAAATGTACTGATTAATTCAGAAAAGGAAAGAAGAATAATATATATGAGAGAACGTCAGAATTTAATAGAAAAAGTAGAACTCGGCACTTGCACATTAAAGCATATTTAAAGTAGAGAGGATTTGTTTCACAAGGAAACATTCAAAAGGTGTCATCTTCAAACACTATTGAAAAAAATATATGTGATTCTACTCTTCATAAAACACCAGAAAATGAAAAAAAAATTATCGGATGAAATGAATTACAGCGACCACAAAGAATTATCAAAATTAAGCATATTTGGCGATTTCACACTGCTAGGCGATTGATTTTGAGTACTTGGCGGAAAAGCAAAACACGGCAATCTCGGTGCTAGCAAACGTATCGCCTAACAGCGCTAAATCACCAAATATGCTTAATTTTGATAATTTTTTGTGGTCGCTGTAATTCATTTCAGCCGATATTTTTTTCATTTTCTGGTGTTTTATGAAGAGTAGAATCACATATATTTTTTCAATACTTTTGAAGACGACACCTTTTGAATGTTTCCTTGTCAGTAAGATTTTTCTCAGGTGGGTTGACGACGTATAATTAAAAAAAAAAAAATGTTATACCCACAAATCGCTAAAATTTGAAGGTGAAATATTAATTTTGTTTTACTTATTTATTTTATTTTATTTATTTATTATTATTTTTTTAAGAGAAAAAGAATAATCACTTAAAGTTTAGAAAGAGGAAATATTTAGATAGATTATTTATCACAATTTTATAATAATTTCTAGTTTAAATTATTTTTGTATTAACCGGTAAATCCTTGAAAGAAAGAAAAATATTTAAGTGTCCAAGCAGTGAATGAGCTGGCCATCGCTTCGAAAGAATCAACATTTCACTCATTTCCGCACTGCAGTGCAGACAGGTACACGAATTCATTAATGTGAAGGTTACGAAACATAAGGCGACATAATCTGCTTAATGTAATCAGCACGGCGGATGCATATTAAAGGCACATTTTTTTCCTGACAAATATGCTTTGAATAAAGAAAATCAAAAAAGGATGGAGATAATTTCAATGAGAAAACTGTAGCCTCATAGCAATTAAAGAAAAATTCTCATTTAGGAAAAAAAAAAAAAAAAAAAAAAAAAAAACATAAAATTATTTACATTTTTATTAATAATAAAAAATAAAAAAATAAAATGTTTTAAATCAGGCAAGTTAAAAAAAAAAAGGTGGTAAAACTTGCTGTTACTGCATGAAATATTTTAAGTAGGAAAGTATCAGAAATCACATAGCTTATGTATATATTGATAAGATAAATGAGAAATAATGTGGGAGATCAAAGCTGGATGCTGTTTTACTTTCTCTCTCTTTTTTTTATTTCTTGCGGTACACAAGTGTTAAAGATTACTTCGATTTCAATATTGATTTGTAATAGCTGACTTTGATATTTAGAATTTAAGTATGTTGTAGATAAAATGATTATGAGAAAGAAAATTCTTAAGATGAATTATCTCATAAAATACTTTCTCATTTTCTCTTTCACTTAGTTTTAAAACAATCTGATAACATTAAACTTACATAGATACAAAAACGTTTTTACGAACAGGTGTGGAAGTTTCAAAATATATAAGGAAAAATATCAAAAGAAAATTTTATTCAAACACTGGTACAACAAAAATTTTTGTATGACAGGGAAAAAGACATATAATCGAAATTTATAAAATAAAGCTTTGTTTATTACAAATTTAATGGTACTGAAACAAAATTCATATGAAAATACTAATTTACAATCTTTTTAAGCTATAACTAGTACTTTAATTTTTTATAATAGAATTTGGGTTTGAAGTTAATAATTTAATTAAAAAATATATATATGTATATATATTATAAAAAGTGCGAAAAAAATAAAAATAAAATAAACCATTAATGTATCACTTGTGTATTAATTATATATTTCATATCTTGAGCATTGTATTACATATCTTGAGTATTAATTAAAAATATTAATTAATAAGTATTGTACGATTTACGTCTACACAGGTAGTTATATAATTACACAGAAGAGTTCTTAATACTTGCCTGATGTGCTGATTGATTGTTAGTACTAAGAACTGCAATGTGAATTGAACTGAGTTTATTTAAGGTTTTTTTTGCTTGTGTCTTTTACCAAAAAAAAAAAAAGTTCGAATTTTACCAATGAAGTCTATTGCGCCTTTAAAGAAAAATATATTAACTTCTTCGCATTCCACATCCTCGTCGTTTAAATTAGCATCACACATTTTTTTTTTTTTTTTTTTTTTTTTTTCAATTAGTTCGTCGACTATGAATAATTCTGAGGCCGTGATATCGGCATCACAGGCTCAGATACTCATCAAAATTGATATTTAGAATGGATTTTAGACTTTATTTTGAAAGAAAAAATGATTGGTCGAGAAATTTTGTGAATTTTAGAATAATGGAAAAGACGTATAACCGATATTGAGAGCGTATAAACGAAGAATTTTTACATTAAAAAGAATGAAATGAAACGGGACTTCACTAAAAGGACGTATAAATATAAAAGACGTATAAACGAGAGACTTATAAACTGTGCTTTACTGTAATTTGAATTGCTAAGGGGAAATGAATTTGTAAATACATGAGTAAAAATCAAGCGCTAAGCAAACGCAGACTAGTTTAAAAATAAAAAAGATCTGAAAATTATTTTTATAAAATTAAAAAAAAGTCTGTTCCTTCCTACAAAAGTCCTGGATGTTTCATCCCTGCATTATCCATTATACATCGATAGGAAAGAATAAATCCTTGTATAAGAACAATCCATTAATTAATGCATTTCATCAAGAGAAAAAAAAAAAAAACTCATTAATGCAATTGTATTATAGTTAAGCGCCATTTACGATTGTTTGAGAAATAATCTTTAAGTGTTTGGTTAATGGCAGGGTTTAATCCAGCTTTTTAAAAATGGTACCTCATTTGTGAATTTATAAAATAATTTGTGAAAAAATCAAGTAAGTTTGTGAAAAAAATGCTTCAGAACAATTAACCAAAATGCGCAAAGACAAAGAGTTTTTTTTAATTTTAAAATACATTTAAAAAATAAAATGGTACAGTTGTAAAATAAATATATATGTTGGCCAGTTATTTCTTATGCATAAGATAAGAAGGTGTTTACTTAGATATTTACCATTTTCTCCAGTAAATATCCAAACTGAGGGTATTTTTATATGTTTGAAGCAGCGAAGCTTATAAAAATATTGATGAGAAGTGAGAATTGACTTTGTGAAAGTGCTGCTTTGCTGAAAATTGATTTTGTGAAGGTACCTCATTGCAAAAAGTTGACTTTGTGAAGGTACCTCATTGCCAAAATTTGACTTTGTGAAGGTACCTCAATGGGGTACTAAATTTGTTCTGGATTAACCTCTGAATGGAAAACATAAACAAAATTCAATTTCCATGCAGGAATACATAATGAGTAAATTCTAATTACATTTTTTAACGGAACTGGGTTAGATTTAATAAGAAAAATTATTGAGATATTAAACATGTTTTTATAATATTTAATCTTTCATCAAATTATTTTCATATATATATATATATAATATAAAATGCATTCTTAAAAAATAACGATATAGTAATTAAAATGTGAAAAATTATAAAAAGAGGACAAGCGAAAACAAAATTTCGCATTTAGGATTAAACCTCAGGTTCAAACTATGCCCTTTTCTTTCTTTTCTTATATTTAATTTTAATAAATAGAAAAAGTGCAAAACAGAATATATTACTACTAAAAGCTTTTAAATTAAAAATTATAAAAAATACGGCATGATAGAAATACCTGAGATACAGTCACATTTTAATTATAAAATATCTTTTATAAAACAAAATGAAACAAACATGCACAAATGTACAATAAAACATTTGAACATATATAAACTTTAAATGTCTTTTTTTTTTTTTTTGCCAATATGCGAATAATAAGAAACTTCAAAATTAGCACAATTCATTTTACGAAATTTTTCAAGTTTACGAAATTTACCCTCCCACTTCTAAGAGTTATTTAGTTGGTTAATAATTGGAAACCATGTCATGATCGCAAATAAAATAAATGTCAATGACATTCCCAAGTAATTTACCAGTAGCAAGAAAATAAGACACTAATCCAGTGAGTTACATGTCTGGTATAAACGACGGAGGGGAAAAGAAAAAAATATATAAAAAATAAAATAAAAAACACGAGAAAAAATGTCTAAGCGAGACATATATTACATGGATTAACTGGATGAAAAAAGAGAGAGAGGGGGGGGGGGGATATGGAATGTAGAAGCATAACATATAAAACGAAATAATAATAACTGAAATCGATTGATGGAACCACTATTATTCTATACAGTAAACATCAACAATATTCGATTATAGAAAACATATCCAAACAAATAAGCCAAAATACCACGGGAGGGGGGAGAGGGGATTAAAAAAAAAAAAAAAAAAAAATCAAAAATGAAAATTTAGGTGCAGAACGTAAAGCAAAAATAATGGTGTTCACACCATTATAAAATTACATAAATTTAAAGATTAACATATGTGCTTAATGCATTAAAATGCTTCATTAAAACTATGCTAATAGCATAATTGTTTTCAGGCAATGCATTGGTTAATATAAATTCCTTTGTACGCAATTTTGAACTAACTAACATATTATCTCTGCACCATAGTTCTATAATTTGAATAAGGATGAACAAAAGAAAAATTACTAAAGAAGCTTTATTAAAATCTTTTGGTTCAGTTTAAAACAAAATAATAATAATGATAATAATAATAATACACATAAATATCGACATATAAAAATTTTGTAAATATTTATGAAATTATGAGCTAAATTGCATATGATTTTTTTTTTTTTTTTTTTTTTCTCAAATATATATAAAGAAAATTTTACTTAAAGGTACATCCTTTGATGATATATTTAGAGTTGAATATATATATATATGGAAATGAAGACATAAAGAAAAAAAAAAAAAAAAAAAAAAAGCTAAGAAAAATGATGATACCCCTGAGAATTCAGCACTGAAAGAAAAAAACAATAAGGAAAAAAAGTTATTTTCCCAAAAATATAAAAGAAACCGCAAGTTTAAAAAAAGAGTCTTGGAACAAAAGATAAATACGACGAACAACCTATTTATATTAATGTTTCCTGCAGTGTACATGTAAAAGGGTAAGGTACCCACACCTGGAGCAGAAGTTGAAAGTCACGATTCTTTTTAACTTTTTCACTCTTTGATAAAGATATTTATACTTTCATTTATTTTAACAATGTGAAATAATAAAGCTCCAACAAAACACTAAATTTGTTTCTAAAAAATAAAACAAATTGTTTTATTTTGGAATGTTTACAAATTAAATGAAAGCGTGAAGTTACATATTATTTCAAGACATTAAGTTATTGGTACATTTCTTTTGTATGTTTAGAAGCAAATGAATATACTGGTATGATATTAAAATAAAATATACAATATAATAAAATATGCTAAATAATGTACACAATACCAAAATACATTAGGAATACGTAAATTGAAAAATCGAAATAAATAAATGAGATTAAAATAATTCATAGTAGTCTCTCTCTCTCTTTTTTTTTTTTTTTTTTTTTCTTTCTTTCAGAGAAATGAATAAATGAAAAAAGTGAAATATGTTTCTAAATCTTTTCCGAAAAGTATATAAAACTTAGAGAAATATATATAACGAAACAGATAACAACCATATGTAATATGTTGAGACTGAAATGCTCTCCTTTTTTACTTTCCGAACACTATACAGAATGAAGTATTGTAATCATGTCAAAAATCCGAATTTGAGATTTTGATGTTTCTATACGTTTCGAGGTTCCCTGAGCCCGTTTTCACTATTTTTACGATGATGTATGTATGTATGTGTGTATGTCTGTGAGTGAACACGCTAGCGTCTAAACGCTTTGTTCGAATAAGCTGAAAGTTAGTACGTATATTGTAAGTCACCATAGTACGAACCCTAGATTTTGGTGAATCTAGCACTTATAGTTTTTTTACAGGAATACAAGGAAATATTCTTTATCATTATGGTCTATGGAGCCAAATTTTTAAAAGTGCGATAGCGTCTAAACGCTTTATTAATCTGAGCAAAAAAATTGTACACATGTTATAGGTCACAGTTGCACCAACTGTACAGATTTTGGTGAATTTAGCACTTACAGATTTTTACAGGGACATAAAGAAAAATTCTTTATCATTACGGCCTATGGAACCAATTCTTTAAAAGTGCGATAGCATCTAAACGCCTAATTCAATTGAGCTGAAAATTTATATGAATATTATAAATCACTGTTGCACTAACTATAAGCATTTTGATGAATCTAGCATTTATAGGTTTTCACAGGGACACAAGGAAAAACTCTTTATCATTATGATCTTAAGGGCTCAAAGTTCAGTAGCGTTAAATAAAACATCGTATAATATATGGAGAAAAATACTCAAACACTCAATTATGGTTTTCTCTCTTTTGTTTGTTTAACAACTCCTATTTCTTTACTTTATCTACAAAACTGTTAATTACTCAATGTTCGGAAAGTCGAGTGGAGTCACTCCAGATTTTTTTTTAATGAATGCGAATAAAAGTATTTACAAAATTACTAATATACATTGTTTTATAAATACATTTATGTTTTAGCGATATTATTCCGCATTATCATTTAACAATAAGTGTTATGTTCACGAGAAGACAAATGTTCGACTACACAGATAATTCAAGTATAATTCATATATAATTCTAAAAATATGACAGCGTGAACAAAGAAATTGCTGGAAATATTAAAGTAATAAAAGGGAGAGCATTTTAATTCGGGATACAGATGTATTATTATTATTATTATTTATTTTATTATTATTATTATTTTTTTTTTTTCACATTTTGCAAAAAATGTTGTGTACAATTTTCGCTATTGTTATAATTTCTAAATGAAACATAATCTGGCTACAGACGATGCAACAAAAAGGCTTTAATCATACAGTAAAGCCTTTCAAGGGACTGACGAAAAAGGACGCATAAATGAAAAGCCGTATAATCGAAATTTTAAAAAAATAAAGCATTATTTAGTACAAATTAAATAGCACTGAAGAAAATTTATGTTGAAACACTAATTAATAAAGTTTTTTAAGATAGTAACTAGCATATTACTTCATATGCAATAGAATTAACATTTGAAAATAATAATTAAATTAATAAAATACTTATTATAAAAATTGTGAAAAATCACACTATTAATGAATGTCTTGAGAATTAGCTATATACCTCAAGTATTGTATTACATATCTTGAATACCATATAAACACATTTTGAGTATTAATTAAATATAGTGCGTATCATTGAAATAAGTATTATACTATTGATGTCCATACCGGTAGTTATTTAATTACATTAAAAACTCTTTAATACTTTTCACATTGTATATCATTATCGCTTAAATTAACACCAAACAATTTGTTTTCAATTATTTCATCGATTGTGAATAATTTCGAAGTCATGATATCGGTATCACGGTTCAGATACTCATCAAAATGGATATTTTGACAGGTCGAAAAATTTTACGAATTTTAGAATAGTGAAAAAGCCGTATAACCGATAATGATGGCGTATAAACGGAGATTTTTGCATTAAAATGAATAGGAATAAATCGGGACTTACCTGAAAAGACGTATAAATGTAAAAGGCGTATAAACGGTGCTTTACTGTACTTTAAAAATCAATAACTTCTGAGCATTTGATATTTTAAATGTCCTCTGATAACTTTTTCCAAAATTTTTTTTCAAAATACGTGTCGCTAAATAACGAAAAATATTACTTTTTAACGATGAAATGCATGTCGTTATTTATTTTATTTATTTATTTTTAATGAAACTGCTTTTTGTGGCTCTTTAAGTATTTTTTTATTCACATATCTGCTCTTAATAAAAACCAATATCGCCATTTTTTCGAAGAAAAGTCACATGAGCCAACTTAAAAAAAATCTCCGTCATTAAGGAACGCAAATTTACTCAATTCCCTATAACGCTACAAAAAATTTATTTTGTAATCAAATTAAATTCAAATAAGATACAAATGATCATAGCTAGCAATAAAAATGACAAAAAACAAAGAACGATGCCCTCTAAAGGTTCTAATTTCTACTTACGACTCACTACGAAACCTAAAACTTCCGACAATAAGCCGTAGATTCTAGTATGTCACCCCATATCTTATTCCTGGCAGTTCTTTAGCTTTTATTCCGGCCTTTTACGAGTGACGTGGGATTTCTCAACTTCCAATTTCGCATCGATCCAGTGGCAAAGCACAACTAAAGAGAGAGCTATGCTGATAAAGATGTGGATGATGTCTGATCATTAGAAAAAGAAATCATCAACATGTTCGTTTCTGTTGAAAAGGGCGTAGCTACATTGAAAGGTGCTGTAAAAGCAGGTAAAATATATCAAAACAGAATGAGTTCAATATAGTGGAAACTGAATACCCCTAATCGGCTTATGGGACTTAGCGTCGAATATCGCTTGAATTGGAGGAATTACAATTTAATACTGCTTAAACAGAAACTGCTTTTTACAGTAAGAACAAGATCGGATGAGGAGTTACCAAAACAATTGGGTGGGTGAAAAAAAAAAAAAAAAAAAAACACACACGCACCCCTCACAGATTTATGAAAGGCTTTTAAATACTACAAAGACTATCGAATTTTTCAAAATACAAAATAGAATAAATTAGCGTCAAAATAAATCGATTACTTAACAAGAAAAAAGTGTTTATATGATAAATATTCGACAACTGCGTCACAAATCTCAATTTGACAAAAAAGGCACAAAAACAGTGTAATATTTCAAAGCAAACTAATGACAAAGTTGGAAAGTAAGTTCAATCTCTATAGTTACAGATAATTAATTATCAAAACACTAGCTTTGCAAAGAAAACAGCATATGGCTGAATTTTAACGTCATAGAGAAAAATTTCTCCTATTTACTCCAAATGTGATAGCATGTCTCCGGACCAACCCTATGAGTAAATCCCAGACCATCGCTAACTGCTCATTACGCAAACACACACACACTGAACTCAACCCCCTCTCCAGCATTTCTTCAAAAACTTTAATTAGTACATATGATATCTAATTATTTTAATTTACAGAGATACAATCAAATAATTTACAGATTATAAGTTTCTTTGTTTTATGGAAACAGGAATTATTTTTCATTAAAATTATAACACTTTCAGTAAAAATTTCAGGAAAAGTAAGCTTTCTAAAGAAAACACCACTTTTGCTTGAGAAAATAAAGAACCGACAGCTTTGTAAGTTATATACAGATGTAGAGTGCATTAAAATCCATTATTATTATTTTTTTTTTTAATTCGGCGTCGGTGAGACCACTGACAAAATATGAACACAAATAAAAGGAATCCTATAATATTTTTTCAGAGATCTAAAAGGAAGAGTTCAAAGAAGTGAAAGTGATTTTTCAATAAATAAACAAATTCCAGAATTCACGAGGCGTTTTTTTCACCGATGAATCTTTTTTTTTTTTTTTTTTTTTTTTTTTTTTTAGCTACGTTTCAAAGAGATCTGAATATTTCATGGGACTATGGGGGACGACTATGACACAGATGTCGCTTTTAACATTGACCGAGGTATATGAAAAAAAAAAAAAAAAGTACGTTTTTTAAATAAATGTAGGCATAAACGATTTCAATTTTTGATAAGAGGAAAAAAAAAAAAAAAAAAAAAAATACTTTTCTTCTTTTGAACTAAAGAGTTCGAAAGTACAAAATGTTAAAATGGAATTCCTTTCCCCCTTTCCTTTCTGATCGCTCATGGTACGTGAGTGTAGAAAATTGGTATTTGATAATGGTTCTAGAAGCCGCTTCAACGCTTATTTATTTTTCTAGATATAAAAGCCTTTAAAATGCTTTACATAAATTTTAGAAATATTTTACAAAGAATTTTGATTTTCACTTTGTATATACATACGAATTCCAAGAAAGAGAAGGGGAATGTGGCAGAAAAAAACTTTTATTTAATACATTTATAGAAGAAGTAGAAAGTTCGTATATGATCTTAAAAATTCCTGTTCTTTTTACAAAACGTAACAGTCTCGATCCATGGCTTAAAATAAAAATAAATCAGGGTATTATTTCGAAAAAAAAATTTCGATCCCGAGATTTCTTAATTGGTTAGTTCAAGCTCAAGATTCATGGGATAAAATTTTCTCTAATGTTATTGTTTTAATCAACTAAATGCTTGAGCAGTTTAGTTTACGAATGAAAATATTCTTGATATTAAAATTAATCATAAACTAGTTGGCATAGGTGGTCTCTGCTCAGTTCCCCATCATATTTATGTTCTCATAAATTTCTAGTGCGAGACATATTATAATCATGTTAAAAGAAATGAATTTGACCAAAGCTTGATACAGTGACAGAATGAAATCCTCGCCTAATAGGCTATCCACCGTTCACTTCGATATGTTTATCTTATTCTAATCTATTAATTTATTTTATCAGGGTCAATTCCGATGTTTAGTATTCATGCTACTATTTCCAATGCAATAATCCTCAAAATTCCTATTTATATGAAAATTTTACAATTCCGCTATGTTGATAAAATCGTAAATTACGAATAATTTACGAAATTTTCCTATTAGAATATTTGTATTCAATCATGTTCAAACAAACATCATAAATGTAATTTTGAAGTTGTCTAATGTATTTATGATCCTCAAAACTGAAGTTTCTGCTCGATTTTGCCTTATTCTGACATGTTAAGTAAATCGTAAATTACGAATTTTTTAAATTGGAAAAACCATAGTCTATGATATTCATGCCAGTGTCCTAAATAATATTTAGAAAGTGGTTTGACATCTTTACGATGAAAATATCCCTCAAGATTGACATTTATGTGAAATTTTGCTCTATTTTCCCATGTTAAGAAATTCGTAAATTTCCAATAACTTGCGAAATTTTCAAAGTGGCATATTTATAGTTACTGATGTTCATTCCGGCATCAAAACAGATATTTTAAACTGGTCTGACATTTTTACAGTAAAAAATTTCCATTTAATGCATGTTTAAGTGAATTTTTGTCCTATTCTCCCATGTTAAGAAAATCGTAAATTTCTAGTAACTTACGAAGGTTTTTAATTCGAATGTTGCAAATGAATAGGGTTCTTGCCAGTGTCAAAAGTAATATTTTAAAACTGATTTGACCTCTCTGCGACAATTTGTTCTTGAGATATCGTGTACACAGACTAACAAACTAACGGACTAACAGACACCCTACAGACAGACACCATACAAATTTTGTCATTTTCGGATTCCTCACATCTGAAAACGTGTAAAATAGTCGAAAAACCTAGGTCGAAAATTTTCACGATTACCTAAGTTCCCCACCCTATAGTATGATGGGGAACTAAAATAATTCTAATTAACTTACATGATGTAAACTATACATAATAACAACTTCTGGTTTTTAGAATGTGATATTAAAAAGAAAAAGTAAGAAAGAAGCTGAGATATAGCATCCCCGTACACGAGGGAAATTTCAATAGCAGCGCTGTAGTCGGCTGGTATGCACCCAAACTAAATAAGTATACTTTTTCGTAATAGCCCTTTCACAAATCATGTTTCGTACGATTATACTCTACTATACGGAACAGTATTCCCGTACATGGGGAAAACGCGGCACAAGAGAGTTACGCTTTTAGATGATATGCATCAAAAGTTAATAAACACCAATTTATATCAACGTGCAACTACATATAAAATTTTATGAAATCCTGTGCATTAGACCTTGATCTACATTTAGAGTTCTCACAAAATATTTGTCACGCACGCACAGACAGACAGGCAGACATTTTCTAAAATGGTCAAGTCGAGTTTAGTGTATCTCAAAACGGGTAAATCCACCAAAAAACAAAAGTCGAAAATATTGATGAATCCAATTTTATTTTCTATGACTGTAGAAGAAAGTAAAAAATGACAGCAGCAGAAATAAATTAAACGAAACTAAAGAACGCACGAAAATCTTACATTCATTAAAAAGTAAAAGAGATAAATAAAGCAAAATAAAATTAGAACACCAAAAACAATTTCAACTACATGAAAATAAATACAATGTTACTTGTTAGTAAACTGAAAAACTGCTTTTTTTTATTTTTTTTTATTATTAAGACGAAAAGGGAAGATTGAAATAGCGACCAAGAGCTTTGAATTTCTAAATTACATATCAAAAGAACTTAAAATATCCTTTCAAACTTAAAATTAGTGTACTTAAAGAAAAAAAAAAAAGGCTACTATATCGTAAAATCAAATGTCCCCCCCCCCCCAAAAAAAAAAAAAGAAAGATTCAATGCTACTCAATATTATTATAGTCCAAGAGAAAAGAAAACCTCTAAAAATATAAGTATTTTTAAATAAAGAAATGCTCTAGCTACCACAAAAGAACTATAAATATCTATAGTATTAAAATTCCAAACTGATAACAGAAAAAGGAAAAGAGCACGAATAAAAATTGCTTTGACGTCCCATCTAATTATGGAAATAAAGAAGATGAAATTCCAAAGTTGTGGAAGAAATGATCGTCACAATAAATTTTTAAAAGTGTGCGTTTTAATGTGATTTACATATAAGAAAGCCACGCTGGGAGAAGAAATTCTAATCACGAA
Organism: Salticus scenicus; assembly: GCA_963930645.1. Taxonomy (NCBI): domain Eukaryota; kingdom Metazoa; phylum Arthropoda; class Arachnida; order Araneae; family Salticidae; genus Salticus; species Salticus scenicus. Next base: position 216,489,661 of record OZ005655.1, on the reverse strand, counting down.
TATTCTTCCTGGAAGTTTTTTTTTTCTTCTTCTTCCAGTGAAGTATTACTTATTATTAGAAGGCAATGGTCTTTAGGTTATAAATCAGTCACATTACCTCTTTTTTTCCATTCCATGTTATTCTGCGGTATTTTTGTTGCTTCATTTTCATTAAAAAATGAAGTTTTTCGGATTCTGTTTATGGAATGTTACTCATTGAATATGTCGACTTTTAGCTTAGTAATTTTTTTTTTTTTTTTTTTTTTTTTTTTTTAAATATAAATTTAAATATTTTATTTCATTAAGTAAACTTAGAACTCTAATTTATGATCTCCAAAAGAAACATTTATTTATTTATTTTTGATTGCTCATCAAACTAAAAAAGAAAAATGTCCAAAGAATTAAGAAAAAAAAAAAAAAAAAAAAAAAACAGAATTCGACAAATTTTATTTTTTAATGAGATATTCCTATAAAACGAAGCAACAAAAATTAATCCTACAAGATAACATGGAAAAGAAGAAAGGAGGAATTTGACTGATGTACAGCTTTAATGTTGTTTATTCGGATTTTACTATTGCATGCACAATTTCAATTAATTTTAATATTTATGAGTTTGCAATGTAAAAATACAATAAAATACATTCTCAATACATACGAGGTAGTCGAGGAAAACAAGACACAATGTTTATTATCATATTTTTCTTACCCATAAACAACAGAGAAAGTATCGTTTATGAGACGTATTTTTAAAATTAAATTAAATTTTCTTTAATGATAACGGTAAATTTAAGTACACTGTTAGGTGCGTATATGATTCACAGATAATATACAGGACAACTCAAAATTAGTCGAATAAGTTTCAGGGAGTGACGTGAACGGCGATTCTCGAAATGAATTAAAATAACCTTTTGAAATTTCTGTACCTTTTCCAAGTAACCATTTTGACACGACATTTATAAAGTGACACCCTCCCTCCAAGACTAAGCAAAAATTCCCCGACTTTTTACAAATTTCAAGTTTTACAGGTTGCTAGCAATCCTGTTATTAGGCTATTCCCGAAATGATTAAATATCCAAAATTGTTTTAATTTGCATGCAATTACAATTTAGTACATTTGTGACACTTCAAATAAAACTGTATTAACCACTTCGCATTAGAATAAGATTTATTTCAAAATTAATCATCAATAGCAACAAGAATGTAAGGGAAAAAAAAAAAAAAATCAGAACTATGATTTAAGAATTTACATGCCCAGTTTTATAAAAACAACCAATTACTTTAAAATTTCAATTTCAATTTAATAATTTTGCAATATTTTATAATATTTTAATAATTTTAATAATAATTAAAAAATTGTAACTTATATTTAAATTTAATATTAAAAATGAATGTACACGAAATAACCTAAAATTATTATTACAATATATATATATATATATGTATATATATATATTAAATAATAATAAATATACCAACATGTTTCCAGATATTTTTGAAAACTCGTATTTTCTATTTTACGTAACAACATTATTTATATTTTAATTAATTAAAAAACCTTTTTTTTTTTTTTAAGACCTTTGCCTAAGTATTACATTTTAATTAATAAAAAAATAAAATAAAATAATAATATATTATTATATGCCTAGTAAATTAAATTTGCAGAAAATATAAACCTTTTTAATTAAAAAAGAAATACAGTTAATTTCTTCAAAGGAAAATTCGAAAAAGTAAGATTTTGCTATGTTTTACATTTAGCAAGTTTTAAAGTTTTAAATTGAGTAAAAATAAAAATTTTTGAAAAAGTTAGCAACTTAATTTATACTTTTTAAATAAAGTCTATCTGTATTCAAGAAATATTTTTAAAGAAAGGGGAGAAGAGAAACTGCATAGTTTAAAAGTTCATTTTGTAAAACTGGAAATTTCGAGAAATTTTACTGCGGAAAAAATCTTTTAATTATAATAATTAATAAGCACAGATAAACTTTTGTGAGTCACCTGTGTACAGTAATATACTACCGATAAAAATACGTGTAACTGCAACAAAAAGCTTAATTAGAAATCACTTTTGAAAAAAAAAAATAATAATAATAATAATAATAATTACATTATTGAAATTTTAATAAATCGCTATTGAAGTCATTTTCTACTAGTTAAAATAATTTTGTTAATAATTTATTGTTAATTGTTTTAAAAAGGAAAAATCTATTACAAATTTAAAAGATAATTAACAAATGCAAAAGTAAAACGCTTTGAAACATCATATGCGTTTCGGTTCAAAATAAATCCCGCGGTCTATTTGCCGCAAATTACATTTTTAAAGTTTTCACATCTAAATTATATGGCAACGTAATGCAATAATTTTTAGACTTGCAATTACTAGTGCGAGAAGTTTCTATTTATAATTACAGCTATTGTCTGAATTTTCAAATTTTGCATTATTTACTTTACTTCGAAATTATTATCTGTTCATAATAAACAACACTTGAGAACAAGAACTTTATAAAATATCCACAGCATAACCAAAAGATATTAAAACAAAAAAAAAAAAAAAAAAAAAAAACGTAATCAATAAATCTTTCTTTTAAATTTGCTACAACAAAGGCATTAAAAGTAAGAGAAACCTAATTAAATATCATGGCTATTATTATGCAAGAATTCTGTAAAAAAAAAGAGGAATGCAATAGCCATTAGTACTTCTCAGTAACAGGTACGTGGCAACAAGTGTCTGAAAATGATAGTTTCAGATTAAAAGGATTGATATAATAGATACAAAGATTGATGACTACGATCAAATCATAGCGAGTGTAAAGTTTTCAAACGTCTATCAGCGGTAAAACAGCGGGATCTGTAATCAATGAAATGAAACAAACTATAATTGGGTAGAATTCAGCTTTAATTGGCAGTGTAAATTATGCGCCTTCAAAAGTTCTTTTAAGTTATTTAACTGAATACGTAATATACATTTATTTAATAGTAATCAATGTTTTAAAACAAGTGCGATTAATGTTATTAAAATATAATTTAGAAGTCATTTTTAACGGAATGATATTAAAGTGCGGTGGACCTTATAAAGTTCTTTTGTAAATTATCATCTTAAAATGAAGAAGAAATTTTGCATGCATATATATTAACCTATGACAATATTAAATACATTAAAAAACTTTCAAAATCATTTAAATTTAAGAAAAAGAAAATTAAATGCTACAGTTTTGTAATTTTTACTTTGTTTTATGTATTAATTAATTTTTATTTATTTATTTACTGTCGAGTTTTACATATTATTGCTCAAATACACATTCCGAGCATATTTGTGCATTACTTTTTAGAACCATTGACAAGTTAATTTGTAAGAAATATTTTTTTATGTTTGAATTGTGAAATTTCATGAAAGTTTCAGGTCTTCCATAACTTAAAACTGAGTTTTAAAATCTAAATTACAATGGAAACTGAGTACATATACGAGTATACCAGAATGTTTATAATGTTTCTTCATTCACTACAATTTTTGTAAGGTTTAGTCAAAAATTAACGAGGCTGGAACATCTAAAAAAAATTCTATAGAAAACTTTTTATTCTTTTTAAAGAAGTCTTCTAATATACTATATACTGTTATATTTTAATGCACACGAAAGTAAATCCTTTTAATTTAAAAACGGTTATTTACAAAAGAGCTTTTTAATACATATAACCCCTTTAAAACTAACTATAAATACACCTATCTTAAATATGAATACATAATTTTATTTAAGTCTAAATTAAAATTCTAAAATTCACTCTTACAAATTAGAGATTTATTTTCCATTAATTTTAACGTGCTTTTAATGAAAAAACTAATGTGAAATAAAATACCCAAGTTTAAAAAAATTACAATAACCTACGTGCTACATTAGCCCCCCCCCCCCTTTTATCTTCTCTAAGAACGCAAAGAATAAAAACAAGCACCTTTAAGCTGATTTTCCACAGCAGTAACCTGAAAGATAATAATAATGATGCAGAAGCTAACAAAACAAGCTGAACAAAGTCACAGCCAGTAAATTGTATCAAGAAGGGAAAAAAGCAAAAACCTGAAAAAATTCGGTAACATATTAAAAAGACCTTCCTAAATTATTTCTCTTTTCCTCGCGAAAACAAAATTTCACATATTCCGGTGAGTATCAGAACTGGAAATGGAGGAGAAAGAAAAGAAAAAGACTGCCCATTTTTCGAAAGATATAGATTCCTGTTCTCGTATACGTTATGAACAGACAGAAGGAAGACTACGTTTTGGGTTGTAGCCAAAAAACAAGAATGAAAAGACATTTTACGCGGTAATATCTGTTCAAGAATGCAACATGCGTAACGACTTCGATTAAATATATATATAAAAGAAATTCTTTTCCTTTAGTTCTTTCTGAAACAAAAGAAGATTCGATAGATCAAGCTATATATCACAGAGGTGATTTGGTAGGGGGAGAAGAAGAGAAAAGAAAAAGAAATTTAAAATAAATAATAAATTAGATCAGAAGACATTTTATTAAGATTCATAAACCGTTTCAAAAGTTTCTTTTTGAAACAGCTTGTGAATCTTAAAACCAGAATCTTAATTGCGAAACATTTATACATAAAATGCATCAATTATTTCGAATTAATAAAAAATAAAAATAAATAAATGAAATTTAAAATTAATTAACTAAATTACATAATATGCACAACCCTCAAACTGTATCTTAATATAATAATAATAATAATAATTACAAAGTCTGTCATTTCTCAAAAAATCAAATAAATTTATTTAAAAAAGGAAAACGTAATAATATTGCCTTACATAGTTTAATAAGTACATTAAATAATTAACAAGACCAACAATCTAACTTAAGTAGCATAAAAAAAAGTAAAAATATCATTTTTAAAGGGAGAAAGCAGTAAAACTATCATTTTTTATTTCTTATTTATTTAAGTCTTAAAGTATTTTTTCAATTCGTTAAAATGATTTTTGAAAATAAATTATTTAAAAAATTGTTATTTAAAAATATTTGGTGCAAAAAAGGAAGAACGAGATAATTTAAAATAACTCTCTGACCGTATCTAGGTGACAGGTGAAATTTCGCCTATTTTATCTTAGAAGACAGGCAAAGAAAAATAAACAACTTTTGAAAAATCTCCCACTCCAAACACACATTGGGGTCCAATTCAGTGGGTGGTCTGTGTGCATCTCCCAAGCGATTTTAGATCTTTTAATTTATAAATAAGAATGCATTTTATTTTTATAATCCCCCTCGCCTTAAAAAAAACAGCAAGATCCCCTTCCCCCAAAATACTTGAATTTTTTACTAAACAAAAATTACATCCAAGAATGTGGCAGAGAGGAGAAAAAAAAAATTGTACGTTGCTAAATTCTAAATCTTCAAGATCGCCGAGGATAAAACCAAGTTTATTATATAAAAATAAGAGTATTAATACCTATCGGTTGAAAAATTTAATCTTATTCAAACTTTATTTTGTAGTTCAGAAAGGAGCTATAAAACAATCTTCTTTCTAATAAACAATTCAAAAATCATAAAAACAGCGTATTAACAAACTTTAACAAGTGAAAACATGATACACAAACATTTTCTACTATCCTTTTCCTTTCTTGAAATTTTTTCATGAAAATATATGCATTATTAAATTGAAACTGGTTTTAAATCTAAAAAATTATGGTTATCCAATCGCTTGATTGTGTATTAAGTAATCTAAGAAGCAAACAAAAATCAATAAAAATGTGCAAATTTAACTAAACAAAATTTATTGCGTGAATACATAATACACAAACATTTTCATCGACTCTTATTTTATTTGTTTTTTTTTTCCAGAAATATCTTTATAAAAATAGATTTGTTCATTCACATATTCATTATGCAAAACTATTCATTGGTAAATTCATTTAAACTGATTTGAAATCTAAAATATATATGGATATATATAACTCCCCTTTCTCTTTTGATTGTGTATTATGCAATTCATTTAATCTTTACCAACACAATATGCAATAAATATTCAAACAATCAAATTCATTTATTCTAATAAATTTTTACGTTCTCTTAAATGAAACTCATATTGCCGTTATACTATTTAAAATGTTATTTGGGAAATGAATAAAGCAAGTGTTGCAGAAATTGTTCCAAAAAACAAACTAGTATGTTGTGGCCACCACAAGACTTTCTTCTATATTTTCCTATACATATTCACGCAGTATCAATATTTAAAAAAAAAAAAAAAAAAGGGATTTTTTTCATTTTTTTTTTTTTTTTGTTAAAAGTAAAAAAAAATCGATAACTTTGTTTTAAATTACCACATATTTATAGTTCAACCATTCGTTTTAAAGGTATTGATGAGACCTTTCGAAAGATACCGATCTTGAAAATTTACACCCCCCCGGGGGGGGGGGGGTACTTCCCCCTAGGGGGGGGGGAGAAGCGATGCCCCAAATTTTTTCCCTAATTAACTACTACTATTATCAATAATTCATATTAATTTCCCAATCACAGGTTAAGAATAACTCTCATTATGTACATTTATACGAAATTTTTTAAAAATAATATTAAAAATTTAGAAAAAATACGATCACAGCGCCACCTGTTGAGCGATTGATCCCCAAATCTAATCAGCCTCAGTTTATGTCAGGGGCCAACTAAATACCAAGTCTGGTTAAATTTCGTTTAAAAAAAAAAAAAAAAAAAAAATTTTCTAAGTTTTTTTTTTTTGTTAAAAGTAAAAAAAAATCGATAACTTTGTTTTAAATTATCACAGATTTATAGTTCAACCATTCGTTTAAAAGGTATTGACGAGACCTTTCGAAAGATACCCATCTTGAAAATTTAGTCCCCTCGAGGGGGGACTTCCCCCCCCCCACGGGGGGTGGCGAGGCTCCTACGCATACAAAATTTTTTTCCCAGTTGACTATCTCTATTTTAAATAATTCTTGTAAATTTTATAATGATTACTAAAAAATAATTCTCTTTATGCACATTTATACAAAATTTTGTCCTATATCACCATGTTAAAAATTTAGAAAAAGCGGGATGGCAACGCAACCTGTAAGACAATTTTTACCAAAAGTTGATAAGCACTAATTTATGTCGAGGTACAACTACATACCAATTTGTATGAAATTCTCTGCAGTAGTTCTTGAGATACAGTTGCCACAAAATTTTGTCACACACACACACACACACACACACACACACACACACACACACACACACACAGAGACAGACAGACAGACAGACATTTTCTAAAAATGGTCAAATCGTGTTCTACAGCTCTCAAAACGTGTAAATTCATCAAAAACCCGAGGTCGAAAATTTTTACGAATCCAATACTTTCTCTATATTACATATAGAAGAAAGTAATAAATAAAACAACAATGATAACAATTGCAAAAGTTTCTTCAAATTGAATGGAAAGATTAATTTATGCAACACAACATATCTATCCGCATTTTTCCGCACAAGTGGTGATTTCGCTTATTAAATGAATTATGGAATCATTACTCAGTACTGGTTCTGTTAAAAGTGTGTGTTTGACAGTTCGTGAGATCAAACTAACAGGTGGAATGGAACGGACAGATGAAGCAGATAGTTGGAAATTAAAATTCATAGCATATTGTTGGATGACTATGTAATTACTGTAGCACTCTTATAATGACGCTTTATAATAAAATGACAGCAAATTTATAACAGGTAAATGAATGTTTTTTGGCTGTAATTAAAATTCATGATGCATGTACGTGAAAACAAATTAGCTCTGAGCATTCAAAATCATGTTTTACAATGTACTATTATAAATAAAATTACATGAAGTATAGATTATTAATTAACATTCATGGTTCTGAATTTTAAAATGAAAACGTATCAGACATACACTAGCAGGGATGCCAACTTCTAATGACAAAAAAGCAGGAGATTTTTTAACAGAAATCACGAGACTTTTTCCAACAAGAAAGTTTGTAAGAAAAATGAGTAAAATAATGCAAATTTAATTTTAAGTAAAGCTTTATAAGCTTAGGAGGTATTTACAAAGCATCCATATTAAAATTAAATGAATAATATATTTTTCTTGCTGTAAAACAAACTATCAAAAAAAGAAAAAAAAAAAAAGAAAGAAAGAAAAGAAAAAAGAAAAACAGACATACAGTTGTTTAAAATTTAAGTCAAAATAGACAGATTTGATCATTCTGCTCCTAATATAAAACAATAAGAATCTTAATTATCTTTGTAAAAGAAAAGGTAATAAAGAAATGAAAATATCAGCTATATATTCTAATGAAATTTGAATTCTTTAAGTTTTCAATAGTTATGGTATTTAAAAAAAAAAAGAAGAAGAAAGAAAGAAAAGAAAAAAGAAAAACAGACATACAGTTGTTTAAAATTTAAGTCAAAATAGACAGATTTGATCATTCTGCTCCTAATATAAACAATAAGAATCTTAATTATCTTTGTAAAAGAAAAGGTAATAAAGAAATGAAAATATCAGCTATATATTCTAATGAAATTTGAATTCTTTAAGTTTTCAATAGTTATCGTATTTAAAAAAAAAAGAAAAAGAAAAGAAAAAGAAAAAAAAAAAAAAAAAAAAAGAAAATCTTTTGATAATAAGACATTTTTTATTATGCAAAAATGAAAGTTAAAAATTTATTCTTAGCAAAAATTAGTTTCAAAGCATTGTATAGTAAGTCCCATTCAAACTGAACTTGATAAATTTCAATTTTCTTTGAAATTTTTTTACCCAATCCCACAAATTTTAAGCATAAATTATGCTAAGAGGAATAGATAAAAATTACATCAGAAAAGCAGGAGAAATGAGTGGAAAATCAGGGGCTTAGAAAAACAAGCAAAAAGCAGGAGACTCCTGCCAAAAGCAGGAGACTTGGCATGTCTGCACTAGAATACAATATTTTTAAGCCATTTAACTACTGTCCGTTTTCGTAAACCATGTCTACCTCTCGCGGAACGATCCTACTCGGAAAAGGGGTGATGCGTTGAATGAGATGGGCACTTAGCCAAATGCGCTTTTCGTTCTACACGTGTTCGTTTTCTTTTTATGAGTCTTCAATATTTATTTTACCTTTTTACGCGAATTTAAAGTTTAATTTTTAATTTTAATTAACAATATTTTATTTAATGTAATTTATATGACAATATGCGCGAAAAATAAAAGGTGTAAAATAATCATGATAAAAAAATCTAATGATTTGATTTAAATACGATTTTCTGTAAATTTCTGTAAAATAGAGATCCAAAAATATGGTATTTTTATTTTAGCAGTATAATTTAAAAGAAAAAAATATATTACTTTTACTACAGGTAAAGTCTACTGTAAACGTTGTTCTTTTTCTCTTCTTTTATTAATGAATTATGTAAATTTTACCTAATTTAAGTCATTTTTAATTAATTTACTACTATAATCAGTGCATGAAACAAGTGTTCAGGTATGACAGATATAGTACGAATTTAGAGATCAAGTAAGCAAATAAAAATAATTTTAACTGAAAAAAAAAGAAAAAGAAGAAGAAGAAAGAAAACAGGCATTTACTTTTAAGTTTACGGATTTTATTTTGCATCGAAGAATAAAACTGATCTTCTACACTTATTTAAAAATTACAAGGGGGAAAAATCAGCATTTTGCCTTTATACGAATATAACGAAGAAGTATCGCCTCAAAATTCAATAATGTCCTGAAAATAAAAAAAAATAAAAAAGAAACCGCAACTTATCTCTCACTCGTAAAATGTAAACATTCTCTCATCTTCTACGCTTCTACCCTATTTTAACAAAATCAATGCAGACCTCACGCATGCGCATAGGTGAGCAGGGTCACAGCTAACGAAAACAAACAATAACAGTATTAGTATTATCAAACAAACAAAATTTTTCGCACAAATATGGCCAAGAAATCCACCATCTTATAAGATAAATTAACGTTTGTATAAAATTAATTTTTAAATAAGATAAAATTAATTTTAAATAGATAATTCATTACATATAATTCATTATATTTATATTAAGGGGAAATATTACATACTACAAAACTAAATGTAAATGAAAGAGATTTATCTTCTATAAAGATCTATTATTTATAACAATTTTTACAATAAATCATATTTTTATTTGTAAAAAACTAGTACAATATATGATAAATGAATAGGATGGCATCCCTTTCTACAGGGGAAAAATTAATAGTATCCAAACATAAATGAATAAAAACTGTCACCTATAACAAAATAGCAATATAATTTTAGAAGAAGAAGCATTATAAATGATGATTATTTATTTCAAATCCAAGGATAGCTCAATAAAATCTGATATTTGGCACAATAAATTCGGATCACCAGCAACTTTATAAAGATTTTCATTGCAACAGCTGTACTATTGTTGAGAAAATACTTTTACAGGATTTCAGCTTTTTCAGCAGACGAAATCTGTTGCTAATTTACTACTTAACGGCCCTCTTCACTTACCGTCGCCAGAAGCCCGAGCCAATGTAATTCTATGGGGAAATTTTCTTTACAAATAACTTATTAACTAATACATATTTTTAAATTCTGTTTTCACATTCAGAAAATTCCCAACTGTTAAATTGACGCACCTTTTTTAAAAATGTATTTTTTTAATTTTTAATATTTTATTTTAAAATTGCAAAATGAAAAAATTTCACATATTGAAAATTCGTATTTGACATATTGAAAATTCGTAAAATATAAAAAATCAAAAAAATATTTTTTTTAAAAAGGTGCGTCAATTTAACAGCTGGGAATTTTCAGAATGTGAAAACGGAACTTAAAAATATGCATTAGTTAATAAGTTATTTGTAAAGAAAAATCTTCCATAGAAAAACATTAGCTTCGGCTTCTGGCGGCGGTGAGTGAAGAGGGCCCTTAAATAATAATAATAACAATAATAGTAATAAAATTCAATGCCAAACAAGAAAAGAAATGTTTTATTACATATATATATATATATATATATATATATATATATATATATATATATACATACATACACACACAATACCTTGTCCTACTCAACTGCCAAAATTTGAATTCAAAACTTTAATTTTGAACAACTGAATACTGGTTCATTCAGTAGGCCCGAGAATTAATTTCTTTTTACCCCTTTTACGGCATACCTTACTTATTTAATCGCTATATAGAGTTACTATGAATTTCTTAATATTTATTGTACACAGCCGAAAATTCCCTATATTAAGGTATAACTGCTAGTATTCAAGGTACAAAGAAAAGAAAATATGAAAAGAAAAATCAAGAATTTCGTTCAACATCAAGGAAGAATCATTACTAGAACAAAAGTCATTTAAATCGATTCTGAAATATTTATACTCATAGAAAGGAATGCAATAAAGAAGTTTTCTTGTTCGATGACGATGTCTAGAAGAATATCGGAAGGCAATAAATTTTAATTACTTTCCGCGAACTTTCCTTCGGAATTTTTGCGCGATTTAATATGCGAAAAATGAAGATTCCGAATGCAAATTAGTATTTGGTACATACTCCGATCAGAAAGATTTTTTTATGAAGTGAATATTTCCTTATGCATTACAATATAACAAATTGTGTAAGAATAAAAATAATACGACGTATATATTTTTCAGGTAATAGATTTTCGGGAAATATATATATAGTATATATGTTTGGTAAATAAAATACATAAAGATGATTTTTTTAGGAAACAAAATAGTCAATAGATAATAGTGAATATTTTAGTCACAAATTCAGAAGTTGAGGATAGTGTCATTGAATTAAAAATAGATATGAAAGAAAACAGAACGAAAAGAAAAAAAAAAAAAAAAAAAAAATTCTATTATAAATAAACTATCGGAGGGGGAAATAAAATAATGTTCAGCACTTTTTTTTTTTTTTTTTTTTTTTTAAGGGGAGGGGGTTAAAAAGGATGGGGTGGGTACTAGTTTACTGAAAAAAATAAAATAAATAAAAACACGTATAAAATATTTGAAGTTTTCTAAAAATGTAAACGGACTATATAACTGCACTACAGATAATAAATAAGTAACAGACAACAAATGTACATTTCATACTAATATAGCAAGGCGCATCGATACCGTTTGAAACAGGATACTGTATACTAAATCGTATAAGAGATTATACAGTGCATATAAAATGGTCGCAATCGAAAATTTTAAACATTTTTATACAATCATTCAATATGACAGCTATGCAATATAAAATTAATGTTGCGAGGCGCGATAATTTTGGAAAGACGTACAAAAATATTGGGATCCGGAAATTCACATAACGGAAATATAGCAAAGGATAACAAAAATTCTAAACTTTTTCAAGGCAAAAACGACTTCTTATGATTATTTTTTAATAAATAATATTATTTACGTTAATCTGAAACTTAGTGTCTAATTCCTTTTCTTTTCTTTTTTTCTTCGTTGTTTTCAGAGACTAGAGACGCCAGATATAGCAATTCCAAATCTTCACCAAACGTAAAAAAAAAAAAAAAAAAAAAAAAATACAACAAAAAAGAAAATGTAAGGAATATTTAATTTACAAAGCACAAGAAGAAAAATAAAAACATTAGAGAAAAGAGCGAAGCAGAATTTTTTTCTTTACAATAATCTAATACTGATTAGTCGAGACGAAAAAATAAAAAAAAGTAATGACAGTTGAAATCAATAAAGGGTCCCAAATCGCTAAACAAAGAATGGTCATATAATTCTTTGAGATGGGAAGTTGGGAAGTAAAATTTATGTTATAATTCAAATACCTGGAGTAAATAAAAAAAAATAAATATAGAAAATGGAGAAGGGATTTGAAAGATAAAACCCAACGCTATTTCTCATAATATTTTCAGTTTCCTGGAAGAAACTTCTAAAAATGAAGTTAAAATTTTTTGTTTGCTTTGCCTCTGCTTATTTTTAACTGATTTCTTCTACCTTTTGCTTTTTTAAAATCTTGTTTTAATATATAGTTTCTTATGGGTGTCCACTACTAGTACCAAAAAATATCATGACAGTAGTGGACACAGCTCTGTAATCTCCTGCATTTAGAGTTGGGTTGAGTGTTTTTAACGCAGCACTAAAGCTACGCACTGAGCAATTGACGGCGATCTGGGAATCACTCATAGGGAAGTGGTAAGGAGACATGCCATCACAATTTTGATCTTTTGCGGAGAGCTCCCATGCTTTCGGCAATTTAGATGGCGGAACAAAATGGAAATTCACCTGAATCATGAGATAATCTCGAGGCATTTATAAGTTTTTTTATTCGCGAATTCTTTTCTGGGTTCTTTATTGGACTAGTTGGTTAAGTTCGGTTCCCAATGAAATAGCATAACTGCTGTCATTATTTAGAGGGTTGAGGATGAGTGGATTTTATACCGCCCTAGTGCTACACTATGGGCAATTGGCGACGGTCTGGAACTCACCCCTAAAATAGTCCGGAGACATATGGTGACCCCCAGAGGTTTAATTTGGATAGAAACATGAAGGATATTTATATTTAGAGTTACATCTCTCATGATTGTTTTACGAGAGATTGGAGTGAACGTGTTCGCGTTAATTAGTTATGCTCCATCAAATTATCAATTTCGCGTGAAAGACGTCGTGGTGCAAAAAGGGAAGCCAATCCTTCCGTATAAGATCAAAATATGACGGTTTGTCTCTTGAGAACATTTAGTGATAACTCCCAAATCATCGCCAATAGCCAACTACGTACATTTAGTGCGACGTCTAATCCACTCAACCTCAATCTCAACGTCTCTAAATTGCTGAGATTGGAATTATGGGCACTCTAAGATATTTTTAATCATACATTCTGCAATTACGATCCTTTCACGATTTTTAGTAATAAATGTGTGAATACTAAGGCAAAAATTTATACTTTCTCAAAAATTCTAAAGAGAAAGCGGGGACAAATTCAGTAATTACGATTCTTTCACGATCTTGAACAATAAATGTTCGAATATTAAGGTGACCAAATTTTCTAAAGAGAAAAGTGGGGATAAATAAGAACGGTGTCTCTAATTTCAAAATAAGAAATGGTGACAAAAGCAGTACTTAAAAAAAGTATATCTAGGGTAAGTGCACCAGTGATTGACACTTTTAGAGCGATCTCTGATGTTTTTAATGTTCTGGTCATCAGAAAATAGTTTTAGAAATCTTAAGTTAATACATATGGCATGAAAGACATTCAGAACCACATGTTAAAATATATATATTTGATAACAATTATTTTTTTTTTATGAATTTTTATTTGACACCCACTCAATGTTCCAGTAATTGACACTGCCAGTTTTTCCTTTTATTAGTAATTGGCACCCTATGTTCCAGTGTTTGACACTGCTAATTATTCATTTCCAGTTATTAGCACCCTATGCTCCAGTGTTTGACATAAAATGTTAAAATTCTTATATGTAAAATATATGATTTTATTATTTTTCTTATTTATTAATTATTTCGGGATAGATATCAATTACGGAGCATGCCAATCACTGGAGCGCCTACCCTACATCAATTTTAAATTAAAAATTGCGACTAATAGAAAAAAAATATATATATGGGGAGAAATTGAAAAAAAAAAAAAAAACTACAAAAAGTAGGGACTGTCGACGGTCGCCTTAATTTTAAAGCAAAAATTCAAAGCGGTCCACTACTGGAACAAAAAAGGGTTCACTACTGGGTTTTAGTGTGTCCACTATTGGCTCATTTTAAGCTCTGCGGATTTCTGTTTATATATATGCTAAAATTAGCAATTTTCGTAATACAGTAATGTAACGAAATAGTTAAAAAGGGTGTGAAACATTAATTATTTTTTGAGTCACTAAATATTTAGAAAATTACACAAAAAATAGGCAGAAAATGTCCTTAAAGTGTCCACTACTGGTGCTCTTACCCTATATGTATTATTATATATATGGATTCTCATTTTATTTCTTTTTCTTGCACTTTATGTTCACAGTTACATACAAAAGACAAATATAAAATGTATCTACTAATCTAAAACAAAATAAAAGCTTATCAAACTCATTTCAACGCAAGAGGTATAAATTTGTTTTATTTCACTAGGGGGCTCTGCCCCCTGCTCGCTCCGCTCACCAACCCCCAAGGAAGGCTTTCCCTCACCCCAACTTGGTTCTCTCATTAACCCCTGCTGGATTCTACCCGACTATTCTTAACTTTGCCTTTCATTGAATTGGAATATTAATAATACGTAATACAAGAGAAAAGTTTAACAATATTATAAAAACCCACCATATTTGGTATCACATTGAAATACACAATATTTAATATTATATCGTTTCTAGTATGTGAAAAATCTGTCTTAACGTTCGACAGTTTAATAACAATTTGCCATTATTTTGAGAGAAAACATACGTTAGATAGCTAGACACACAAAATAAACAACGATAGCACTAACTGTTTAGAACAGAGAGAAATTCTTAACATCTAAATGATTTAGCGTTACAGCTTTAGTATACGATCCACTTGTTAAATTTTTGTCACTGTTTGACGATGAATTTTTCGGGTATTATTGCTTGATTAAAGAAATTATGAACTTATATTTTCTAATGCCTATATTTTTTACTATTGAATTTTTTTTAGTTAATTTAGGGCAATATGTAACACTCTGCATTTATTTCCAATGTACAGCAAGGTTTAAAATGGTGCTTACAACAGTAAACATGCAACTTTTTAAAGTGCATTTTTCCTAGAATATGATTCAGTCAGATCCATTGAAAATAAATATCTTACTATGTGATTATTGCAATTATTTTAAACATTTCATTAGTAGTAGTACGACAGGACAATTTTTTTCAGATAGCGATTTTGCATTGTCGCCATGAATTTGCAAAGATGCCCGTCAATATCTGATTTTACCACTTCTTAAACTATATTAAATACTAAGTTAAATCGGAAAAAAAAAAAAAAAAAAAAAAATCACATTTTTCGAAACCTACTGATAAGTGAAAAATTCATCCTTGATTATATTCTAATAACGAATTGCCGGTTTGGAGTATTCGAGATAGACCATCACCATTCATAAATTGGATGGCTTTTGAATATTTGTTGACAATTTGAATAAATATTCATGATGGCTCCTGAATACTTGTTGGCGATATCTTCTGAATAATTATTATTGTTGGCGATATCTACTGACATATATTGATCATGACATCTTAATAGTTGTTGGCGATATCTCCCGAACTTGTGTTAATGATGGCTTCTGAATATTTGTTGGCTACATCTTCTGGATATGTACTGATTACACCTTGATTTTTTAACATATATATTACATAATATTGAATTTAGAAAATAAAAAATGCGTGTGGAGAATGAAATATAATGATATTGGATAATTTAATTTATAGAGACATCAATGGTACAGGAAAAACTACTTTAGCCATTTTCTTTCTAATAATACGGATAATATTTTACCTGGAGATATTTTGTACATTTAGACCAAATAAAAAATGTTCTTCTTTTTTATCACTTGAATTAAGTTAAAAAAATATTTAAAATAAAATTGAAAAAAAAAAAAAAAAAAAATGTGCTAAAGCAATGGTACAGTTTAACTTCTTGGCGAAATTTTAAATTTGGCACCGAAGTAGCTTAGACATTTCTCGCAAAAATCTTGACATGCATATCTGAGATAGATAATTTAAGTCACCGTCAAAATAAATGAAAAATTTAAAATGTGCCAGTGAGGTCCTGTATTATGCGTAACTAAAATATTTTAGCAATGCAGTTACTTCATTCCATTACATGGAAAAATACACACACACAAAAAAAAAGTCCTGTTGTATTAAATTAAATTGTGTTTTCTGCAAAGTTTTAGGTACAACTATAGTATTTCCCCTCAGATGAATTTGGCGATTTTTCTTTGGCGACGATTTGAACGATAACGATGTCGTTCTGAATTGTTTGCAATATAATATGGCAGCCTATATGCTATTTATTTGGGATTTATGATTTTATGATTTATGATTTATAATTCAGCTTACGATTTTATCATTTATGCTATATGATTTGTGATTTTTAGATTTATGATTTAGCCATAATCGCCAACGAAAAATCGCCAAATCTAGCTGAGGGGAAATACTATAGTTGTTCCAAGTTTTACATCAATGCTTAAAAAACAAAAATAGGTTGCGAATTTTATTATTATTATTATTGCTCTATTTTATAATTTTTTTCGGTACTTACGTATTAACGCCACAGCAGCAGAAGTTGCGCTAATGCGCCAATAAAGAGCAATCTTGTTGTTCGCACACAAGAGACACAGGGGGACAGCGAGACATCTTTTGGAATCTTATTTATCAGAGTTCATATGGCGACAGCATCAGGTGAAAGATAATAGAGACAGTTTTGAATCTATGTTAAACTCTATATCGGCCCATTTTCCACCGAATCAGATTGACTACTTTGTTTTAAATAAAGTGTTTTGAAGTTTGAAAGTGTTTTGATTTTAAATAAAGTGTTTTATTTTATGATTTGTCGCAAAAATTTTAGGTGTAGATTGACGGCACTTAATATGTAGCCGCGGTGGCGTTAATACCTAAGTATCTTTGGAACAACTTCAGTATAACGCCACAACGATATTTGGCGATTTTTTGTTGCCGATTATGGCTGAATCATAAATCTAAAAATGATAAATGATAAAATCATAATCGAAATCATGAATCCAAAATAAACAACATATAGGCTGCCATATTATATCGCAAACAGTCCAGAACCACATCGTTATCGTTCAAAACGGCGCCAAAGAAAAATCGCCAAATTCAGCTGTGGGCTTATACTGAAGTTATACCAATTTCTGGGCTTAAACTCTAATTCTATACCAATCGTTGTTTAACATAATAATTATATTCATTACTAAATCTTTTTCGCCTAACGTTAAAATAAAAACTAATAATATAAACTAAACTAATAATATAAACTTAACTAATAATATAAAATAATAATATAAACTAAATTAAAAATATAAACTAATTTTCATTTCATTTTTATTAAATTTTTACTCAATATTTTTTAAATATCGGTTATTTTCATGTTTTGCTATTCTAAATAATTTTTTTCTTCTCTCGAGCATCTCAAAGATGCCAATTTTTCAATTTTTCTTATTTACACCATTAATCTCATTTTAATTTTCCTGAGGAAAGTGAAGACAGAAACACAGAAAAAAACGCCATAAGAGAAACTTTTCACTCCGGTGGCAAATAGAGTACCTTTATAAACATGACGTTTTTAGTTATAACTTCGTTAATTAAAATGATAGAAATTTCTAAGCAGCTGAAATGCCTTCCTTGAAGCAGTCGGAATACACTGATACCTCTCATGATGCAGAGCACTTTGCCCTTCGCGAGAAGATGCTGTCGCAGACAAAAAAAATTGACGCCAGCGACAGTTACTTTTTTTTAATATATAGAGAAAACTAATTTTATAAAACAAATAAGAAACTATAAAAATAATTCAAAAATACATAATTAGCGATAAATGAAATTATTTCGAATTGCTTATAGTCACTTCAAATTTCTGATCATGTGACGAATTTAAGTGGTAGGAAGTTAGTCATCATTACACGTTAGTCTAATAAATCACGAGGTCACGAAATCTGTTCAGTAGTTAAGCAAATATTACAATCTCAATCTGAAATTTAAAAACAGTTTTAAAAATTGAATAACTTTGGTAATCCACGAATCATTATATAGATATTTTTCAAATACCCACAAAAAATTATCTTGAATAGTTTGGCTAAGATTCACAAAAACGCACTACATTTTATACATTCACGCAATAACATTCATTTGTCATACTTCCAATGCTTACATTTGGTATTTTGCGTAACAGCAAGTCGCTTTTATCGAAATTAAAAGGAAAGTGGGCACCCTACCGCAGACACTTCACTTCAATGTCACACAGGTGTGCAACCACAACAAGCAAACACTCCAGTACCTCTTATACGGAAATCGGATATAAAAAAATACAAGTGTTTACTAAGAATAGATAATGTGAAATCAAAATAGTTTTACGAGTTTCTAGGAAAAGTCTCTTGTACATTTAATTCCTGTTAAAAATAAATAAACAAATAAATAAAAAGTGCATACGTAATACAATTCTTTTAAGGGATTTTATTTCACTAAAATGCTTTCGTAAATTCTTTTATTAACTTTTATATTTTCAGGGAAAAAAGGAACTTGAAAATAATAATAATAATAAAAGATAAATTAAAAAAATAAATAAATAAATAGAATAAAAGAAAAGTCATACGGAGTGTGTTGTGCAATTGTGTGCATTGTATGAAATTGAAAATATAGCAAAAAGTAAGTACGTAGTTGGAAAATATAATCAATTCACAACCAAAATTGTTAATATATTCAGATTTATGGAAAATTCTACAAAGAATATATATCCGGCAAAATACGAATTGATGCTATACAGAGCGTTTAAAGAACCAAGGGGGATTTATGAAGTTCAAAACCCTCTGTAAATCCTACAGGCTTTATGAAATATCTTGAGTACTTCATCTATGAGATATACTTCGTATACACTATTATTTGTTTGACAGAGAGTAGATTGGACTCTTCTTGTTTTTTTTTTTTTTTTTTTTTTTTTTTTTAAGATAAAACATGTATAAATCTTAAAGAGACACAGACATAGAGAGAGAGATCTAAGCTGCACTACGTAGGAGTGCCGTAAAGTTTTAAATATCACTAAGACGTAATCGAGATAACTAAATAAAACGTATTATGCATCTTTATAACACAAAATACAAATTATGGCTATAAATACTTGTTTTGTGTTATTTTTGATTTGTTTGGTTTAAATAAAAAGATTAGAAAGCCATATAGTGCAGAAACTCACATCCCCACTTCTAAAGAGGATTTTTCGTGAAGTTTTAATTTTATTACTACTACTACTAATAATAATAAGCGAGATATCTGACATCATTTATCATCAGCCTATTAATAAATCTTAATGCACATAATGTTGTAATATATAGCTATTAACCCCTTAACGTTCATTGGTCTCGTACTGTAACCAGACATCTGACGTCATTTAATTTTTTTTTTTTTTATGCAAACATTTTTCAATTTTACCCCTTTGTTTTTGTCCGTTTCTAAACTTTTGTCCCTTATTTTTTCGGTAAATATAAGTACTACTCCAAAATTTAACAAATGTGATGTTTTAAAGAAAGCCAAATGCAGAAGTGTCTTGAAATTTCTTAGTAGGCGTAAGTGTACCACCTTGCAGCTTCGATGATGGACACGTGCCCGCTTTTTTTTTTTTTTTTTTCCCCAGCTAATGAAGGGCCGACCTATTATTTTGGTATGAAATAACACAGGCCTACAAAATTGAAGTTGACAAAATTTGATTTGATGATTTTAGCTGAACCTTACGTTTTTTGATGTGCTGAAACCGAAAATGCAGCCCATTTTTATCTATTACGTATACACTATTATCATTACAGGGTGCTTACCGACTCAATTTCTTATATATACCATCATAAAAATAGGTTGGTTGGTTAGTTGGTATGGTTTTACGTCGCACTCGTGCTGCGCTATTACAACAACAGGTATCCATAATTAATTAATCATGAAAACATACTATAAAACTTACCATATAATTATATTGGTGGAAGAGTAATGAAAGAAATTATATAGGTAGGTACCATGTATTGACAAAAATCTATACGTGATAGAGAAAAACTGACTTCATTTTCGGTTTCAGCACACCAAAAAACACAAAGATCAGTCAAAATTATAAAATCAAAATTTTACATGTCGACCTGTGTAATTGTTATGAATTGTTGCAATTTATAATACTTATTTACAAAGTTATTTAATTATTATTTGAATGTAATCAGGTTAGCATATAGATGTTTCAAACCAAAAATTTATCAACTATCAAAAATGCTTTCTTTATTTTTTTTCTTTTTACATATTTAAGACCAGCTTTGTGCCTAAGTAGCCACTTAGAAATTTTCAAAAGAAAATATGTTGTAAACGTTAAAAAGTTAATCTGGATTTGTTTAGTTTCAGTAAGCTATAATTTGAAGTAACCCACATCCATCCTACACTGGGGGAAAAAATAAAATAAAAAAATAAATACCATCTTCATTTAGAGCGAATTTTCTGAATCCCTAAACTAGAAATATATATTTCTAAACTGTTCCTATAAAGTAATCCAATAAACTGAATGGACGAAATGATCGAGAATTTATAGTCTCTACATTTCTAGATGGTGAAAATATACTATATTATGAATCGCAATACTATATTGTATTGCGAGAAATTCTCGCTTGATTTCCTAGAATTGGATCATAAACTCGAATTATAGTTGCTAAAACTCGTCTCTTGTGTTCGCATTTATTTTCAGAGATTTTTAAATAAGTTTGAACTCTCGATAATATAAGCAAAAGCTCTAGAATTCTAATAAGTTTGACACCACTACAATATAGGAAAAGGATCTAGAATTCTAATAGTGTTTCTAGAACTCACTTTCAAAAGGGACTAGAATTTATAAGCATGGCATGGAACTATTTTTACTAGAACCCCAATTTAGTTTCCAGATATCAGTTAGTTACAGAATTTTTTCTCAGTGTAGTTTACAATGACGGCCTTCGGAAAACCAAGAAACTCTGCGTGAAATCAGTAGGAGGAGGAAGATGACTATGAAGAGAAATCTTAAGAATAACACATAAAAATCAAGTTTCTATTTCGATTATTATTATCTATATTAATAAAATCAGACTTTTGTCTGTAAATTTGTCGGAATCGAAAAATTTTGAGATATCTTCACGTTTTACACCCCATGAAAGCCGAAAATGACTTCAGAAAATTTTGCCTGTGTGTGTGTGTCATCGTGTCCGAATGTCGCTTTTTTTGTCCGGGCATCACTCGAGAACGGCTGGACGGAATTCAACGACGCTTGGCAGGAATTTAGGTCTTCACCCAACTTAAAATTATATCTATCAACTTTTCAGAAATTCCCCCCCGTTCCCCCCCCTAGGGGGTAAAAGACTAAAACACGTTTGTCCGGGCATCACTCGAGAACGGCTGGACGGAATTCAACGGCGCTTGGCAGAAACTTAGGTCTTCACCCAACTTGAAATTATATCTATAGAAATTTTCAAAATTATGATTAGTGTTTAAATTGTGTGTAAAAAACGCCTGCGCATGCGCCATAAGTATTTTTTCACTAAAATGCTTTCAATGAAAAAATAAAATATAAAAATAAATTTTTAAGTTAAAGACTTTTGTATTCGCGTGATTTTCACTACAAATTATGAAAAGATTGAAATGAAGTGTTGCCATCTAAGTTTCATACTTTAGTTAATTTTATAAAATCTAATTGTCGTATCGAAAAACTGTTTACACCCCAGGATTCAGAAAAATCACCTCTTTCATTTGGTACTGAATTTGTAATGATAGGTCTGATATTTCTTATTTATTTTTCCCTTTATCCGTTTTTCCGTTGTCACTTAAATTTCATACTTTAGTTATTTTTAAAAAATCTAATTGTCGCATCGAAAAACTGTTTGAACCCCTGGATTCAGCAAAATCGCCCCTTTCATTTGGTATCAAATTTATAAATATAGGTCTGATATTTTTAATTTATTTTACCCTTTTTCCGTTTTCAACCCAGATTCGATATGGAACAGCTTTAGTATTGGTTCCCTTTGGCAAAATTTAAAATTCGGCACCGAAGTAGCTCGGACGTTTCTCGCCAAGATCTTTAATTGCACAATCGAGATAGCCAATTCAGTTCATTGCAAAAATGGCTTAAAATATTTAAAGTCAACAAAGGGTTCCGATACTTAAGCTGTGCTTTATTTATTTTTTTATTTATAATATTGCCTATTAAAGACTTTTGTGGTCACGAAATTTGGTGCGTAAATTGTTTGTATGCACCCGGCACTTATTGTAACTGCATTTCACGAAATTCGAAATACCCCCCCCCCCTCTTCTCGGAGTCGGAGGGCAATAAACATGTGTAAAAACATGTTTTTCCGTTTGAATTCGCTTTGAATTATCTTAGAATGGCGAATTTTGGTGTGTGGATATTGATTAAGTGTACGCATTATGTACATTAGTGAGATTTTGCAAAACTTCGAACTCACCCGCTGAGGGTGCGGAAGTAAGAAGTGGGTAAGTTGTGCCGAAGACAGTGGGGACCCAGACTCCTCACATTGGGAGCGAGAAAACCTCTACCAATCACAGCGAGAACTTAGGTTATTAATAAAGATATGGCATTTTGACAACTCATTTAAGTTTAATGTCCAGCGAAGCGGGCAAAGCCTGCTAGTTATTATTATTATTATTTTATTTCCTTTTCCGAAACAGTTTCTGACTGTGACCTTGGACTCTCTATGCCTTCTTTAATCTTTTTATTATTGCATTCGTGTAAGTTCAAATAAATAACAGAAGGGGAAAAAAAAAAAATCTTGATGGAGTTTTGCTTACTCAAATGCGGAACCAGTCTGTTGATCTGTAACAAACGTTAACACTTATCTGTAACCCAATACTCCTTCATTTCATTTTTTTTCCTTGCTTCAATAGCAAACAGGCACCCGAAAAGAATTAACATAAGGGTATTACTCCGTAAAATAAACAATATTTTTTTTTTCCCTCTTCTGTTTCTGGTATTTCCCTTTTTTCGTTCCCTGCTTACAATTTACAACGGTGGCGTAGCGAAAGGGCGCATTGTTTCACCATTGAAATAAATTCCACTAATCTTCACATTAATGTTAGTAATAAACAGAGGGAAGAAGAGAAAAAAAAAACCTTTTAAAAACTTTCCATCATAAGTAGAAAATGAGTAAATCTTCAATTGTGCTTAGGTCTGTGCTCCAACTTACGTAAATATGCTTGAATTAGAAAAAAAAAAAAAAAATAATAATAATAAGAAGAAGAAGAATTAAGTTATTAAATTTTGTAGTAGTTTGCTCTCTATTAAATCTGTGAGTATAGCTTTTATAGCCATTTGACAGAGTCACATAAAATAATCCAGATATATTGCAGTCTATGGGCAGTATTCTTTAAATTTGTACTAATCAGATTAACCGTTTCATATATAATTAAACTATAGGAATTCATGACATCATACTTTTCAGAAAATTGTATGCAATGCATTTATTTTACTTTATTTTTTTAAATAGAGGCCCAGAAAAAGAATTCGAGTAGATTAAGGCACAATAATTTATTAAAGTGATTAAAAATCGCAGTTTTTATACACATATGCTTAGTTTATATTTCATGTTTATTTTTAAACTGATTTTTTAAATTTTATTATTTAAAAAATCAAGGATTCCAATTCTTAATAAAGTTGTAATGAGCTTTCTCCAAGAAAGTCTATGAATTAGTACATAAATGTCGCGACATTCTACGAATCTATTTCTTGAATCGTGGAGCACAACTTTATTATTATTATTATTAAGTCAGAATATAAAAAAAATTGTAATAGATTTAATTTATAAAAATAATAATATAATAATAATAAATGTAATTTTACTAATATCCTGAATCTACTTAAAATTAAATACATTAATTAATATGAATTTCTTATCTTTCACACACTTTTTTCTAGTTCTTGAGTACACTATTCAAAATTAACTGAATACCTTTATAAACTCTATTAATACACAAGTTTCTCTAAAAGGATTTTAAATAACTGAAAACACTTACTTTTAAATAGAGATTACCAACAAATTTATCAACAAACAGAATTATATACTTTGACATTTATTGGGTGTTGATCAATAGTGCGGAGATTTCCATTCCATGACATACAATTTTATAATACTGAAAATGGGTGTTTTTAGCCATTTAGGTACAGTTGAACCTCGTTAACGTGAACACTGTTAACATGAATTACTTTTAACATGAACTGTTTCCACAATCCCCGAAAAAATGAAAATTAATTTAGTTATATGAAGATCAGTTACTGATAGCATGAACTACCGATAACATGAAAAAATTTCTTATCCCCCTTGAGATTCACGTTAACGAGGTTCGACTGTATATGTTTAGCTTAACAATATCTTTCATAAATTATTGTACTATAATTAAAAGAGAAAAAAATGAGTACGGTCAAATTAACTTTTCTAAAATATCATTCTTAAACATATAAAAAATTACAATTAAAACAAATATACAATAAAAAACTTTTTATTTGTTTATTTAGTGATTTGCAACAGTCCTTATCCTTATATGTTGAGGACATTTACTTACATGCATAGGTCAAAAACGCCTCTGCAAATACTTACTGTTTTCTTTTTAACCCACACAAGTTCAACCGGTTTGCGCATTTTTTAAAATCAATGATTGTTTGAAAAATAAAGAACTAAGAAAATGATGATCTAAACAGTAACTGGAAGAAAGAAAAGAAAAGAATAAAAGAAGGTAATGATTACCACACAAGTATTTAAAAAAGTGTATTATTTATTACGCACTGAAAATCAAAACAAGGTGAAAAAGAATAATGAAATAATTTGAATTATACTTTTAGAAGTATACTTGCTTCTTCTGCGAACTAAAGAAATGTAGTGTTATTAAAAAATGCTGTAAGAAATAATTTTTATTATTTCTTAAAAATATTTTCCTGTTTTTAACGCTCATTTTACATTGATTGATGGTTAATAACATATACAACGAATTTAAGCAAAAGTATAATAGGCAACCACTGAATCACTGCTAACCGACGAAAATAAAACTATAAAATACAATGAATACTACTTTCATAGATAAAACATTTCTCATATACGTATTTATCTCAGGGATGAAACTACCTAACATGCAAAAGCCCTAAATAATAACCACTACTCCCAGGCAGAATGAATATCGAGGAGAGACTTATTCAGGAATATATATATATATATATATATATCATCATATGGCTATTAATAAAGTATTTAGTTATGCCTTCTAATGAGTAATATTTGACGAATTCTTAATACATTATGTGGCAAAATAAAGATTCAAAATGAAAAATTTTGATAAAAACAAAATGAATAATTTAACATCAGAGACAGTAAAATGTTCGAAATCCCTGAATTCAGCGGTAGCCATTGAAAAGTTTCAACCCTGTTATCTCTTTCTATTGTTTTTATTACTGTTCTGTAAAATCTGTAAAATCAGCAAAAACAAAGAAACGATTTAACCAAACGTGCTGAAAATTTTTTCAATAAACTTACCAAAAATCCAAAAACTACACTGTAAAAAATTTAAACTTCGCATCCAACCTTCACATGTAATTTTTACGGGGAGCCGTGCAATTTATGGTAAATAAATGGTAAATCACGGCAAATAAAGTATAAAAAGTACGGCTCAGTAGTAAAATTTACGGCTAAAGTTTGTAAGCGAATTTTCTTTCTTTCTTTTTTTACAGAGTATATTTAAAAAAAAAAAAAAAAAAAAAAAAAAACCTAAATAAATTAAATTAAAATCCCACAAAGAAAAGAAAAAAACAGAAAAAAATCGATACCCACAAAGGAAAAAAAAAAAAAAAAAAAACAGAAAAAAGTTGATAGCAACACACAGAATTTTAAGTAAAGTCACAACAAATCTGACAAGTATACTAATATCTAAATAAGAATATTTTCGTTAAATAATTATTCGCAAAAGACCTTATTTTTATAAAAAATTACATGCACATACGCTGAGCAATTAATCCAAAAACAATTACAACACAATAAATCATAACGATAGAACGGCATCGCTTTCAAAAAAACACATCATTTTTCAAAAACCTTATTCCATTAATAGTCTGCAAAAATAAGAAAAGAAAAATTATATCCAAAATTTCAAGGGGAACTATATTTTTAGCGGATAATTAGTTAATTAAAATTATGGGCTTATGAATAATCGGAAAGGGTGGGCCTTTCATATATCAATAATAAATGCCAAGAAGAAATGTAAAAAGTTTTCTTTTCCTAATTATTATCTACATAAAAAAAAAAAAATCCCGTTAAAAATAAAGCTTGTTATATCTCTACTCATGAATACTAATATATTATTATTAGAGTCACAAAGGAAAGAAAAAAACTGCAGCGATATTATAATTTTCTGCGAGAAACGCAAAATTAAGAGCCCCGCTTTTCTAGGATAATTTTCTTCGGATTCCATAATTAGGGATTATCTGCATTCAAGCATAAATAGCTTTATTCTATATAAAAAAACAACCATGATTTTAATTTGTCACATAGAATTTAAACTTATGAATTACTACTAAGATTTATTTTCTTTTTATACGAAATATTTATCTACTAAAACAAAAGACGTAGTGTTTTATATTTTATATATATATATATATATATGAATGAAATAATTAATCAGAATCGTAAGATTTTTTTTTTAATGTAAACTAATTATCTTTGTATATTTTTGCATGGTCTTGTAATACATATAAATGGTCTTATATCACATCACCTGTTGTATTAAAATTCAGTTTAGTAGGGGGGAAAAAATTGTAAAATATAAATTTTAACAATTTTGTTTACATATTGTACCGTAGTTTTTCTTACTAGAAATTTATCTTGATAAAATATCATTATTACACCCCCCCCCCCCCCGAAAGAAAAAAAAAACAAACCATAATGGCCAATCCCCTACAACTCAAATAAACAAACATTTCTATCCCACTTGAATACAGAATGTCCTATATTTAATATAGGAAAATCATAAACAATATTTAGTAATAAGACAATGCATCGGCAACAGAGCATTTACGAAACAGATATTAAGTTGAAGGAAAAGACAGTTTTCAGGATTTGGAAAACATCATGTCTTTGGTAAAAAATCTAAGGATAGAGAGAAACAAAATTAAAGTATGTTATTTAAAAAATCTAATATCATTTAAAAATTTTTATATATTTTGGCAGTTGCTATTTTATTGTTGCATTTTACCATTTGGCGCTATACTGCTTTATATGGAGTTTTAGCTTAACCGTAGCATCAATTTCTTTAAAAATGAAAGAATATTAATAAAACTAAAAATTTACGAGTTAATTTATTTTTCGACCTACAATAAAATATATTTTCACGCGAATAATAATAAAAACTTTTTCGATAGTGTTTGTTTTGATACTGATTATTATTAATTTTCTTAAAAAAAAAAAAAAAAAAAAGAAAAAGAAAAAGAAAAAGAATCTGTTGAAATTTTGGCAAAAGCAGAATTTAGTTTAGGACGGAAAACTATTAGTTTTTTTTTTTTTTTTTTCAATTTATAACAATGCTTTCAAATTATTCAATTATATTTTCGATAAATTTTAAATTTCGATAAATGTCCAACTATCGAAAACTGGTATCGTAAAAATGCACATATTGAGACTAATAGTCCCCAGTCCTAATAACTTTCCAAAAATAACTTTCCCATAACTTTCCAAATTTCAAAAAAAAAAAAAAAAAAAAAAAAAAAATCAGATTTCCGTAAAATAAAATTTGCTAATTACTTAATAGGACAAGTAATAACACTGCATTTGCAAAATAGACTTCATTTTAAATAAATTTAAAAAATAGTTTAACAATTGCAATTTTAAGTGTTAACCATGTAACATATTTTCTTTTAAAAATTGCTAAGCTAATCTTAAAAATAGCCTTTAGACACATAGCTCATGATAAATGTGCAAAAAAAAAAAAAAAAAAAAAAAAAAATTCTAGGATTTTTAATTTTATAAATATTTTTAGTTTGAAATATCTGTTTGTTAAGAGTCCTTGGTAGTCAGATACCCTCGTTTCGCCTTTCACGTGTAGTCCAATGGGTTTTTTTTTGTTGCTTTGTATTATCAGGATATCTCGTTCAAAAATAAAGTTTTTCAGAATCTATTTTTTTAATTCCACTCTTTGAACATGTCGCCTTTTTTTTTCTTAAGGAGCAATTTTTTAAATAAATAAATATTTTATTTCATTAAGCCACCGCACTTTAGGATGTAGAAAACAAGGGAAAAAAAAAAAGCTAAAAACCCATAGAAACACGGAAAAAAAAGAGTCAAAATTCCATAGAAAAAAGCATGGGACGAAAATAAAAAAAACTCACAATGTCAAGTATTGGAAAAAAAAAAAAACACGGCTAACACCAGAAGGAATAAAAGGACAAAACTGACAACATGGAGGAGCAGGAGGGTAGGGTTGGGGCATTAAACCTATCGTTAATACGACTCGCCTAGTGTAAGGATCTAAAATTCAATCTGAAAAAGAAATATTTACTTTTATTATTATTATTTAATAGCTCCTTAAGATAAAAGGAGATATGTCCAAAGAATAGAATTTCAAAAAAAAAAAAAAAACAGAATCCGAAAAATTTTATTTTTTAACGAGATATCTTGATAATACAAAGATACGAAAATCCCATTGGATTACATGAAGAAGGCGAAAGAGGGATATTTGACTACCAAGGACCCTTAATCTTATTAAATTCAAATAATAATTAATTTAATTAATAGAAAGCTTTGTAAGTAAACACTTTAAATTGCAAATACTAGCAACAATTGTTTCAGGTCAAAATAATAGCCTAACGCTTCGTCACGTTAAAAAAAAAAAAGGGAGAAGAGCACAAGAGCATCATCAAAGCAAGAGTGCACTCGAGCCTAGTAGTAATAAGTTTAAAATGACTTTCGCCTATGGCTTCCTCTGAAACAACATTTTCTAAATTTCGGAGTAGTGCTGCGATCTGATGAACAAAGATCGGAGGAAAAAAATTAAAATAAGGAAAATCTACTGAAAATTTTTCGCATAAAAAAGGTTATGTTTGGTTTCATAGTCCAGGCAACGAAGGCCAAAATTTGACGAATAGAGGAAAAAAATCGTGTAGTTTTGAAATTTTACATACTCATAGCCGCAAGGGTCCTGAACAACATACTAAAAGTCCCCACCCGTGGGGGGTGAGCGGGGGGCAGGGGGGGCATTTAAGGGGGGCAATTTTCAGTTTTTATTAAATATCTTTAAAACTATCGCATTTAGAGAAAAATTGTCAATTACAAAATTAATCTACGTAAAATTTCCTACAAAAATGTATAGTACATTTTGTTTGTACGATCATTAGTTTAGAAGATATAGGGAGATGAAATAGCACATTTTCTTGAAAAATTCTTTTTTGCAATAGTAAAATCAACTAAAGTGTGCAATTAAAAGGGTTCTTGTCAAATATTTTCTAATGTAAAAAACAAATATATACATAGGTAATATGCAAGGATAATACAGCATGTTTTGTAAGTTTTAAATAATACTAAGGCTAGTAGGCGCAAGTGGCGGTTTGAGTAAAAATCTGGATAAGTCCAGTCAAAATAGGAAAAATAGAAAAAAAAAAATCGTGTAGTTTTGAAGTTTTGCACACTCATAGCCGAGAGGGTCCTGAACAACATACTAAAAGTCCCCGCCCGTGGGGGGGGGGGGGGTAAGCGGGGGGCAGGGGGGCATTTAAGGGGGGCGATTTTCCGTTTTTATTACATATCTTAAAGACTATGGCATTTAGAGAAAAAAGGTCAATAATAAAATTAATCTACGCAAAATTTCCTACAAAAATGTACATTACATTTTGTTTGTACGATCATTAGTTTAGAAGATATAGGGAGATGAAATAACACATTATCTTGAAAAATTCTTTTTTGCAATAGTAAAATCAACTAGAATGTGCAATTAAAAGGGTTCTTGTCAAATATTTTCTAATGTAAAAAACAAATATATACATAGGTAATATGCAAGGATAATACAGCATGTTTTGTAAGTTTTAAATAATTTTAAGGCTAGCAGGCGCAAGTGGCGATTTGAGTAAAAATCTAGATAACGAAGACCCAAAACCGATCAACATAAAAAAAAAAAAATCGTGTAGCTTAGAAATTGAGCACAGTTATAAAGTTAAGTGCCCTGAATAACATACTAAAAGTCCCTAACAATGGGGGGGGGGCATTTAAAGGGGGCACATTTCAGTTTTTATTAAGTATCTTGAAAACTATCGAATTTAGAGAAAAAAAATCTCAAAGCTATAAGATTTTTTTTAATGTTGATCGGTTTTGGGTCTTCGTTATCTGGATTTTTACCTAAACACCACTTGCGCCTACTAACCTTTAAATTATTTAAAACGTACAAAACATATGCTGTATTATCCTTACATATTCCCTATGCATATATTTGTATTGTACATTAGAAAATATTTTATCAGAACCCTTTTAATTCCACAATTTAGTTGATTTTATTATTGCAAAAAAAAAAAAAAAAAAAAGAATTTTTCAAGAAAATGTGTTATTTCGTTCCCCTATATCTTCTAAACTATTGATCATACAAACAAAATAGATTATACAATTTTTTTAGGAAATTTCACGTAGATTAATTTTGCAATTGAGATTTTTTTTTTCTCTAAATGCGATAGTTTTCAAGATACTTAATAAAAACTGATGTGCCCCCTTTAAATGCCCCCCCTCCCATGGTTAGGGACTTTTAGTATGTTATTCAGGGCACTTAACTTTATAACTGTGCTCAATTTCTAAGCTACACGATTTTTTTTTTTTAATGTTGATCGGTTTTGGGTCTTCGTTATCTAGATTTTTACTCAAAACGCCACTTGCGCCTGCTAGCCTTAAAATTATTTAAAACTTTCAGAACATGCTGTATTATCCTTGCATATTCCCTATGTATATATTTGTTTTTTACATTAGAAAATATTTGACAAGAACCCTTTTAATTGCACATTCTAGTTGATTTTACTATTGCAAAAAAGAATTTTTCAAGAAAATGTGCTATTTCATCTCCCTATATCTTCTAAACTAATGATCGTACAAACAAAATGTAATATACATTTTTGTAGGAAATGTTGCGTGGATTAATTTTGTAATTGACATTTTTTCTCTAAATGCGATAGTTTTTAAGATATGTAATAAAAACTGAAAATTGCCCCCCTGCCCCCCGCTCACCCCCCCCCCCACGGGCGGGGACTTTTAGTATGTTGTTCAAGACCCTCTCGGCTATGAGTGTGCAAAACTTCAAAACTACACGATTTTTTTTTTTTCTATTTTTCCTATGTTGACTGGACTTATCCAGATTTTTACTCAAACCGCCACTTGCGCCTACTAGCCTTAAAATTATTTAAAACTTACAAAACATGCTGTATTATCCTTGCATATTCCCTATGTATATATTTGTTTTTTACATTAGAAAATATTTGACAAGAACCCTTTTAATTGCACACTTTAGTTGATTTTACTATTGCAAAAAAGAATTTTCAAGAAAATGTGTTATTTCATCTCCCTACATCTTCTAAACTAATGATCGTGCAAACAAAATGTAATATACATTTTTGTAGGAAATTTTACGTAGATTAATTTTGTAATTGACTTGTTTTCTCTAAATGCCATAGTTTTTATGATATTTAATAAAAACTGAAAATTGCCCCCCCTGCCCCCCGCTCACCCCCCACGGGCGGGGACTTTTAGTATGTTGTTCAGGACCCTCTCGGCTATGAGTATGTAAAATTTCAAAACTACACGATTTTTTCCTCTATTTTTCCTATTTTGACTGGACTATCAGTGCAAAACCAATAAACGTTAAATTGTTTAAAAAAAAAAGGAGGGGGGGGGGGGCAAAGAAAAATGAAAATAGTGGCGAAATTAAAAACAATCTAGTGACGTACTTAGTTATTCGGTAATTCTTACATAGCTTAGCTGTATATGCAACTACAACAACAATAATAAAAAGGAAAAGGAGGATCAAGAACCAGTTCGTAAGAGAGCTGCTGATTTATTAAATTCGCTTATCAACGCTATCCTGAACATAAGATTGATAGTAATCCGTCTAAGGTAATGTTATATCAAGGTAATTTACTTAGCAGTTGCGTGGATGCTTAAGATGTGATTGAAATTAATATCCAGCAAAAAACTGGCAATATAACCTGCCTATCTCAAATGGCTCGGAAGCGAAAAAATATCAATAAATAAGAATTTTTTTTTTTTGCCATGTTTTGTAACCGCTGGCGGAATTCTGATTTTCAAATTACCTGATAAATTAAAAGACAAGGGTGAATGTAATGTAAAACAGTGTAATACGATGCGTGAAAAAACAATGGAAATCGCAATTATTATACAAGTTTTCAAGGCCATATTCTAGGACATTTTCTGTGTCACTTGTTTTGAACAGTGAAGGACTTTTTAATATCCTCGCAGAACAAAATGTTGCTTCTTTAATGCATAAAACATTAAACGAATGTTTCGAAATACATTATCATAAACATGCACAAAGTTATCAGAAAAATCTATATATTCAAGAAAGAGAATCGTGATTTTAATGCAGCAATGTGCGAAACATTTAAAAATAGGAGGAAGGCAGTGAGGAAAAAAAGTACCTGCTATTTGTATCTTTCCAATAATTAATAAGAATTACCTTAAACGAGAATTACCTTGAACTGCTGCTCACAATTACTTCGTTTCGATTTTCTAGTTTGGTACACTGAGAAAAAATTTTTGTTACTGATATCTAAAAACTGAATTGTAGCTCTAGTAAAAATAGTTCCATGTCATCCTTATTCTAGTACCCTTCAAAAGCGAGTTCTAGCAATCCATATTAGAATTCTAAAGCGCTTGCCTATATTATCGAGTGGTCAAACTTATTTAAAAATTCTCTGCAAATGAATGTGAACATAAGAGACAAGTTTTCGCAACGATAATTCGAGTTTATGATCCAATTCTAGGAAATCAAGGAAGAATTTCTCGCAGTACATAGAATTTATGATATTCACAATATTGATTTACCACCTAGAAACGTATAGATTATATATTCTCGATCATTTCGTCTATTCAGTTTATTGGCTTACTTGATACACACAGCTGGGAAATCCATATTGCTAGTTTAGGCATTCAGAAAATGACTTATTTCTTCTAGATCAAGGCGGTGTATATATATATATATAACCAGAACGTACAGTATGAATATAATATTATCAGTACAAACAGTTTGAATTTAAAGACGATTTAATATCAGTATTCAAACAATTAATATGATCAAAAACAAAGACCACCCAAATCAAACCAAAAAAGAAATAAAGTCAAATCTAAATGAATTAAAGCCAGATGGAATAAGAAAACAGCATTATTTGCATTCTAACGTTATCAAGGGCCTGGTAGAATGCAAACATGCTAAATAAATGAATGTTTTTCTGTCACAAAGATGGCAAAAGCTAAGTATTTCTTTGTGCACACAGGCACGAAACATCCACTGGAAATAAAATAAGAAAAAACGTATATCAAAATAAACTCACCACAACATATGAGAAACCAATAAATTAGTCAAAAAATTATGAGTGATAAAACACCAATAAAATTTGTAATTATACATCAATAATCACAAATAAAATAATGAAGAAATAAGCAACATAAAAAAGTAATATATATCTGAGTGTAAATTGATCAGAAATTATTATCGGCGAAAATAAACTGAAATATTGTAAATTATTGCTAGCGTCATAATTATGGTTGACCAAAAGCGATGACCTGTTACTGACATTCATAAAAGGCTATAATTGCAAGTATTATTTACAGTATTATTTGGTTTGATATTCTTTATATTCTAGTTTGAAACTAATGAGAACAACGTGATGGACATTTGAATTTCTTGAGAGTTAAACTTATTTTTGCTGTGTCGCCTTAATTTGCTCCAAGAGTAGAATTTTAAAAGTAAAAATTTGACGGTATATTTCCCATATGCTGTTTTCGTTAACAACTGCAAAGTTATAATTGGATCGGAGAGGATTGGTTAAATTGACATACTGTCTGAACATATTTACTAATATAAAACGCAAATAGTTTTCCTTGAGTCGAGAATACAAGTTAACTTTTTTATTTCTGAATGAGAAATAATTAACAATAACCCTTAAAAAGAAAAAAAAATAAAGGAAAAAAAAAATAAAATAAATTCTAAGTAATAAAAAAATTAAATGCAATTTAAGCAGTAGATAATATTAAATCTTTTTCAAATATTGCACATGATGAAATGATAAATATTACACAAATAAGTGATTTTTTTTTCCCTTTTTCCTTTTATAAAATGTAATTCGAACTTAAATGATAAGTACATATATATATATATATATATATAGAGAGAGAGAGAGAGAGAGAGAGCAACGTTATCTTCATAACTATATAGATAATTTATTATAAAATTATACTGAGGTTTGAAAGTTTTGCTTAATAGCAGTGATAGCATTGATTCAATTAATTAATGGACGTGACCGGAGTCACAAATAGTAAATATTGCATAAATAAAACGTTCTTTTTTGTAATTTATTTTAGAGCATCACTTTAAAAACATCACCATTATGAAATTGATAGACACAGATTAATCATTTTATGAAATCTATCAACACATTCTACATCCGCTTAATTAAATAGAGGGTGGAGGAAGTTGGTATAGGAGCGGAAGACTGCAATTTACTTTACGACCAATGGCAATACCCAACGCGGCCTCATCTGAGATTTAAATTCAGGAGATAAGCTAACAGACTGAAAGTACCTTTAAACAGCAAGGGGCCAGCAATTTCAATCTTAGCTTCTTAATCACCATTTGGTATAATGCGTTTTATATGGACGAATAAGTTAACGAGATATTTAATATTAAAAGGATCTAAGATTACAGAAGGTATGCTTCGGATAACACATAAATCGATTAAAGAGCGAAAGGTAAACAGAAAGATAAAAACAAATGACATTAAGTTTTTTGCTTTGATAACAAAACAATAATACGACCTTTTTTTTTTTTTTTTCCCGAATAAGTTATTGAAAAAGATATAGTAAGAACTGTCTATAAATTGTTCCAAGACGCCACTCTAATTTTAATCGCAAATACAATTACATTTGCCCTTATTTGCTCTTTCAAAAAAACGCCACTGTATTTTAATCGCAAATACAATTACATTTGCCATTATTTCCTCTTTCAAATAATATGCAAATTAAAAGTTAGAACGATAACACTAATACGATTTTTTTTTTTTTTTTTTTTTTTTTTTTTTGCATATAAGTTATTGAAAAATATTTAAATAAGAATTATCTATTAAGATAATTATTTTACTTATTTATTTTTCTTTTTTCCCATGCGCCATTATAATTTTTAATCGCAAATACAATTACACTTGCAATTATTTGTTCTTCAGAAGATATGTAAATAAAAATTTAATACTATAAATTCGAACGATTAAAGAATGAAAGATATCGAGAAAAAAGCAAATGGAATTAAGTTT
This sequence comes from Salticus scenicus, assembly GCA_963930645.1. Lineage (NCBI taxonomy): Eukaryota > Metazoa > Arthropoda > Arachnida > Araneae > Salticidae > Salticus > Salticus scenicus. The sequence continues at coordinate 216,453,469 of OZ005655.1, read as the reverse complement.
TATCTTTTGATGTCAAAAAACTAATACGACAGTTTAATAATAGTTATTGGAAAAAAAAAAAAGATTTAATCGCAAATAAAATTAAATTTGATATTACTTGCTTTTTCAGAAAATATGTAAATTAAAAGTTACTAATAATACTAAGTCGAACGATTAAAAGAATGTAAGGTATCAAGAGAAAGATAAAAGCAAGTGACATTAAGATTTTGATTTCATAACAAACACTAAAACTTAAAACAAAGATTTTGAAAAAAAAGATAAATTAGTTTATTAAGATTTTTTTTTTCCCCACACGTCGCTATAATTTTAATCGCAAGTAAAATTAAATTTGAAATTACTTGCTCTTTCAAAAAGCATGTAAATTAAAAGGTAATAATAATATAAGTCGAACAAATAAAGAAAGAGAGATACCAATAAAAAGATAAAAGCAAACGACAATAAGTTTTATTGCTTTCATAACAAACATTAAGACGATTTTTAAAATAAAGTTGACAATAGATAATATAAAATTGAATGGAAATATTAAATTTGAATTCACATAAAATGAATACGTGGTAATAAATATTTTTAAAAATTATCACAGTTCACAAAAAAAAAATATCAAGAGGTGTTACTAAATACTTGTTTATAAGAATAACTATTATTATTTTGGTGAAAAAATTAAATAATACAAAACGATGTTTTTGGACTGATGAAACGTAAACAGCTAATTGCAAAAAAAAAAAAAAAGTAAGTTTTTTTTACATCTTTTCATATTATTACAAAATTATCCCCAAAAGTATATTACCAAATAAAAGTGTTTTAATAAGAGTCTGCATTTCTGGGGAGTTAACACTTTGCAGATTTCAAGCCACATAGCGAGATTTTTACATAGGACATCCGAATATTTAGGAATTTCAAAATCTGCCGCGAGAAATACCAAACTTATTTATGTATATGCATGTATGAAATTAATTACCTTTAAACCATATATTATATACTCAATACATATATATTTAGCAATAGATTTTTCCATATCTTGCTCATAGTATGTTAAACGAGTCTCCAGAGAGTCTCAGTTAATTGAAAGTAACGGCGAAAAGTAACTAATAACCACGTGTAAATAACATTCCAGCGACGTTCATATAAAAACGGTAAAATTGAAGAAAAATGCTGCATTTTTACAATTAATGATTGATTAGGAGCACATTCGATGTAGAAGTACACACTTGATTTATGATTAAACAAGCTTTCAACTACCTAGAACATCATCTCCTAGAACATTGAGAAAAGGTAAGAGACTGATGAGTTTAATTTATCAGTAGACTGGTTGGAAGAGTCGCTAATTAATAAGGAATTAGTTTTAATTTTTGTTCTATGAGATTAATTTAATTTTTGTTCTATTACTTTGTAATACCCAAATATGTTCACTTTACTATTTAGTACTTTACTTTTACGAATACGACTACTTTGAAGGCAGTTTTGCCTTTGACTCCAAAGTAGCTTTTGAATCTGAGCGTTGCACCTGAAGAAGAAAGGTCACGTCCTTTCGAGACCGGAAGTGCCTTCATTATCTTCATGGTGTGTGAAGTTTTTGAGTTTAAATATTACTTTGTAGATTCATAGATAAATTATTTTTTTTTTCCCTTAATAATTTTACGTTATGATGAATTGTAATGCAAATTTTCACTATCAAACATAAAAATACATTTATAAAAAATTAACCTGTCAATTAATCCATAAATAATAATAATAATAAATAAAAAAAATATGTTTGGAATGTGCTTTTGAACAACAATAATGTAAAAATAAGAGAAAAAATACATGTTTGTATCATATAGTAATTTATATAGATCTATCATCCCATTGTTACCATGCAAAAACTTTTGATGCCGAAAATTTTTTTTGGCATCAACCATATAGTGGTATTGAAACCATTGAAACTCGGCAATTGTAATAGAATAGAATAGAATGTTGGTGAATTTTCAAAATGTTGAAATATTGCGTCTTTTAATTCTTCTAATAAATTTGTGAAAATAAATGGATAAGTTCTCATAAAAGTAAATTATATTTGACTATATTATGAAAAATATAATTTTTATAATCAGTTGTCTTGTTATTATTACGAAATAAAAACTGGTTTGATTTTTAATGGAATATGTTTTTTTTAAAGTTTGATATTTCTTAAGATTTTATATTAGTAAGTAATATAGAATTTTCAAAATTCTTTTAAATATAGTTAGCAGCGGCGTAGGTTAGTTTTAGTATATAAAAAGAGTTTAACTTTAAATATTAACTAAATTAATAAATATATAAAAGAAAAAAAGAAAGAAAGAAAAAGAAAAATTAATTTGGAATTGTATCTGCAGTTTTTCATTCATCTTTAGTACATAAATTATTCATAAATTTTATTTTCTAATTTATCTGTGTGTATTCACTCGGAGAAAAACGGCCATATTGTGGACTTTTCTCCGAGTAAAAAGGAATCATTTTTTTCCCCCCAATGATCAATCTATGTCGTATTACTATGTCTATAGTTTAAATTAGCAGAGAGCATTTTGAAAAATAAACAAATAAATAAAATTTCGAATTTTATTTTATTAAACTTAATTAGTTTTCGAGTACAATCAATATATTTAATCTTATTATATTTCAATGAATGTGTCTGCAAATTTTTATTATTCCAAGACAGTAATTTATATGTGTATCAAATTGAAACTAATTCTAATTAGTATCATGAAATAATATTAAATATTATCTAACATCATTATTGATATCTTTAAAATTACTCAACTCTTCTCTGCACTTCACAATATTGGGTATATTTATAATAATGGTTGTGGCAAGTAAGCTGCTTCAATATTGTGGCAGCTTAGATATACCAGTTTTTTTTTTTTTTTTTTTTTTTTTTTTTTGGGGGGGGGGGGGGGGGTGTTGATAAAAAAAAAAAAAAAAAAAAAAAAAAATTCTACATTTATTGACTTTTTCAATATATTTTACTTTGTATAATGCTTCACTTCCATGTGTAATTATTTATCGATACCTTGCAAGTCTTTCTTTCTGGTGTTTGATCATTATATTGATGAATTATCATCATTATTATTATAAATACAATTATAAGACATACAATCATTTTAAGTGAAATTGGTTTAAGTTTTATGACAAATTATCAACTAAGATTTTATTTTCTAAAAGACGTATTAACTGCGCAATAACCTTGAATATAATTTGACATGAAATTTAACATAAAATTTTTATATATTATAATTTTAAATATAACGTATACATACTTGCCAACCAATTTCAATAAAAAAAAAAGGAAGATTTTTGTTGAAAAACCAGAAGATTTCATAAAAAAAGGGAAGATTTTTTTTTTCTCTTTGACGTAATAAACAATACAGTTTTACAATTTTAATATTTAGAAAAAATCTATAAAAACGTTTTACTATAGATTGATTATATTAAATACATAAAAGTTTTAAATGAAGTTATTCCTCTTCAACATGTAAATATCTACAAAACAGAATCTGTACGAAATTTACTTAACAATAGACAAAAAACTTAGTTAAGCTAAAGTATAACTAATTTTTTAAATAAATAGAATATGATTTTTGTGTATGTACATCAAACATACATATAAAAAAAAAAGTAGCAGTAGCTAATTATCAGTTTCAAACGTGCATAAAACCAACTGAGTATTAATTTTCTTAAATTGATTTGGAAAAAAATTTTCCTACCTGAAAAAATTATTCTTCATTTTTTTCCTATGTTTACACATTTGGTATAAATATGACATACAAATATTTAATTTAATTGAGGAAAAATAAATAGATTCATTAAATTCAGCAATAAAGATCTAAAAATAATTACATAAGTGAGAAATATTGAGCACTTTCATTGCTTTATTGTTTCTAGAATTGATCATTGATCACAATCCGGAGAAGGGGGGGGATACAAAAATAATTACAGAGTAAGAAATATTAAACTCTTTCAACTCTACTTCTAGAATCTAATGAAAGAAGTTTAAAATTAATATTATCATTTATGTTGCAGATGGATAAAGATTAGGAAACAAAAGACTTCTGCAGAGCATTTGATTGCTAATCACTAGTTGGAGATAAATGAAAAGGGGGGGGGGGATAATTATATCAGCAAGAAATATTTAACAATTCTATTTCTTTACATGTTCTAGAATCTCATAAAGCAAGTTTGAAATGAATATTGACATTTATGTTATCGATGGAGAAAGATTGGGAATCAGGAGTTTTCGAAAAACATTTGGGTTTTCTTTTTAAAACGAACGATATCCGCGACTTTTTTAAAAACGGAAGATTTCATCATCTGTCCGGAAGACACGTTAAAAAACTGGAAGTCTTCCGGGAAAACCGGAAAAGTTGGCAAGTATGCATATATAAATAAATGTTGCTACATATAACATTTATTAAAAGAAAATTTTTCAAACGTTTAAAAAAAATTTCAAGATTTGCTTTTAAATTTATATATTAATGATAACTAAAGTAGTCAGTTTCTAAAATTATCTTGCCGTCTCATCCAAATGCCATTATTTTATTTTTATTTATTTATTTATTTATTTCTAAGTAGAAATTTAAAAATAAAACTCTTATCTAATAATTATTTTGTTGTATATATGTAACAAATACATATATCACGATAATTAAAACAATGAAAATCATCATTTTAAATTTGATCTCATTCGTCATAATCTATGCAAAACCATTATTCAATATAATTTTAAAATAGTACATTATTAAAATAGCAAATATGAATAATTTATTTAAGATCATCAATAAATGTTTAAATGAAGAAAAAAAAAAGTGTGTGTCAGGACTCAGGAGGAAGATGGGATAAGAGAGATGTATTATAAAAATTTAAATTGAAACACACATTTTACTAGTTCAATAATAATACTTCATTTATTAAATTAAAGATATATCAGTTTAATATAATTTTCTCTTTTTGTCAGCCGACATAAAAATACTACTTTTTTTTTTTTTTTTTTCCCATTAAAAAAAAAAAAAAAAGACAAATTTGCGGACTTACAATTACGGATTCTAAACAAAAAAATATGTTAGGTTGATTTCTTTAGAAATCGACCTATTGCAATCACTTCGTTTATCTATATAATCTATCTATCTATCTATCTATCTATCTATCTATAATGAAAATTTTGTCATCACGATAACTCCCGAAATAATACTCGAAATGGAACCAAATTTGGACAGTGAACTGATCTTATAAATATCTTGGATGAGTTCGTTAACCAAGTTGCTCCGACTTTTTGTTTTCAAGTGGCAGCCACTTGAAAATTTCAAACCGACATTGTAAAAAGCAGATTTAAAGCAAGATTTGCTTGAATTTTGTTGTAAATACAGACCACATAAGGGTCTCAATAAAGTTTACTAATGAAGTTTATCCGCCATTTTTAATAAAGTGCAGATATTTTAAGTTAAGTGGGACCACTTGAAATCAGGCTACCACTTGAAAATTTAAAATCACTATAACTTCCGAAATAATACTCCAAATCGATCCAAATTTAGACAGTATCTTAACCTATCTTATAAATATCTTAGATGAGTTTATTATCCAAGTTGCTCCACCATTTTGTTTTCAAGTGGAGACCACTTGAAAATTTCAAATTCAAATTGTAAAAAGCGTATTCCGAATTTGTTTGAAATTTGATGTAAATATAGACCACATAAGTGTCTCAATGAAGTTTATTAATGAAATTTATACGTCATTTTTAATAAAGGTTATAGATATCTTAAGTTAAGCGGGGCCACTTGAAATCACTCTACCACTTGAAAATTTAAAATCAGAATAACTTCTGAAATAATACTCCAAATCGAACCAAATTTGGATAGTGTCTTAAGTTATCTTATAAATAACTCAGATGAATTTGTTAACCAAGTTGCTCCGCCATTTTGTTTTCAAGTGGAGACCACTTGAAAATTTCAAATTCAAATTGTAAAAAGCATATTCCGAATTTTTTTTATTTTGATGCATACATAGATTATACAAGTGTCTCAAATAACTTTATTAATGAACTTTATTCGCCATTTTTAATAAAGTGGCGGATATCTTAACTTAAGCGGGACCACTTGAAATCAGGATACCACTTGAAAATTTAAAACCATGATAACTTCCGAAATAATACTCCAAATGGAACCAAATTTGAACAGTGTCTTGACTTATCTTGTAAATATCTTAGATGAGTTTGTTATCCAAGTTGCTCCGCCATTTTGTTTTCAAGTGGAGACCATTTGAAAATTTCAAATTTAAATTGTAAAAAGCGTATTCCGAAATTGTTTGAATTTTGATGCAAATACAGACCACATAAGGATCTCAATGAAGTTTATTAGTAAAGTATATCCACCATTTTTAATAAAGTGGCAGATATCTTAAGTTATGCGGGACCACTTGAAATCAGGCTCCCACTTGAAAATTTAAAATCACGATAACTTCTGAAATAATACTCCAAATCGAACCAAATTTGGACAGTGATATTATCATATAATTATCTTGAATATTTTCACTGGGCAACTTGTCCCGACATCTTGTTTCTATGTTCCAGCCACTTGAAATCACACTGCCACTTGAAAATATGCCATCACGATAACTTTTAAAATACTAAACGGATTCAAATAAAAGTTGGATAGTGAACTTACGGTTCAAATATCTAGGATAAGTTCACTTGGTGACTTGATCCGCAATTTTATGTCCAAGTGGCTGCCACTTGAAAATTTGTCAATATAGTAACTTTAGTAATACAGAATCGATTCGCATCAAATTTGGGTAGTGGATTTATCCTTCAAATATCTCAGATAAGTTCACTGGGCATCTCACTCCGCTTTTTTTTTTTTCCAAGTGGCGCCACCTGAAAATTTCTTATGACGATAATTTTTGAAATACTGATTTAATTTGAACTAGAACTGGACAAGGAACTTATACTAGTATACTGGATGATTTCACTGGGCAAGTTGTTTTGCCATTTTGTTTCCAAGTTGCAACCACTTAGACTGCCTCTTGAAAATTTGCCATAAAATTAACTTTTGAAACATGGCACTGATTTAAACCACAGTTGGACAGTGAATCTATGCTTCAAATACCTTGGATATGTTTGCTGGGCAACTTGTCCCGTTGTATTGTTTCCAACTGGAGGCCACTGGAAAATTTGTTATCATGGTAACTTTAGAAATACTTAATCAATACAAATCAAAGTTGAAAAATGGATTTATCTTTCAAGCAACAAAAATCTGGAAAATTCACGTAACTCGTGAACCAATCAAGTTATTGCGTCCATCTTTGGTATATCGATTATAAGTATTTTCTCGCCAAAAGTCGCCAAAAAAGTCGCCATAGGGAAAAAGTTGCCAAATTTGGCGCCAAATCCATTACCTGCGTTGCTGGATCTTTTTAATGCGTTTTTAAGGAAAAATTAGGCTATTTTAGTTCTAAAACAAGCTAGAAATGCAGAAAACTAACATTTTATAAATTTACTAATTGAAAGAATTTCTAAAAAAAAAAAAATTATTTTCAAATTTGAAACGATATTTTAGATGAGGAACTTTCTCTGCTGTTTTGATCGATGTGCCAGAACCACTTAATTTTTCAACACGATGACTTTTGAGATTTTGAATTAATTCGAGCTATATGTGTACAGTAGACTTATCTCACAAATACATTTCATATATTTGTCAACTTATCTCACCATTTTGCTTCCAAGCGCCGGCCACTTGAAAATTTTAAATTCACATAAAAAGGTATTTATGAACCGATTTGCTTAAAAATCTATATGTGAATAGCCTACATATATATTTCTACCAAATGCATTAATAATTTGTAGCCGCCATTTTCAAACAAAATGACGGCTACTTGATAAGGAAAAAGAAATCAACCTACCCTTCCGAAAAAGCCGGAAGGTCTTGTTTTATATTTATTTTATTTTAATCATTTATTTATTTTTTGTAAACTAAAAAAAGTTTCAATCGTCAACTCCAATTCACAATATAAGGATAAAAAGATGAAGAAAATTATAGCTAAAAACCTGCTTGACCAGAAATATACGTTCGTAGTTTTTTCCTTTTCTTCTTTTTATTAAATAAGTGATTATTAAATGAAACCAGTACAAAAGCGAAATGAAACAATGGATTTAAGTTTACGGATAGAAAACTGAACAAGTATAACAATACAATGTCGACCTAGATAAAATAAAATATACCCTCTCCTTACTCTCTTTGCCCGAATAAAAATACCCGAAGCAAAAAAAAAAAAGGGGGGGGGGGAAGATGATGATTTTACCAAAGAAAAATCTCAAATGGCTACATAAGAATTTGGATTGCCGAAATCGTTCCTATGCAAAACGTGTCATTGTGAATCTTCTTTTTTATTTCAAATGTAACAATGGGGTTATGAACAATGCTTAAATTTAAAGCGAAAGAATAAGATTTAAAGCGAAAAAGCAACTTTGCGGATATTTTCGAAAAAAAAAAAATATTTTTGTTATGCGTGACTGATTTCATAGGTCAATAATTTCCATTTACTTTTGGTTTTTCGGATTCTTTTTCTTCTTCTTTTTTTCTTCTCTCTTGCCCAGAACAGAAACCGGCTTTATTAAATTATGATTTCATATAACTTCTATTTTCATGTTTCTCAATTCTAAACTATTTTCTATTATAAACTATTCGAGTTACACACATAATTTAGCACTATCATAAATGTTTTTTTATTTTTATTTATTTATTTATTTATTTATTTTTTTTTTTTTGAAAAATTGTTATCAATTGTTTGCTTAACTGCGTGTCCCTAACCAATTTACGCTTTTCTGATCATATTTACAATTTATTTCCTAATTTATTTAAAAAGAAGATAAAAAGTCAAGTAACAATAAAATATCAAGTTCTTCATTGAAATACACAGGTTAGGAATAAATATTTTACGGTACCTGTATTTCAACTTCTACCGTATACCATTATATAATATGAAAAACGAAAATCGATAAATCTGTGGAAAATCAATCTAAGACTAGCTGTCAGTCAATCTATTAATAGCCAATTAAAATTAATATTGCATTCTCATCACTTAGAAGTAATCCGCAAAAGTTACAGATAAAACCAGATAACACAAGCTGAAGACGAAGAGTGGCCATTGTAGAGTGGCCAAGTAGTGTCATTTATTATTTGCTAACACAAATCTATGTCCTGAGCTGTAGCTGGACCGACTCTTAGAACGGACCTACTTCAGATCTGACACCCCCCCCCCCAAAAAAAAAAGAAAAAAAAAAAAAGAAAACGAAAAGAATAACTCGATTCTCCACCTTAGTGCAAGCTTTGTCTTTTAGGTAAATGCGCCAGGCACGATTACTCTAAAGACACTGAATTATCATGTAATGTCTATAGATTACTGTTATCCTAATCATAACGACGGGCAAAAACGATATTATTATTATTAATATAAATAAAACGACGATATTGCATTGTTATTGTAATGCAAGTACGTTGCCGCTTTGACTGCATCAATCGTGCCTTCTTTGTTCGCCTGGCAAAGGGTTGTGTCTTCTTTCGATCCGAAAGAATTGTTGCGACTTTTAGCATTGTATGGTGTTTATTCAAAGTTTTATATTTATTAATGAAAGTATCTGCTTTGTTAAAAATTTTTTGGGCAGAAAACTTCAACAATATTTGTTTAGAACAAAACTTCAAATGCTAATGCATTAAGTAAAAAAAAAAAAAAAAAAAAAATAATAATAATAAAAAAAATTAATCAAAAATGTTTCGTTTTTATATTAAATGTTATATGAATTTGTAACTGTTTACAGGTCAAAGTACTAAAAAAATACTCACGATTAAAAAGCGGCGGCAGCAGGATATAGTTTGTCTGAGTATTTAACAATCACTGACAATAGCTAACAAAACATTGAAGAGGCTTTTTTAGTGCTGACTCTAGAATAGGGCCGCGCGCCGGGAGGAATTCAATAAAAAGGGCAACCTATTTTCAAAAAGAGCATTATTTGCAGTCTTCTATGTTGTGATTTTTGTACGCGATAAAAGTAAATTACTAATTTTAAGTGTATATATATAGGTTATATGCATTTGTTCTTCCAGGAAGGCTATAGAACTATTGCTAGAAGGTTGAAAAGTCAGGAAGAAAAGTATCTAAAGGCCTCTGAACATTTAAAATGTTAGAAAAGCTACTTGATACCAAAATGTTTTTTTTAAATGGCCGCCGGGTGCTAAAATGGGTTGAAAAAGGGCAACAGGGTGCTAAAATGTGTTTAAAAGGGCAGCAGGGTGGAGCAACCTGCCAAATTAGCCTAGAGTCAGCACTATTTTTATATTTAATTGATATTGAAAAAGTTACCTGTCAATTTTTAAGCATTTAATTTTTTTATTGCTTTTTTCCCCTGCGATGCTCTTTAATATTTTTACGCATTTATGATATTATATACAACTGTTTCCGTTTTCCGTATATATTTTAAACAGCATACACAAGCCTATCTAGAACAATGAAATTACAAAAGAAATGGCAACACGACTCAGGAAAACGCGTATCTTATCTATTAGAGATATGATATTCAACTCTACGGGAGACATATTTACCTTCAGTTGATGACTGACACTTAATCGTATATAGTTTTATGGAGAAAAGGGACTAACCCAAGTAATATCCTGCTTTTTTATGAACATTTAGAATAAAAACAGTGCATAAGGCAAAAAATATTACCTGTTGCTAATCAAATACAAATAATGCAGAAAATTTAAAGAAACCTCATAATCACATGTTCGAGCTACAATGCATTCCAAACATTATTTTTAACAGAGATATTCCAAACTTAATGGTCCCTTTTTTTGCAGGATTCGCCCAAGTGGGCCCAGCCTGAAAAAAAACGCCCGAGTTTTTTCGGGCGGGCCCACTTGATAAAACTCACTATTTTATAAAGTGTTTTTTATTATTTTTATTATTATTTACTGTACATTCAATAACTTTTACTACAGACACAACAATAATAATAATTATTATTATTATTTAGATTATAATAATTACTGTCATTAACAGACTAGGGCTTGAATTTTCATGACCTTGTGCTTTTAGAACAATTTTGCACTTTTAGATCATTTCATAAAGATATGTTTAGGACAAACTTAATATATTTAGGGCATTTTTAAAAATTTTAAGTCATTCGTGTGTGTTTATACTAAAAATTTAAATTGCGTAAGAATTTCAAATTATCAAATTTTAAAATTAAAAAATTTTGAAGACGAAAACAGACTAATTCATTTTCAGTCAATTTAAAAAATAATTAATTTTTGATTAATTTTTAATTAATCTGGTTTAAGCTTCTAGTTTTCTGTGTATTTCATATGTTTTTACGTAGAATATGTTACTTCAAGTTAAAACAAGTGGATTAGTTTGGAGTAAGCTACGCAGTCGTTTCGGGATTGACAAAGCAACAAAACTCGTAAAAGTATATCGTAATTTACGATCAAAATCAAACTATGCACTTCCCTGAGAAGTCCAGACTGACTAAATTATTCATTCAGTAATAAAATATTTTTTTCTGTGTTCCAATACTGTTAATGCTAAAGTAAGAAAATCAGTTTCCATTCAGCAATATCTGATATTTTTAATGTTGTACCTAATAGAATACCTGTAATTTTGCTTATAATAATAAGTTTTTAATTTTTCAAATAAAAATGTATATATTGACAAATTATATTTAATAATGGATGTATTTGTAATAGTTAAAGTGTAACAGCTTTTTTAATAATTTGAAAGAAATCTAATTGCAGTTGCCTGGTATTAGTATATGAAATAATGCTAGTGATAAATAGCTATGAACTACTGGACTTTTAAAACAGTTTTAAGTTTTTTCCTGTGATCACATTTAAAACTGACCAATTCAGGTAGAACATTTAAAATGAAATCAAGATTTAAAAGTTTCCTGAAAAAAAAAAAAAAAAAAAAAAAAAAAAAAACAATAATACCCGGGTTTTAGATGGTGGGTCCAGATGGGTTGGGCTTTTTTAATTTTCAAACCTGCTTTTTTGCCTTCGCTACAAAACTTGAAATACATATGATATAAATGTTTTTTTTTTTTTTTTTTCATCCCTGAAATTCCAATCCAAAAGAATCTAGTACTTCTTTAAATATTTGATAAGCGCCAAAATTCGAAACTATCAAAATACTTTTGTCCATACAGTGTATATTTATTTTCAAGAAAATATTTACGCTTAAACTCATTATGTATTTTTTATTTTATTTTTTATCATTTTCACTCCAATTTTTAATATCTATGAAAACAAAAATTAGCATTTTCAAAGGTTATTGGTCTTGGGTTGGCATACGAATAATATAAAAAAAAAAGTTTAAATTAGCCAAAAATGAGGAATATGAAAAACGATTATTATTTTCGACTTAACTTTTTCTTTCACTTGTCCTAAAAATTTAATATACTAAAATTCAATTTATAGAGGTGCTTAGAATATTTTCAGTTTAATTACAAGTGTTGTTTTTAAAGTTCTCACAAGTTCTTTAATTCAGGGTAATTGAGTCCCTACTTTAAAAATCCTAAAATTATATTAATAGAAAAAAAAAGGGGGGGGGGGTGCGGTTAATATTTTTTATGATTGTAACAAATAAAATACTTGAAAAGTTTTTATAAATCTAAAAACATACTAGTAAATTACTAAAGATATACCTAAATTTTTATTATGATAGTTTTTTCTTAACAGTCACTGAAAAATGATTGAAAAAATAAATAAATAAATAAATAAAAAAATCTGAAATGAGGAAATACATTAAACAAAAATTCCTGAAATCAGGAAAAGAAAATTCTACACACAATAATCATCCTTGTAAAACTATTAATAACAGTAATCAGTGAAAAGCAAAAATTTTACAAAATATTTATTTTTAAATATATGTATATTTTTAAATTAAAATATACTAAACAATATTAAAAAAAAAAAAAAAAAAAAAAAAAAAAAAGAAAAAGAAAAAGACTATAATATCATGAAATGTCATACCCATCCCAAAATTAAAAAATTTAATTTTAGAAAATTAGATATTTCGTAGAATTGTTTTGCTATTGCTTCAGAACAGATCTGACCAACCCATGAGTCTTTGCGGGCCGCTTTTGAAATGTATTTTTTATTCCAGAATGCCGCACTGTATATAAATAATTCTCTCCATATTTTATTGTGATCTCTTTTTTATTTGAAAATTTAAAACAGAGTATATTATCATTACACATTTTATAATTATTTATAAATTTCGTAAAATATTTAATAATAAAATAATAATAATAATAAAATTTTTCTTCGTAAAATAAGTCGGACTAATTTGAAATTAATATCTATAATTCTGCGTGAAACGTTAATGATTGTCAACATTCTATTTTAAAAACTTGGCAATTTATTCGAAATCAAAAATTTTCATAACATAACATGACAGAATAAGTAATACTTCGCTTAAATTTGAATTATAGTGATTATTGCATAAGAAATAACATTGAATTGCATGAAAACTAAAATACGAAGTATTTATTTATGTATTTATTTATTTACTTATTATTTATTTTTTTTAACTAGAATTTGCGAATTGTAACTTTCTTTGTATTGAATTCTAGAAAAATACTAGAAGGGTATCACAAATATTGCTGCAAGAAAATTGTATTGAAAATATAGTGCAACACAAACATACTTACTACTTATTTTTACTTGTTACGTAGAAAATTAAGAAAAAAAAATTAAAATTAAAATTAAAACTGAACAAGCTTAACTGTTTTTAGTAATATAAGTTTCCACTCAGCGTTTAATTTAAAAGCGCCCAAACAAAACTGTTAGGCAAAAGATAATAATTTTCGTTTTTCAGTTCAGCTATTTCAAAAGGCATAATTTTATTATTCCTTTCTCCAGTGGTTCATGTTCAAACAGCAATAGATTTAATTAGTTTTGCAGCGAAAGAAAATGGAATAAGAGATTTAAATTATTTGATTATTACTGAAAGTTAATAATTCCATGCTCTTTTTCTGCATTTATTCAACCGGAAAAGAAATTCTTTTTGCTTATAACAAAATTTGTATAATTTATTTTATTATGGGAAAAAAAAAAAAAAAAAAAAACTTTTTAAAACTGTGAAACAGAAAAAAACAAAAATATTATAATTTATGTATAGAGTCTACAGTACACTTCCCAATATTATATGCAAAATACTTTCGGTTAAATGAAACTGCTTGTTTTTTTCTTTATCTTCCCAGTCGGAGATCAGATTTCTTAATAATTTTCATTAATCACTTGTTTGAAAGTCTACTCTTATAAATGATAATGCATTTCAAATACGCAATACTGTAATTTCAAATAGGCGCTACTTATTCAATTGTCTTGTCTAGCCTAGATGCTTTTATAAACAAGTGAAAAATTCCAGAAAAACAACAACAATACCGATTTTTCCTTGAAATATATCTGGACATATGTAGTATATTCTGACAAAGTTCCGTGACGATCCAATAACTCTATTATATATATTAAAAAGGTTTTTGACTGCAACCGTATCTCTTTAAATACCAAAAAGGCTTTATTCCAACTCGCATTTTTTTTCTTCAAGTATATGAATGTGTTCAAAATGTTAAAAGTTGAATCTATTGCATATATCACATACACATTGACTTGATTTTTTTTTTTTCTTTTTTTCCTGGATGTTCATTGCAGTACATTTTATGAAATTACAGTTCAGATTTTCAATAAAATAAAAAAGTCTTTTTTTTTAATAAATATGAAAAAAAAATATCTTTTATTGAATATTTGCATATGTATCAACAGTTTTCTCATTACAAACTAATTAGCATTTTAGGAATCCGATCCTTAAAATTATAGAAACACTTCAAAGAAAAACAAAAAGGGAGAGGGAGAGGGAGAGGGAGAAATTGCAAAAACTTAGAAAATGTAGAAGATAGGTTAAAAAAATTATGTAAGAAATCAACAACCGAGTTAAACTTGCGTGAAGAGCATTCGGAAGAAATAACGCCACATTCAAAAGCGACCTCCCAATTTGTTTAAAAAGGAATTTTTTTGGCATGTGCATTTTGTCTGTTTTAACTTATGCTTCAGAAACTTGGGCATTAACGTGTAAAACTATACAAAAACTTGAAACGTTGCATGTTAGGATTAACCGGAAAAGATAGAAAGCGAAACACTTGGATTAGGGAGCAAACCAAAGTTACTGATGTTATTTTTAGAGTTAAGAAGTTAAAATGGAGCTGGACTCGGCATCTTTTGCCAGAAGAAATGGTGATAGATGGACCACCAAAGTCCTATTTTTGATACCGAGAGATAAGAAAAGACTGAGTAAGAGATCACTGTGTCGTTGAAGATGAAATTGAAAAGTTTGGAAGAGCAAAATGGAGAAAAAACAGGGCAGATTGGAATCACCTATGATAGGCCTTCATCCTGCAGTGGATTGATAAAGGCTGAAATTAATGATGTTGATGATGTAATATATATAGATAATGTCACAAAACTGCAATTAAAAGGAGAAGATAACAGTAGAATCCGAATTCCTATTAAATATTCTGTTACAGTTACTATAATTTTAGGTTAAGATTTTTCTACAGTAAATAAAACGAATATAAACAACAAGTTATTATAGAAACCAAGCTATTCTGACTTCTGCAATAAAATGCAAGATGCTTTTTTCTTCTCCCCCCCCCCCTTTTATATTTTATTTTGTCTTAAAGCAAAAACGTCAGTAACAAATAAAGGTTAAAAAACTTACTAGAAACCTTAAAACAGCTTTCATTGCAATGTTCTTTTTTTAAACTTTTTTTTTTATTTCCCAAATATAATAAGGTATAATTAAAGAGATAATTTTTCATAAACATACTCCATTCCAAAGTAATAATAACCTTGAAATGAGGTTATTTTTATTTTACAGGCAAAAACAATCAAAAAGAAGAAGAATAATATAAAATGTACTTACGCTTGGAAAATTGCTATGGTTCGGGTTCCTCAACATGATTTAGTCCAAAGCAAGTACCAGTTCATAAGCATAATTCCAGCCTAAAATGATGACAAGCGATGAGTATAATTTCTATTAATATAACATTCTGTCAAAAACAAACAATTATAGTACACAGACATTGAATTTCCAAATTAAGGTTTTGTCTTCATGCAATCAAAGCACGCGTAGAAAAACCCTAAATTCCCATCGACAACAAAGTTTCTCGGTCCTGTACACCTACAGAGAAACAGCGCACTCACACATTTAATAGATATGAAAGAAATCGAGTGGGATCTTTTATCAGGAAATACTTTATCGTCGAGAGTCTTATTTTTTCCTCTGAAAATAAAGGTCGAGAACAAAAGGTGAAATCTGACAATCACGGAACGATAAAAATGTCACAAATGCAAATCTGTAAACTCATCAGAAAAATGCTTTTCTTTGCCATGAAAAATTCACTTTCGATTCCTTTTTGGTCTCATTGTGAGATTCTAAGGAAAATCAGCAGTTATCTTTTATTACAACAGTAAGAAAAGTGAAAATAAAGATTCCTATGTAAGCACGCAGGTATTTCTTTTTAAATTTATTTCATTTTTTAAAAAGAAAATAAAAGAAAAAAATAAAATAAAAGGCATGTAACTAAATTAATTCCATAAAAATAATATGTAAAATTAGAAAAGGGCCCTCACTTAACCCCCCCCCCCCCCAAAAAAAAAATAAAATAAAAAATAATAATAATAATAATAATAATAAACTTGTTATGCACACATACACAAAATAATAATGACAATAATATATTTTAGACAACTTTACAATTCAAATAATAACCAACTTTAATACGCTATACATTTGATTTCAAGTTAATACCAACAGCGTGACGGATAAATTAAAGTAGATATATTAATATTTTTATTTTTCAGATACTCTTTATGGTATAAAAATTTACATTAGCTGTTCGTAATACCAATATACATAATATATATGGTTTATACATATATTCATTTCTAAATATATTTTAATACAGATGACATAGATTTTATTTTTTATTACTTAAATAAATAAATAAATAACACGAATAGCAGTGCTAGCAAAGTGAGAGCTAACATTTAGTATTTCAGATAGGTTAAAATGAGACATTTTCATTTTAAAATAAACTGCATACAGGAAATAAATTTTTATCGATTTATGAAAATAATAATAATAATAATAATAATAATAATAATAATAATAAGGAATTAAAATGACTATATATTATTTTTATTTTCTTTGAATTAGTTTTTACAATCAAAGCACGCGTAGGTTTGTTAAATATGTAACAGACATTAAAAGAATATATATATATACGCATGAATTTTAGTATAAGCGTTATTATCCTATTACAAGAATTATGAATAAATTTCCTTAAATCAGAGATAAGCTGCTGCGCGGATCGAATTCAGGAGATAGGATTTTTCCTTCCGGGGCATCAAAAATTCCCCCCAGGAGATAACGGACTTTCTCCTTACTTATGATCTAAAAGTGAATATTTTCTTAGAATTATATTGTATGTTCCTCAAGGAGCTGAAAAAAAAGTATGAATTTATGATGCATTTTAATATTGATATCCTTTTAGTACTTTTTAATACTACGACTAAATAGTTTACAGAAATTGAGGGCGAAATGAAAAAAATGAACGAATGACGAAAACTCAAAGAGTAACAAAACAAGTAATTAAAAATATTGAACACAAATATTAAAAGCATAACTAAATGAAAATTAAAGTACCAAATTATTTGTTTTAAAGTGGAACAAACATTGGGAGGAGAGTTTATAGCGGGGAAAATATTGAATAATTTTCAAATTTACCGTCGACTTGAAGCAAAAGTGCTTATGAATACTAAACTGGTTTATATGACATAGGCGGGAATGCAGTGGGATGTCGATCAATAATGATTTGACTGAAACAAAGGTCACTTAACTTTTCTCTCATTATCACGTAGAGAAACAGGAAGACAAAAGAGAAAAAAAAAAAAAAAATTCAAAACGCTGTATGTACTCATAGAATTTTTAATTCATTCTTGAAAAGGGGTACGAATAATTTTCAGTACTTTGTGGCGAAATTCAGTTATAAATTTAATCAAGAATAAAATGTTTTAAAAAACAAATAATAAAACATCTATTTATACTTTCTTCTATATATGTAAGAAGAAAGTATTGGATTCGCGAAATTTTTCGACCTCTGGTTTTCTATGGATTTACACAGAGTTCTTTTAATAGAATTATTGTAAAATTAATATGAATTATTGATAATAGTAATAGTAAACTACGAAAAAAATTGTGTACGTGTACAAGAATCGCTTTCCTTCCTGAAAAGGTTGGGATTTTTTTTTTTTTTTTTTTTTTTTAATGACGAGATCATAAAACTAATTACTAAAAAATCTATTCCTGTGCAATAATTTTTAATACTGAACAATTAGTAACATCACAGTCAAAATTCGCACGTTAGCTACAAGTTTATTTTTAATAAATCGATGCCTCATTCTAGACATAATTTTCGTAACAATCAAGAGGTTATTACAATAACTAGATATTATGCAAGTACACTAATCGAACTGTGAGAAATACAGGACAACTGATAAACTAAGTCTATGTTAGCAATAAACGAATCGATGTCTTCAACCGAGACACAGAAAAAATCAATTCGAGAGGCAGATGTATTTGGCTACTAGAAACAATCAAGTAGCGAGCTTGATGACACAATCATATAGAACCACAAGAGACAGACAAAGCAATATAATTTTTCAGTTTATGTCGGAATCTGTTCCAAGGACTTTTCCGTTATTATGAAAATAGATTTCTTTAATAATTCGGCAAAAAGTCAAAACAGCCAATATTCGTAATGCCATTTAAAAATGACAATGATTGTTTATATATTTAATGTTCAGACGTGGTTGATGAATTATGCAAAGCAGTTGAGTGACTCGCCAAAACTTCAGACAAGTTTTAAATTTAATTAGGTCCCTTAGAATTATGTAAGAGGTAAAGTGGTGTAATATTGGTGATTGAGGGCTAAAAAAAATATTAACGGCCTTTTTTGCTATAATCTTTAAAAAAAAAAAAAAAAAAAAAAAAAAGTGTAGATCTACTCAGAAACGAGGCTTTAAAATATTTAATAGCAAATTTATGACGTTGAAACGAATTTATTCTAATAAAGTTAGATGCATTATCGTTTTCTGTGAAGAGCAGATGTTTGAGTGGGTGGACTATATGCCATCTGTCCAAAATGTGGGGTTTCCACATTTAGAATGACATTTAGAATTCATTTCATTCCCCTTTTCACAGCTTGCATTTACAAAACAACTGTTTACCAACTGAAATCTCGACGTGTATTTTATTCTCCTCTCCATCACTCAGCGAAATTTTCACTTAGAAAGATGATTTTTTTTTTTCCTTTTTAAAAACCGTGAATATTTTTTTACATTGGAGAGACCGTATACAAATTAAATTTCGTATTCTTAATATGTATTCAAAAATAATATTTAATGTTTTAAAAAAAATGCCATATCTGAAATCTACTCTTAATTTGCACCAATTTTACAACTGGACTATGTTTGTATGATTGTTAATTTGAGATAACCGCTGTGTGTTAGAGGTCTGCACGGGCCGGGTTCGGGCCGAATTTTTCAATCTGTTCTCGGGCCGGGCCCGGGCTTAACTTTTTTTTTTTTTTTTTTTTTTGCAAGCTCGGGTTCAGTTTTTTTGTGTATACTTGGGCCGGGCCGGGCCTGAATGAAATTTTTTCCGGGCCGTGTCGGCTCGAATCTTTTTCTGGTTTCATCGTTAATCAACGAAAAAGGAAAATGATAAAATATTTCTCCAGTTATTTATTTCACATAATTTTACAGGCTGGTATATTACATAAAATTTTATTTTGTTAAAAAATGTCTGTAACTTCAATTTAATTGCTTATCAGTCTGTCTGTTCGCGATCTGATTTACCTCAAATATTTTAGCATGTCTCGAAATTAATATATTTTATTTCAAGTAATATTAAATGGTTTCCTATTCAAAATAGTATGCATGTCACTACTAGTTTCCGCACATGTTCAAACAAAAGAAATTAGATACTTTACTGTGTATAAGGCATTGTGCCTTATGGTCTATAGAGTTTAGGTGGTATGAAGGCTATAAAAATCCTGTCGCTGTAACTTTTTCTCTAAATTCATTTTTCTTTTCTCCAGTGCACTGAATGAAAGTAGCATAATTTTTAGCATCTACAAAAGGCTCTTTACTATAGAATATGGTTGGATTACCATTAAAATTTTGTTTACCGGATCACATGAAAGATTCGTATACATTACGGTACATAAGAGGAAATGGTTGAACGTGCATTTTTAGTAGTAATAAATAACCATTTTAAATACCGTCCTATATTGTTTGATGAGTTCTTATATTTTCGATTTGACTTTCTGTCTGTCTTTGTGCCTTCTGTACGTCTATAATAATGAACTTTTGTTTATATATAATTATCCTGTAAAAGTTTAGCAGTTTTGTTAAAGAAGATTCTATTGCTTCGCTATATAAAACCTCTGCAAAACACATACTAAAAATCTTTTTCATAGAAAGGCATGCATTTGTTTTTATTTTTCATATTTTTGAATGGGGTCGGGCCTGATTTTATCGTTTTTTGTTCGGGCCGGGCCGCACACTGGCAAAAAATAAACGGGCCGGGCCTCAAAATTTCGGCCCGTGCAGACCTCTAGTGTGTGTAACATCTATTTTGAATCACCCGGTGTAGGAGCATCGCTCACGGGGGGAAGGTACCCTCCATGGGATAAAAATTTTCAAAAGTAGTTTTCAAAAGAGCTCGATACTATCTTTAAAACGATTGATTGATTCATAGATCTGCGATAATTTAAAATATAATTATCGATTAAAAAAAAAAGAGACAGAAGAGAAGGAAGAAAGAAAGAAAAAGAAAACATGCATTATTCATGAAATCGCCTGTAGGGCACGAAATTTCTTTCATCATTTAGTGATACGTTTCCGTCGTAAAAATATTTTTACTCACAGTCGAAAACAATTTTAATAAATAATGCACTGCGGGAATTTGTATAGGAAAATATGGAAGAAAATTTTTTTGAAAAATTACTAATTTATTTAATAATAGCAATAATAAAACTAATTATTATTATTATTTTAATATAAATGATTTTTTTTTCTTAACTTTCTATATAATATTTGTGATTATAGTTACAGGTGCTCTCTATTATTCTAAGAAAGCAAATATATTTATCAATTAAAACAATAAAAAAATTGTATTTAAAAAATAAATAATGATTCGAATTGAAAGCCGCTAGAAGAAATAAAAACCTATAGAAAAACGTAACATATGGAGAAGCGATTAAAAAAATGCATAAGGCAATGATTCTCCCCCGCCAATACATTTAAATAAAAACAAGAAAAAAATTATCTGCTTAATCTAAAGTGCTTTCATGAACCAGAACACGTAGATCATGCTAATCTTATAGTGTAGCTGCTGGGTATATATTGGACAGCCAGAATGTCCAGATTCTTGTAATCACTCTTACGTCTTTACACAGCAGAAGGTCGCGTGTTATGAACTCTCTTCAGACTGAACAATAACATTTATGTCACATACGCAAGGAAGAGTGTGATGCAATAGCAAAACGTGTACCTGATTAGTTCGAACTATTCCATTTAAAGAAAAGAAGGGTTTTTCTTTAAGAGAATGAACGACCTCGTTTTATTTAGCCAGACATTAGTTGCAAAACCACAATTTCAAACTGGAATCGGAAGATTTTTTTTTTATTTATTTATTTAAATATATATATTCAGCATGAATTACGATAATATGCAATTTCACGCATTCGTTCGAAACTATGTCAAGCGCACGAAAAAAACAAAACAAAAAAAAAGGTAACGTGGATAAGCATAGATGTTTTCAGTTGTAATCGTTCGTTGCGATAACGCCGATGTACGGTTATATAAAATTAACTACAGATCGCATCCTTTTTCATTGTTATTATAAATTTCCAAATATGTAAACACAAGTTGGGTTGTGGGGATTAAGGCCAATTGTCTGCTCTAGGGTCCTAGGCCTGAAGGGGAGTGTCCTCCATGAGGGATCTTTCTCAGAGGTCTTAGTCCGCATGTACGCAAGTTTCGGAGAAAACCACGGGAAAGTCCGAACGGCTAGACCGACGAGCGTGACCTGGGATAGAACCCGGCACCTCACGTCTGCAAGCTTTGAGCGCAGAAAAGTAAAAACAAGTACATATTGTATATGAGTTTCATACTTTAAAATAAAGGCTTCTTTGCATTATATGACAGTATTCCTGCATACAGAACGAGTAATAAATAAAAACAAGAAAGAAAAATCATGGAGTTCGCATAGAATATAAGCACTTTCTAAATGTACTAACTTCTTGCATCCGTTTAACTTCAATGAATTTTGCCTCTATGATGGCACCTTGAAACAGTTTGTTTTTAATAGGGAAGGAAGAAGACTCACAAAAATCATATTTATTTTTTTTCCTGTGTTTTAAAGAGGAATATATACATATAGGAGAGAACCGAGTATTATGGACCCCCTAAGCAAGAATGCTCATAAAACTTAAATTATTAAAATAAAAAGATTTAATTTAGTGGCTGCTCATTACAATTGCATAGTTACATAGTTTAAACTTGGTGAAGTATACTCTGGGAACCATTATTAATTGCAGAAAATAATTATTTTATTTACGTATCGGTGGTCCATATTACACGAATGTATGTGTAATATGGACAAAGTGGTCCATAGTGGTCCTTCTCGTTCCTCCAGCATGTTCCCTCACACGCTTGTACATCTCTTGGGAATAGTTAGAAATGGACGGGGGAAAAAAGTTAATGGACGAAAAAAAAAGGGGTTTAAAGGTTATATCCAATGGGTAGTGTGCGAAAGAAGTGATAATTTGATTACCTCTGCTTTCCTGGCCTATTCTATAGACTCAAGATTTTGCGTATGTGACATATGTATGCAGAGCATTAACAAGATCTCTCTGTTTTTATTATGGACCACTGGTCCATATTACACAACACAGCATGGTTCATATTACACGCGTAAACAGAGCAACGTGGTTTCCAATCAAAAATCGCTATGCAAATTGATGCCCATGAAACGCATGTCTAAATTGTTCATAAAATAAGTACATTTACTACTATTAACGCGAAAATTATATTACAATTACCTAACAGTAGAAAGTAATACTTTCATTTTAAGATACTTATTACATCAGTGATCATATAAACCGAAAGCTCAATTTCATAATCATCCAAATACAGGTGTGCACGTACAAGTCACTTCCTGCTTTAGATAACAATAATATTCACTAAACGCTGTGAGATGGTTTCACCATCTGGTGTTGAACATACAAATTTACTCATGGTCCGTATTACACGATGGTTCATAATACACGGTTCTCCCCTATAGTATATATGATAAAATTACAGTAGAGCACCGATATCAGCGCAATTGGGTGGCAATTGCAGATAACCCAAAAAACACAGTAAAATGGGGTGCAAAGATGAAACAAATACGCGGTAAAACAATATAACCCCTATTTCTAAAGTACAATAGAGCACCGATTATCCGCAAGCGGATTATCCGCGAATGCGAGAGCTGCGAAAATAAAATTTAATTATTAACCTCAAAAAAAAAAAAAAAAAAAAAAAGATCTAAGCCAACAACAGGGAAAATACAATAGGTTCTACAGTGCGAAGGTCGAAAATTACTGACATTTATTTATTTATTTATAATGCGATGCCCTTGCCACCCAATTCCGCGGATAATCGGTGCTCTACTGTAAAAAAATCCATTTCCTCCTAAAACCGTCAAAAAAATTCCAAGTAGGCTTATAGAATTACGATGCACAGTAAATATGTCGGTAATTTTCGACCTTCGCACCTGTAGAAACTATTGTATTTTCCTTGTTGTTGGCTTGAATTAAAATTGTTTTTCTTTTTTTGGAGGTAGTAATTTAAATTGTTTTTCGAGGCTCCCGCACTCACGGATAATCCGCGATACTGTATTTTCTTTAGCTCTCACCAGCGATTGCTTTTGAAGTATATTGTCTAAAATAGAAAGGCTAGGTACAAAGACATATTTTGTTTTTAACTTGTGCTGTAAAGAGCCTCAACATGTCTATAATTTTATTTCTAAAGAAAAAGCATTAAAAAAAAAAACTCTAAAAAACTAATACTATTAAACAATGTAATAAAAATTAGGAAAAAGAATAACTTGTTTTCGATTTACAACAGGTATGTTTAACTTATAATCGATTACGTGTGATGATAGCAAATATGATTATTTTATTCAGATAATATTGCATTTATTTATTTATTTACTTTTTAATTAAACGACTATGAAAGGTGAGAAACAAAGGTAAATAGATAATAACAAATATATATATATATATATATATATAAGAAAAAAAATGCAAAGTGGAAAAGAAGAAGGAAAAATCAGAAAATATTAACAATAAAACTCTGATATGGCGAAATAGGTCTAAAAAAAAAAAAAGAGTTTAAGCATAAGCAGATTAAAAATGAGGTTTTTCTTCACTTTGCATTAAAAAAAAAAAAAAAAAAACGTAAAATACTGAATACGCAAAACGTAGAGAAAATATTCTTATACAAGTCTCGGAACATTTAAATTTTAACACAAAAATCTTTACAACAGGAAAACGGTATATTAATTTTATTTTCGATAAATATTAGTTTTATTTCATTCAAATATTCACATCAAAATGGTTAAAACTTAATGTACAAAAGCGTTATCACAAAATTTAGCATATAAATGAGTAAACAAATAAAGAAATAAAAATGTGTCAAAAAGAGTAAAACTAGAACTTCATCTACTTAAAATTTCAAGACTATACGTGCAAACAGATATATATATATATCACATCAAGAGTATATTTTATCGAGTGTTAGGTTTCTACTATAATTTGTTTTATTACACGTGTCAGAATATTTACAAAGAAATTTTGAAATGTTTCTTAATAAGCACATATTTTATTCATCACGAAAAATATTTTGTTTTAAAGTGCAAGCGGCAGCAATAGGAGAAACCAATTTGAAATACTGCAAAACTTTTGGCGCGTGCAATGTTTGGCAATGAAATTGAATATATTAATATTTTTCTGCTGAGCTCCGAAATGCATCGAAAACAAGAAAAAATTGATGAAAATAGTCAGCTGCTGCTACTAATGTGTAACCTCCAAAGTGCTCAATTTTTTAAACAAAGTCGCTTTAAAAGTTATACGTTTCTACTTTTTCTTCGATACACATAAGAAGACAATTTTCCTAAACCCTGAATTCAGGGATAGCCCCTGAAAAGTTTCACACCTGCATAATATTAGTAATACTGTTATAATGAAATAAAGTTTCATTTACGAAAGTGTTGCTAGAATGCTAACCATTTCACTCTAACTCTTTATCTACATGCATTATACAGGTAAAAAAATATTACGACCTTTAAAAAGTGTAAATATTTTTACTTTATATGTTCTTTGCATTTTTTCTGAGATTGATAATAGATTCTTCAGGTGATATATAAATTAATTATAGCACACGACACGTAAAGATCGTGAAAAAATGCCAAACGAGAAAAGCGACAACATTCTATACAATTTTTCCTTGAACAAAAACGCTGTCCGTATTATCTTTTTAATCTCACTCCATAAAATTAGATGCTACATGTAGCGTCTAATGCTATGGAATGAGATTAAAGTGAAGTATATATGTTCCATTTTTATAAAATTCTTTCACATTTTCTTTTTTTTTTTTTCTTTTTACATAAATTCGATTTTATATGTTTTTTAATCTGATGGTAGTTTAAAGCAGGCCTGACCAACCCAAAACACTTGGTGGGCCGCATTGGAAACCTATTTTATTCATTCGGGCCGCACCGTATGTACAGTCATAAAAAAGCCCCCCCCCCCTCTCCTTTCCCGACTAATTTCGCCGTAAAATAGTGTAGATATATGCGGCTGGTGCCGATTGATTAGTAAAAAGGCCTAGTTTAGGCCCAAAAAATGGTATAGTTTATATGTTTCTCTCAATTTTTCACACACTTACAGTTTGTTAAAATATGGAGATGCTA
This sequence comes from Salticus scenicus, assembly GCA_963930645.1. Taxonomy (NCBI): domain Eukaryota; kingdom Metazoa; phylum Arthropoda; class Arachnida; order Araneae; family Salticidae; genus Salticus; species Salticus scenicus. The sequence goes on along the minus strand of OZ005655.1, from coordinate 216,427,333 downwards.
ATGTTAAATGAATATAACAAACATTAATTCATGTCTTCCCAAAAAATTAATATATTATTATTATTTTTTTTTTTTTATGTTAGAATAAATTAAGCTAAATATATTCAGGATTGCTACACAAATCAGGATAAAAAATCCTGTCTCTTTTAGAAGTAAAATAGACGACACGCAATCATGCACCATTAGAATCTAACATGCTTACAAGTCAACTGAACATCTCTAGGGTATATTAATTTTATTAACTTACTATAGTTGCGGAAAAAAAACATAATTCGATATAAAGCACTAAAATTAGAAAAAATATTTGATTATATGAAAAGATTTTCCAATATTTTTCCAAAAAAATTCTAAATTTCCTGAATTTTCTCTGTTTTTGCAATACATTTCAAAATTCCCTGAGTTTTCCCTGTTTCTTAACAGTTTTTCAAATTCCCTGCTTTTTCCAGGTTTTCCTTGTTTTCCAGGTACTGTAGCAACCCTGATATTCCATGCATATTTTTGATTAAAAAAATTATTTTGAATTATGCAAATTATTAATATTTATATTTCAAAAAATTAAGTAGATACGGCTTACATTAATTTTTGCACGAATGGAATAGCATCATCAAAAATATGCGTTTCTAAATTTACAGTTCAGTCCAATCATTATTTTTCGAATTATAGTGATATTTAAATTTTTATTGTTCTTTGGGGGCTGTCACTTGTTATCATTTGTGTCATATATTACTTTACTTGCGCATGATTTAAAAAAGTTATTCAAGTAAGTTTAGACGTGCACATCATTTCTTAATTAGCATTACTTTACTTTATTTTATATTTAAAATTGTTATACTTATTTTCCGATTAAAATCTGAATGGATATGATACTTTTCTCTGTGTTATCTTAATTTAATTTTTTTAAATATAGATATTTAGCCCTGATAAATTTTTGCTTGTAGTTACTTTATGGAGGCTTGTTATAAGGAATATAAACTATACATTTTTCCGAACCGCCTTGACCTCAGAAATTTGAAATGTAGTCAAAAATAAGTGTTACTCTTCGAAAACAAAAATTAAGTTTGTGCAAGTTTTAATATGTAGATAACACCCTAAGCCAAATTTAGCAATTGAATTAAAAACGCTGGTCAGGAAAGGAGATTATTATTATTATTATTACATATTATTATTATTATTATTATTATTATTTTATGACTGTACATTAGAGATGAGACGGGCTTAGCCCGAGTCCGTAAGCCCGAGCCCGATCGGGCTCAAATCTTACGCAAGTCTCGGGCTCCGGGCGGGCTCGGATTCAATCTAAAAGTCCCGTTTATTTTATTCTTCATTAACTGGAAAATGTAAAAAAAAAAAAAAAAAAAGAAATTTTATTCATTTTGAGAGCACCTTTAGTAATGCCATAATAGTCATGATAGGTTATAAATCACAAAATAATCTTGGAAACCTTAGTAGCTTTGACTTTCCTTTTTCTAAATAGAACTTTTTTTTCAACGGGATGCATATTATGTTATACAGTAATCCTTCCTCCTTCGTTATATTGGGTCTCATTACATCACTCATTCGTATAAATTTTTTGTCCCCCGATAGGCGCGTTATAAACAATGGGCTGCACTATAAATATATATTATATAAATATATACATGTATACAGAGACACAGACATTATAAATTGTTATAATAACATTTATAGTTATTTAAATTGAGGATTGATAATAAGAAAATTAATTTGAAAATGAAAACGGTATTTAATTTTACTATTGTGTATGCGTTGCATAGCGTACCACTTTCAATATCGGGCTCGGGCTCGGGCTCTGATCACACAAAATTTTTCGGGCTCGGGCGAGCTCAGTTCAAAAATGTTTCGGGCCCGGGCGGGCTCGGATTGCCAAAATAGAGCCCGAACTCATCTCTACTGTACATATGCATATGTGCATATACGTTTGTGAATATGTGATTCATGTATTTATATACTTTTTTCAGGGAAGGGCAGGATGAAAATTCGAAGCAGAATACATTAATTTAAATTATTTTCACTCATAAATTAACAATAGAATCGTGAAAAGTTTATGACTATATATTAAAACTATATTAAATGAATAATGGATCTAATAAAATTTCATTACCACAGCTCTAGCTACCATAATCTTTGCTTCGAAAAATCAAAACTTATTTATTAATTTTTGATCCGTTAATTAAAGTTGTTAAACTTTAAATATCGTTAGTGATCTCGCGGGCCGCAAGAAACTACTCGGTGGGCCGCATGCGGCCTGCGGGTTGGCCACCCCTGGTTTAAAGCACTGTCAGTAGATAATGAGTTAAGAACTCTCACTCTTTCTAACGGAATTTGCTATGACGGGTTTCGACTGGACTATATATCCATATCCATTACAGAAGCATCGCATATATCATATTTCAAGCGAACATTCTACAGAAAAGGATATTTGAGTAATAATCATTCTTATGCAAAGATCTCGCGTAAATCGAGAAATATGACATAGATTAATTTTAGGCTTTAAGGCATTTTGAAAGAAAATCTTTCAATAAATTGAAACTTTCACAGTTACCGGATGTAAAGTTATATTAATACTTATATCAGCGCTTATTTACAGCCACACCTTGCTCTTATGTGAGATTAATATACAGAAGATTAAGAAATTCATTTTTCATCATATAAAGAGTGACAGTTGAAGAGAAAATAATTTAGACCCCTTCTTTTATTTTAGTGACTTTATTTTCGTTTTATGCAGAAGTATTGTAAAATTTACTGAATTTGTTACACGCCGCTAAAAGCAGAGGCCTAATGATATTTTAATTTTTGGGACACATTTAAAAAAAAAAAATCTGGAGTGACTCCACTCGACTTTCCGAACATTGAGTAATTAACAGTTTTGTAGATAAAGTAAAGAAAGAGGAGTTGTTAAACAAACAAAAGAGAGAAAACCATGATAAAGTGTTTGCGTATATTTCTCCATATATTACACGATGTTTTATTTAACGCTACTGAACTTTGAGCCCATAGATCATAATGATAAAGAATTTTTCGTTGTGTGCCTGTAAAAACCTATAAATGCTAGATTCACCATTAAAAATTTGGTCCCATAGGCCATAATGATAAAGAATTATTCTTTGTGTCCCTGTAAAAAAACTGTAAGTGCTAAATTCACCAAAATCTATACAGTTGGTGCAACTGTGACCTATAACATGTGTACAAATTTTTTGCTCAGATTAATAAAGCGTTTAGACGCTATCACACTCTTAAAAATTTGGCCCCATAGGCCATAATGATAAAGAATTTTTCTTTGTGCCCCTGCTAAATTCACTAAAATCTATACATTTGATGCACCTGTGACCTATAACATGTGTACAAATGTTTTGCTCAGATTAATAAAGCGTTTAGACGTTATTGCACTTTTAAAAATTTGGCCCTATAGGCCATAATGATAAAAAAATTTTCCTGGTGTCCCTGTAAAAAAACTATAAGTGCTAGATTCGTACTATGGTGACTTACAACATACATTTCAGCTTATTCGAACAAAGCGTTTAGACGCTAGTGTGTTCACTCACAGACATACACACACACATACATACATACATACACACATACATACATCATCGTAAAAATAGTGAAAATGGACTCAGGGGACCTCGAAACATATAGAAACATCAAAATCTCACATTCGGATTTTTGACATGATTACAATACTTTTCTCACTATAGTGTTCGGAAAGTAAAAAAAGGAATATCTTTTGTGAAACCTTTATTATTATTATAATTTGTTGGGAAAACTTGTAAAAACTTCCATTTTCGAAGACATTCTACGTAACGTTTAATATCAAGTTAATAATATTCCACTGGACAAGTATGGATAGTAAAACAAAAAAAATTAAATGATCATTTTTATAAAACAAAATTTTGAGAAAAGGCCATTTCTATAAATTTGAATTTTGTGAAGGCGACTTTTTTATGAAATGGAAATTTCTAAAGGGTCAGATACAGCGCTCCAGTTTTTGTCTTGATCGACAGCTGAAAAACTAAATGTTTTCCTCTAAATTTCATAATTAAATCGTGAATAAATTTTCTTAATTTATTTAAAAAGAAAGAAAAAAGCATTTTCTTTATTTCTTTAATTAATTTTTTAGCACTTTTATTTAGATTTGCAACAGTTCTGATCTACAGTATAGTGAGTATGAGTATGAAATAATTGTAAAAAATCTTACGCAATGGCAGTATTGAATTTATGATGAATAAACTATTATTTATGAAACTTATTTTTTATCTGAAACATGTTTATAGGCTAAGAGAACTTGAACGAATTAACACAAATAATGCGAAAATAAAAAGGAATATTAATTCCATTTCAATATCAACAGGTTTCTATAGAAATGGAAATAATCAGCCTAATATCGAGTCGTGTCTGTTAACCTTGCACTAATAATTTTTCGCATGAAATTAATTTAAAATTCAAGGGATTATTGGATATTTAATACCTAAGATATGAAACGTTTTAATTTTTTCCCCACAACTAATCGCATAAATTAGTTTATTTGAAAATAAATTTTATGCAATCAATGATCAATAAATTAATAATAGGAGTTTCTTAGAATATATTTTTTAATGAATAATATAATAGAAAATAATAATAATAATAATAATAATAAAGTGAAAAAAAGATGAAAAACTTTTCATGATAGTGCACTGCATAATCTTCAAAATTTTACGGAGAATTAAATGCTCAAAAACAATTAATAAGTCTCAATTAACAAGTTTTTTTTTTTTTTTTTTTTTTTTTTTTTTTGTGTGTGTGTGCAGACGTATGTAATCTAAACAGTTTAAAGACACTACTTATAACAATACTTATAAATATATAACTTGCTTGCCCTCTTAGTTTAACGCCTAAACTTAAGCCTTCTTTAGTTTGGGCGTCTAATAATAGCCTATTAATACATTTTTTGCAATAAGTAGATCCAAAACAGTAACGGGTCCTAATTCTCTGTGTGACCTTAAATCAAAAGTACACATTTTTTTTTTTTTTTTAATGCGAAAAATTAACATTTTCACAAAATTATTGATATACAAATTAAAAAGCAAGAATTTTTTAAGGTAAGATAAATAATACAGATTAATTTCTTTAATACACACTCATCGCACCACGTACGTTTTAACAAAAATGAAGCGCCCAAGCATCCATTTTCAAAATACTTACCGCTTATGTGTATTAACATTTATGAATCATTTTTAAATATTAGCCGTCTGATGCGTAAACGGCAGTGTTAAATTAGCAAAATGAGTCATATATATAGAGGATAATGAAAGATATTCAGTTTACTGTTTCTTTCTTCGAGTTAAGCGTCCATTGACATTCAAAATAGAATTCCAACTCATTTTATTATTAATATTAACAATAATAATTAATCCATTAAAGCAACGAAAGAAAGAAATGAAATTTAATCATCCGAAATAATATCTAAAAAACATTTCAACTATTATTTAAACGAAAACTTTTGAATTTTGTTATCTTGAAATGAACAGCATAGAAGAACTACAAACAATGAAAATCTTTGAAAATTTAATTAATAGTAATAAACTTTTATGCCAAGCATGATTTATATGAAAACCTTTTTAACATATACAGTCGAACCTCGCTAACGTGAATCTCAAAAGGGATAAAAAAAATTTGTTCATGTTATCAGTAACTAATCTTTATATAACTAAATTAATCTTCATTTTGATGGATATTCTGAAAACAGTTCATGTTAAAAGTAATTCACGTTAACAGCGTTCACGTTAACGAGGTTCGACTTACTATGTCAGGGAAAAAAAAAAAAAAAAAGTTTGCTAAAATTCTAAAGTAGTAATATCTTTCGTCAGTTTTCTGTAAACAAGTTCGATCAAAGTTTTTTTTTTTTTAAATAACCAACATTTGTCTACATAAATTATATTTATTATCAAATAATTAGATAAGATTTCATTGTCATCTGACTAATGTAAAATTAACGGCAGCTAAAACAGACTTCGATTAAAAAGCTAATTGATCACTGTTCCATACACGTATCTCATTCATTTAATCACTGATTCGCATCATAATCGGCTTAATGAATCAAATATTTATTTAAAGTTTAAGCATTTACTATTGTGCCTTAAAGATATGTAAAACATAGGACGGGTTTATAGAAGGGAACTCCATTAAAACGATCGTAATCTTAAAATAACAGTAATGATACTCTCAAAGGAAAGGCACAAATTTCATGGAAAGGAGAATTTAATTCTCTGGATTATTCAAGAATGAGCGTAACCAGACATTATCTGCAAGGGGGGACCGAGACCGACTTATTAGTGTGTTTCAATTGTCGAACCGAAAATTTATTTAATTTTGAAATATTTGAAGGGGACTTGAAACTCCATAGACTCCTCTCTGGCTACGTCCTTGAAAGGATGTTGGAAATTTAAAAAATATTGAAAATGAAAACCTTTCAAAATCTGCTTTATTCCTACAATTTCTGCTCTAACATTTTTCTCATTTTTTAGTTTGCAACTGAAAAAAAAATCTATGAAGTTAATGAATGATGTTTGAAAATTTATTCATGTATTCTTCGACCATATTTCTTGAGACCATGGAAGCCTCTGCGCAAGCGCTGACTCAACGAGTCCAGTGTTAAAATAGGGGGGATAGTCATCTGATTCAGAGAAAATAAGCGATAATAGAGAGCGGCGAATTACTGGATGTTTTCCAAATCCCAAGCTCTCGGTCAATTTGGCACCCCTCCAAATCTTTTGAATTGTTCCTTACTGCTAATTTTAGAAAACGTGGTTACACTATAGTATTTAATAATAATAATAATAATAAAAAAAAAACATAATTTAATTATTGTTATCTAATACGTAGATAAAATAGATAAAAACTCATAGATTCATTATAGGCATTTTTTAAATACAACAATATGACAATTCAAAAGTTAATTCTTCTACTTAACTATTTTAGCAGATTGAATTCTCTTTTTTAGACAATCATATATATGTACAAGGAAAACTCTTTATCTTACACCACAATAAAATTACATTTCTAAAAGTAGGATTTTCGAAAATTCGGTAATCTTTCCAAGAGATCGTATATTCGAATTTCTTAATTTACACACAATGTCTAGACTATTCTCCGTGACTTTTAGTGAAGAAATGTAGCTTATTTAAGTGGGAAAAAATAAGATAAAGTACAAAATAGAAAAGATCGCATGCATTAACTTATAACTTACGACATGAACACTTATTAAGCATTGTATTCTAAATAGAAGAAAAAGGAAAGATAAGGTGTATTTACATTTTTATTGTATTATTACAGACTTCAGTAGCAAAAACAGTGCAGCACGGCAGCGAGCGCTGCAGATTTTTTAAAGCTGTGCGCATTAATTTAACATTTCAAAAAGAAATGCTAGGCTTAAAAATACAAATATAATTTACATTACCTCTTAAGATTATTATACTTGTTCAATATTAAACGCACTCAATTTCCAGCTCAACTCAGCAATCGTGATGCGATCCTGTCTTTGATTCATATGGCACAGGTCGCAATCGACTGGCACAGCTTGCAATATAACGCAAACGCAAACATTTCTTCTCTTTATAAAATGTTAGCCCCTGCAGCAGAAGCTGCGTAGCACGGCAGCGAGCGCTGCAGATTTAAGGGCCCGCTTCACTCACCGTCGCCGGAAGTCGAAGCTAATGTTATTCTATGGGAAATTTTTCTTTACAAATAACTTATTAACTAATACATATTTTTAAATTCTGTTTTCACATTCTGAAAATTCCCAGCTGTTAAATTGACGGACCTTTTTTTAAAAAAAATGTTTTTTTAATTTTTTATATTTTATTTTGAAGCTGCAAAATACGAATTTTCAATATGTGAATTTTTTTCATTTTGCAATTTCAAAATAAAATATTAAAAATTAAAAAAGTAAATTTTTAAAGGGGAACAACACAGTAAAATTTTCGAAAAATGAAAAAAAATTTTATTGTATTTTTTGATAGCTTATACTTTTAAGATTATAATGCCAAAATATTAAATTGATTTTCGTTAAAATGTAGAAGTTACAGCGTAATACGTAAAGCGCGTCATGCGACTCGTGACGCGCTTCAACATGTACGAGCGAGTGAACTTGTTCGCGCGATTAATTGTTACATTTGCTCACTTTTATCGAAACGTTATAGTAGAGTAACATCATTTTAACTGTTTTACGTTTTAACTAAATTAATTCGTTAATTATTTAAACAATAAAGTGTTGATGTGTTTTAATACATAGTGATGTGTTCATTTGACAGTTCTGATTTTTAAAAAAGGATTTTTTTTATAAGTAGTTTGTATATAACTAAATATATAAAAATATATATACAAAAAATATAATTAATCACACATATGGATAGAAAATCAACAAAACATGATTATAAAAGACGAAATAGAGATGGGAAGAAACGGAAACGACCTTTTAATCGCCATGAAACTAAAAAAAAAGATTATACAAGTACTTCAGCAAAAGAGATAAAAGCATCTGATTGCAATGTTGTCTTATGGACCTGGTATAGATGCATTGTAGTATTGTAAGCATTTTATAAATTATAAACGAATGATTTTTCATAAAACTTTAAACGTGTTTTACTCGAAACCAAGTTTTTCAAAACGGCTGTCGCTCTAACTACTGTAATTTTTTACCGATTTGCTTCAAATTTTGACACCGTGTTCACAGTATGTTTAGTTTTCGTTGCACGTAGGGGTTTTTTGATTTGATTTATAGTTTTTCAGTAATCCAAGAATATGTACTCCTTTTTTTGAATATTTTTTGAGTTTTTTTTAAACACTTCGCCATTTTGTGAAAAATTCAAATTTTCAAAAAAACCTACGTGCAACGAAAACTATATTTATATAGTTTAAAAAAATCTAAACAGATTCAGTTTCGCATTCTTTTTACTCAAGTTATGCATACAGCCAATTATCGATAATTGCAAAACACAGTTTCAAAGATTGTGTTATATTAAAAATATCTTTTTTGATTTTTGTAATTTTTACATTTTAAAATGAAGATTAAGGTAAGTAGAATAAGACAAAAAAAAATATATAATGTTTTATTTATCTCAATCATTGCAAAATTCATTTTAAAAAAATGTATTTTACAAAGCTTCTACTGTGTTGTTCCCCCTTAAAAAAGGTCCGTCAATTAACAGTTGGGAATTTTCTGAATGTGAAAACAGAATTTAAAAATATGTATTAGTTAATAAGTTATTTGCAAAGAAAATTTCCCCGTAGAATAACATTGGCTCGGACTTCCGGCGACGGTAAGTGAAGAGGGCCGTTAAAGCTCTGCAGATTAATTTAACATCTTAAAAAGAAAGGTCAGGCTTAAAAATATAAATATAATAAACTCCGTATGTCTTTAGGTTACTGTAGTTGTTGGATATTCTTATTTTACTTTCTTTGTAAATTCAAATTTAACATATTTTATAAATTTCTAATACATCTTTTGATATTAGACTTGGTCTGGTATTCCTGGATCCCAGATAAATTTTGTTTTGCTGCAGATAGGTACAGAAAATTCTTCTACTGGGAGTTAGCAATAATTTATTAGAATAAAAACAAATTTCCTTATAACCAGAAAAATCACATCGTTAATCAAGCCCTAACTTATTTGATGAAACAACAATTTGTGATTAAAACTTTAAAAAACTCTCCAATTATTCTCTCATTCAAAATTCATTTCAAGTAATACCATCTCATTAATAAATATACAAAAAAAAAAAAAAAAAAAAATGGGACATCGATTTTTATGAGTTTTAAAAAGTTTAAGCCTGAAAAATTATTCGCTAAAAATAAAACTGAAAATATAATCAAAGCTTTTTCTTGCATATAAAAAAAAAAAAAATAATAATAATAATAAGGTGAAATTAAGGCTTACACATTAATTTTTTTATTTTAATTTTAAAAGCTTAGACATAAGCGTTATCTTTAAACTCTACGATTTCAAGAAAATCAAAACAAATGTTCTAAGTAAATTTTCGAAGTAAAAAAACTTTTGTGTCTCTTTTAATTTCGGTCATTAAACTGCCAAAATTAAATTTTTTAGCCATAAACACTTTATCGAGACATTAATATAAGTAGATAAGTACCAAAAAAAAAAAAAAAAAAAAAAAAGAAGAAGAAGAAAAAAGAAGTGGTCGCATGAAAGAGAAAAAATAAAATAAAATAAAAGACCTACACTAAGACCTCATTACTGTGAACACAACTTAGAACTTTCGGTTTTAATGAACTTCTTAAATGGTTCCGACTGAACTCCTATTTAATTAATGTAAATTTATACCCAAAAATACAAATTCCCAGCAACATATATGGATACAGCGAACTAACACAAGACTTTCTGCTAGTTTATCTCCATCCCCTCCCTTTACCTAGAAATACACTGGATATCAAAACCATATGATACGCTGACAAAGTAGACAGATTTCAAAAGAGAAAATAGAATTATTTTCATTCACCATTTGTGCTTTCATGTACGATAATGTATGTGCGTGGTTTTGAGCATTCAGAGTTTCCAGATTTTTAAAAAAACTAATGTGAGAAACGAAAAGCATTCAGAGTTGAGAATAAAATGACAATAATCCACAGGATAGAAAGAAGTGAAAGCCAGTCTTTCATCTGCAAAGAATTTTCTTTATCCAAATTAGAAACTATTTCCGTCATTCTTTGATTATACAAAAATGTTTTGGACAGTCTTTCCCTTGTAAATGAAAGAAAAACGAAAGATGAGTCTTTAGATGATGACGAAGAAAACAAAAGAAAAGTTAATATTAACATAATAAAGGGAAAGATGAACTTTAATTTCGATATAAAAGAAGAAAAGAATCTTATTAGCAACTTCTTTTCGACAAAAACTTTTGGTTAAAAAAAAAAAAATAAAATAAATGTTTGATTAATTGCGAGCAAAAAGGTTGAAGAACTTTTAATAAATTCTGCATGCAGACAACTAAAATGTATCAATAATTCTCATAATGCTGATTCAGTGAATAAATTTATAATTTTAATTGAATGAATATAACCATGCTCTACGAATATTTTCTGTCTATTGTCGTGTTTTAATAACAGATAAAACTTTAAAATTGCTTAATTTGATAGTTCATTACATGCTCCCTAAATACAATCAGTAGTAGTAATCAAACTTATCTTAATGATCTTATTTTGATAAACGGATAAAGCGAACTTTTTCTTCGGTTCTTATAACGAGGTCTTACTGTATTTATACTATTTACAATACAAAACTAAACTTAAGTGAGAAATAATAATTTAAAAAAAAAAAAAATCTTAATGTTTAATTCAGTAATTGTCGAAATATTACGACACACTGTAAAAAAAAAAAAAAAAAAAAAAAAAACGTAAAATTACGTGTTTTCGCCCATATAATTTTTACGGTCAAGGCCGTTACTTACCTGTAAAACGGTCAAACACTTATTTTCTGATATGACTTCATATTTGCCGCTATACAACAAGGTCCTTAGCTATTTACCACTACTTTATTTATTTATTTATTTTATAGTAATCTATTAATCGTTTGTAGTACATATCTTTGAAAGAATAACGCAAAAATTGATTTATGTATAAAGTGGTTTTCAAAATAGTGAAATTATAGACAAAACATTAATTAATGGGTATTTGGCGGGAACTTTTGCTGACGGGCAAAAACCCGTAAATTTGCTGCAGTATTTTTACAGTGCAATTTACCTTGAACAGCTGCAGTTTTATCAACAATATCCCAAAATATCACTCCTACAGACACCAAAATTGAATAGGAAATTAATAATGCCACGATCACGCGGTATTGAACACATTCGTTAAAAGAAATGCCCCAAATTCGAAAAATATATTACCTATATACAAAATGTCCTCCATAGCTGAAGTTTAACAATGTCTTAAAGAGACAAAATCTGGAAAGACTCCCCTTGACTTTCCGAGCATTAATTTATTTAAACAATGGTTAATTACTTAAAGTAAGATAAGTCATTAAATAAACAAAACAGAAAATTATATAAAGTTTTTTGAGTATTTTCCCCTCAAATATTATGTAGTTTAATTTAACGCAATTGTATTTCAAATAATTTCAACACATAAGTGAAGATTTTTCTCGTGTCCCTGTTAAAGTCCATAAACACCACATTCACCAAAATCTATACAGTTCGTGTGATGGAGACTTATAATATGTATATAAATTTTTAGCTCAATCAGATAAGACATTTAGACGTTATCACATTTTAAATAATTTCAGGCCATACGCCCTAATCATAAAGAAACTTTCGCTGTGTCACTAAAAAAATTATAATGGTTAGAATGACCAAAATCTATACAGTTTGTGCGACAATGACGTATAACCTGTATATGAATTTTCGTTTTATTCGAATAACGCAGAATTTTTTTGTGTGTCCCTGTAAAAAAAAACTGTAAGTGCTAGATTCATCAAAATCTATACAGTTCGTGCGACGGTGAGCTTTAACATGTACCTACATTTTCAGCTCAATCAAATAAAGCATTTAGACGTTATCGCACTTTAAATAACTTGATCCCATAGGCCGTAATGATAAAGAATTTTTCTTTGTGACCCTGTAAAACAACTATAAGTGCTAGATTCATCAAAATCAATAGGGTTCATGTTACGGTGACCTATATAAGTATCAAGTTCATTCAAACAAAGCGTTCAGACGCTATCGTGTTCACTCACACATATATACACATACATCACTGTAAAAATAGCAAAAATGAGCTCAGTGGACCTCAAAAGGTATCGATACACTGAAATCTGAAAGTCGAATTTTTGTCATGATTATAATACTTTCTTTATTATACTATATTCGGAAAGTAAAAACAATTTTAATACTCTAAATGGTTTATCTATTTAACAAATTATACAGTTATTCTTAATTTATTTTATAAAAGTATCTTTTTTATATATATACTGCTAAAAGCAATTATTTGGGAGAAAAAAAATATCTTGACGGAATGAAAATTCAAATGAAATTACGTCATTATGATGCAATAATAATTAAAGGATGCAGTTTTGCAAGTTTTCTTTTGCGAATGATGCAGTTAAAACAGTAAATACCATTCTATTACTCTTCTGAAATTAAGTCACCACAATTTTAAACCTGTAATGTAAACACGTGGAACGAAGCTTAAAATTATTTTTACACGATCATTGCATTCTGAAGAAACTGGAAAATATACATTGAAAAGAAAATGTTTAGATGAATAAATTTCCTTTTCTTTCTTTTTGTCATTGTTGTTTAATCAAACGGTAAAATTCAGAAGCGTTTTCCCCTCATTTTCTTCTCATGTTAATCGTAAATTAAATTCATTTTGAATATTTTTATCCTTGTTTAGTCTAGAAACAGTGCACAAAAAATGGAATTCTGGAAAATTTTAAGTAGACTGAGATTTATTTATTCATTTATTTTATGTATCATACTATTTTTAAAGAAAGAATAGCTTCAATAGACGGTCTTACTCTTACTCCTGGCGATATGTATAAATGTACTGAATTTGATTATGAGTATATTTTTATACTGTGCAGTGTCAATACGTATGAATTTCTTTTATATTTTCATGTTTTAGACGCATTCAGTTGGATCATTTTGGACAAATTTAGATAAAATTTTAGACATGTCCTGTCAAAATTTTACTTTTGAATATTTGAAACCCTAATGCTATATTCTAAATATTTCAAAAACTGCTCATTTTTTCCCCCTTCATTCCAATCTAAAACACAGTGAACATAAAAAAAAAAAAAAAAAAAAAAAAAGTCTGTAATAAGTAAAAGGGAAGTGCGAAATAAACTTGAGTGAGAAGAAAGAGTACCAAATGAAGGCTGATTGCAATAATGAATAGTTAAGCAAGACAATCACTTTCATGAATTCATTAATGGAAAGAACAGGACGGAATAATTAAATTACAAAAAGATTCTGCCGCAGCTCTGAATCAAAGCCGCCGAAAAATACATACACATATTAAATTTGTACGTACAAATGTAACACACACTCTGAGAGAAAAAGACAAGTAAGAAGGTTAGCAAAACAAAATTTTATTGATCTACGCAGGTTTTCCTAACTTTTCCAGTATCATATTTTATTCAGAGAGTCAAATATACAAGTGAGGAGATTCATTCTTACAAATTTATTTCCATATGGAGATATTCGAATTCAGATGTTAGGAGCCAGGTCTTTTTTTGTTATTTATTTATTTATTTATTTATTTTATTTTATTTTACTTTTTGTTGTAAACCTCTGTGTGAAATTTTAATTTAATTTAATTTAATTAATTAATAATTATATTATTATTATTTATTTTATTTTATTTTTTATTTTTATTTTTATTTTTTTTTTTTGGGGGGGGGGGGGAGAGTTACCCTTTCTAAAAAAATCAATTTCATTTATTTATTTTTAACTTTCTCTTACCCATGTATCGGCAAAGTAAGCATTGTTCTGGGGTCAAACATTCGAAATTGAGATTTTGCTACATTTGCACGTTTTCAGGTCTTCTGAATTCGAAAATCAGGGTTATAGAGTTAATCTGTGCGTCTGTTATCAGCTTAATTTAAAAACAAATATTATCAGGAAGTCTGAACTCGGCATTTTAAATCTGTGTCACATGAGCACGCCACTTGAAGCATTTTATTGAAATCGGATAAATTGTTCATGTACAGGGGCATACAAATACAAAAGTATTCAAATGCATTACGTCTACGTATATAATTTTTGCATAATATACAAGGCTACTACACAAAATTAGTCCACCAAGTTTCAGAGAATGGTTTGGACGACAATTCCTTGAATAATTTGGAATTTATTTTAAAATTTATTAAAAGTTTTAAATATACTATGAATGTAGCTATACTGTTCAAACAGAGGATTGAGGAAAGCGGTAGCCCTCCACACAAAGAAATTTTAGTCAGATAAGACAGTTTTGAATTGTTGTTTAAAATACACATGGATATGTTCAGACATAGTACCTACTTCACATGTTACATTTTATACTGTGATAATAGATGTGTACTAATGTAGAGTAAGAGAAAGTAGAGTGAGGGCCGAACCAGATCATTATAACAGCCTGTTCCCTACTTAGAAAGAGAAAAATCCTTAATAATGCATATTTGAAACCCATCATTGTTGAACTGAATGGATGCGCATTTTATTTGAGTGGTGTCTTTTAACTTAATTTTATTACACAAATCGATTTTTAAAAAGCATGTTTAAAGCACCGTTTATACATCTTTTAAGGTACTGAGGTAAAACAACGAGTATAATATAATGAGATTTTTAATGAACAACTTTGATTTTTACAAACTTTGATTTTGTATTATTGCAATTTAATGTAAAAGTAACAATTTTAAAGGCTTTTAATAAAACGTAATTTTCCGCATTTACCAAATATAGATATAGTAAACAAGAATCAGATGAATTTTTAATCAAATTTTAATTCTTCCTCAAAAGGAATTACGCTATTATTTAATGACCATATAGGTTTAAATAACATGAAATTGTAAAACTGCAGTATTTTAGTTTTTATCTAACAATAATTATATTTAAAAGTTTTTGCATTCGCCTGAATAAGCCTGTTCAACAGCTACTTTAATTCGGAGGAACTGTTTTATTTTTAGTATTCCTTTGAAAAAGAGAGGAAAGATCTTGACATTTCAGAATGAAATCGAAATTTGGTTTTACGCAATACTAAATATCCAATGTCACAGGAAAGATTAATGCAATTTCAATACCTTTTTTTTTTTTTTTTCGTCAAATCCATTAATTCACAAAGATTCAAAACATAACATGCGGGCTCATAACTATACATACGCAGACAGATGAATACAGTAGAGAGTCAAAAATCCGCACAGCTCGGGACCACAGGTTGTGCAAATATTAGGATATGGTAGGTTTTGGAGCCTATAAAAAAATCCAGACATGGTACAAGCTTACAGAAAGAAAGGCTGAACTTTTCACGACCCCCGCCCCCCTTCTCAAAAGTGATATCAGGCAACTGACACAATATAAATTTTTCAATAATAAAAATAATGTAAAATCTGATTGCATACATGTACACACAATAAACAAAACCAGAACAATAAATCTTATTATCATATTAATTATAATTAAAATAGTTGTAAATGCTTAAAAAAAAGACAAACTTATTACATATACTTGAAGATAAATTTATTCTATAGAAGCATTGTTTGCTGGGGCAATTGATTAGCAAAATAATGTAGTTCAAGTTCATTAGGAAAATGCAGTTGAAGTGCTATTTCTTTTTCATTTTTCTCCACGTTTGAATTTGGCATTTCTTGAAAGCCAATCACATAGAAATTGCTAATGATATATTGCACATTCAGGCTGACCCCTCCCCCCCCCCTACACATGTCCAAAAAGTTTTAATGCAGATTTGCATTGATCCCAAAAATAATAATTTTCAAGCTTAAAAAGGCTGAATTCAGCCTTAAAGCTGAAAAATAACATGTCTGAAAATCATTTTCAATTTGAATAATAAAAGCAGAATTTTAATCAAACTAAACATATACTTGTGAATAATAACACAATTTCACTTGTATATTAAATTATTACGTACATAAGAATAACAATGAACATTAAAAATATATAGATAATGAAAACAATAAATAAAAATGAAAAAAATATTCGTCAAATTTAGACAAAATCTGTTCACACGTAGTTTTCTTAAAACTACACTTGAACATGCACACATACATCGAGATTTTTATTTATTTATTTTTTATTTTTTTGTCTATTGTAAATAGTTGTCAATTCTTATTTTGTAAAACAAATTTATTTTTCGAAGAATTTATCTGAATTCTTCCTTACAACTATGCTTTCATCAGATAGCATTTTAAAAAATTAGTTTATTGTTTTCCTCATCGATATCATCATCATAATAATCATAATTTTCTTTTGATTAATTTAATATACTGTTGATAATTTCCTTATCAGCAACTTGGTTCTTGCAGTTTTTCATATTTTTATTACTGTAATCATAAAATGCGAGCACAAAATCTGCATTCAACATCTTTTACAAAAATTCTGATTTGCAGTTTTGCGACTTAAATTTCATTGTTTGTATCTGAAAAGCTGTGTGGATTTCGGACTTCGGCGGATTTCTGGCTCTATACTGTATAAGCTTTATTTTATTTGGTGTGCTACGGACAGGGCCCGATTAACCTTACAATTGAGGGGAAGCACAAATCCATTTCGGGGCCCCACTGACTTCTTGGTCTAAAGACTCTTACAAACATCTTGAAAAATGTATAAATTTTTCATTAAATTTTGTAGTTACAGTCGGTAACAAAAGTGTCCGAACACTAGCAAAAATTCCTATGTAAAAAAAGTACACTTCATAGGGTTTTGTTAAATAAATCCTTATCGAATCATTGTCTTACACTGACTAAGAACAAGATTCGACAAGGATTTACTTAACAAAACCGTATGAAGTGTACTTTTTTTACATAGGAATTTTTGCTAGTGTTCGGACACTTTTGTTACCGACTGTACCTGGAACTGAGGACAAGTAAATTCGCTTAAAACATAGACAAGCAAATTCCCTTGATTTTTGTACCAAGATATAAACTGGTGAAAGCCTATATTCACCACAATATATGAAATTATTCGATTATAAATGAATGTGTAAAAGCTTTATTAGCATATATTCTATACAATCTAGAAATGGTAGTTATGCAGTCAGGTAGGTCTGTGACGTTTTATAATCAGACAATGCTTTCAAACCACAAGCTTACAATTAGGGGCCCATTTTTTTGCTTAATTTGGGGCCTTTCCAAAATTTTCCAGAGGAAGCACATGGCTTCTCGTGCCTATTGGGTAATCAGGACCTGGCTACGGATGAATTAAAAAAAAAGCTTTCTACAGTAGACAAAAGTGAAATTCTCCTGTAAAAATAGACAACTCTTTACATCAAGTATGAACAAGAATCTTATTGTGAACTTATTCGGAAGAAACGCTTATACAATGTCAACTAACTATAGCTAAAGTAAGCTAATTAGTTCTCATAATTGTGTAATACGATACTACGTACACACACGATTAGTCTAAAGCGACACGTGTACATAAACAGACTAAAATTAACAATAATAAAGAGCATCCGCACACAATGAAAACAATAACAAAACCACGGGCGCTTGAATCAAGCAAGCAAAGTTTAGAAGATGAGTTTATTTCGAGATGATCCACGTATGATAAAAAACAGGCCGACCACATGTTGATAAACGTACCCAAAAGCTAAGGAAGGGAAAAAAAAAAAAAAAAAAAAAAAAAAAACATGAGAGGGAGAGGATTTTGAGGATTATGTTACAAATGTCCGTTAGTTGAGTGCGCCAGCAAACTCCGGCAAAAAAGGAAAATGCACTTTTAGTCTGACTCTGAGTTACGTCAAGCTTCTCATGGTTGTTTGTATTGTGATTTCCTGTTGCTAACATTTTTTTCCTCTTTCTTGTCAGGGAAAATTACAAATATCTCATTTAATATTATCATGCATTTCTATCCCAAGAGATGTGTCTGTGTCTTGATGACATAAATTGCAAACATATGGACAAGCTTTTTTTTTTTTCCCTCACTTTTTTAGAAGAATAGTAAAAAGATTGTCATTTGGAGAGTTAACTCAGGGTTGCATTTTCTTAAAAAACAAAGTTTAATATGCTAAAAACGACATCTTCAAAATAATTAGAATATTGTCGAAATGTGAAGATTTCCACATTTCATGAATGGAAAAAATGTTTAGTTTTAGGGAAAATGTAAAATCGTTTTCGACACTTTTCCAGGATTGTTTAAACGCTTTCTGGTACGATTTACTAAATGTTTTTTGTCCAGAAGTAATTGTTAACAAACGGACTGATTTATCCTTATTTATTCATTTTATATTCAGCAATTCTGTACTGTTGTATTAATTATAGGATAATGAAAGTAGGAATACAATTAAAAATTATTTTGCAGATTACACTGCTGAATAAAAATGACAATTACCTGCGTAATGTTATCGTAATGGGAAAAAAAAGAGAGAGATGGAGAATTTTGAATGATAAAATGAGATTTTATATAGTCCAAGTTTATGAAACTGATATTTATTGGCTTTCCCATTATAATCCGTTTTAAAGAGAAGAAAGATTGACTAAATGGTTAAAGAAGGAATAAATTTCTTTATCTTTACTTTTCCAAAAATTATTTTTGAAAGCTCTTCTTATAAAAGTATATCTTAAAAATTTATTTAATAATCTACATAATATTTCTCTAACGTGGACCAGTTTCAATTATTTATTGTCGAAACGATACGATACGCGAGTATAAAAAAATAATATTTATACATGGACAATATTTAAGCACGCGGACTTAGCTCAATGGACTAACAAGAAAAAGTGAGGGCATTTGTCTGATGAGATTATTTTACGAAAAAATGTATTTTACAATTGCTTCTTCAGAATCTTTACAAGCGTCATTTTAAACCGAGCAATATTTTAAAGATATATACAGAATATGAACTTTTGTGTCATAAATTGACTAAAAAATACAATCATAAAAAATGTAATCAAAATAGGAATTAGTTATTTTATTTTATTTTATTAATATATATATATAAATCAAAATTAATATTATAAAAAGACATCGCCAAAATGACGACAAAAATTTAAAAGGAGTCGTGGGAGTCCTATATTAAAACTGTACTGCCAGTGGAAGTATGAAAATTGGGTCGTGAACCATGCATTTTATTTGGAAACCTTTCTTTGAATGATTTTGGTTTCACTATTGTACAATATTAATTTGGTTTTAATAATAATTTGGCTTCTGGTAAATTGGTGAAATTGGTATAACATTTATGAGTTTCAAATTTTAAAGGTAAATAAGAAAAGAAATAAAGTGCGAATATTTCGCACGAGTTTGCTAGTATTAATATAATTGTATATAATATAAAATTGATTTATCCTGTTACATCAATATCATTATGTACTTTAACATTTTTTAGTTTTCCATTAAATATTCAGACATTTCTCTCTCTCTCCCTCTTTTTTTTTTTTTTTTTAGAGAAAGAGAGAGAATTGTTTCATTTAAGATAGCCTTACTTGCACTAGTTCTGTTTTTTTTTTTTTTTAATTTGAAGAATTAAAATTGTTCAAAATCCTCAAAAAGAATAATCTTTCACCACATTTATAATCAAAACAGCCTATATTTAAGAACACTGATTTTTTTATTTTATAATGTATTATTATTTATGTATAAGAAGTGAGATAACATATCACCACTAAATTTTAATAAAATTTATACACGAAGAAAAATATACATTTAGTAATTTAAAAAGAAAAATAAATCTTTTAACTTAAATCAAAATTTCACGCATGAATAATAATTAAATATACAAATTAAAAGCAATGAAAAATAAGAATTTCTGATTTTTAAAATTTTGCTTAAAAAGTTAAGGAAAATCAGGATCTGGAAATTATGTTATAGAAAACATAATAGTAAAAATACATGTTATTTAAAAAAGACTATTTAACAATCATACATGTTATTTCAATGTTTAAATTCTCTTCTTTAAGGAAGAAAACGAAAAGAACTGTTTGTATTCTCTTGTATAAACATTGGTATTAAATATGCCAGACGCTCCACTTACAATCTAGTTAATCTTATTATGATATGGGAGAAATAAAAAGGAAAATAAAATAAAAATGAAAATCGAGCTTTTTTTTTTTTTTTTTTTTACCTAAAAGAATAAATAAAAGAAAGAAAAAAGTTTGCGTGCGTATGTTTGTAGAAGGGTGGAGGCCTGAGAGTTATTTTCATTCATCCAAAAAAAATATTCCGAATTTTCGAATAAAAACAAACTACGTTCGAAACGTAAGTTACATGGGACCACCCACACAACGGAAATGGGCAAAACCACTCCCGCTCTATAATACACTGTAATCGATGACCGTGAACTAAGAAAAAAGAAAAGAAAAAAAATTATAAAAAGCTGAAAGAAAGAACAAAGAGAAATTCATGGGGCTTATTTGAGCAATTTCAGCTTCCTTATTTAATTCTAGAATCATGGTATAGAGAATCTCCGTTTGAACACCTGCCGAGAAAGTGTGGCTGATCAGAGTTC
Organism: Salticus scenicus; assembly: GCA_963930645.1. Lineage (NCBI taxonomy): Eukaryota > Metazoa > Arthropoda > Arachnida > Araneae > Salticidae > Salticus > Salticus scenicus. The sequence continues at coordinate 216,406,174 of OZ005655.1, read as the reverse complement.
TCCTGTAAGTGGTGCGTGAAAGTCAGGTACGTCACGAAACTTGGACGTCACGTCACGTATTATTATACAACGCATCTGAGAAGTTCGTAACGATGGTGAGTGGTGTTCACGATAAGGAAAAATATCCGATTACAAGAGCGATGATGTGGGAGGCGAAGGATGAAAAATGAATGAACGGTTTTTATAGTGCAGGCAAACGAACTATAATCAGCTGTAAAATGGTATTAAAAAAAATCACTACATGATATGAAGATCGCAATTTTTTACTATTAGCAACATGAGATAAATGAGGATGGTATTTATACAACATTAGTCATGTTGCGATACAAGATGGACATGATTAAATAACCAAAACATTTAGTCGAAATAAGATTCTCTCTCTCTTTAAGAGGCCTCTCCACTTATCGTCCCCAGAAGCCAGAGACAATGTTATTCTATGGAGAATTTCGCCCCATTATAACTTATTAACTAATATGTATTTTTAAATTCCGTTTTCACTTTCCGTAAATTTACAACTATTAAACAATCGCTTTCTAAAAATTATTTTTTAAAATTTTTAATATTATATTTTGAGGTTGTAAAATGCGAATTTTCACAATGTGAAATTTTTCATTCTTGAGCTTAAAAATAAAAGAAATCAATTTTTAGAAAGCGATAAATTGTTTAATAGTTGTGAATTTTTGGAAAGTGAAAACGGAATTTAAAAATATGCATTAGTTAAAATGAATTATAATGGGGCAAAATTTCCCATAGAATAACATTGGCTTCGGCTTTCGGAGACGATAGGTAGAGAGTTCCCTTAAGCGTTATTGGTTATATAAAAGAACTTATTGTGTCATTAATAGAAAATTTGGGTCTCTTAACAAAAATTATTTACTCTTTACTTAAAAGCTAATCTTTTTTTCATTGCTTTAATAATTTATATCGTTTCTTTCAAATAATAATTTAAATATTTATTTTATAAACTACGGAAAAAAAAAATTATCAAGTAAATAATACTTTACACGGTCTTTTTTATATCAGTACTCATGTTGTTTGATATATACATAAATAATCTGTAAATCGCAATATCTTTTAGAATATCAGTGTGATAATCACGCCCTAAAATTTATAACTGTATCTTCTTTTGTATTAACTGTTTATTTAGTCACCGAAATTCCTGAAGTATGCAGCCTGTTTCTGTAGTTATTTAGCAGTTTCATTAACTTTTTTCTTCTGTAACAGGAAAATTTGAAAATACATAAATTAATTAAATATACTTTTATTCCGAATAAAAATAATAATTGAAACATTTCGCTGAGATATATATTCAGCATGCAAGTACTTTTGTTTCGTTATTTTTACAAAAGTTTATTGAAATTTTTGTTCATTACTCTACAAAGTGAACAAGCGAGAGAAAAATCTGTTCCTCCCTTTGTGAAGTTCTGAAAGCTGAGTAAGTAACCTTTGCAAAAACTAATTTTCTGAGAAAACACTAAGAGTCTCTTCAACTAAAATACTTTGCCTTTAATGAAGCAGACAACCAATTAAAGCTCGGGCGGCTTTTTTAGAGTCTTTTGTGAACCTTCAATTAACTCTCAAGGAAGAATTCTTAACAAAAGAGGTCAGTCTATTTTGGACACATTAAGTTAACACGGGCTCATCTTATTCTGCTGAATTTTCAAGTTAGATACCATTATTGTAACATGCGTCCGGTGTAGTTTAAAAACGGCTCCTCGAGGAAAATATTTCGTGGTTTTAAATTTATTTAAGAGACTAAAAAGATTAGGAATCTCTCTCTCTCTCTTTTTTTTTTTTTTTTTTTTTTTTTTATGACTTTTATTTTATGTTATTTATATATTTTCAAAAGTGCATTTTGTACATAAAATTAATAAAATAATATGCAATTAATCATATCAGAATTTATATTTTGCTGATTGGTGATTACTGACATCATTTATTTTAAAAGCGGAAAAATTCAGAACTTTCTATTAAATTCTACTTTGCTCCGGAGAGAGCATTTATGAGGACTCTCTACTAAGCGTCTTCGAAGGCCAAAGCTTAGGTTATTCTGTGAGGAATCTTGCCTTGTTATAACAACATACCTCAACAATCTGAGAAATTTATTTTAATTTATTTTTTTATTCAATTATTTGTGTCCTGTACCATAAATTCAGCTTTTCTCATATTTTGTTTTTTTAGTTCATTTTGTTATTGTCAGTTCAAATAGAAAACTTTTGATTACAATAATAAAATTCGTAACTGTTAAACAGTTTATAGCATTTTATAAATTAATTTTCTTAATTTTTAAGATTTCATTTTTAAGTTAAAAAATGCAAACTTTCCTATTGTGCGAATTCGCATTTTACAACTTCAAAATCAAATATTAAAAAATTCAAAAAACCAAATTTTAGAAAGCGATAACCTATTTAACAATTGCGAATATTTTTCACGTGAAAACGGAATTTAAAAATATATATATTAGTTAATGAGTTATAATGAGGCAAATTTCTCCATAAATAACACTGGCTTTAGCTTCCGGTGGCTATAAGTAGAGAGTCCTTCTAATGAAGTAAAATAGTGTTTCATCGTGCAAATAAACTAACTATTCAATAAAAAGCATCTTTATTTATATTTCCTCTCTGCTAAGTCTTATTTTATTGAATAAAAACCATTTTCAGTGTTTTTAAAAACTAAACTAAAATCGTAAATGTAAGTGACGATATTCTCCCTTCAATTTTTAAGACTCTTCTTTCTTCAAAAAGAAGACGTTTAGAAAAAAAAAAAAAAAAAAAAAACTCATTAAAAAACTATTATAATATTAAAATGTACGAAGAGTACGAATGTACTCATTAAAAATTATAATATTAAAATGTACGAAGTGAAAAATCATTTTAAAAGTTGTGTCTCTTTTAACAACACATAAAGAATATATATATATATTCTTTAACACTTTCATTACTAATATAAACTGCCCTTGGGACTAGCGCTTGAAGGAATTTTTTATTCATTATCCACTGCTAGATTTTAATTGCAATGGTGGCCAAATCATTTCGAAGACTTCTTTCTTCGGATATTGTGGGAGGGAAACACCTGTGACCAATGTCACGCATCTTCCAGTGCATAAAGGTGTTAGCTAACGAGGTGTGAGTCCTGAAAAACTGAAGACTTCTTTGTAAGATGTCTTCTTAGGCAACCGTTACAATTAAAATTTAGCGGTGGATATTAAATAAAAAATTTCCTCAATTTGGCAGCACTGCTTGGGACATATATGTCCCCTACTGGTAGTGAAAGAATTTTAAACAATGCATCCAAAAATACTGTCGGTACAATCTCATACATTCCTGGAACTACAGAAACATCATTTATCTGTAATATATGTGTAAAGTAATACAATTAAATCAGTGAGGTGTTCCCGGATATTGTTATATTATGTTGTTTTTCTGTATGATAATTTACACTTTCCTGTAAGTTTACAAACATTATTTAAAAGCTAGTTCATATACATATTAAATAATGAATTGCGCATTGTGCAGCCCTAGTGCGACGTAAAACCCAACCAATCAACCATATTAAGTATGCAACTAAAAGTTTATTTTTTAATTTTTTGTATAGACTAAGTATTCTGTCATATCATGATTTGTATTATGAGAGTTCTAAGAAGGGGGGGGGGGGGTTGCTCAATGAAATACCCTAAGATTGAATTCATTTGAATTTTAAAAAGGAAGGAATTTATAAAGAGTATCACGTATGTAATAAATAATTGTACAGCGTTTCTCCTTTACCGATAAGTGTTATTTTAAAATTTACTTGTGTTAGTTAATTGTGTTATTTTAAAATTTACTCCTAAACTATAATCTTTTTCTGATTATTACGTGACGAAAATCTGATCTCTATTACCACTTTTTTAATGATTCTTTATTTTCCTCGGCAAAATGTGAAGGAAGTTCCAATCGATTTTTTGGTATCTGAAAAGAAATAACAATAAACGTTGCGCATATACGAAAAAAAATGACTTCGTAGGTATATCAGAAAAAATCCTCTTTTGCCGCAATTTCGATAAACTTATTTAAAAAAAAAAAGCTTACATTCTTTGTAAACAGAATTTAATTTAGTACAGGGCTTATTTTAATGAATTCTTCCATATAAAGGCATGCAGTAATTGTATTTCATTCCCTAGCATCGGTTACTACATCCATTTCTTAAAATGACTTTGGTATAGCTTTACTATAGAAGCCCCTTGGCGGTTTTTATATTTCTGTTGTCATTTTGGCGATAAATTAAAATAGGTATCGAAATTGCGTAAATGAGAAACGACCGAGCTACTTCAGTTGCAAATTTCGAATATTTGTTGGTTATATCCAGAAGATATCTCTAACAATTATTTAGAAGCCAAGATAAATATGTATTCAGAAGATATCGCTAACAAATATTCAGAAGCCATCATCAATACTTATTCAGAAGATATTGCCAACAAACATTCAGAAGCCATCCAATTTATGAATGGTGATGGTCTCGGATACCTAAATCGGCAATGGGCTCTTCCCAGCATCGTCTGCTCAATCACGTGATAGAGGAAAACGAATAAACGAATTCTGAGAATCGAATTCAATTAAATATTGTTCTTAAGAACAAAAATTTTAATATTTAATATAAAATAGAATAAAAGTAATATTGTGCATCTGTAAACAGTAGAATAATTGTATTTGTAAATTTAATAATTTTTAAAAAACATTTTATGTGTTTATTTATTTTTACTTATAAGAATCGATTTTTGTATAATGTAGTGTAACTGTAACATTAACTGATCTAGCAATAAATAATAGCTTGTTCTTGTGGAATGTTTACGGATTATAAAATGTTTTCATTTAATTTAATTGCATAAAGGTGTTACAACAAGTTAATTAACTTAATTACTGGTCTAAATGGATTTACGTAGTACGATATTGCACTGTCACTGATTTAAGTACCAAAAATCAGAGTATTTAAACATGTCTTCATGAACATCAATAACAGGTATAAACTAAATGATGATTGTAAATGTATACAGTAAACGAAAGATGATGAATAATGATATAAAATGGATTAAAAATGATGATGTATAAAAAATAACACAGATTAAATACGATTGATCAAAAATAAGAATAGAAAATATGTCATTTTAGCAATCGCTCTAGCTAAACAAGACTTCGTCTGCTATTTGTTTTTCATCTATCATGTGACCTCTGACGTCAGGTGGGAAGAGCCCATTGGTTTTTACATACAATCAAAGATGAATTTCTCACTTATCAATAGGTTTTGAACAATGTAAAAGTTTTTACAGATTTGACATAATATTTAAAGATAGTTTGGGAAGTTAAATGGTAAAATTGGATATTGACAAGCCTCCTGGCATATTTAAGGTAGAATACTATAAACGGGGACAAAGCAAAATCGCAGATTGAAAGAAATAGTCCGGTCATACTTAAAAAAATTCTCCAAACTATAAAACTAAACAATTTAAAATAAAAACTGAAATCAAAACTTTTTTTATGTAAAAGAAAAAAAAAAAAAAAATCCTATGTTTTACCAATAAAATTTCCTTATTTTTCACTGTTTTTGCAATAAATATTTAAATTCCATGTTTTTCAATAGACTATTTTCTATTTCTCTGCGTTTTCAAGATTTTCCCTGATTTCGAGTTACTGTAGCAATCCTGATTATATGCTTTGAGGACCGTATGTTAAGATGCCTTGGAAATGTTTGTAACTCGGGATTATTTAAGCGTAATTTCAATTCCAAACCCCCTCCTCCCCCCACCATTCCCCTCCTCTCTCTCTCTCAAAAAAAAAAAAAAAGCATTTCTCAGGTACCATTGCTAAAAAAAGTCGTATAGTTTTTTAGTAAGTTTTTTTCAGCATGTTATAACTTCAAGATGAAGTGGTTTTTCCAGCATCAAGTTCTTCATCTTATCGAAATGTAAACACTAAAGTTTAAATATTTGAAGAACTCTGTTACATTTATGTCAATATTTTAAAGTCGGGATAATAAATTAGAAAATGGCTATTTTAAGAAATCGATCAATTTTATTTTTGGATTCAGATTTTTCTCCTTACACTCTGTTTGAGCACGCATTTACGATCCTCTAGAAAATTTTTTTTAGGATTTATATTTCGAATAAGTCGTATTTTCAGAAAGCCATGGAGATATTCCTGTTGAAGTAAAAAGGAAGAAAAACAACTTATTTGAATCAGAATAATGTTGTATTATAAGACATAATGAAAAGAAAAAAAAAGGGACTAAAACATATCAACATTTCAAATATATTAAGGCACTGTATTATAATTTTCTTTTTTGTTTATTTACTGTTTTACTTGGTGATTAAATTTATTTAAATAACCGTTAATTTAATGTTTGAAAAGTCAAGAAGAGTCTTCTTAACTATTAATAATAATAATAATAATAATCTACATATTTATTGTTAGCTGAATGTATATAAATATTATCCTGATTTTTTTTTTTTTTTTTTTTTTTTTTCAATTTTATTATTACAATTTAACTCAAACAAAAATCTGAAATAAAAAAAATTTGGAGTGTCTCCACGTGACTTTCCGAATGCTTAGCAAGAAACGGTTTTTTAAATAAATTTAAATCAGAGAAGTCATTAAATATAGTACATAAAAGGAAAATCATTATGGAATTTAAATATTTCAAATAACATCTTCTAGAAGTACATCGTTTAATGGAGCATGATGCACCCAAATTCTTTTATGCGTCCCTGTAAAAGAAATGTAAATTTTAAGCTTGTAATGTAAAATATTTATGTTTTCTTATGTTTAAAACAGTTTAAAACATTATCAAAACGAAATTTTGTTTACGCCGATAGACCGCATAGCATATAAATATTCTACTTTGTATCCTGAATAAAAAATAATTACAATATTAAATTTTTAGGTAGAAAGGCATTTCGAAACCGGTAGTGTTTTCACTAATTTTATGGTGTGTGAAGAAGTTTTTAGTTTGAGGAAGAAAGGCCGCGTCCTTTCGAAACCGGTAGTGTTTTCATTAGTTTTATGGTGTGTGAAGAAGTTTTTAGTTTGAATATTAAAAAATAATTAATTAATTAAAAAGATTGTAAGTATATAAATCACTTATATAAATCTGTATGTTTTTTTCCATGATAACTTATAACCAGAGTTGGAAAGGTTTCGGACACTATGGTAAAAACCACGGTATAAACCATGGTTTTTACCGTACCAAAACCCTAGAGTGTCTTAAACTGTCCAAAACTATATTTTTTAGTAAAATGTCTTATTAATATAAAATTATGCAAGTATTTGAAAAAAAAAAAAAAAAAACCACATTATTATAATTATTAATTGTTATTTTGTAACATCTTCCAGTATTTTCTATTGTTCTAATAATATATTTAGTGAGAGATGCATATAACGATTATAAATTGTACAAAAGCAAAAATTTATTATTGAGGCTTTAATGGAAAAATGTAGATAATCTTAAGGTATTGATATTTGTAATGTTTACACACACATGCACATAAACAATATGGATAAATATCGTATTTGCTTTAAAATCGAACAAGTCAATCAGTAAAAGAGAACAAAATAATATCAAATTGTTATTTATTTATATATTTATTCTTTTAAAAAATATTTGCACAAAAATAATCTTAAAAAAAAAAAAAAAAAACAGAAATGTATTTTTTTTTTTTCCAACGACTAAGGGAATATATATGCAAAAATATTAAATGTTACATATTTTAACAATTTTTTTAGAGGTGTGTGGACATATTTGCCCTCTTTAAAAATGCATAGACTTCACTGCCTAATTATAACTTATATTTTATTTATTTTTGGAATCTGCTAATCTATATATTTTATGAAAAAAAAAAAAAAAAAAAAAACTTTATTAAAATAGTTTTTAAACAGAATTTCTATAAAATAATGGATACTTATCCATTATTTTATGGATAAAGTCTTTATGGTCCAAGTCTTTTACAAAAGCATCGAAAAAAATAATGGATACTTATCCATTATTTTATGGATAAAGTCTTTATGGTCCAAGTCTTTTACAAAAGTATCGAAAAAAAAATCTATTAATTTTGAATGTTTTATCATACATTTTTTATTGTAAGAAAATTTTTTTAAGTTACTAAAACTTACTTTTAATGTAGCTATTGTTAAATTGTAAATTTTCAATATAAAATACTTTTAATTACTAATTATAATTGCTACTGAGAATGTAGGAAGTGAAATTTCTTATACGTTTAGGTTTTGGACACTTTAGGACAGTTTTGTACAGTTTTAGACAGTTTAGGACACTTTAGGACGGTAAAAACCACCTGTTCTGTCCAAAAGCAGTTTCGGACGTCCTAAACCCCAACCCTGCTTATAACATGCCTCATGCCTACAGATTTATATCTTATCTTAACACTCCGTTGCTGTCCTCATATCTATGAGATACACACCGATCTTTTTTTTCTAATTGCGACTTTTTTTTCTAATTTTTTTCAAGTTTTTACTTGCCATTTTGTAGCAAGTAATAAAAAGGCAATTAAATAGTTAAAGAAGGTTTATTTTTAGTTATTTATCAGCTTTGTCACAAAAATATTAATTTAAAAAATGGACATATTATAGAATGTATATCATGTATCTCACAGATACAATAATAGCAATGACGTAAGTTTTTTGAGGACAGCAATGGAGTATTAATGGAATGTAGAGTTTAGAGTCTAGTACACTTCAAATAATTCGAGTCTATATTTTGTATTGATAAAGAATTTTTTTTGTGTCCCTATAAAGGAACTACAAGTCCTATACTTATTAAAATCTATACAAATCGTGTGACGATGACCTATTATAATATGACTACCAACTTTTAGTGCAATCAGATAAAGGGTTAGACGTCATCACATTTCAAATAACTTCAGTCCATAGGTTATAATGGTAAAGAAATTTTTGTCCGTGTCCTGTAAAAAAAAAATACAATAACTTGCACAATTATTAAGCTATGTATAGTTCGTGTTATGGTGACGTATTACCTACCAACTTTCCGCTCAATCGAACAAAGCGTTTAAACTATATCGTGTTCACTCACAAATATATACATCACCATAAAAATAGCAAAAATGAATCCAGGAAATGTCAAAACGTATCAGCCCTACGACAGAAATTCTTCATGCTTTCTGCGGCAAGTCTTCTTTGTGCAAACCTTTACTGCAAGACAATATTGACTATTTTCTTATTTACACATATGTACATGTAACTATAAAGACCAATATTATTAGTAGACTGTTGAAGAATTCTTAAATACAAGACATGAGTTTCTATTTTCTACTGAAATTTAGAAATAGCCTTTCATTTTTGTGGGCAAATCTTTCTGCAAGTGACAATTTCTTCTCTGCGATAAAGTCGCTGTGTCGCCTAAATTCTGTCACAGGGCGTATCAGTAACAAAATCTCAATCTCATATTCGAATTTTTTCATGATTACAATATTCGAAAAATAAAAATTACTTTTTTTCTTTTTCAAGAAAGCTTTTACACTATTTACTCATTTTAAAGTTCAAATTTATAGAAATCAAAACGATACTATCCAACACAAGCCATTTTGAAACTTAAAATAAAATGAGAAGTAGTATATGCATTTCTTATTATCTCACGACAATTGCGATTGTGACCTATTATACGAACTCACAACTTTCCAAATCGAAACACGGAAGTTGAAAAATGTGCTAACTAATCCTTTTATCCCCCCCTAATAATATGATCAGAGTCGGGATTTTACAATGCAGTGAGAAGTGATAAAAGACGCTCTTTTATCTCAAAGCCGCCAATGCTTCTGTAATGTATGCAAGGATAATGGAAAAACTTATTGATTTTTCCCGCGGAAAATCCCGAAATCTAGCTTTTATTCAATTATTTGAGGGGAATGAAGAGTAATATTCACCAATAAATAGGCAATGAAAAAGCACAGCTGGATAACAACTGGAATCGTTTATTAAGCATTGCGAGAAAAATGTGCATTTGAGGGAAACGAAAATAATGTTCGAAATAAGCATATTTATTTTATGAATGGTAACTTTTCCCAATAAAATGCTTTTATTAGTATGAATTCTAATTTATAAAGCGGGCCAGCTTCAATTTATAAAAATTTCAGAATGCTTTTTACTCTAACTAGATAATTTAATGTATCTACATTGTGACTTAACTTGCGTTGCACTTATATCACCTGATGATGTCGATGCAAGATTTATCAGAACCTAAACCTGTTTCGTCTAACACTCTTTCATATGCAACATCTCACATGTAGCTATCATTAGCAGTTCGAATATAATTAATTTTGTTTTAGACCAGTACATTTTCCTGTCATTCACGATTTAAGCGTGGCACACGGGCTTCAAAATCTAAGATGTAAGACAAGTAAAAAATTGAAAGACTCATAATTACAACAAAAAAGAAGGGTTTTTCTTTTTTCTTTTTTTGTACACATAATTAGTAGTGCCAGATTATAATTTCAACTTTGTACATATGCATAAAAAATGAATAAATATAGTAAAAGTACAATATTTTTTAGTGCGATGAAAATCCCGAATACAATTTAAATTACCATTAATACTCGTTTATAATAACTAACGTACTTTATTTATGAATTAAAAAAAGAATAAAACAGATATTAATTAAAATGGAAAAATAACAATACAAAGGTTATTATCATAAACAGATTAAATATTATTTATATATTTTTAATACAAAATTATCTTTTTGTTATTTTTCGTGGCAAAATTAGAAATAAAAAGAAGTTTTGTGATTTTCAAGCTCATAATAAATAAAGCAATATATACATACAAATAAAATAAATCAATAAATAATTGGGGATTGAATGATTTCCCTGTAACCAAAATACTATTTCATTTATCTGCCTCTAGTTTTCTTAAGAAAAAAAAAAAAGAAATTGCCTATCAAAGTATTCAAAAATTATGAAATAAATAATCTAAAATCTTAAAAATGTAAAATAAAATGCTTACATTCAAATTTCCTTGTGAAAAAAACGTGGGGGGAAATATTTACGCCTATTTTTTGAATGTCGTTCACCCCATACTACCATACACATTCCTAGCATACTTTTCCAGCGTATTTTATCAATGGAGATAGAAAAAAAAAGAGAGAGAGAGGAGGAGGTCATACACTAGTATTACGGGAAGCAGAAAGATGAATAGCCCATAATTTAACGCTCCATCTAAATTAAACAGTAGCGATTATCAGTTATTTTGGGTGACCATGATTTATTAATTCTTTCTTTATTCCTCTGTTTTTTTTCCAATTGCGAATATTGATTAACTTTTTTACAGTAAAGATATCTAAACATATAATAGTGCATAAAATATTTTGATTAATACGCAGTTATAATGATAAAAGGGGGGGGGGGGGGAACTAATAAACACTCATGACTCTTCAATCAAGAAATGGATAAATAAAATAATATCACATTCGAATGGGAATTGTGTTTATCTTTCGGATATTTTTTTTTTTTAATTTTAAGAGAATATTTAATTATGCTCATTTAATGTCAAAAAGCCACCAGAATTAAGCCACCAAAATTTACAAAAAAAAAAAAAAAAAAAAAAAAAAAGGGGGGGGAGGGGTTAAGAGCAAAATTAGAATAGAAGATATTTTTTCTAATACATTATAAAAGTAAAATTCTGTTGAAAAATTTCGGGATGAATTTTTGCAATTGGGAATTAAAATTAAGTGAGAACAATATATCCCACCACCCTTGAAAGAGTTATGTAAGGATCATTTACAGATAGAGAAAACTGCAGCAATTTCACTTTACAAACTTCGAGTAACTCTAAATCTGATACTGAAAATATGTTTAGAAGTTATTAAAAAATTAAGAAATATATGTATATGTGTATGCATCATATAACGAAAAATAGTAGGATTATCCTATTAAACACCGGAGACATTTCACAAAAAGAAATAAAACAAAAATAAACTTATAAGTAAAAAAAAATACATAAGATTTTGGTTCTAGTAAATCTGCATTAGCAGTAATTTTGCCGTACTGGACATTTATTATCATTATTTTTTAGTATTTAGATATGTATAAATAATTTCGAATACTTATTCAGATTTAAAAAATAATAATAATAAAAAGAAAAAAAAACATTGCTCTTCGGAAATGGTTATGAATATCTGAATAAAATAAATTAAATTTATTTATTTATTTACTTTAAAAATTTCCAGCTAAACATTTTTAAGAATTACGTAATATTTTTACATTAAACCATAAAAAACATTCTTAAAATCTTGACTAAACTTAAATTTATCTACTGTTTCTTTTGCAAGAAATTCTTTATAAATCTAGAAATAAAATATGCAAACATTAAATTTCGGACATAAAGTTATTACAAAAAAGGAATCGTTACTTACAAATTTTCTTATTAACCTTAAATATGAGACATGTTTAACTCAATCATTCTACCTCATTGGAATTTTCATGGCTAAGTAAATACGTCAGTAACTGTTGGCTCGAAACATGAATCATGCTGATTACAATGTAATTATTCTATCATAAAAATTATGATCATAAAATTATGATTATGAAAATTATTCTATCAAATCGTACTCATAAAAATACATCATATCATAATCGTAAAGAATTGCTTAAAAAAAAAAAAAACAGTTTTCAGAAATCGATTGTCGGTATTCGGATTTCATAATGCCGTTTTAAAATTTCTTCTGCTATTTTTCCATAAAAATCATGTCTTTAGAATGTTAACGGCCCTCTTCACTCACCGTCGCCGGAAGCCCGAGCCAATGTTATTCTATGGGGAAATTTTCTTTACAAATAACTTATTAACTGATACATATTTTTAAATTCTGTTTTCATATTCAGAAAATTCCCAACTGTTAAATTGGCGGACCTTTTTTAAAAATGTATTTTTTTTTTTTTTTTTTTTGAAATTGCGAAATGAAAAAAATTCACATTTTCAAAATTCGTATTTTACAGCTTTAAAATAAAATATAAAATATTAAAAAAATAATTTTTCAAAAAAGGGCCGTCAATTTAACAGCTGAGAATTTTCAGAATGTGAAAACAGAATCTAAAAATATGTATTAGTTAATAAGTTATTTATAAAGAAAAATTTTCCATAGAATAACATTAGCTTCGGCTTCCGGCGGCGGTGAGTGAAGAGGGCCCTTAAGAAGTATTATCGTACTATACCTAGCCATTTTTACTTTTTTGAGCACTCTTAAAGAAAATTCTCATTTCATGAATAACTTGCGTGGTGTATACGTCAGGGATCGATCCAGGTTTTAATTTCTAAAACCCATGTATGGACAATATAAATATTTTTTATGAAAAACATAATATTTTTTAGGGGAAAAAAAAAAAGATATATATATATATATATATATAAAGCCTTCCATTTTAGCCGTCACTCTATATAATGTTTAAAATCAAATTAATACTGTTGCATTGAACCATGTGTAAACAATAATTTGAAATAATATTGAAAACATAGAAAATTTAATAAAAGGATAATTTTTTATCAAATGAAATTTTGTGAAAGGGCCGTTGTTATTAAATCAAATTTTGTTAAGGGGGAGCTGATGAGCTCTGATTTTGGCTGGATAGAGAGATGTACGAATAATTTGTATAATAATTACAACATACACATACTTACAAGGAAAAAACTTAACTTTTAATTTTCTAATTTCTAGCTTCATTGCGAATACAGAAACCACGATAAAACATTATTTTCAGAGATTATTTTTTCTTCACTGTCTAACATCACATCTTCTTTAAGCAATTTTTAATCAGTGTGCCAAATTTAATAAAAATCGGTCCAGCGGTTCACAAAAGAAAAAAAAAAAAAAAAAGGAAAGAAAATAAAAAGCGAGGACATACGTACAATGGCTAACATATTTTCTATTTGACGTATACAATTTTTAATGAAAGCTAACACGGCAATCCCAGAAAATTGCTCTCCAGGAATAAACATAAAGCAGAAAAAAAAAAAAAAAAAAAAAAAAAAATGTGGAGATCACGCAATGTTTGGGTTTTTTGTAATCGCAAATTTTATTTTATTTTGTATTGCATTTTGCATATTCCCTCGAAATAAATTCTAAACAATATTGCTGCACAATAGCTTTTCGTCTTAATTTTTTTTTTTTTTTTTTTCGATGATAGCACCATTAAAAAAAGGGGATATTAACAAGTTAAAAAAAAAAAAAAATCGATTTACTGTTTAAAACAAAAAATTCTATAATTGTAAAATTACATATGTAAATAGGGAGTAGATTAGTTTTACGGTTGAAATCTATTTAAACTGAAAATTTCCATGGTATTCGGCATACCATTATTTTTTCGATTTAATTTATTATTGAAACAAAATAAACATTTTCTAAAAATGTTACATTATTATTACAGGCGGAAATATCCGTTTCTATGTGAGATAAATCTGGCATTTTGGAAACTTTTATTTATTTATTTATTTATTTTCTTTTTTCTATTATCCTCTAGTACATGCAATCCAGTGCGAAAGAATGAAAATAAAAAAATCTGGAGTGACTCCACTCGACTTTCCGAACATTGAGTCATTAACAGTTTTGTAGATAAAGTAAAGAAAGAGGAGTTGTTAAACAAACAAAAGAGAGAAAACCATAATAGTGTGTTTAAGTATTTTTCTCCATATATTACACGATGTTTTGTTTAAAGCTACTGAACTTTGAGCCCATAGATCATAATGATAAAGAATTTTTCGTTGTTTCCCTGTAAAAACCTGTAAATGCTAGATTCACCAAAATTCTTATAGTTAGTGCAACAGTGATTTATAATATTCATATAATTTTTCAGCTCAATTGAATAAGACGTTTAGATGCTATCGCACTTTATATATTAACACTTTATTATTCATATTAACACCAACTGATCACGATTATTAATAATTTATTTTAAGCACAGGAAATGTTTGCTAAATGAGCCAGTAACAGGTTCTACTTACACATTTCAAAATACTTGTAAAATGCAGCAAAAGCTAGAAAAAGTTCTGACATTTTTAATCTTTCCTATTAAATAAATGTCTATAAGTTTAAACTGCTAACACATTGAAATTTCAGCTTATTTTTTTAAAAAGGAAACTAACTAAAGTAATTAGTTAAATTGAATTAATTAACTATGCATATTAAATAAAGTTTTTAACTGGAGTTTAAAGTTGGCTTTGACTTTTATCAACATAATACTGTTTTATTACCAGTTTACACAAAATTAATTACTTCATTCTTAACTACACCAAAATTTATCATTTTTGAGCAAGTTAGGTTAAAATAACAGAAAGGAAAGTAGCATATTTTGCAAGATATGGTGAAACCGAAAAACGATTAAATTTTAGTTCAAGCTGAAAGGAAATTATAGAGCAATTAGTTCCCTTCATTAAAGAGAGTATATAAATGAAATAACTCATGATTATTCTGTAATGAAATTTGTCTAAACTAAAGCAAGTACAATATTCTTTTAGCTTCATAGAAATCCATCCTTTGAAAAATAAAATATTTTTCTAGAGAAATCGGTAATTCGAGCATAAAAAATTAGATAGCATGCTGTGACCTTCACAAAACTTTTTTCTATGTTTTCCTATACAAATTCAAACAGTGCAAATTATTTATATAAACTATTTATCAACATTATTTCCTATAGTGAGATTTTTCTAGGATTATAATATTTTTAAACCAACACTTTGTGAAATCAAATCGTGAAATTATTTATTCAAACAGAAATAAAATATTTTAAATAAAATGAAATGATAAATCATTTATTTAGTTTTGTATATTGAAACATTAAAGCTAAAATTTTCATATTTACACAATAATTACGAGTGATAAGTAATTTCTGGTGTATGTACTTATTCATGTAAAAACTAGTATGCTGTAGGCATCAAATAATTTTCTTCGATATTTTCCTATACAACTTCGCGCCGTGCATATTATTTATTATAATTCTTTTCTGTAATAAATGTAGACGATTCTCATTTCAGAGAAACATAAATATTAAGTATGGAAAAGAAATCAATTTTCAGCACTACAGACGACGTCTTAAAAATTTCAATAGTTCAGATACTTATATATTGACCAAAAAAAAAAAAAAAAAATCGATAATTTTGTTATAAATTATAACAAATGATTGAAATCACAGTTCAATTATTCATTTTATAGGTATTGATCTCTTTTGAAACATACTCAAATTAAAAAGGGGATCGTTGCTCCTACATGTACACACCTTTTTTTCCTGGTTGATCACCACTAATATATATATATATATATACGTCTTAAGCTGTCTGGAGCCGTCTCTGCCCCTTCTTATTGTAGTTTATGTGTTTCTTTGTTCATAAATTATTGTCTTCCTTCCTGGTGTTTGATCATTGTAACGATGAATTATTATATAACAAAACAAAAAGAAGTATAATGTAACATGAACAGATGATTAAATAACCATAACAACCCACAAAAGCCTAATAGGTTACTAGTTAACTAATATAAAAAAAAATATACTTAATTTTACAATGATTAGTTAAAAATAATTACTATTATGCACATTTATTACGGAATTTTGACAAATATTAACACATTAAAAACCTGTTACAAAACTTTTATTTCCCATGCGCAGACATTTTCTAAAAATGGTGGACTTGTGTTCTAGACTTCTCAAAACGTTTAAATTTATAGAAAATCGGAGCCAAAATTTTTTACGAATAAAATACTTCTTTTAATTGAGTACAGATGAAACTAGAAAGAAAAGGGGGAAAAAAAAACTATGTATTAAAAAATGATACGTGTTGTGAAAACATGTAGAAAAAAAAAAATCTTAAGCCTTGAGGGGAAAAAACAAGAGAGAAATACAAAACGATGTAATATTTTCTTTTTTTAAGCTATTGTCGGTCATGGGTGGCATAAAATGGGTGTAAGGACAGCTTTATTGATTTTCCCTTCTCCAACCGGAAAAGTCAAGTTCACATTTACCAAAAAAGAAAAAAAAGTATTATAAAAGTATTATAATAGTATAAAGTAATATAATAGTATAAAGTATTATAAAAAAAAAAAAAAAAAAAAAAAAAAAAAAAAACGGTGCTTTTTTGAGTTGCGGAGTTCCTGCAAATGAGGTTAGGCAAGTGACATATTGCATAATGCAGGAGGAGTACGGCAATTAAGTTGGAAAGCCATTAAAAAACTTTTATTGTTCGACTACAGGCTTTCTGAACCGTACTGAGAAACAAAATTGTAAAATTTTTAGCAGCTATTCCTGACCTTCATCCGTCAACCGTTAAAATTTTATTATATACATCTTATTATTTATGGTTGGATTTATATATAATCCCATTTTGTATAAGATTAAGAATTCTTATAATTAAATTTTTTATTTTTTTAATTCTTACATATATATTTTTAAATTGTTAGCACGTATTGTTTGTCAATACTGAGCATATATACCTACAGTATAGTTCACAATTTATCAATTATTTGTCTATATAATTTTACATATTTACTATTTTCAATCTTCTTATAGTATTCCATTTAGAAATTTTATGCTTTTAACTGATTATTTTAGTCTACTCAAATTTTTATTACAATTACTAATTTCCTTTTTGAATAGATAATCATTTTGTATCCCATTTTTCATCTACATGATTAAAATATTTTATCAAAACGTATCATTGTCATGTTTTAATTATAATTTCTTAAAGTTTTAATGAGTCTTCCTGTAACTGTAGACTTGTTTAGTAAAGATAAATATTAATTTCTCGGATTAATTGTGAATGTAAAGCGTTGTATTTTTAATTTACAAATGCCTTAATAAATAATTATTATATCACTTACTGCAAGCATTGACAAGTGATTATAATATAAGTGATTGTCAGTTTTATCTAACCATATGTTGTTCTTGGGTACATAATTTATGATTCAAAGGTTATATATATATTCGATGCCTTTCACTCTGACGAAATGTGTCACAATAAAGCAGCTAGAATAGCCATAGTATGACACTCCTAATATCAATAATTTGTGTTACTGTATTTCATTAGTCACTAATTTATTCACTTTGTACATGACTCACTCCTTTAAATGATGCTTCATTTCACATTTCTTACAATGAACGTTTTGTCATAGTGTCGAGAAAATAAATACATTACAGAGAATCGTAAACAGTAAATGGTTTCTCATTAAAATCATATTAAGTTTCAAACAAACAAAAATTAAATTACTACATCAATTTTTATGTGTTGCTCATATTAGTAGTTAACAATCTATTTCTATCCAAAAGCAGAATCGATACACATATGTAGGAAGAAAAATCTATGTTATTATTTCAGAAAACACTAACTACTATTATTATTACGTATTAGCAAGTTTCTTCAAGTACACTTGATCATGAACAAGGAAATCATCTGTACAGTTTTTTTAATAAATACCTGAAATAATTAAATACAAAAATACGATTTAAATTCTAATATAAAAAATATTTTATTTTAAAGCAGGCTTCGCCTTCTTCGGTAGTTACTATATTTAAAGAAATTGAATTTTCAAAAAACATTAATAACTATATTTTAAATATATATAGAGAGAAAACTATTGAAATGAATTTATATATATATAAGTTTAAAGATTAGAAAAATCAAAAGGAGAATTACAAACCAATGCGCAAAATTGCAGCGAAAGGAAATGCAAAACTTAAATGTAGGAATATATAAGCAAATGAATGAAATTAAACCCCAAAAAACACTCATCAGAAACTTTTCTTTCACCCCACACTGAGGGGCCTCCCTGATGAAGATCTCAGTGTTTTTTGGGGTATAATTTCATTCATTTGTTTATATATTCATTATCATGAAAAACGGCAGTTTTTCTAGTGACGCAAGCGCAAAAACAAACGATGCCACGACACTCAGCGGAAACGGAAAAACGAACGAAAACTGCGACACTTATATATGCAGGAATTTTAAGATCAAAGAAACCGCTGAAAGCCGACACTTAATATCTCAGGAAATATGGGAGGTTATGTTCTGATATTTTCAAAATAGACTTTCACCTTCTGTCTGATCCTACCCTGAAATCGCTACATTTCTGCGTGCAATATATTTCGAGATATGAATTGGCTCATTTAAGTTATAAATGGACGGACTATATGTGTAAGAATTTTTTCTCGAATATGGCTCGAGCGAATTTAGTTTAATTTATATATGATATTAATCGCTTTTATTTGATGTGCCTGACATCTCCCTTTTCCCTAGGAAAACTCTTGTTTTTTTTATAACTCTGTTTAAAAATCGAACTATTTTTTACTCCGAAAATACCGTAATGCGGCAGATTCGCGGACGAATTTCTTCTCTTCCATCTGAAATACTGAATATCAAATAATCGTTTTGGCTCCATCTATCGGGAAGCGTCACAAATAAACACAAAAAAAAAAAAAAAATTATTTTTTTAATATATATATTAAATGAGTTATTTATTTAGGTACTTGTATTTTATATGACATTTGTTTATCAAAAATATTCTTTGTATTTACATTGTTTTCATGCTGATACGTTGTTAACTTTCAAAATTGGTTCTATTTTAAAAGGTGATTGCAACAACAAAAAATTTTTCCTTTATTTTCATAAAAATGACAAATAATATGATAATCATATGCAAATATTTGTAATTTTTTCAAAATTAGGTGATAAATCACTTAAACTATGGATTGAAAAAATTCTTAAAACAGAATTTGAAAATAATTAATTTGCTCATTAAGTATCTAGTATATATGCATAAATTACAAAATGTTAAGCTGTAATAAAATTTTGAATAGATTAAGATTTTTTTTTTAATTAAATTCATAACAAACTATACTACTTCAATATTTACCAGTACAAAAATTTCACTTTTTAAAGATTTTTCTATTATTATTTATTTTTCTCTTTTAAATCAAATCTATACCTAAAAAATTATAATAAGAAATAAATATAAACAAGAAATTTTTGTCATTTTTAAAATGTACTAATAATGTAAATAAAATATATTATTAAATGTAAGTAAAATATATGGAAATGTTTACTTTGTGTCATTTCATCCAAATAAATTGAAAATGCATGCAAATAGATATCGTGAAGCAAAGAAAAAAACTGTGAAGTTTTTTTCAGTTTTGGATGGCGTGACGCAAAAGATAGAATAATTCATTGAAATAAATATATTTCAGTACATAATATAAGCTTAATGAAAGTGATATATTTGACAGCGTATTTGAAAATTAAAAGCAATATTTCAATGTGCACATATACTTTAATATGCAAAACAAAATAATTGCAGAGAAATTTAAAAACAAATCACTTAATGTAACACCACTGCGTTACTGGAATTTCATATAATTTCTTTTAAAACACATGCTTTCATAGTATAAGAGATGTGAATGGAGAGGTATCGATGAGTAAATGCTATATATTATTTTATGTTGAAAATAACGTTTACACTGTAAATATAAATAAAAGGAAAAAGCAAATTCAAATAAGAAAATCTATGTATAATTTAATTAATATCAAAGCGTCACTGAAAAGTTGATATCATTATTTTTAAGACCCGTATTTCTAATTCTTATAGCCATAAAGTACAGTGCTGCGTCACAAACTTTTAACCCGTTAAGGGTTTTTTGTATTGATATATATACAGCGCCTTCCCCATTTGTGATATATCAGTCCGAGTTCCCCATTGCTTGCATTTGCGCCTTAAACTGATACATATCTTGATTTAAGTACTAATTTTTATTGAATTGAATAAACGATATTTTCTGGGGGGAGGGGGGAGGAAACATTTTGTCAAAGACAGAATTTAGTTAAACACGGAGGACTATTAATTTCAATCTGTAAAATTTTTATTTATTTATTTTTAATTTAAAATTTTATTATTACTGTTATTATTATTTATTTTTTTTCATCTCATTTTTTGACCGTAAAACTGGCCCACGTACTTTTTAAAATGACTGAAATGAATTAAAATTAAGTGTTGCCACCTAAATTTTATACTTTAGTTAATTTTTTAAAATTTAATTGTCATGTCGAAAAACTGTTTGCACCCCTGGATTCCGAAAAATCGCCCCTTTCATTTGGTACCGAATTTGTAACGATAGGACTGATAATTCTAATTTATTTTGAGGTTACACAAAACTGGTCTACAAAAAATGGCGGCGACGTTTTTACCCAGATTGAAACTAATAGCCCACCTAGTCCTAAAAATCTCCTGAAGATTAAAGATTATTTTTTGAACATAAAAAGTTAAGAAATTAAGAACTCCCTGTATTTTTCCGGCTTTCAAAAAAAAATAATAATAATAATAATAATAATAATAAATAAATAAATTAATTAATTTCCCCGACTCTCTCTTTTTTTTTAAAAGGAATATTTGGAATTATCTTCGTTTTTATATGGCTTGAGTAAGTGTAAAGTTTACTTTCCCGTTTTATACTGTGAACGAAAGAGGAGTTGGGAGGGGGGGGGGAGTGAATAGAATTATAAATACATAATAAAAGTTGTCACAACAACTAATATAATAGACTTGTATCAGCTTGTTGATTTACTTATTTGGGGTGGGGGGGAGGGACTTTATTTTAGTGCTTCATACCTGCATTGCACTGAAATAACTAATTTCTAATGGTGGAAAAAAAAAAGTTTTTGGATAGCTTCCCATCACTTTTTCTGTCATTCTTAGCAAATTCTTGCAAAATTGCTTAAATTTTACATCATATTTAATACTTAAAAGAAGACTTTCGAGTAACTGACACAAATGGAGGCTATTCAACTCTTCGAAAATAAGTCCTCTTTACAAACGATCTTGTCCGTTTAAAAGTCCTGAAAATAAATTACTTGCCTTGCGGAGATTTATCCGAAAATCGATACAACTTTAAGAAAAGGCTTCATTGAAGCGATCAGAAGATTGAGGTGTGGAAAACTTACGCCGAAAACGAAAATGCATCATTTTTAGCATTACAGATGCCATGTCTAGACATTCATAGGGCGTTTTATTCAAAAGGGAAATCAAGAATGAACGCTTTTAAAGAAAAAAAAATTACAATATATTAATAGTAAAATTTTAACAAAAAGTTTCAATGAAACGATCGGAATGTGAGGCGTCAAAAATTTGCGAAGAAAAGTGTGCATTTTTAGAGTTGGAGATGCTGTCTTCTTGTCTAGACATTCGTAAGGCATTTTTATTCGAAAGGAAAATCAGGAATCGATTCATAAAAATAAATAAGTAGTCATAGCATAATGTACGTAATACATTTAATAACAGAATCACTTAGTATGTAAAACATAGAATTAAACATAAATCGCAATAATACGAAAATTTTAATAATAACACATGTCTGCAGTTTCTTTCTTAAAATATATAATAATAACAATAATAGTAATAGGGTTTTACAATAAAAAGGCACACCCATCTTAATACATTAAACTAAATCTATTTTATCTCATAATTAAACAACAAAAAATTTCTTCGTATATATTTAACATTCTGCATTCATTTCACACACACACAAAAAAAAAAAAAAAATTTCTTTAATTTACAGTGATATAATGGTTCTCTGAAAATATATATCAGAAGTCGATCCAGGCAAAAATTAGGTCCTTTTTGCTGCCCTTTACGAAATTTCACATCAGAGAAAAAAGGACCCTTCACAAAATTCAAATTTATAAAATGAGCCCCTTTGCAAGATTTTTGTGTTATAAAAATGATCTTTTTATAAAATGTATCCATGATTTCAGTGTTATTTTCAATTAATTGGTTCAATGAAATTTATTAACTTGATATTAAGCATTTACAGAGTGACAGTCAAAATGGAAGGTTTGGACACTATATATATATATATATTTTTTTTTTTTTTTTTTCCCACAAAAATATTTTTTTTTTCACAAAATAGGGACTCAAAAATTAAAACCTGGTCGATCCCTGCATATGTGAATGACTAAAAAATCAAGATTAGCCGCTGTAAAATAAGATTCCTACTTGTAAATTCCTAGATGTAGAATAAATTTAGTCTCAACTCTCTAATCTTGCATTACATGTTATACTTCATTAAAAAAAAAAAAAAAAAAATCTGTATCTCGCAGCCGTATAATCACTTGTTTCAAATACCTGATCGGTGAGAACGTAAATCTTACTTAAAGGCATTCTAATTCAGACCTGTATTTGCAAGTTTATCAGATTCATTAGTGAGTGAAAGCTATACTGCATCCATATGTATAAGTATGGTCAAGTTCACTGATAGCAAGAGAGTAACAATTTGTTTATTTCTCTATCACTTCTTATCTTCTTCCTATTTTTAATGTTAATACTGGAATGGAGACGAAAACTGTCTCATATTTGAAATGTGACTATTCGGACAGTAAGAAGATTGACCTAACATTATGCTTAAAATTTATCAAATTAGGAATAGCTGTTAACCCTTTCATTCCCAACTTTTTCCCTCCATAAAACAATAAATCTTTTTATTTCAAATGTAATATATATAAATATTTTTTTTAAATAGGAGTAATAGCAGAGTACGAATTAATATAGCTAACAAAGCAGCTGGTAGATGTTTGTTTATGTTTAATATAACGATAACCACTGATGCCATTTAAAATCACAACTTTTCAATAAATAAAAATATGAAAATTTTGGAAGAAATACATATTGCAACCAATTAAAATACATATTATAAACATTAAAGAATAAAATAAAAAATATTTCAAACAGTTAATTTACTTAAATGGCCCAAAACAGGAAACTGATTCCGATAGTATTATCAGAATAGCGTAAAATATACTTTCAATTATCAACAAAGATAGTGAAATCATCTAGAATAGGTATTTTTCGGTGGGAAAATGTCTATAGATTTTAATATTGTTCATTTTGAATCAGCGGGAGTGTTAGATGGTAAGAAAGAAAATCTGAAATGTTATGATTCCAATTGGAATCACGGGGAAGGAAAGGGTTAAAAAGAAATCCTCTGGAGGGACAAACAGCAAACAATAAATTCAATGGCTGTAATAATTATTGGAACAACGAACGTAATGTTATAAAATATAGCAATACAGCATTATAAATAACTAAATTCAGATTGTTCCATCAATGGCAATATATATTTGTTCTGAACTACAAGCTCCCGGGCATGCCGCCCTTAAAGAAGTGTGAAAATTATTAGAACAATATTGTTCTATTATTGTTCAATTTTTTGCTCTACTATTGTTATTATTTTATGCGTGCAACAATTCAAGAAAAATAATTTTACTTGTTGATATAAGTTATCTTCCATTCTTCAAAAATAATTAATTTTTTTTTTTTTAAGTTTAAGTTTAACAATGTTTATGAGTTCGGGTCGTCTGTCAGTTAGTCTGCATTTTCATTTCCATAAATACTTCTAGAATTTCACAAAACTGATAAGTTATTCAAACTTTTCAGACTAACTGTAGAATTATCCCCATTAAAAATATTACATATAGCAACAGTGCTTCGTGTACAAGTGCTCACAAAATAATTCTGATATTCTACGATTTAAAAGATATTTTTCTTATAAGCAGCCCATTTCAATATTTTTATACTGCGTTGAATATAAAAATAAAAATACTACATTCTTCAGATGCAATGAAGGATATTTATTACCAATGGAAAATAATGTATTGGGTTGTTCGGAAAATAATTTCGTTTTTTCCCCTTTGAAAATGAAAGACGATTTTCTTATATTGTATAAATATTTTATTGAATTATATATTCTCCACTTTGATCGGTTTCTTAGCGATCTCACGAGTTATTATTTGGCAGTTTTCATAGATCAATACTTTATTTTGTCTTCATTAGCATAAACTGGTTTTCCAGAACGTAATGCATCTTCAACGTCAAAATTGCCAGAACAAAATTTGGTAAACCAGTTTTGACACTGGCGTTCTTTAAATAAATTTTCTGTATACACATCGTATACTTTTTTCCTTGTTTGAACAGTATTTTCGCCTTTTTGATAACAAAAACAAAATATGCCGAAATTGTCGCTTCCGATTTTCTTTATTTGATAGGGCACCAATCAAAATCTATTGAGGAAAATAAAACGAACTTTTTCACAAGCAAGCCTTGCTATATCATCAGCTGTCACAATATATAATGGTAATGCAGCTTAATTGTGAAGATGGTATGAAAAAAAAAAAAAAAATTAAGTCCTCTGCTGAGAAAAACAAAATTACTTTCCGAACAACCCAATAATTAACATGAATAATCAATGTACAGGACCACACACAAAAAAAAAAAAAAAAAAAAAAAATCGAATTCATTACATAAAATTGTTGGAGGTGGTGTATTTTCAGCCGTGTTATGCATTTTCTACTATTCAATTATATTTAAAAGTACTTCTGATTTAGTATTTATGATGTGACGGGTAATGAAATTAAAAAGAGTTTATGGAATTATAAAAATGGTTAATGGAAATGCGAAACCATAACCATAAGCACTTTTAAACTTTTTCGGAAAGGGAAAAATAGTTTAAAGCTATTCTTTAAAAATTAAACAGGAATTATATCAACACGTGAAATTATATTTCTTCAATAACAAATGAAAATATTTTATACAAAAAAAAAAAAAAAAAAAAACTACAAAACTTAAATAACAATTATAATCGTTGATTATTATTTTTTTAATTAAAATTAGTTGATACATAGAACTATCAACGTTAGCAGAAGGAGAGGAGAGGGCTTTCTTACATAAAAACAATACAAACACACGCAACAACGATCTGAATTCAATAACGCCAAAAGTAAATGAACAATTTAGATATTTATTTATTTATTTATTTATTCTGAAATTCTAGTATAGAAAACTTATTATCATGCAGCCCTCCATTCCAAATTACTGCACGAGGTAAATTTATGCAACAGTTTTACTTAAATACGCAACACCTTTATAGGTGTGAATAAAATATATAAATCTCTCTTAAATAGTAGAGGGTTAAATTGAGCTCCCGTTGTTATTGCAAAAGTTAGAAGAAAACCGCAAAGAAACATTGCCAAGGTGCATAAATTGCCCACCACCAATGATTCGACGGTAATTGATTGGTAATTTCGCGCAGGGTCACGATCGGGATAAAACTTGGCATGATACAGCAAGACGTGATGAGAAAGGCCGTAACGACCCATCACTTTAAATTTAACGCTTGTTACGTGACAGCTTTATGTGAGAGACGCTTAATTTCCAGAAAAGAAATTTATTTCTCACACTGCGCAACAACGATCGGGAGGTTTTAGAAGTTGAAACCACCCCAAGAACTTAAATTTGATAAAAAATAAATAAATAGATAAATATCTATGTTACGGTGAAAACGTGCCGCCTATTTAAAAAAAAAAAAAAAAAAAACAGTCTGAAATAGTAAAAACATCTGAAATAAAGTTACAGCGATGCAATGGACCACATTTTGCATTCACTTTGCCATATTTAATCCTACTTCCCACTATATTGTTCCAATATTTATGATACTTACTTTTTTTTTTTCTTTTAACTTGTTTATATCTTTATGGATCAAAGTTGGCTCGGCTCCACATGCTAAATGGATCAAAACTAATAGATTTAAAGTATTGTGTCTAACCTGAATCAATATTTGCCTCAAATGTTTTCATATTCTAAAAGGAGACTTTTAAATTTCTGTGTGTGATCGGACACATACCATCGTGTAATTCAAGTAACTGTTCTTTCAGGCTGATTCTAAAAGGACAGTTCCGGTAAGAGTCACGGTTAGAGCTTGGGTGTTTTTTTTTTTTTTTTTTTTTTTTTTTTAGTGATTCGTGATTCAAGGGTTGATCCAGATTTTAATTTTTGGGGCCCATTTTTGTGAAAAGCAAATTATTTTTGTGAAAAACAAATTATTTTGTGAAAATTTATTTCTTTTTGTAATAAAAGGAATTATCACACAAAACCTTTCGCTTTAGCAGTTACTCTATCTAATGTTTAATAACAAGTTAACAGCATATTATTGAACCAAGTATAGGCACTCATTAAAAATAATACTATTAACGTGGAAATTTTTTACAAAAACATAATTTAAAAAAATAAATAAATCTTGCGAAAGGGCTGTCGTTATGAATCTGAATTTTGTGAAGGGACCCATTTTATGGATTTGAATTTTGTGAAGGGGCAGCAAATGGTTCCCAATTTTTACCTGGATCGACCCCTGTGATTCGAAATCTACTTTAAGTCATAGGTCTCGGTCTAATTAGCCCTTGTGGACACGAAATGACCACAGAGCGTCAAACCAAACCTAAATCAAAACTCTTTTAGAATAAAAAGCTTAAAAAAAAAAAGTAATCTGCCAGGAATAGGTGATATTTTCTCTTCAGAAGAACCATTGTCCCAAATTACCGCTAATACCTAACTGCCAACATTTCTAAATTTTAAATCAAATTTATCGCTGGAATTTCTAAAACAGAATTTTTCTTGTGTATTTTCAAACATTAAATAAACGGAAAATCATTGGGAAAATATTTCTGTATGAAGCTTCCCTTGAAAAACAGTAGACTTGGCAACTATGATAATAAATATATATAACTGTATCTTATTTTGTTATTGTTATTATTATTTTTTTTTCGTTAAAATATTGTATTTATAGAAGAAATAATTTTAAAAAAAAATACTCTTCACAGATATTTGAGGAAATTTACCCTTGAGACTATTTTTAAAATACAATTAAAAAGCCATGATATTTTATTGAAGCAAATAATTTTATTTGAAAAAATAAAAAGAAGTTTCTTGTAGAATAACAAAATTTCCATTGGCAGGAATATTATTTCTGCTTATCTAAACACGGCGCGAATTTACATAAAAGGATTTTGGGTAAATTTTTAATAAATAAATAAAATAATAATCAGCATATATAGTTTCGCTCATCAGTGCCTGACTCTGTCACGCTTTAGGCTTAAGAGATTTCCTTGGACTCTGCCTGTGTGTGAATGCAAGTTTTCATACTTTAGTTAATTTTAAAAAATCTAATTGTCCAATCGTTAAGCCTTTTAATCCGATGGATTCAGAAAAATCGCCCCTTTCATTTGGTACCCTATTTGTAACAAATTTTTGATTAATTTTTTTTTTTCAAATTAAATAAAATATGAAAATAACAGCTTTAAAATAGACATTTAATTTTTTAATTGTTGCCTTTTTTTTTCCCAGCATAAAATGAAATATGCTTTCACGTGAAAAAAAAAAAATAATAAAATAAATAAATAATATATATATAATATTAAATTTGCTCCTGCATATGATGTCTATAAAATAATAATAATTTTAAATTTTAAAGATAACGAAGAGATAAATAAAGTGCGAAAAATTCGCACGGGCTTGCTAACAAATGAATTATTTGAAGCGAGAAATAAATAAAATTAAATGATCATTTTTCAACAGGCGCCTTAGTCGCCCTATACAACTAACTAGTATAAAATAAATGATCATTATAAGATAATGTATTTTAACCTCTATTTTAGTCTTGTGCTTTTTACACCTGAAAAAGAAACACCACGACTTTCAAAAACTTCTGAAATATATGGAGATTATTTCTATTTTTAAAATCTGTTTATTTCTATATTTAATATCCTTCGTATAATAATTATATTCACTAACACCAATTTCCTGATAACTAAGCGAAAATAATACGTCAGTAAACCAAAAGGTAACAGACTGAATAAAAATTTATACATACAGATTAAAAAAAAAAAAAAAAAAAAAAAAACCTCTAACAAGCATTACAAGCAACATAAAGCGACGGGAGGTGGGGGTGGAGGAGTTCCCTTCTTCCGGCAAATTTTATTTTATTCTGATTTAATAAAAAAACTATTAATAAAATTTTACTTTCACAAAAACTAACCAAAATTTACTTTCTATGTGAATGGAAACGATTTAAAAAATGAAGAACGAAATATATTTCAAAAGATAAAATTTTATCGCGTTTCCTGTAAGGAATTTAAAAGTATTTTTTTCCTAGCAAAGGATTTGAAACCCCATTCCCTTGCGAGGAAAGGAATATTTCCGAAATAACGTCATATAGGAGAACATGGAGGGAGGTCAAAGACACTACGCATCTGTGAGAGAGTTGACAGCATAAATCGATCTCCGAAAATGTACAGACACCTAAAAGAGAGTGGGAAACCCGGATAGTCATTCATATTCTGAAGGTCAGCTTTATGTTTTCTTTTTTTTTTTTTTTTTCCCAAAGAAGCTATTTCTAAAAATGTCTTCTAAATTCATTTCAATACACGAATTTATTCTGATGAACCAATTATTTTATTAATATTCTGATAATAACTATCAGGGGTAAATATATATATATATAATGTCCACCTGTTAATAATGAAAGAAACAAATGCACGAAACCCATTCAAGAGACGAATTTAAAATAATAAAAATACTTTTCAGAAACAGTGCTGTATTTAAATGTAGAAAGTTATTTGACAATATTACAATAAAAATTGATTTTAATATGATAATAAAATTAAAAAAAAGACCTGGACCATTCAGGTTTAAGTAATTTCAAAATTGGCTCCCCCCCCTCCCCACCCCCGTTGAATGCTTTTCATATCGCAAACAGATTTTTTTTTTTTATATATAAACACTGAATAAACATGAATTTATAGATAAAATATAAACATTTCGATCTTCTCACCCTCCCCCCTCAAAAAGAAAAAAAAAAAAAAAAAAAAAAAAAACACTTTTTCGATACTGATTATTATTAATTTTCTTTTCTTTTGCTTTAAAAAAAAAAAAAAGATTTTGATGAAATCTGGCGAAAGCAGAATTTAATTTAGTATGGAGGACTATCAGTTTTTTTTTTTTTCAAATTATTCAATTATATTTTCGATAAATGTCCAACTATCGTAAAACTGGTATCGTAAAAATCCGTAGACTGAGACAAATAGTCCTCCGTATTGTTTATCTATTTATTTATTTTCTTTTGACAATGAGTACTGCATTATTTAACTTCACAAGAATGAATTAGCATTTAAAAACAAATAAAATAAAAATAAGTAGGAAAAGCATAAGAAACATATTAGCGTAGTTCCATTGCATTTTAACACAGAAATACATAATAAACTTTAACGATGGATTCAATTAACACTTTATTTATTTATTTTAAGTCAGAAGGATATAAACATACGTAAATGACTCCCTTATATTTGTTGTGTTTACATAATCTATACATACCGTCCTAATAATTAAGGAAATATTAGTAATAAGACACTTATTAAATATAAATATCAACACGAAATTAAATATGTTTCTAAATATAGTATAAATATCACGATTTTATTTCATTAAGAAGATATTTTGATTAAAATGTAAACACAGACAAAAATAAATGAATGGAGAAATAAATGAAGAAAATCACGTGCAGATCCAAAATCTTAAACTTAATTAGTAATATTTCAACCAATTAGCTTAGAGAGTTACAATTTTCTGAATGAAATTTATACGGTATTTCTTGCGAAATGAATTAAACTATTATGATTCACATCAAATCATTTTCAGGCAGATGTATTTATAACAGTAATTTCTATAACAAATATTTATTTGTTGTTTCATATATATCGAAGTTTTTTTTTTTTTTTTTTTTAATTATAATATCAATATGCTATTTGAAAATACAGTCGAACATCGTTAACGTGAATACTGTTTCTACAATCTCTGTCAATATGAAGATTTGTTTAGTTATATGAAGATTAAGATTAGTTACTGAAAGCATGAATTACTGATAACATGAACACATTTTTTATCCCCCTTGAGATTCACGTCAATGAAATGAAGTTCGACTGTAATCAGAACTGATAATAAAATAATAATAATAAATAAATAAATAAACTAATGAGAAATTGTTACGTTACAAATAAGTTAAGGACCCTCTTCACTCACAGCCACCGGAAGCCAAAGCTAACGTTATTCTATGGGAAATTTTTCTTTACAAATAACTTATTAACTAATACATATTTTTAAATTCTGTTTTCCCATTCTGAAAATTCCCAGCTGCTAAATTGACGGACCTTTTTTAAAAAATTATTTTTCTAATTTTTTATTTTTTATTTTGAAGCTGCAAAATACGAATTTTCAATATGTGAATTTTTTTCATTTTGCAATTTCAAAATAAAATATTAAAAATTAAAAAAATTCATTTTTAAAAAAGGTCCGTCAATTTAACAGCTGGGAATTTTCTGAATGTGAAAACTGAATTTAAAAATAGGTATTAGTTAATAAGTTATTTGTAAAGAAAATTTCCCCATAGAATAACATTAGCTCGGGCTTCCGGCGACGGTAAGTGAAGAGGGCCGTTAAATCAAAAGTAAAAGAAAAGGCAGCACAAAAGAAAAAAAAAAAAAAAAAAAAAAAAAAAAAACATTTTTTGAAATAATAACAAAAATAATTGGTTGAGCACATCTCATGTTTACATATATGCAATACTAAATAATTATTTTTTATTAAAAAGAAAAATTTATAAAATATTCGTGGATGACAGTGTTTCAAGGTAATTTTAAATCTTGACAGCAAAACGAGATATAAATTTCATATTTTTACTGTTGGTAATTGAAAAGAAAATTCAAAACAAAACAATACATTTATCTCATTTTTAGGTTTCAGTCACAATATTCAATTTTTTATATTCCGAAATTTTCGTAACACAGTTCCCTGCAATCTTGGTAAAGATATAGTTCAGAAATTAAAATTTTATTATTGCTAAGGATATTTTTCTTTTTCTTAATTTTATCACCAAATATAGCCAATAAAAAAATTGTATTGTACACAAAAGAATTTTTAAGTGACTATTAACGGCCCTCTTCACTTACCGTTGCCGGAAGCCCGAGTCAATGTTATTCTATGGGAAATTTTCTTTACAAATAACTTATTAACTAATACATATTTTTAAATTCTGTTTTCCCATTCAGAAAATTCCCAACTATTAAACTGACGGACCTTTTTTAAAAATGTATTTTTTTAATTTTTAACATTTTATTTTGAAATTGCAAAATGAAAAATTTCACATATTGAAAATTCGTATTTTGCAGCTTCAAAATGAAATATAAAAAATTACTTTTTTATAAAAGGTTCGTCAATTTAACAGTTGGGAATTTTCAGAATGTGAAAACAGAATTTAAAAATATGTATTAGTTAATAAGTTATTTGTAAAGAAAGTTTCCCATAGAATAACATTAGCTTCGGCTTCCGGCGACGCACAGTGGATCGAACAATGTTAAAATACGAACATAGGCCCAAAAATCAATCTCTAAATAACTGATATTTTGCAGTGATATAATTTAAAAGAGTGTCTAAAAAATACAAATATATAGCTATTTCTTCAATTACACGAAGTTTTATAATAAATAAATAAGTTCAAAACGAAAACTTTCAGAAATAAGATTTTTCGATGAATTTCAGTGACTTTATTTGAAAAGCCATCAAGTGGCACTTAAGATAACTATGAAAAACTACGAAATAAAAATACTTTTAATAATGTCCTAATAAAAGTTTAAGGTACTTCTGCCAACATTTTGTTGGTTTTTTATGTTGTGATTCACGCATGAAATGTGAATATAAAATTAACAACAAAATTAAATTTATAAGTTGTGCAACTTTTTTTGTCCAAAATTGTTCAAAATTTCAAACACATTTTACTACACCCAAAAGTATACATTTTAATCTGTGAAAAGGATTTTCGCCACAAATCGCCACTTTTAGAGAAAAATAAATTTTTATTCTGTTTACCCCCAAACTATCAATCCAGAAATTTGTCTGAATAACTGTATTCATTAATGACAGAAAATATATTAAAAATTTTATAGTGAAAATATTATAGAAATTAGATGATTAAAATAAATTTAATAAATCAGAATTTATTTCTTATTTTTTTTTTTTTTTTTAATATTTAATAAAATAATTAATTTTACTTTAAAAGGTACTGAAAAGTACCGTTGGACCCAAAAAAGGGGAGAAATGTAAATGGTTGCTGTGATATGTCATAAGATGTTAAAATTAAATAAATGTTTAATGTTAAATTACTAAATGTTAAAATTAAATATTATAATCCTATATTACGATTTAAAGTAAAAGTTTCTGTGCAATAAAAATAAAGACATGTGAATTTTTCATAGAGTTTGTCAGTAAATGCTTGCATGAGTTTTCTATTAAAATACTATATTAAAAAAAGAAAGAAAAAAGAAGAAGTAATGTGATGATATAGTTAACATTGTGTGCTAAATTAATTGTGTTATAAATATAGATTTTCTTCGCGAAATTTTTATTTATTTCCTTTTATTCTCTTCTTTTTTGCAACATTTGTTTCTTTATCAGGTATGTTTCTACATTCTCGAATAAATTATTACGTCAGAAACGCCAAAGAAAAATATTTGAGATGCTTTCTTTTTGCACTGATGACGGTACGCGGCTACCGAAACAGCTGTATGCATCTCAAATATTTTTCTTTTGCGTTTCTAACGTAGTAGTTTATTCGAGTTTTAATATTCCAACGCCAAGTCTCCTGTTATTATATGTTTCTAAATACCTGTTTGCATCAGAAAAATATGATACCGTTTAATCCCTTTTTAATGCCAATTTTTCCTCAAATGGCACATTAAACTAATTTCACGAATAAAAATTGATGTAAAGAAAATAATTCATTTAGCTTATTAGAAATAATTAATTTTAATTTTGACACATTATTCTCTTAGTTAATCGCAAACTGACTATTCCCATTATATTAGCATAAGCAGAATTGCCACAAATGACTACTTTTTTTATTTTTTTCGCACCAATATTATAAAAATAATATTTATACTGATATTTTTCTAGAGAAATGATACACAGGAATCATTATTTAAAAAAAAAAAAAAAAATGGTGCCAGTTGAATAAAATGATAACGAATTTGGTGGGGAAAATATTCCTGTGGCCTTATAAAGGGTTAAAAAAAAAACATACAACCGCTTTTAGTATCATACATATATACACATTTAAGTCGAAATATGACAAAAAACATCATACATAGATAATAATAATACAAGAACCTTCCTATGTTCGCCACTGCCTATACTTCGATCCACTGTGCGACGGTGAGAGAAGCGGGCCCTAAGAATGTCATATTAAAGCTGCTTCTATTAATTGTATTTTCAGACTATATGATTAGTGTTACACGTACATAGTTTCGAAACAGGCAGGCCGGCTATAAATTAACAGTAATTAAAACTGGTGTTAGAGCGAAACAGAAAAATAACTACCAGGTCACAGGTAAGTAATTAAAAAGTCAGTTTATGTAAAATAGCTCATCCACAGAAAATTTTAATTCACGCCAATCTTGTCCGCTAAAAACTTAAATTAATGACGCCGCTCTCTCTCTTTCTTTTTTTTAAGTGAAACAAAGCGGATGCTGTACCACAAGCCATAGAAGCTATTGTTTTTCTCATTATCGTCACTGATGGGTTCCGTGCCGCATTAAAAAGTTCTTAATTCCTCAAGAAATGAGAAAAAGAATGAATTGCGAATTAAACATAAAATCAAACTGTGTTCAAGAAATTTAAGACACAATTTTTTAGAGATAATGTATCCCTCCTTCTTTTTAGAAAAAATATACGTAATTTTTTTAACAACACAATATTTTTCATTTTAAATTCAGTGTTATTAAAATGTTTCCATGCACAGAAAAAAATATCTGGTACATTGTGTGGCTCAAAACTTTCTTTTATATCATACTACATAACAGCGCCACTACCGGTTACCCTGTACAAAAATCTAATCAATGTATTTCCTCATATTAAAAATGTTACTTTTACAATTTGGTTCAATATTGACCAATAGATGCTGAAGTATAAACATAAGAAAAATCTCATAAAGGAAGCAATAATGGCGCCACTTATTGGCCGATGTACACCCAAATAGCTCTTCACATTGGACCACTCTCATTTTGAGTGCAGTTACTACATACAATAAAAATTGAGATACAGGTTTTCTGAAAATTGGGTAAATTGTACCATAGCAGCGCCACCTGAAGGACAATATGTACCAAAAAGTGGCAGACACCAATTTATGGCAATCTGCAACTAACTGTGAATTTTTATGAAATTATACGTATTAGTTATTGACCTAGAGCAGCGACTTTTTTTTTTTTTTTTTTTTTCCTCACTCACATAGACAGACACGCATTCAGAAAAACTGAAAGCATGCAAATTCTTCGAAAATTGAAATTTTTTTTTACTAATATTTTCTTTTTGCGAATAAAGTAGTAGAAAGTAAAAAAGCATTATTATAATCTAAAATTTAAATTTTGTCATATTAAGGCAATGCGGTATATAATGGAGAAGAACAAAATCCTCCTCAAATAAATTATGATTTCGTATACATTGAGAGATGGAAAATAAAATTTAAAACAACATCAGATAAATATTCCCCGGTAGGAATCCAAACGATATTGGCATTATTCAAAGGTAAAACCATAATAACGAAACCAAAAGACACCTGCTGTTTCTTTGACGCTATAACATCTAACAACCTCAATTACCATACTTGTCGTGGGAAAAGAACAAGCTCCATCTAGATCTTCCAGATCGAGCATCAGACATAACAACCCAACTAATGCTTTCTGCCTTGGGGAAGAAGCTTCAAAGTTGACGGAAAATTTGAAGTTTTCAAGGTCGATATTATTGTTCAATAGACTGATTACTAATAGTGAATAGAATTACTTTTGTTAAGGCACACGATATAATTAATAACATCAAAGCTATTGAAGAGCATCAAAGCTATTGCACCATCGGGGATTAAATGCAATTTGCACAAAAAGGCATCTATTGTATTATCAAATATGATAACTATTAGATAATAAACTAATAACAAAAACATGCAATTCTTTTGTATATACAGTGGCAATAGGAGGAAGTCATACCAAACACATCTTCCGGTACCTTTTTTGAAGTAATCTTTACTAGTACTTTTGAAGTAATCTTTAATCTTTTGAAGTATTAGACTAGTGTTTTTACTAGTCTAATTTTATTTTAGTAGTCGAATATAAACTAACAATGTAATGGGGAAATGATTAATGACTGTTTTTGAACAGGGACTACTAATACAATAATTTCTTTAACTATTACAATTACATTAAATCTAACTGAAGTAAACAACATGTAGACAAATGATAATGCGAGAATATAGTAAATCACGAGTTAAATTCAGAACTCCTCCCAATGTTTGTCTGTCAATTTATTTCAGCAGTACTATCTAAAATTTAAAAGCAGCAAAATTGTATACTTAAAAATTATTAAATAGTGTTAAACAAAGAGGGGACACCCAACAGGCTTTGCCCGCTTCGCTAATTACAACATTTAAATGAAAAAGAGAATAATTTAAACATTTGATTAAATATATTTCGCCTGGCGACATTTTCAGCAATTCAAAACCATGGCCGAATCTCGCTATATACAATCGTTAATGAAATGTAAATGGCGTTTAATTATTTGTGTTATCTGATTAGAAGTGCGGTTAATTTAAAATAAACTAAATATGCATTCACATCAGTTTCGGACGACGAAATCACGAAAAATAAAACATATAAGATCATTTAATTAATTGCAATTGATACAGTTTTTTTTTTTTTTTTTTTTTTAAAGAATAGAGATATCAATTAATAATGTTATAAATAAATGCGACCTTACAAGTCTATGTAAATTTAAACTATCAGGGTTCGATTCAAGTTTTAATTTTTTTGGGTTCCGTTTTTGTAACTTTTTTTTTTTTTTTTTTTTTTTTGTGAAAAAATAAAATATTGTGTAAAATCTTCCATTTTTATAATTCGCTGTATTATAATGTTTAATATCAAGTTAATAGAGTTTCGTTGAGCCAAATTAAGGCTTTAATTAAAAATAATACTGAAAACATGAGAACATTTAATAAAAGGATCATTTTTATAAAACAAAATCGTATGAAGGGGCTCATTTTATAAATTTGAATTTTGTGAAGAGTACCTATTTACAGATTTGTATTTTGTGAAGAGTCCCTTTTTACGATGTGAAATTTTGTGAAGGGACCGCAAAAGGGACCCAAATTTTGCCTGGATCGACCCCTGACTATGCAAATTTCCATTTATACATTACCAATTAAATATTGTACTCACATAATACATTTGACTATTAAAACCAACAAAGGAAATTTTAAATTATTGTAACATTATTTACAAACCAAATGACATCTCTCATATTATAAAGAAGTAATCAATAAATTATCGCATCCCAAACTCTTCATGAAATTCCACTTTTACTATAATAATGCATGATTTATGAAAAGTGAAGGGTAAATTAAATAAAAAATTCTTTGAAGACATATTGAAAGCGTCAAAGTACGCATATGAAAATGCTGGGGGAAATTGAAAAGTTCAAGGTTAGATCTTAGTTGCATCCTACCATACCATTCGGAAAAATTTCATCAACTTTTGAGGCATTTGGTGCGGAAATCAATGAAAGCCATCAGTTATTGGAAACCTTACTTAATGAGTCTTGATGCCAATATCCATGGAGAGAGTGAGTCAGAGGAAGTATGCGGGCGGGATCATGAACAGGACAACTGAACTGATGGATGGACTTTTAGTTAGTGACGTCATACAGGGAAGGGTTACTTAGAACTCAAGTATGCAAAACAGTCTTATTCATTTGGCATTCTAAATGCACAAAGAAATATAAATAGAAATGCAAAGTGCAATGGGAAATGGCAGTTACAAATACAGGGCTCCCAGCGTTCCTATATTTTTACAATCATTTTATTATACTCGCACCACAATTTTCAAAAAGAAAATTTTCATGAAGGTTTTCATAACAAGATAGCAAAGGCTGAAAGAAAATTTTCTTTTTG
This sequence comes from Salticus scenicus, assembly GCA_963930645.1. Taxonomy (NCBI): domain Eukaryota; kingdom Metazoa; phylum Arthropoda; class Arachnida; order Araneae; family Salticidae; genus Salticus; species Salticus scenicus. The sequence continues at coordinate 216,368,298 of OZ005655.1, read as the reverse complement.
AAAATTGTGGTGCGAGTATAATAAAATGATTGTAAAAATATAGGAACGCTGGGAGCCCTGAAAATAAACATTAGCATACCAGTATACGGTACCGTATATATACAGTAATTAATTCAAATAAAAATTGTATCTGATATGTTGTAATACCGAAATTAGCTCAAATAAAATTTTTATATTTACTGATTGACTGTCAAACCAAAGGGGAAAAGAAAAAAAAAAAAAAGAAAAAGAAAAAAAAAAAAAGAAAAAAATGTGTAGTGGTTCCACTCGACTTTTCGAAAATTTAGTAATTGAAGGCTTAGGAGAAATCGTTAAATAAACAAAGTTAAAAAATCGTTATAGGACGTTTGAGTACTTCTTAAGTCCACGAACGGATCGTAATGTATCCAATATTCTGTGTGTCCCTGTATTAGAACTATGAATGGTAAGCTCGCATCTTATAAATAAAGCAAAGAGTTTGTCGGGAACACTTCCGGGTGGACCACTCCTATTTTTTATTGGTCTAGATTTAACTACTTTGGTGATGAAATTAGACATTTTTTAAAAGTAAAAACTGATGATTTTTTTTTTAAAGGTACTGCATAGATGTTATACTTTTTAAAAGAGCTCTAAAAATTGTTCATTTTTTGAGTGGACACTATATACATCAAGTTATTAAAGATATTACGTTGCAAAGTTTTCTTTAAAGTACTTAAAATCTTATGAGAATAAATATTAGTTATGCATCTCACAAAAATTGTCGTCATTATCACTTTAAAAATTTGATACGCATTGATAAAGTGCTAATGTAGTTCTATAGCTAAGATTCAACAGAAAATTTAAAAACTTTGTATATAAAAAGTTTTTTATCTTATAATTATTTTTTCTTTTTATCCCACTGAAATCTCTTCTTAGGATCAGGGCCTGATTATCCAAAAGGCTCAGGAAGCACAAGCTTCCCCTCTAAAATTTAAGAGGGGGCCCCAAAAGGATTAAAAACATGGTCTTGAATTTTTTGTTTCATATTTTCACACTCAGATTGAATTTTTTCTGAGAAAGGTTATCTAAAACAAAACAAAACACTCTCTATTTTGGGAAAAATCTATTATTTAACCTCAAAAATCTGAATGTTCTAAATTAAAACGTTGTATGATTTTAATGTTCTGTGTAGAAACCACCCAGATGTCTGAAAAAAAAAAAAATAAATAAAAAAAAATAATAATAATAATAATAATAATAAACGCACACTATTTTTTTGGTCTATAGCCTTTTTATATTACAATATGTAACAGGAAAACAAGATTTTCCGAAATGAAAGGGGGCCCCGAAATGATGCTGAGCTTCCCTTAGCTTCAAAGCCTAATCGGGCCCTGCTTAGGATGCCAATAATTTTAAATAGCACACACCCCATAATTATTCAATTAAATAAATAAAAACTTTTATGAGAATAGACAAAGTTTTTTTCATTTTTTCCCCCCATAACAAAAAGACGGAAGAGTAATTAAAAAATATCTTAAGGCTACCTAAATGGATCATTTACGGCAGTTCATAAATACTATCATCTACTAAGAATACTACGATTTTTAATAGAAAGAAAAAGAAACTTTAACAAAAAATGTGACAGCAATTAACTTTTTTTTTATGTTACCAAGCCTAAGATATTTTTAAGTGATGGATAGCAGATAATTACCATTGCGTGAGAACGTCTGCTCTTAAAGATAGAATGAACTGGATCGAATCAAAATTACAAGAATCGGAACACAAAATGTTAAAAAACAAAATTATGAAGTAACTTGCACAAGGATATCCGTGCCCAGCTTGATTCAAGCCTTCAGAATATTATACCCTGCAGTGACAGCTATAGTATCAATGGCATTTCGGGTGTGAATTATCTCAACGCCCCTATAAGTGATCATTTCTTTAAAAAAGAGAGAGAGAGAGAGAGTTTTAACCAAGTTTTTTTTCTGTATGTATTTTTGAATATTTTATTTAATTTGGCCGCTGGTGTTCAATTCACACATTATACACTTTGACACTTTTGGTGGACGTTATAAATATATATATATATATATATATATATATATATAAGTTACTTTCTTAGAATTGTTAAATTTTGCATATATATGCATTAAAATTTGAAATGTATCAATATTTAGTATATATTAAATTAAAATATATATATATATACTCTGTGTATTTTATCGTTAATGAAAATGCTCTGTCGTTCATTCTTTATCGATTAATCGATGTTTGCAAAGCTTTTATTTTTAATTTCATTTTTTGTTGGCATCATCTTATTCTCCAGTTTGTGTTAAATGTTTTACATGTGGCTACTATGCATTTTTCTAGTTTTCTCTCTGGTTTCCATGAAAATTTTATTTAATATTTGATTTAATTTAATAATTAATTTAATTTCTCATTCTATATGGTTTTGCTGCTTCGATCGGTGCTGAAACGATATAAATTGCTATGACTAGCTATATTGTTTTACGAAATCGATGTAGCTTTAACAGCTTTATGAAGTACAGTCCCACTGACGAGTATTTACTTCTAATTTTAAGCATTTTTATCCAATTATTTCTGTGGTTATTTATTTGTTTTCTCTGTCAAAATGTTTAATGGTCCTTTTTTATTATCATTCATGTCGGCGTAAGTAATTTAAGTTATTTTTGTCTCTTATTGGTTCTTAATCTAAATCGCAACAATTTTGTGTCAGTCTTTCCTCTAAGTTAAAACCAGTTCTATATTTTTGTGAGTTGGTATTGTTTTGTATCTATTAATTGCTAAATTTTAAGATAATTTATTACGATATCTATTATATATATATATATTTAGGGTAGGTTCTCCAGTGATTGGCATGCTGCAGTACCTGACATCTATCCCAAAATAATTAATAAATAAGAAAAATTATAAAATCATATATTTTACATATAAGAATTTTAACATTTTATGTCAAACACTGGAGCATAGGGTACTAATAACTGGTAAAATAAATAACTAGCAGTGTCAAACACTGGAACATAGGGTGCAAATTACTGATAAAATGAAAAACTGGCAGTGTCAATTACTGGAACATTGAGTGGGTGTCAAATAAAAATTCATAATAATAATAATAATAATTGTTATCAAATGTATGGTATTTTAACATATATGTGGTTCTGAATGTCTTTCATGCCATATGTATTAACTTAAGATTTCTAAAAATATTTTCTGATGGCTAGAACGTTAAAAACATCAGAGATTGCTCTAAAAGTGTCAATCACTGCTGCACTTACCCTAAATAATTTTTTTTTTTTTAATGTTTCGTGCTAACTAGTTTTTTTTTCTCCCTAAAATTTAGATTATTACAGACTAACAATATATTCTCAACATATTTGGGTATTATTTTGTAAACTGATTATAATTTATTTTTAAAAATATTTTTATGATTGAACATTAAAAATTTGCGTGAAATTGCCCTATTTCAACTTAAAAATGTTTTTTTAAATATTAACTTATCAATCATTCCCCCCAATTAATACTCAAATATGTTTAGAATATATTTTTATAATAATACAATAATGTAAAATTGTGGTAAAACTTTAAAAAAGCTAGGAGTAATTATTATTATTATTATTTTTTCAAATAATAAATAAATAAATAAATAAATAAAATTTTGAATTTCATTTAATTAATTTAAATAATTTCCGAGAAATTTTAATATACTTAGTATTGTTATATTTCAATGCATATGTACAAAATTTAATAACTCTGCAACTTTCTACCGTCGAGACTATTTTAATTAAAAATGTTTTCGTGTACATCAATAGTTAATGAAATTAAAAAAAATAAAATGCACAAAAAATAAAATAATATAATACCAACAAATGAATACGATTTTACTTTACGTAAGATTTTAAAAATACGATAACTAAAAAGTGAAACATATTCTAAAAGAGAGAAATAGTGGTGAAGAACTTTCACCTTTTTTTTCTTTGAACTTTTACTTCTTTGTTAATGCGAATAATACAATCTACACTTTTAAATAAATGCATCAAAACAGAGAAGAAAAAATAATTAAATAAATAAAAAATACAACATGTTACTTTGATCTTAGAAAGAGTTCCTAACTTAAATTACACAGCGATGTTTAACTAATATTTAATTAAATTTGTACAAAACTTAAAAATTCTTTCAATATTTTGTTATATAAAAATGTTAAGATTAAATATAAAGGTCATTTATAGATTTTTTTTCCTCAAATTTATATTATTGTTATTATTTTCTTCTTCAGAAAGTTTATGTAAGCAGATCATCAAATAGAAAATTTTTTAATAATTTTACATTTTCATGGCATTACATTTTTAAATATAGCTGAATTTACTAAAGCACTAACAACTGAATTTTACCAGTTAGAAAAATAATAAAAACGGACATTATTTTTAAAGGGGGATAAAAAGGAGGGGGGAGGGGTTACTAGTTTCGAAAACTCTGAATATCAAAAGGTATTTTTAATAACAACTATAGATTCAGAATTTAATCAAAATTCCTGGGGGAAAAAAATACAACAAATTTTTCCTTGAACTCAGTTTTCTAAATTTAAATTTGAACTTTAAGATTTCTCCCAACATTATCTCACGTTTTTCTTTCTTTCTTTTTTCCATCAAGCGTGTTTCGCTTTCTCTCACTGCCTAAAATAAAATATAATAATTAAAAAAGAGAGAGAGATTTAAATCGGATTTTGATGCAGATGTTTAATGTTCTCAAGAGCCAATCCTCCAATTACCTTAATGAATCAGTGGAATTTACACGCAACTGATACAGATATTGATGCTTATACAGACTATGTGGGTGCGGTTAAATAAAATATCAAATTAAAATAACACGACTATCACTTAACTGCCAAGTTTGAAATGAAGAAAAAATAAATAAATAAAAGAGCCGAAAGATGGAAATCAAAGATTGCGCTTAAAATTACTGCTATTATAATTTTTTAAATAAAGCGTTTATTTTCCTTTATTGAGAGGTAATTCGAAAATAAACAACAAATTTAGAAACGTCTTTATAAATAGCAATAATAATAATTTAAGGGAAGAAACTCAGACGAATAATAATAATAATAATGACACCTTCTGTCATTTTTATTTCTTTTATAAAACTCCAGGATGATCGAATTTAACTTAATCTTTGCTTATAATGCAGTTTTTTCTTTTTACAATGTTTTTTTTTTTGTTGTTGTTTTTTTTTTTTTTTTTTTTAAGGGTGGGGTAATGTTACAACAAATTTTCTTACTTCTTAACTATACATTCATTAAACATTTGATTTTATTAAAAGAAATAATAATAATAATAAGACTATCACCAACGATACCTAACATTATAAACAAATGGATAACCTTCCACAAAGATGTACCTTGCATAGTAAATAATGTCAGGTAATAGTGTACTTATCATGATCAAAAACAACAGAAAAATTAGGGAGTGGGGGTGGGGAATAATTTTAAAAAGAACAATATTATCCTAAAATGTAAGAAGCCACTTTGCTTGAAAAGAAAAAAAAAATGCTTAGATGAACATGTTTTGCCAACATTAACCTACACTGTTAAAAAATTGCAGAAAAAATACAGAAATTCTCTGTAATTTCAGGAAAAAAGTCGTAAAATACGTTTTGTCTACGTAATTTTTCCGTAATTTACGCCTTTTTTTCTGAAATTACAGAGAATTTCTGTATTTTTTCTGCATTTTTTTAACAGTGTACACAGCAGAAACACAGATTCTCATAAAACGGATGAGTACATACAAAAATCACAGTACGGAAAAGTACATGTTAAAGATAATAAAAAGAGGTAGAAGTTATTCTATGGAAACATTTGTTCCCAAAATTACTCAGTTACCTTTATTTAAACAAAAAAAAAAAAAAAAAAAAAAAAATGCTTTTTCACTCAGAAAATTCAAAATCAGAAAATTAGTACTCATTTTCCAAAAATGATTTTTAACAATTTTTTTATTTTATTTTCTTGTTGAAAAATGCGAAAAAGGCACTCGGTTAATTTTTCACCTTTTTTGACTCAAAAATATTAAAAAAAAAAAAAAAAAAAAATTTTAGTAAGCGAGTACTAATTTAACGGTTGCATATTTTCTGAATGTGAAAGCAGAATAAAAAAAAAAAAAAACACGGTAGGTAATGAATAATTTTGAAAACAAATTTCCTCATAGAATTACATGGGCTGAAGCTGTCGGCGAGATTCAATATTATCATGCGCAAGGCAAAAGACCAATAGATGGACTATAAACTATTTTTACATCCCAGAGATAGCAAACGATTCAGAAGAAAACCTCAAATAAGTTTGATCGAAAAATGATTAACCACTGTTTATACATGCTAGTAAATTACTTACTGGTTATACATAAATGACATGGTTCCCACTAAAGCGCAAGATCAAGAGAATCCCGCATGTTTTTTTTTCCCCCTCACATAAAATTTTTAACAGAAATTCACGCACTCTTCTGGGGCCAATTTATTAAAATTTTTAGTCCAAAAACAAATCATTTATAAAAATCAACAATCTTGAAATAAAAAATCTTTCCCCTTTCACAAAAATCAGCAAATTTAAACGGACCCTTCGCGAATGTTGAATTATTTTTAAAAAACTTGGGTAAGGAAATTACGTATTTTGCTGATCAGCAGCAAACATACATTATACTTCTACAATGAAACATATGAAAAACTGGAATTAGGTAAATAATCTTGTGTTGAAAGTATATATATATATATATATATATATATATATAAAGTAATTTTCGTCAATATTCAGTGCAAGGTGCTTATTTCAGTGCTATCAATTTGTAGTGTGTGCAAACTACCTATTTCAGCGACTGATTAAAAAAAAAAAAAAATCCACATATTTAAGCAATTAAATGCAATTAAACTCAAATTATAGCAATGGGTTGTAAAATTAGACACCATTAGCAATTTACATTAATCCTGATTTTTTTTTTTTTTTTTTTCACACTCTCCCTATATATATCTCGTACAAATCTTGCAATCGTTTTTTAACTAATTTCCCGACTAGCTAGAAATTTGAAACTTTCAGGATTGCTCAGAACACGGTGACAACACAATACTTCGAAGTCCGATTTTCGAATTTTTTATTAATTTTCTTATAATTAATTAAAATATGAAAATAAAAACATCCTAATAGCGTTAAAATAGCCATTAAAATGTCAGCTATATAATTTAATTGTTGCCAAAAAAAATTTCGACATGAAAATAAATACATTTAATTAAACGTGAACATTAAAAAATTATAAAAAGTTAAATTATGCATCTCACAAAAATTGACGTCATTATCACTTTAAAAAATTTTTGCACATTGATAAGTGCTCTATGATTCATAAGAAAATTTAAAACATGGTATATAAAAAGTTTTTTTTTTTAACTTATAATTATTTTTATTTCATTTTGCACGCTCGCTTTTTATTTCCTAATTCAAAATTATTTTTAAAAAACTTTTTCGATAGTGTTTGTAAGTAGGAATTGACTGTAAAAGATTTTCTTTTATATTACTTGTTTTTAAGTATTTTTCTGTTCTCAGATTCTTTTTAGAAAGCTTACTTTGTTTCCGAGTTAAGGTGAGAAATTCTCACCCAGTTTTTACCTCTGATGAAAACCTTCAATGATGATATACATTTATGTATAACCAGTAATTTCAATGAGTAGTCAGATGATACGAGATTTTTGTATTTGTAACTCGGCAAAAATTTTAGGGTTCAATATTAAACAAACTAATGCAAAATGTTGTTGAACGATCACATACGAAATTTTTCAAACATTACTCAGAAAACACATCTTCAAATAATTATATACATAGACAAAATAATTTATTTATATAGCCACTTAATCAATTTACTTCTCGTGTATACAAAAAGAAAAAAAATATTACAATAAAGCGTGTATTTTATTTTTTAAATTTTGTTGAAAACTTAAGGGTGTGCTTTAAAAATAGTTCCATCATACGAAAACTCTTTTCTATTGCTCTTTTAACAACATAAATATATTCTAATAAGAAAGACAAATAACAAGAACGTGACAAACATGCAACAAAATTCGAAAAATGTTGACAAAAAGCTAAACAAAATGTAATTTTTCATTGATACCATTGCATTTACGCCTTTACGCTCGTGATTGTCAAAATGAAGAAAATCTTAACAAGGAAAAAATATTTTCTCCCCTTTTCCTGTTTGAATGGAGTCTTAAGAGGGAAGATTTTGTATAAATTAATTTTCATTTTCTTTGCCTCCAAACATAAACGTGGAAAAATAAAATGAAAAGATAAAATAGAAATAATTTAATAGGAACCATTTCTTTTATTTTACATAGACGATCCTAAATATTCAGTTTTACTTTATTTTCATTTCACATGTAAAAAAAGAAGGGGAAAATAGAATAATAATAATAAAAAAAAAAGTAGTGTGATGTGGCCACTGCAAAACGTCCTTCTATATAATTTTACACAAAATTCATGTGATTCAAATTATTTATTAAATTATTTTCCATGATAAATGCAGACGATTTTTATCTGACAGAATTATATATCAATAAGTGCTGAAAGAAAGTCAGTTTTTTTTTTTTTTTTTTTTGCCAATGTCAGAAGAAATACGATTTTTTATTTTTTCCAAGTTTTTTCATTTCAAAAATGAAAAAAATCTATAACTTTGTTTTAAATTATCACAGATCTATAGTTCAACCATTCGTTTTAAATATATTGACGAGATTTTTCGAGAGATACCCATTTTGAAAATTTAGGGGGGGAGGGGGGGGGGAGGTAATACTCCGACATACACAAACTTTTTTCTCTAGTCTACTACTACTGTTATCAATAACTCATATTAATTTTACAACCACACGTAAAAAATAACTCACAATATGTACATTTATACGAAATTTTGTCCTATACTGCCATGTTAACAATTTAGAAAAAAAAAAAAAAAAAAAAAAAAAATGAGATCACAGCGCTACCTGCTGGCTGATAGATCCCCAAATCTAATCAGCACCAGTTTATGTTAGAGTCCAACTAAATACTAAGTTTGGTTCATTGGTTCGTGAGATACAGCGCCCACAAAATTTGTGACACAGACATTAGAGGTGAGTTCGAGCTCTATTTTGACAATCCGAGCCAGCCCGGGCCCGAAACATTTTTGAACTGAGCTCGCCCGAGCCCGAAAAATTTTGTGTGATCAGAGCCCGAGCCCGATATTGAAAGTGGTACGCTATGCAACGCATACACAATAGTAAAATTAAATACCGTTTTCATTTTCAAATTAATTTTCTTATTACCAATCCTCAATTTAAATAACTATAAATATTATTATAACAATTTATAATGTCTGTGTCTCTGTATACATGTAATATATATTTATAGTGCAGCCCATTGTTTATAACGCGCCTATCGGGGGACAAAATATTTATCCGAATGAGTGATGCAATGAGGCCCAATATAACGAAGGAGGAAGGATTACTGTATAACACTATGACATAATATGCGTCCCGTTGAAAAAAAAGTTTTATTTAGAAAAAGGAAAGTAAAAGCTACTAAGGTTTGCAAGATTATTTTGTGATTTATAACCTATGACATTACTAAAGGTTCTCTCAAAATGAATAAAACTTTTTTTTTTTTTTTTTTTTTTACATTTTCCAGTTAGTGAAGAATAAAATAAACGGAACTTTTAGCTTGAATCCGAGCCCGCCCGGAGCCCGAAGACTTGCGTAAGATTTGGGCCCGATCGGGCTCGGGCTGAGCCTGTCTCATCTCTAACAGACATGTTCTGAAAACAGTCAAATCGTGTTCAGGACATCCTAAAATGTGTAAATCCATCGAAAACTGGAGTTCGAAAATTTTCACGAATCCAATACTTTCTCTCTCTATATATAGAAGAAAGTAATAACTAAAATCAAGGTGAATCAACTTAACTTGCAAAAAATCTTAAAAACCACTACTTGCATGCAGTATGAATGGCGGAAAGAGACTTATTAATGTTATATTATGTTAAAAGTATTTACGTTTTACGTATAATAATACCTATAATAAGTTAAATTTGGGGAGTTCTTAATACATTATAATACAAATTAATCATTCAAAATGAGAAATTTCTATTTAAAATAATAATAACATGAAATTCAGAGACAGCAATTTTTTCAAAAATCCTGAATTCAGGGGTAGCTCCTAAAATAATAAGTACAAAACTTTGAATAAACACCATAAAATACAAGAATTCGCGAATTCTTGCATTTTAAGGTGTTTATTCAAAACTTTGTACTTGTTACTTTTAAACGCCAGTTCTGTGGTACTTATATACATATAATTATAGCCCCTATAATATTTCCCCCCTTTGAAATAAAAATAAATAAGTCGACTTTTAAACTATTTACTTAAAAAGTTCTTTTTAATTAAAATAGCTTTAGAGTCTCACCAACGCATATAAAAATGAAATGTTAGCCAAAATATATTGAAACACTAATCCGATAAACAAAATGCGAAATTTAAATATTTTATAAATTAAAAAATAACATTTAAAAATAAAAATGTTGTTATTTTATCATCATTATTTTAGCTCATAAATAAATAAATTTTTGGGAAATAACTAAAGGAAAAATAATTTTTAAAGTTCATAGAAATATTCTATTCGTTTGGCAATCATGTAACCAGATTTATTTTTATTTTATTTATTTTCAATTACACAAAAAGTAAAATAAAACAAATAAATAAAATTCAATATAAAAATAATTATAAAAAGTACTTTAGAGTTTTATCACTCTACGGTATTCATATATGGCTCGTTTTCTAACATTCTTTGAGCTTTGCTTAAAATTGAGATATTAATGAAAAAACACAAAGATTAATAGATAAAACTGAAAAACCCATTTTTAAGCAAATACAGTAGAGTAATATATAAATATATTATAACTTTAAAATATATTTTTGATTTTATATGTATATTTCATGACCTTCAATACTTTTAGAAAATTTGTTCAGGTGAGTATAACTAACCTTATAAGTTAGGTTTATTTTATTTGCAGAAAAAAGAAAATATGCAATCATTATCAAAAAGAAAAAAAAAAAAAAAAACATTTAAAATTTTGCTTAAAACGAAAAAAAAAAAAAAAGAAATATTATAATTATATGATTGTCGTACGAATAGATGATATTTCTTTGGAAGATTAAAGTTTTTTTTTTTTTCAATTGTCGTAGACAAGCACAAAGAATACCGTCAGACAAAAAAAAAAATTATATCTTCCATAATTATCTACGGCAAATAATTACTCTTATTATAACTGACACTCATACAATGTCACATAAAAAATGTAGTTAAGATAGATTTCACTTGTGCAGAGACACAAAGAGCGATCGCTATGTCTAAATATGTTATGTAACAGGTATGTGTGTGTAAAGAGGGGGGGGAGGTGAGAAGGGGAGGGGTGAGTACTAAAAATTCGCCCAGATCCAATAAAAATAGAGGGGTGAGGGTGAGGGAAGGACGCGGAAGAGCTAAACAGTGACAGGGAAAGGAAAAAAAAAAAAAAACACTAAACTTTTAACGAAAACATACAAGGAAATTAGAAATACAAAGGACTATTTTTTTCATTTTTGTCTAAAATGAATTGCATAATAAATTATCATATCGACTGGATGAAATGAAATACAAAATGTTAAACGATTCTGCAATTCAGATAAGACAGAATATATATATATTTAAATACAATGTAAAATTTAAATTAAATAAAAAAAGAAAATGAATGTTAAATAATTTCGGTCGAATATACTAATAATAATAAAATTACAGCTTTGACTACTTTAATTTAAGATATTATTACTGTAAGTAATAATCTTATCTTTATTAGTGTCATAATGATTATACAGTCGAACCCCGTTAGCGTGAACTACTTTTAACATGAACTGTGTCCACAATCCCCGTCAAAATGTAGATTAGTTTAGTTATATATGAAGATTAGTTACTGACCCAGTGGCAGAAAGTTTTGTAGCTGTCTCCAACAGGCTTTTAAAATTTCATAATCTGTCTGCAAAATTTGTGTGTAATCAGGGGAGGAAATGGCTTACACTCAAAAAGCCTGAAAGCTGATTGGAGGGAGAGGGGGGGGGGGCTTAACATCAGTAGGGATCTCGTGCAACAATACACGAATACAATTTTACTACAGAACAATATAGTATAAACAATTGTGTGTATTCATTCAATTCATCTCATTCAATTATATATTTTATAGCAATGTTTGACACAACACAATATAAATAATTATAAATAATAAAAGTATTAGTTTTAGTTTTGATACAGAATTTTTTTTTTTAAGAATTGTTATTCGAAAGTTGCAGACAAATTTTTTTATCAGTGCGGACAAAAACTGTCCACAAGCCGTTTTTTTGTGTCCGCGACTATGTCGCCGTGTCGCGGTGTTTCTGCCACTGGGGTTACTGATAGCATGAACTACTGATAACATGAACCAATTTTTTATCCCCCTTGAGAATCATGCTAACGAGGTTCGACGTATACAATTTTGCTCAACTGTCGTAGAAGATTTATGGGACAACTGAACAAAAATTAACACAAAGTATATCATGTGCTTGAAAATTAAACCTGCCATAATTATCTACAGCAAATTCAACTGATTTATATCTGACACTCATACGATGTCACATAAGAAACGTAGTTAAAATAAAATGTAACTTGCTACGATACACAAAAAAATATCGTCATGTCTGAACATGTGACGTAACAGGTATGTACAGTGTAAAAAGAGAGGGAGCTGGTGTACTGAAAATTCGTTCAAATTTAACAATAGAGAAGGGATGAGTGAAGGAAGCGGAAGAGCTAAAGAGGGACAGAGGGAAAAAAAGAAACGAAACTATTATCAAAAACATTCAGGAAAATAAAAAATATATATCAAAGCATTTTTTGATAAAATGAATATTAAGTAATAAATTATCATGTGGTCTGGATGAAATACAAAATGTTCAATTAAAAAAATTCTGCAGTTATGAAAAGAGAAAAATAATTCTCCATTTCAATACAACGCAAATTTTATTGATCAAAAAATCAATGTTAAGTAATTTCATCTGAATATAATTTTTTAAAAATAAAAAAGATTACAACTTCAGCTATATAATATATATATTCATAATCTTTAATAATGTCGAATAAAGATTTTGCTTTCTGTTTTTTATTACATGTTTTTATATCTGGCTATCACTGTAGAGCTATTTTCATTATAAATATTTTAAAAAGTAAGAGATTTTCATCAGTTTATCTTATTACGGAATGTTTGTGTATTTCCTTTCAGTATTTTTTTTTTTTTTTTTTTCATATAAAAATACACTTATCACTTATCAAAATCAAATATGTTTGATAAAACTTTGATACACACACAAAAAAATTAAAAAATCAAATTACTTCATAAAGCATCTGACTAACTTTATTTGTAAATTTCGTATAATAACCAAATCAGTTTTTTATTATATTAAAGTAATTTTCAGTAAATGTAATACTAAAGCAGCGATAATTTTCGGGATATGCAAAGTCTCTGGCACTGTTATGCCAGGAACAGAAAATTACTTTTACAGTCTAAAGAGTAATAAAACTATTTTTCTAGTAATATTATTAAAGAAAAACTATTACGATTTCAATAACAATACTAATTTGAATGTAAAAAGAAATCGCCATAGGTTGAAGAATAATAAGTCTGGGGTGAAGAACTTAAAAACGCCTCAGATTTTGTTTCTTTCTCTCGAAAACTGTCGCCGCCTAAAAGGAAATCCTAAAAGAAAAAAGAAAAGAAAAGAAAGATGAAGTGGGGGGGGGGGATTAAACATGAATAAATAAAATGATTGATGCTGCGGTTTGCCGACAGTCGCATTCTTAAGAAACCACAAATAATCAACTCTTTTAAGATGCGTCTGTTTTCGAAGCGCTTGTGAAGCAAAATCATTAAAAAATCTGTTACCACAATATCTGAGGATTACAGGCGCCAGAATTCGTGAATTCCATAAGTTATCAGTATTATAACTAACAGTGCATAAACTGGTTCATACTAAACTTTGGGTAAAAAATTCGTGTAGGTATGTGTGTCTCTCTTATATAAATGAGATATGTATATCCGAAGAAACATATACAAATACATATAATTCTTGTATAGCAATATCCCATTGTTTGTATCCCTAAAATAAATAGAGAAACGAACTGATATTCAAATATTAGTTGTACGGACTTACAGTATTTCTTATTAAGATGCCTAGACCTTAGGGAGAAAAAAAGGACGATTCAGAAGAAAATGTGTAATAAGATGTTATTTTATACATTCAAGTTAAACCAATCAAGAGAAAACAAGCAAGAAAAAGAAAAACAAAATTCAAATATTGATATTATTAATATGATTTATTGAATTGAATAAAAAGTTTCTTTAAAAATACTTTTTTCTATCTCGCCCAGATTAAAGAATATTTCTCTGACAGAAAAGTTAAAAAGTTAATTTCCTTACATTCTCCCTCACTTTTATTAAGATCTTTGGAATTCCCTGTGTTTTCCAAGCCCTAACAGGTTTCCAGGTTGCGTATCAACTCTAATTAATAAATAAATAAATAAATAAAAGTAAGCAAGTGAAACTGTAAAGAATTCATTATTCAAAACTGGTAAATTAATTTCCTAAAAATGGCATCTCTTACTTCTTTAGTATTCCGTGAGAATGGTGGATTATGCGTACGTATGCATAGTAACTTGAAAAGTGATCAAACTTAAATTTTATACTACAAATGATATTTTATATCAAATTAAAAGGTATTTTATTTTATTAAAAAATTTATTTAAAAAAAGAATAAAAATAACAAATTTACCTGTAGTTTTTTACTTCTTGGAAATGTAATTACATACATCATATTTGAACTGTTAACAATATTTTATCATTAGATTATATTAGCGTAAAAGTTAATTGATTTCAAAAACAGGCAGAAAAAGAACCGAGAAGGAATTGGTTGGCAGAATGCCAAAAAGGAATCATCAACTAGCGATCACAAAACTGATTGCTCTCTCCCTGTTTTTTCTTCTCTTCTCTTTCTGATAGATAATTTTTCCAAAATCTCATAAATTATTATCCCATGCCGAAAATATAAACAACGACAACCTCATTAAAACATTAATTACTCAGAAGAAAAAAATGTAATAATCCTTATCGGAAGAAACTCCTTGGTAATTTTTATCTCATTGATTTTAAAAAGAGCTTTTAGAATAATTTATTATACTACTGCTTCAAATTCCAAGATATAAAAACCTACACAAAAACGTAGGGAGATAAATACACTCTTCAGTAGTGAGGTTACGATGGCCTCTTCCCGTAATAATTCCATTCATAAGATTTCAGAGACTTTACAGCTGTACTATTTAAATGCATTCACTGTGAATCATAATTCAAAAATCCATCAAAACCGTATGACTTACGCGCAACGCAAGACCCTTGAACTGTGACACTCAGCCTCGGTGTTCGAATTCAACACGTGAATTGATTACGCGCACTTTCTTATTCAGTCACTATGACCAAAGTGGAATATTTTGTTTCAGCTTTAAAAGTAAACCACAGGAAGAATTTTCTCCGTTACATAAAAAAGACAGTAGTAAAAGCAAATAAAAAATGGATTATTAATAGGGAAATAATAGCAATAATAATTAATTGGTTATAATGTATTTAATAAAGAAATAAATAGTAATAATAAATAAAATACTAAATAATTATTTTCATTTAAGTATTTCAAAATATCTTTTTGTGTATTTAATTTTAGATGAAATGTCTGAAAACAATATTTAATAAAAGGACAAACTCTTAAAATAAATGTGAGTACATATTAAAGAAAAAAAAAAAAAAAAAGATAGAAAGCTTACAAAAACCTGTCAAAAAGAAAGATTAACAGATAACAAAAAGTAATAATTAACTAGTTATAATACGTTTAAAAAGCAAATAATAATATTAATCTACTAAACAGCCTGTTTTTAAAGATATTTTTAAAAATCTTTTTGTATATCTAATTTTAGATAAAATATCTGAAAACAATTTTCAGTAGAAGGCTGTTCATACTTAAAATAAATTTGAGTACAAATTAAAAATTTACGGAAATTTATCAAAAATGGATAATTAAAAGAAAAATAATAATATAATCAACTGGTTATAATATTAAAAAAATAATAATAAATAACAACCTACAAAACATTTTTTTTTTTTTTTTTTTTTTTTTTTAAGACATGAAAAGATCTCTTTACACATCTAATTTTAGATAAAATTTCTGAAAACAACTTTCAATAAAAAGGCAAATTAATAAAATAAATTCCAGTATAAATTAATTTGTAATCAATGCGTACGGAAACTGTTCAAAATGAATGATTAACAGATATTAAAAAAATAATAATTAATTGGTTATAGGTAAATTATCTTTTAAGACCCTTTTGCTTATCTAATTTTAGAAAAATAAAATACATAAAAATAATGAAAACAATTTTTCACTAGAATTATATATATTATGAAAATGAATTTTATTTACAAGATAAACAAAATAAATAACTAAAATCGCTAATTTATTAAAGGAAAATAATATTTACAATGGCAAATTAAAAGGTATGTGTGTGGGAGGAGAGGGGGGGGGGAGAGGAGTGAACTGACCTTTTACTGTAAAGATTAGTTATCTATTTTTTTTTTCTTTTTTTCACTGTTAAAAAAATCTGTTATTTAAAATATAGTTATTAAAACACTTATTGTTGAATGAATAAAAATTATACATCATTATTTGAAAATAATATGTGATATATTGTAACAATAAATATTGATACGTTTATAATTAGAAATTAAATTTCCTCTATATATTTAAAATTTGATAAAATTAAAGATTTTTAATAAAAGCTGTAATGATATTCAAGTTATGAAAATATCAACGTTTGTTTCCTTATTTTCATAATATTTAACATGCACAGTTCATTCAAAATATTATTCAGCAACCAATCAAATGATTAATCATAAAAAAAATTTTAATATGTTGTCCTTTTAATAAAAAATCTTCATAATAAAAACTTTTAAGTTTTAGCACAAAACATAAAAACCTTTTGGTGATTTATTTGAGCATTTTTTGTATTAATAGACCAAACCAAATTAAACGTTACACTGAAATTATACTCATATCATATGAGTAGAATTTACTGATTAAAAATTATAAAAAAGCGAGAGAGAGTAAGTGGAATTATTTTTAAGCGCGATTTTGAGCAAAAATGATGAATTTATAAATATAGTGCAAAATACACATGCTTAATAATTTAGACTCAAACGTCAAACAATGAAAAAATATTGATAAATTTATTTACTACTCACACAAATACTTGAAATGTTATCATTCTGATTACACTTCTGAATTTATTCTTTCAAGAATTCAATTAAATTTGATTACATGATGTAAAATAAACAAAAACATATAAATGAATAAATCTCAAAGGCAGTTTTGAAAATGCACGTATAGTAATCGAATAAAAATACAATTTATTTAATAAATTAAAAATTATTATTTGCAAATGCACCTAATTAGAAAATGAAAAGTAATTTATTCATACAACTCTATAAAGCAATAAATATTTGTTAAAATATCCGTACACTTCATTATATTAAAAAAAAAAAAATTAGTTCTACTGATAACTAAATAAAACTAAAACTAATAATAAAACTCATAACACAAAATACTCAAAATTATAATTAAAAAAAAAAATCTAAATATTTAATAAGATGTGAAAAAGAGTTCTGATAATCAGAAATGTATATACCGGAGCTAGAAAAATGCACCAAACATCTGTAGATATAAATATGATTCATTAGAGATACGATTTTATATGATCCTACATTATACGTCAAAAAAACATATTTAGTACTACTTTTTTTATTACAATGGAAAATGAGAAACTTACCGATTCAGAAGCATTCAGATTTGATACTCACAATAAATTTCACAAATTGAAATAAACACTAAATTTCCACACTAACACAACTGACCGCCCATATCATAACAATTTTTCTAAAAGCTTGTCTGCTTTTGTGAAATACGATTTCAACGCCATCTACAGTAGTAATTTTAATCTAAAATTAAAATAATAAAAATAACAGAATAAAAATAATAAAATAACAACACGGTTGCTCTTGAATTATTTAAAAAAAAATTTTTTTTTTTTAAATAAATTTGATAGAATTTCAATATTAATTATTATACACAGATATTCCTACCAAAGCTGCCTAAGAATTTCACCTAGGTGTTTATTTTTGAAAATTGCTTCATAAAGAATCGTTGTAATAGAGGGCAAAAGTAAATTGTATCTCTAACTGATTTAATAAAATCTTATTTTTCTTGTACATATTTGACCTATATTAATAATTTTGTCTTAAAATTATTTACAAAAAAAAAAAAAAAAAAAAAAAGATGATGAAAAGTTTTTTTTCATTTTTTCTTTTAGTCTTTTATGGCAACACTGAAAAAAAAAATGTAAATAAACATTTCTCTTGTTTTTGCTTGTCTGTTTCGCGCGGTTTTGTGCGGAAATGTGAAATCATGGATTAAAAAATACTTATTAGTCCATGGCTGAAATGTAGTAAACAGGGAATTAATTATTCAATAATCCTTTAGTCCAACAGACAATGAATCTGCTAGTGCTTTAAGAATAAGATATAAAATTATTCGATTATAATTATGACGTTTCGTCCGAGATTTTTAAAACCAGGTAATTATTAAATCTTCATTGCTTTCGTCATTTACTTTCACTGATGTAAAAGAATATTTTGCTAAATTAATTTTAATTTTTTTTTTTAGATGACTGGTCTGTAGAAAGGAAAGATGTTTATGAAAGCGAACAGCCTATATTTTACAATCCGGTATCTTCGCTGTCTTTCGACCAACAACGGCAAAGGCTTCCAATTTTTAAAGTAAATATTATAAAGTTCACTGTGCAATCATAAAAAGCGATCGAGTTTGGTCTCGGGATGTACCGAATATTCGGTTTGGCCGAATATAAAATTATTCGGCTAGTTGGAACATCTGAAAAAAATCTGCTATTTTTAATTATCATTAAATTAAGATTTTTCAGCGTAATTAAGAAATCAGGGCTTGAAATTTATATTGCCGACATGCTCAGGGCATGTAAAAACTCAAATTGGGCATGTATGCCCTTGCATGCCCAGCTAAGCATGTAAATATTTTATAAAAAATACCTTTCAAAAAATAAATATGTTAATATATAGTGTCTTGTCTTTGATGTGATTAAAATTAAATAAACAATGTCAATATAAATATGTTGTTAAATTCTTTTCACTAAGTATGTGAATATATTTTTTATTAATATGCATTTGAATAAGATATTGGGGTATGTAAAAATTTAATTTGGATGTGCATCCTCCAGCCAGACTAACATGCCGGACAGGGCATGTAAAATTTTTGACATTTTTCAAGCCCTGTAAGAAATAGATTATATTTAAATAAAAACAATTGTTTGATCTAGTCTCAAGTTTTTTTAAAGAAAATTATCAGTTATATTAATCATAACGATTAATAATATATAACAAAGTTATCTTTATCTATAACAGTATAATGATATATGTTTCTAAAGTTGAGTTCAGAAAGAGAGTACATAATTCACATGATGTTACCATCTAGGAAACTTCAAGAGATTAAACAAAGATCACATCCAAATCTGGCAAGAAAAATTACAAGTCATAAAATAGCAGTTTTGAACTTGTCATTGAAAAATGCATATGAAGTGCCCCAACATGCGCAGAAAGCATCTCTATCTCACAATTTATCCACATGAGAGTGAGAGGCGTTTGCATCAGATTTGTTATAAATTAGCCAATACTTTGTTATTTTTAGATTGATTTTTCTCAAATGCTGCATTTCTGGATTGTGGTTTTTTTTTTTTTTTTTTTTTTTTGAGTGGGCGCAACAAGATATTGTTATTTAAGAAATTTTATGTGTTTGTTAAGAAGCCTAACAGTTAATAATTTTCTTTGACTGTGAATTCAGCATTACACCACTACTTATGTATAGTAATATTTTTCTACATTTATATAAACCACTGTTTGTGAATAGTAGTTTTTTTGTAATTAAAAAAAATATATAATATTATTAAATGTAAATGGGTATTACTGAAAAAGTTCGCAAAAAATTAGGTGATTAACACCTGAATATAAAAGTAAATCAGCCAGACAAATAGCTACTGTTCGGTTTGATGGATATTCAGTATTTGACCAAATAGTTAGTATTCGGTGCATCCCTAGTTTGATTTTGGTTGTATATTTAACATCCTCTATGTTTTATGTATTTAGAAATTTATTAATCTGAATTTATCTAAGAAATTCCTGTATGTTAGTTATATTACAATATCGGAAAAATAACTATGATTTGTGAATCTTTGTCTTATAATTTTATAAAGTTCGTGGACATATTATAAATTGATTAATGCCGTTAATACAATCTTTTACACTGTATAATTTAAATAAACAAAAAGATTTAAAATTATTTATTTTGACATGATTTTTTAAAACTGTAAATGAATATTGAATATTTAGAATCTTTGAATTAGCTTTGGCTATAACATTTTTATAAATTTTAGTTTCTATTTTACATTTCTTACTAAGTCTTCATTTACATAGGTGATATTAATAAATAATGTGGTTTCATATATAAAAGATCAAAGAGTTACATTTATCTTTGTTTGTATTTCAGGGGGGGGGGGGGGAATAAATAAAAATATTTGCTATTTAAAATCTTGAGCACAAAATTAAAAAGCAAAAATACTTTACTGCATTAGATTTTTAATTATTTTTCCTGAAAGTAGAAAATGGCATGAAACTGATTACTCATATAAATTATTTGTAAAATTTAATTGCATAACCATCAGTGGCAGCTCAAAAATTCCTTTGTAAAGGAGCTGTCTTATTGTATGCATAAGTATGATTAGAGTAGAGAAATGAAGGTGAAATTCATGGTATAATATTTTTAACTAATATATAGTAAGTAAAGTAACTGTATCTTAAAATCAGAATGTCAATATTGTGTTATTGTAAAATCTTTAAGTATTGGTATAATTTCTATTAAAAGTCGTTAAGTTTTTTGGAAATTTCCTTTTAAATCTTAATTGAAAGAATTAGCAAGCATATAATACGTTTAATAGTTGGTAATAGAAGTCGTGTGGTTGTTTCACACCAGATTTTTACTCTGCAAATGACATCAGTAACTTTGGTTTGTTGTTTGCTCCCTAATCCACGTGTTTTGCTTTCTGTCTCTTCAGGTGAATCCAAACATGCTTTCTGGGTAAATCCATGCTTTCTGGGTTATTGTATTATAATACCCTTGAAATTGTGCCATTGCATTCTTACATAATAAAAGATTAATTCATATGCTATAATGTAAAGCTTATAGCTAGACTAGGATTTCAAAATTGGCAGTTTTTAGAATGTTAATTATTATTCTACAATATTAAACTGTTTTTTGTAGACTTGTTATTTTAAAATAAAAATAAGTGGTTTTTCTTGGGTTGTGAAACTTCATAACCTAATAATATCTTAAAAATTAATAACTTGATGTATATATAATATTCACACAAAAATCTAATAGTTTTGAGAATTCTTTCTAAAAATTATAACATTTGCACAGTATTCTTTTTATTTTCATCAGTTTCTATTAAAAATGACAGACCTTTGCTCAAGAATGATTAAGCTGAAATTGTTCCACTTTGTTTGCTAACAAACTCTGCTTTATTATAAGTAGAAATAATGACTGAGGGTGTGGCAATGTCCAAACTCTGTTAAATAGTTCTACACTGTCAGGTACTCAATGCAGTCGTTAGCAGTTCATTGGGCTACCATTCAATACGGGGAGCCATTCCTCCCCACTCTTCCCCCGTGATGGATTTAAATTGTGATAGTCTTTTTTTTTTTTTTTTTTTTTCAATCCTATTCGAATTAATTTCTGTGCAATGTGCATAACCTCTCTTCTTTTTGACTACAACTATCTTTGACGTGCAAAATTGTTTCCTAAAATTAAGTTATGCATTAAAAAAAAAAAAAAGTCATTTCTCATTCTACCCCAAGCACCAAATTCCCGTTTGGTGTTTACGAATTTTTTCCTCGCGCAATTAATCTGTATTTTTATCACATAAAAATTTTGTTCAGCATTTTGCAAGGGTACCTTTCCTCCTCGAAGTACCTATAATAATTTGGCAATTTAAATTCATCCTGTGCACATTTATCTATTGCAACAAACCTAGGCTAAACTCTGTCTTTCCCATTAAATTTTCCCTAAACTGCTAGATGTGCACATTATTCAAAATTCCTGGTGTGTTCTTTGTGCGGTCCAGTTTTTATGCAGCGTTTGTAGGTGTGGGTGTGCCGGTCAAACTGGTGGTGTCCAAGGTCATCATTAAAGATCCTGATTAAAGCAAGTTCTTATTCTTTTAAGACTGAATGTAATCAAGGTTTACAAAATTTTGCATTTGTAGTAGTAGATGGTCACTGTGCAGGTGATTATTCACCCCTGTGGATGGTAACAAACCCATAGACTTGGCTTTGCTAAGTAGGTATGGGTTTCTATCAACAAAATTTCAAACTGAACAATAATGAATGAAATTTTTTACAAAATTTTTTTATGTGAATCAGTTTATTAGTATTAATTCTTTATACATTGTTAGATTCGTAATATCCTTTCTTTCTTTCTCTCTTTCATTTATTTATATACAGTGAATTATAGCAACCAATTTTGTGTTACACAAAGTAGATTTGAATAATTTTCTTTATTTTTGCTTCAAATATAGTGTTATTTATTGATATAATTACTTTTTTTTTCTGTTTATTTCTGGTGAATTTGCTTTTAAAAGTATGTTATTCTTATTTAATTATTTTTGTAGGATCAAAAATAAATTATCTATCTCATTTATCTGTTTTTGTTAATCCTTCCGACATACTAACCTTATTTTTAACTTCCATCTTTCATTTTAAAATATTTGGTTATAGACGAGAAAATTCAATTAAAAAGAAAAAGAACTTAATAATTAGTTTGTAATTTTTTATAAAATTCGTCCAATGCTTCTCAAAGAGTTAATTAATTAGTTTTCCCTACTTATAAAAACTATTAAATAAAAATGTATGAAAAAAGATTCTAATTTAATGATTATCTTTGAAATGTAAGGTAATGAAAGTAAAAATTAATGTTCAAAGGACATTGAACTATAACTAAAAATTAGCATTACCTTTAATTAAATTTTATTTTTTCTTTCTTTCTTTTTTTTTTTTTTTAAGATAATTTAATAATTCAATGTAACATTGTCTCATTTTTGACTACCACTTTCATTTTTCACTGTCTTCAGTAGTTACACCCATATTTATATACAATGAACTATGTTCTACTATATACGTATGTTAATTAAATGAAAAAATAAAAATAAATAAATAATCTCTCAAGATTTATATTTCCTGTTTACTTCCAGTACAGAAATCACATTTTGTATCTTTTGGAAAATTTTCAAACAGTTATAGTGCAAGGAGAAACTGGATCTGGCAAAAGCACCCAAATTCCACAGGTAAGACATTCTGTACTAATTTTTCCATAATTTGATTGTTTGTATACAATGTATAATTTATAACTCGGGGTTCTCATCAGAGGTAAAAACTGGATGAGAATTTCTCTCCCTTACTCAGAAACAAAGTGAAATTTCTGAAAGGGGTATGTGAGAAAAAAAAAAAAAAAAATCTGGATTAATGTAAATTGCTAATAATGTTTAATTTTCAGCTCATTAGTATAAATTGCATTTAATTGTTTAACCATTTCATCGACCATCCCAAGATAACTCGAGGAAAACAGTCTTCTACCTACACACTACAGTAGCCTTTGAAGTGGTTAAATATGTCGATTTTTTTCACTGCTGGTGCTGATCACTGAAATAGGCAATATACTGGAGATTGATGAAATTTATACCTTCAATACAATATTATTTATGTAATTCCAGATTTTCTGATGTTTCATTGCAGAAGTTTTTTGAAAATTTTTTTAGATCATTCAACTTTTGAAAGATCTGTTTAAATTTGCTGATTTTTGTGAAAGGTGAAAGGTTTTCTATTTAAAGATTATTGATTTTTTATAAATGACCTGTTTTCGGACCGTAAATTTTAGTAAATTGACCTTAGAAAAGAGTGTGTTAATTTCTCTTAATGTTAAAAATTTTATGTGAGAAAATAAGAAAATATGAGAGATTCTCGTGCTTTAGTGGGAACTCTGTAACTAATTCATGCTTTAACTTGTGAACTTTTGAAATACAGTTGAAGATCTTTAATCCGCACATCTTGGTTCCGGAACTTGTGCGGATTATAGATTTTTGCAAATTATAGATAAATGATGCCATTTCCTCGCTATATGAATTAGTATAAGGTACATAAGACAATAAACTTTATTTAATGAAGCTAGAATTAGAATTGTTTGTTTTTATATAATGTAATGAAGGCAATAGTAATAAATATATAAAACAACTAGCAGGCAATGCACGCTTTGCTGGTCCCTATTTTTAAATGAATCACTATAATGAATTCTGAAAATTGCATTAATTTTTATCACGTGAAAAAAAAGAGAAACAAAATCTGATTAGGAAAAATGTCGCACCGGGTTCTCACTGCCTTCGGAAAAAAATCCCAACATGCTCTAACCCTTATTTCTATTATTTTCCCACTTCGCCCCCCCCCCCCTCCTGTCTATCCTAATAATTTTACAAATTTGAAAATATCCGCAATCGATTTGTAGTTATCAAAAACCACTATGCACCAGTTTTGAACGATATATCTCTATTTTTATTTTTTTGCCACTCTACTCCCCCGCCTTCCCGCCCTCCCAATAATTTTAAAAATTAGAAAATATCCGCAATCGATTTGTAGGTATTGGAAACCTCTATGTACCAATTTTGAATGATCTAACTCTATTTTTTTTTTTTTTTTGCCCCACTGCCCCCCCTTCCCGGCCCTCCTAATAACTTTACACTTTCGAAAATATCCCCATTCGACTTGCAGGCATCTAAAACCTATCTGTACCAATTTTGAACGGCCTAACTGTATTTCTATTTGTTTTTTGCCCCATAGCCCCCCCTTGCTGCCCCACCCCCCTTCCCGCCCCTCCTAATAATTTTACAAATTCGAAAATATCCGAAATCGATTTGTAGGTATCGAAAACCTCTATATATCAATTTTGAACGATCTAACTCTATTTTTATTTCCCCCCCCCTCTCCCCTTCCTGCCCCTGGTAATAACTTTACACAATCGAAAATATCCTCATTCGACTTTCAGGCCTCTAAAACCTATCTGTATCAATTTTGAACGCCCTAACTGTATTTCTATTTGTTTTTGCCCCTTAGCCTCCTCCCCCCCCCTTGCTGCCCCACCTGGGGGCTGAATTTCTAAAATTCCAGAAATTGGTTTTTAGATATTTGCATTAGCTATATTTTAGAGCAAAAATTTCACGCATATCTATTTTTTTGTTTGAGCTATATAGGATTACGCGAAATCACGTTTTATGCATGTGAAATCACGTTTTGCCCCCCGCCCCCCTTGGGAACCGAATTTTGAAAATTCCAGAAATTGATTTTTTGACATTTGTATTAGCTATATTTTAAAGCAAAAATTTTACGGATATCTGTTTTTTTGTTTGAGATATGAAGGATTTTGTGAAATCACGTTTTGCCTCCCCTCCCCCCCCCTTGGGGGGTGAATTTTGTAAGATCGCTTCTTAGTGGATGCCTACGTCATAGAAAGAACATTGTCACAAAATTTCATGCTTCTAGGTCCAGGGGTTTGGTCTGGGCGTTGATAGATCACCCCCTCAGGAAATGTTCTTTTATATATATAGATAAAATTTATTTAATGAAGTAGAAGGAATGTATAATTTAAACCCTTAAATAAGTAATTCATTAAAAAAATAAATAAATAAACTGTACTCCTACTTCTGGACTGTAATTAACAGTATGCAGCCAGGTACTTGCAATGTGATTAGTTTGATGCAGTTTTTCATGTCTGCATTGTAGATCTTATATTCAAAACAAATGCTGGTATAAATTTTTCCATAAATAGTTTTGTGTATTTTTGAAATACCACCCTAAAGAGAATATTTACACTGATGGTCCTTAAACATCTGTGAAAATACACAATCCCACCGATGTATATGATGTCATTTTTTTTCAACCAATGAGCAATGTTACTGGCAGGAGTTAGAAAACTGTACTTGCATGTGTTTTATTTTATCACTAATTGAATATAATTCAGACAGTGTTCAGATTCACTTAAAAAGTATAAGGAAATAAGAGTATAATTATTTTTTTTTCCTTTTAAAATTAATTATATATATCTAAATTAAATTTTGCACTCTTTTTTTTTTTATTTTAGTATGTGAATTAACATCATATTTTCTCATATACATCCAAAATATTGAATTTTTGTTACTGCAAAATCTTTTGTTTACATTTGCAAAGTGAGTGTGGATTATAGACAATTGCGAATTATGGGTATGCGGATTATAGATCCTCAACTGTATATTGAATACTATCTTACACATGAATAAATTGAATGTAAGCTCTATTCCTAATACATTTTACCTATAAAAGAATATAAATTATTTATGTTTATTGTAATAATACATTATTGTATATTAGGTGAAAATAATGTAAAAAGACTAGTATGATGTGGCCACCACAAGACTTTCTTCTATATAATTTTACGCAAATTCATGGAGTACAAATTATTTATTAAACTATTATTTATTTATGAAAATTATTTTTCATGATAAATGCAGATGATTTTTATCTGACAGAATTACAACACTTAATGCCGAAAGAAAGTCAATTTTAGCCAACATCAAAAGAAATGCCTTTTTTTTTTTTTTTTTTTTTTTTGTTTAAAAAAAAAAAAAATCAATAACTTTGTTTTTAATTATTACAGATCTATGGTTCAACCATTCATTTTAAAGGTATTGATGAGATCTTTCAAAAAATACCCAGATTGAAAATTTACACCCTTGGGGGGAGCGATGCTCGTACGTGCACAAACTTTTTTTTGCCTAATTTACTATTATTATTATCAACAATTCATATTAATTTTACAATCACACATTAAAAATAATTTCTATTATGTGCATTTATATGAAATTTTGTCATATACTGCCATGTTAAAAGTAAAAAAAAAAAAAAAAAAAAAAGAGATTACAGCGTCACGCTGTTGAGCGATTGATCCCCAAATTCAAATCTAATCAGCACCAGTTCATGTCAGGGTCTAACTAAATAGCAAATTTGGTCAAATTTCGTTTATTGGTTTGTGAGATACAGTGTCCACAAAATTTGTGATACACATATACAGACAGACAGACATTTTCTAAAAACAGTCAAATTGTGTTTAGTATGTCTCAAAATGTGTAAATCCATTGAAAACTGGAGTTCGAAAATTTTCATGAATCCAATACTTTCTTCTTGTATATGTAGAAGAAAATAAAAAAGAAATTCATGGACTAATTCTTAATGAATTAAATGGATTGACTGATGGAAATGACATCATGTTAAAAAAAAAAAAAAAAAAATTAAAGTAGCTCTGCTCAACTTTTTGAACATTTAGTGATTAACGGGTTGAATTATTACAGATTTTAATTATCAAATAATTCAGTAAATAATCAGAAGTGAAAAGTACAATAATGTGAATATTTTTCCTCAAGCTTGAATATTTGTATAACAGATGGTAATGTATCTGAATTCTTTTGTGCTTCCCTATAAAAGAATATATTTTAAACTAACAGTTAGTAAGTAGCACACAATTTAACATTATTGCAATGAAGTTCAATTAATTTAAATCTAATAAATAACCCCAATGTATAAGAAATCTGTTTGACATCCTTATAAAAAACTGTAAGTTCTACACTCATAAAGTTTATATAGTTTTTGCAACGATGATCGATAAACATGCCTACCTAATTTTATATAAATCAAATATAAAGTGTAACACTAGCACACTTCAAATAATTTTAGTCTATAGGATAGGCTGTTTTAATAAAGCATTTTTCGTTGTGTCCCTGTAAATGAACTGTTAGTCCTAAACTCATACAAATGAATACAAGTTGTGCACTGGTGACCTTTAACATACCTACAACATATAGTGGAATCTGATAAAGCATTTAGATGTTATGGCAGTGGCACTTCAAATGCTAATAAGTCCTACACATCAAAATATATGCAGGTCATGGACCTATAACATACCTACCAATTTTGAGTTCAATCGAATGAAGCATTTAGACATTATCTTGTTCATTCACACATGTGCATACATATACATCACTCTAATAATAACAAAAATGAATTCAGGAGACATTAAATAAAATCTCATGATCAAATTTTTCATGCTTATAATATTTTTGTTATATGGGGTATATGTTTCAAAAGTAAAAATATATTCTTGTAATTTAGAAATTTTATTGATAAATTCTTCAATCTGAAAATTCATTTTAGATAGATTAGAGTGTGTAAGGTTGATTTTTATACCAACTATGTGAAAAATTCCAGAGCCGGGAATCAAACCTGGGCCCTCCGCTTAGCATACAGATGATCTTCCACTGAGCTATCTTGGCTGTATACCAGGTTGACATTTTTCACAAAATAACCGTTGGCAAGGTCACCGTGTTTGCAAACGTAGGTATAACAGGTGAAGATGTTAAACGTGACACAGCTTTATAGACCACGAAATTTCAATTTAGAAATTTTATTGATAAATTCATTATTTATCAATGAATTTCTAAATTAAACAGACACAGTGACCTTGCCAACAGTTATTTTGTGAGAAATGCCAAGCTGGTTATCAGCCAGGGTGGCTCATTGGAAGAGCATCTACACGTTAAGTGGAGGGCCCAGGTTTGATTCCCGGCTCTGGCATTTTTCGCACAGTTGGTATAAAAATCAACCTTACACACTCTAATCTGTCTAAAATATATCCTTGTAAATTTGTTTGTAAGCCATATTAATAAATAAAAAAAGTTTCACAGCTATCTACGCATGTGCATGATGTTTAGCTAGCTATGTACTGATTATCATTGAGCTACATAATTTAGCATGGATGTTTATTTTAATCACTCATAAAGCACCTCAGAGCCCTATTTTAAAATTTTGATTAGTTATTATTTTTTCTTATTTTATATTTTAACAAAAATCCACTTTTTTTCCTCATTTGAATGGAGATAAAAAAACTATCACAGCTGTCTGTTTTTGTGTCTATGTGTGTAGCCGATGTTTAGCTAACTGTGTACTGATCGTCATTGAGCTACATAATTTAGCATGGATATCTATTTTAATTCTCATACACAGGGTTTTCATCAGAGGCAAAAATATGGTGAATAATAATAATAGGTCTTTTACATGGCTACAGACAGGGGCACGCCAGCATTGTCAGGCGCCTGTGGGCAGAGTTTCAGGTGGCGCCCTATATTACCTTAAAAAAAAAAAAAAAATCATTTTATAAAAAGTTATCATTTAGCATGTCAGTTGAATCTCGAATATTAATAGTAATAAGTTTATTGAATGGCTAATGAAAAGTGTCAAATAAAAAGGGCATTTTGCAGAAAGAGATAAAATCTTATACAGGGAGTTGCAAAATCACGAGGTACAATTGTGAAGACAAATAGAGGAAACCAAAATAGGCAGATTTAGTGTTAATGTGGGAGCAGAAAATACCGCGTTGTGGCATTACAACAGATGGCTTAGGTTAATGATGGCTGGGTGGTTAACATTAGAACTTTTCTAAATTCCCTGAATTTTCCATGACTATTTTTCACCATTTTCCTTGAATTTTACCTGACTTAGGGTATTTATTTCCCGCAAAAATTCACAAAATTAACGCACATTTTAGCAATTGACAATAACGAGCTTTAAAATGAGGCCTGCTTTTACAAAATTTGACAGATTTGGCCCTGACTATTCCATGACTTTCCCAGACTCACTTAAATTCCCCGACTTTTCCATGATTCCCTGATTTTACCTGATCAGTGGCCACCCTTTTAGATGAGAGCTGTAAATGGAAACTTTTCTATTTGTTTGGGTCTAATTTTTAGGTAAATATATATTTACCTAATGTTGTTTGTTTGTTTGTTACCTATATTTGTTGTTTGTTTGTTTAAATATATTTAAACAAACAAACAACAAAAATAGTCTTAGTAAACTGAACGTTCCCTTACTTCACTACAACTTTTGCAAATATTACACATATCATTTTGATCCAAAATATCGGTCACTATCCATATTGTTACCAAAATGTCAATTTTCTTGCGTGAAAAAAGTAATTGTAAAGAAACAGGCAGTTTCTTGTCAAAAGATACACTTTATGATTACTCAATGATACTTTATGATACTACTCAATGATTATTCTCGAAAGAAAACAGTAAATTATCGTACTCAAACTCATACCTCAAAAAGTCGTAAAGCAACGCTAAAAACACCACAGAGTAGAATTTCACTCATTTAAGAGTAAATATAAACCATTTTAACCGAAATGAACGTTCAGAACAGATGTCCGAATACAACTGATCGCTTTGGGAGTGTCTCTTCTGTTTTTATAGTTTCTATCATTATTCGACGAACTTTCGAGGTTATTATGCGCCAGAAGCCAATTGATGAATACAGAAAATTCCAGAACTCGGCTCTTATTGAAGATAGAGCTTCTAAACTTTGAAAATACTGAATTATTACTTCTCGCCAAATTTAGTTACCATGTCGCCAAATTCATCGCTATGTTGCCAAGTCTGTATCCAAGGCCGACAATCACCTCCCACCCCACCCCCATCAAAACTGAATGAACTGTTTGTTATTAGCACTTTAATTGTAAATCTGCTTTTATTGCCATAACACCTTTCATTTAGAAAGTGGTTTAACTCTTTGCAAAACTATAATGAAAAAATTTAAAGTTAGTGGTACTATTGCAGTATGTTTGCACTTATAAATGAGTTTAACATTTTGTACTAATACAGATAAATGGAATTTATAAGTATCTAAAATTAGAACTCATAATAATAATAATAATAATAATAAATCCCGTAGTGAATACTATTTTTCTCAATTTCACTGTTGAAAACTTTCGAAATACTCTTAATATCAAATTAATATATGGCTATTGATATAATGACAAAATTTGACTTGGTTAATTACGGAAGAGTTTTTATTTATTTATTTATTTATTTTTAAGAAACAAATAAATTTATCTATTATATAAACGGCTAAGATATTTCCTTGTACTCTGTTTGTTTGAGTGTTAACGCAAGTTGCCACCAAATTTTCATTCTTTAGTTAATTTAAAAAAATCTAATTGTGCGATCGATAAGCTAATTAATCCGACGGATTCAGAAAAATCGCCTCCTTCATTTGGTACCTTATTCGTAATGAAAGTTTTATTAGATTTTCTTAATTTAATTAAAATATGAAAATAATAAACTGGTAATAGCTTTAAAATTAAATGTTTCATTTAAATGTTTCATTGTTGCCCAAAAAAAAAAAAAAAAAAAAAAACCCGAGTTATTATTATTTACTTCTATTTTATTTTATTTATTTATTTATTTATTTTTTTCCAGCATAAAATGAAAATATGCTTTCATGTGAAAAATAAAAAGTTATAAAATATTAAATTTGCTCTTACATATGAAAAAATGATAATATGAAAATGGAGTAAAAAAACAACCATAACCTTTTTTAATATGCCTCAATTTTAGATTTATTTTCTTTTTTGTTTTGTTTCAATGGTATGTTTTTGGTACGATTGAATCGCGCTTGGCATCTATCTATATATATATATATATACGGCTAAGAGGTTTTCTTGGACTGTGTTTGTCGGTGTGTGAACGCAAATTGCCATCGAATTTTCATACTTTAGTTAATAAAAAAAATCTAATTGTCCGATCGATAAGCTGTTTAATCCGACGAATTCAGAAAAATCGCCCCTTTTATTTGGTACCTTATTTGTAACGAAATTTTTTTTAGATTTTTAAAAATTAATTAAGATATGAAAATAATAATCTGGTAATAACTTAAAAATTGAACATTTAAATTTTTAATTGTTGCCAAAAAAAAAAAAAAAAAAAAGAAGAAGAAGAATTGTAAGGTTTTTTTTTTTTTTTTTCCCCAGCATAAAATCAAGTATGCTTTCACGAGAAAAATAAAAAATTATAAAATATTAAATTTGCTCATGCATATGAAAAAAATAAAAATATGAAAATGGAGTAAAAAAATAAAAATAAATAAATAAATAATATACCTCAATTTTAGATTTTTTCACCTTATGTTTAAATAGTATGTTTTTGGCGCAGATGAATCGTGCTTGGCATGAAAGCTAATTCAGCATTATATTAAAGAGTTTTACTTAGTGATAATTCTAGGTACTTTTTAACATTTTGATGCTAAACTAGATTGGACATTTTTCGCCAAGGACTCCACTTTCGCAAAAGCCACTTTAAGCTAAGTAGCGCATCAAAATTATAAATAAATTATAAAATATTGAAAAACAGAAAAGAAAGAACAGGTAAGGAATAGAAAAGAAAAGAAAGAAACAGAAAAAATACATAATCACATAAAGTATGTATTTTTGTCTAAAGTGGAGATAAAATTTCAAAACTCGACAAGGGTAGCTACATTAAGGCTGTACCATGTTCCGGTTTACATATTTCATTATTTATTTTTCTATATACCAACTACTATTAACTAACTCAACTACTATTATAACCCCAAAAATTGTTTCATGCGATAGACGTAACCGAACATAGCACATTGTAATATTATATTTGGCGCGAAATTTTTGTCATTTTATAGTTGATCGAATAAATCAAATATAGAAAATAACGTGAAAGAAAATATTATGTACACCACTTATAGTGTTGTTCATATGTAACTGGGATTCAAATATAAAATTGCTACTTTAATTTTTTTCGATACTCTCCGTTTTGAAAGTGTCATCTGATCAGCACCCAAACGGAAGCCCACTGGTAAGCTATTGTCACAGACACAATAGACACAGGCTCCCGAGAGTCTGCGAATGAGTGGGTCGTTGCCGAAGGCAGCGGGCAACCAAAGCGGGCTTTAGAACAATTTCATGATTTTGTTATTTTATTTTTTTATATAAAGCGGTATAGAAATAAGTTTCCTTTAAATATAGTGACAGCGGGCAACCAAAGCGGGCTTTAGAACAATTTCATGATTTTGTTATTTCATTTTTTTATATAAAGCGGTATAGAAATAAGTTTCCTTTAAATATAGTGACCAGCGAAGCGGGCAAAGCCTTCGTTGATTCACTACCTTCGTTGATTTTCTAAATTTAAAAATGATTTCATTAACAAACTTTGATCTATTGGTACATAAGAAGTCTCTGGCAGAGTCTTGTACATTTTGAGTTTGATTGTAAAATTTTTCCCGCGTTCAGAATTCGGTTCGTTCCCGAACAAGGGCTTTTCTAGTAAATACATAAAATAGGAGCATATATTAAATATTACTTGGTAAATATGCATAAAAAAGACTTAACAGGGAGGGAAAAAAAAAAAAAAAAAAAAAAAATCTGGCGAAAGGAAATTTGCCTATTTTCATTATCTAAGCTTTTTATGTAATTTGTATGTGCATTTACATGTGTTTTTCCGTATAGTAGTAAGATACAAAAATATATTTTAAACTATTTTACCGCGATGTTTGTACTATGCACAGATATAAATAATACATAAATTTATAAGTAAATAAAATAAGAATATCTAATAAAAATTATTAAGTTTTAAAGTAGATTATATGAACAATTAAACAGATAATATTATTTAGTGAAATGCAATTCATTTGCTTGAGTTTTTGTGAATTCTGGAATAATATATATCCATTTGATAAAAAATATCTTATACTATCGATGTAATTGCAAAATTTAAAAATCTGTCTGATACCTTGTGGAGCTTAAGTATTTTTTGATCATTTTAAATTTAGAAAAAGATTGTTCTACTGATGCTACTGGTAATTATCACAAAATAATCTCGTAAACAATTAGCTGACACATAAAATTTATTCTTGCTAGATAATTTGGAGTAATACGCTTGGAAATTTGTTTCTGGCCTCAAGGAAGGACAGGGGGATTTCGTAAAAATCTCTCTACAATAGGTGTCGGATACATATAAACAATTTATACTCCAAAATCCGTAATCGCATTTCCCATAGATTTTACATGACATATTTAGCGCTAAAAAGGGGGTGAGGTCTCGATTTTATCCTCTCTTTACACCTTCCCCCGAATCGAAAATTACAAAAAAAAAAAAAAAAAAAAAAATGAGTTTCTGGAAATATCTTAAAGAAGACGCATATCTGTTTTCATTACCTTTGTACCATTTTTAATAGAATTCTTTTGGTAGAATCCAGATTTTCCGAAATTTCTTCCGAAAATCGAATTTTTCCTCCCCCCCCCCCTTAAAAATCGAAAATTCCAGATTTTTTTTTTTTTTTTTTTTTACTCAAGTCTAGTCTCCCCCTATGTAATTTCCTCATCGTGAAGTAATCTGGAGCCGAGTTATTCTTAGAAACGTGTTTTTTGCCTCCTTTCTCCCTTGAAAAGGTGAGGGGGAATTTAGTACAGGACCAATTTAGTGTTTTAAGAGGGGTCTCAAATTTACTCCTCACCCCCTCCCCCAAGATCGAAAATCACAAACACCAAAAATGGGTTTTAGGAAATATCTTAAAGAAGATGCAGGGCTGTTTTAAACAGTTTTGTTGTACCATTTTTGGCAAATTTCTATTAACAAATCCGAAATTTACGAAATTTCCCCCGAAAATCGAATTTCTTCCTCACCCCTTAAAAATAAAAAAATTTCAAAATCGTAGATAATGATTCTTTTTTTTTTTTTTTTTTTTTTGTACTCAAATCTAGACTCCACATGTGTAATTTCTTCGTTGTAAAATATTTTGAAGCCAAGTTATGTATATAAACGTGTTTTTTCCAGACTGGCCCCCAGGGAGGGAACAGGGGGAGGGAGGATTTACAAAAGTTTACACATATAATTTGGGTAATTCCTGCCAAGTGACGTTGAATTTTGTCCAGCTGTTCTCACGTGATACCCAGACAAAAATGTTAGACATGCAGACACAACGACTGCACACGTACCACACACATACACACAGAAATTTTTCTGAAGTCAGATTTGGCTTTCACGATGTGTGAAACATGAAGATTTGTGAAACGATGTGTGAAACGTGAAGATCGCAATCTATTTTTATTTGAGAAATTTATAGACAAAAGTCTGATTTTATTAATATAGATGTTACATCGATAATACAAAGGGGAAAAACTATTCTAAATGAAATCTCCGGTTCTATTAAATTTTAATTTTTGCAATCGAATTATATAGTCTTTTTACTAACCTAAGTGGCTTTTTTCCGGCAGAAGAGCGAGGGGAAGAGATTAAGGCATCCCTTTGGTATTTTTTAAAAGTAAAAGAACATTTTGCTGAAAGTAGGCACATCTTTACAAAGTTATTCCACTTTTAACGTGCCCTTTCACAAAAAACCTCCTAAATTATTTGAGGAACACAAGTTTTGCCAGTATATTTTCAAGGCGCCTCATTTAGCCACATTAGTCACATGGCTTCAGACCAGCATTATGAAAACAGATTTAATAAAGCAATATATATATATATATATATATTTTTTTTTTTCCTTTTCTTGTTTTTTCAAATAATTTATCCTCGGCTGGCGCCTTTCTTCACCTGGCGCCTGTGTGCGCCGCACACTTCGCACACTGGGTCGGCGCGCCCCTGGCTACAGATCATTTGAGTCGATGACGTGGAGACCAAAAAATCACATATACTTAAATGGATTAGGGCCCAGTTGTTCATTACATATTTTTTTTTGTCATAAGACAAATTTAAGTAATTGATTCTTGAAAAATGAAAAAGCGCATGAATTTCTTGCAATGTTAAACTTTTTAAATGAAATAATCTGGTGTGTCACTCACGCGACTTTCTCTTACCCTGAAATTTAATACTATAAATACAGGTTGCAGATTAAGAGGTAAGATAACGAGTACTGTTATGTAAACCTGTGTTAAACAATTCAAATTAGACTTCGGAAGAGTTTTATATGATAATTAGTTCTGAGTGAGGGGGGGGGGCTACCGCCCCCCTAAACCCCCCGTTTCATTAATGCACCTACATTTTATATATAGAATTAAATTCGGTTATTAAAAGATAATTCTGTTTTTAAAAAATGATTTATTAAAATTATTATTTAAAAAAATTACCTTTTATGATAATGCAGACGATTTCCATATTAGAGAAGTAGTATAACACTAAATAAAAAAAAAAAAAAAAAAAAAGTTGAATTTATTCTCAATATTACATTAAAAAAAATTTTTTTGTTAAAAATGAAAAAAATTGATAATAGATCGCAGATCGATGGTTCAACCATTCGTTTTAAAGGTATTGGCGAGTTCTTTTGAAACCCATCATGAAAAAAAATATATATTCGTTTCATTTGGTTTAGTGCAGTCTGTAGATGTTAAACTCTACTTACCTGCAATTTCCCCATAGACGTAATGTATTTGAATACTTTTGAGTGTCTCTGTACACAAACCATTTGCTTCATCTCAACGAAAAGCTTACTGTAGCATCCCTATATGATACACATTTAGAATACCGAGTTTGGAATTTCTGCTACTATTTGTTCTTGAGATATGCTGATAACAGACACACAGACTGTTCTTTAAAAACATGATTTTTGTATTCAGGGGACCTCAGAACATATAAATATAACAAAAACTCATGTTCGAAAATTTGACCCTAAAACAATACTTTCTCGACCCTATGGGTAAGAGAAAGAAAAAATGTGAGATTCTCTTGGTTTCATGCTCCAGTGGAAACCCTACTCTTACAGCACTTCAGAACCCTGTTTTTGAATTGTCTATTAGTTATTATTATTTTACATTTTAACAAAAATTCATTTCCCCCCCCCCCCCCTATTTGAATGGAGTTAGAAACTTTGAAAACAGATGCTCAATTTCAATCTTTGTACACAATATATATAATTTTATTCTCTTTCTAATGAGTCATTGAAAAGCAGAATTATTCCTAGAATATTTTTGAAGAAATGAAAGTACCCCTGTGAGAAGCTTCCTTGATGCCACCAGACAGCTAAAGAAATTATGAAATTTAATCATCCTTCATAAAAGAAAATAAACTTAATTCATAAAATGCATGAATATTTGGGCATTGAGTTGAATATATTTTAGGATCTCCCCTATGATATTTGTGGAGGCACACAATCCTGTATCTACTGCCCTCTGAGATACCCAGCATGAGCTATTCTGGGACATTCTGTACTCTTAATACAGTTGACGTTTGTTATAACTACCTTCTGTGTACCACAGAAAACAGTCTTTAAAATGAGGTTGCTATAGTGGATATAATTTAATAAAATTACACATGCACACTCATCAATTCTGTAAAAAATAGGTGAATTTTTAAAGAAATTTAACTGAATATTCAAGTTATATTTTATCATTGACATAAAAATTAATTAAAATTATTATTTTTATTATAAAAATTATAATTATAATTTTTAAAAGAGGTTTTAAAGTAGAAAATAAGGGAGGGGGGGGGGGAAGTATTATGTACTTACAAAACATTTATTTTCTAAAATAATAATAATAATAATAATAATTTTTTTTCCATATATGATTTTCGCGAAACATAATTTTCCATTTCAGTTTGAGATGATAAATAATGTTCTGTATTTTCTTGCCTTCCAAAAAATTAAGTCTCAGTAGCACTTGAAACATTTTCATGCTAGGATGCTTTGACATTATCTCTTCGTTTTCTTCATCCAATGCACATTAACAAGAAATCAGTACATTTTCGGAAAGAGGTTCAGCACATTCTCGGTCATAATCAATTGTAGCATACTTGTAAAAACTCATGTTTTCATCCAATTTTATTTTCCTAGAACTTTCTGGCAGTGTTTTCTCTTCTTCGTTGAAATTTTCATTTTTAATTACCTGATCAATTATTTAAGCAGTAGATTCTGTTTCTGGTTTCTTTTTAAAACTAGTATGATGAAAGTAATTCTTATAATAGCAGGAGACTCGGCGTTGGAATATTAAAACAGGAATGAACTACTACGTCAGAAACGCCAAAGAAAAATTATTGAGGTGCAAGCACCTCAATAATTTTTCTTTGGCGTTTCTGACGTAGTAGTTCATTCCTGTTTTAAAGTAATTCTTGATGATTTTTCTTTTATGTCATTACATGCTGCTTTGCAGAGCTGCAAAACTGTGAAGATATGCATTTTGTAACTTTCACCTTCATCAAGTGTAGGGGCAATTCTTCTTAACTACAGTTTCCTATAATTACATTTGAAGATCATAATGGCACATTGATCTAGAGGCTAAAGAATAGATGTAACATTGTATGGAAAATATTAAAAATTGTAGATACCTTTAAACATTACTCCGTGCATGGAGGATAAAGGTATGGATGTTTAAAGGTATCTACAATTTTTAATATGTTTATTAACTTCGTTAAAGTGCCATGCACGGAGTGATGTTTAAAGGAATCTACAATTTTTAATATGCTTATTAACTTCGTTAAAGTATTAAATTATAATGTATGGAAAATATTTCACGTTGATTGACTCCAAAATTTTTATTTTGGGATGTGCTGTACTGTTACCAGTTACATGAACAATTTTTCTGTGCTTAACTGTCATTTGTTTATTCAAGCAACGTAACCAGACTTTGTATTGGGACTGAACAATACTGAAAGGTGGTTATACTGGAAATAAAATAACATTGAGTGCATTGGGAAACAGTTGAGAATTTCACCACTGGTCATTATAATGGAATAGTCTTTATTATGCGAGGTCATTATATTGAGCGTCAATTGTATTAAAACAAGAGAACACACTTATGAAAAATTTGAAGAAATTATCTTTCAGTCTGCTTCATTCTGCTGTGCTTAGAAGTTATAACTATTTTTAAGTTCAATTTATTATTTGTTTCTTTGTTTTTATTACTAATTTCTAACCACCGACCACCTAATGAGCTACAGAGATTTGATTTATGATCAAGGGTTGGGTATTTTTAGAAGTTCTTATCAGCTAGCAATATACAATACTTAGTCTGTAATCTACATATAAGGTGAAGTGACCATTTAATAGAATTCTTTCAAGTTCCCAAAGCACCATTTTTTAAAATACAGTGTTCAGTATAGAATAACAACTTACAAATATAATAAAATCTAAAGCAGTTGCTTATTCAAGCACAGTTCATGCTCTTGGGTTGGTGGGGGTGGGGAGTTTTTGTTATCTGTTTTATACAGCTACATTGCGCTTTTACAGTTTTTTGGCTGTTTTATTATGTTGAATATCAGCAACAAAACCGATTAACTTAAAATTCACTTGCCTTGTGCGAAAAATTACTCCCCAGTGATGAGTAAATTAAGCATTTGCCCACCCCTGATTATGAAGAAAATTAAATCCAACAATTGTCTAGCAAAATGAATAGACAATTGAAATTAAAAGAATAGTTTTCAATTTTCTTTTCAAAACAGTATTAAACATTACTTTATGGTTATATTTTTAAGATTTTAAATAAATTTTCTGAAAAGTAAGAGTTTATAAAAACCCCCATTTAATTAAAGAAATTTTATTAAATAAAACATATTGTTTCATAATTCTTGGGAGGACTATAATTAAATTATTATTAAATTATCATTTTATAATTTTGTTTATATAAATTTCATTTAGTGGTTGAACATAAGACTAGGGATGAAACGGATATCCGGTAACTATCCGGCTGAGTTTTAAATATCCGGCGGGGTACCAGATATCAGTACACCGGATACGAATATCTGAAGGAGAAAGTTCAAGCTTAAACTCCCATCAGATGAAAATTTTGCGACAATTTTTTAATTTTTTTAGATCAGTTGTAGCTTCTGAAGGTTTTTTTTTTTTTTAAGTTGGCTTCTGCGAAAATCGATTTTGGACTCATTAGCAAACAAATTCAGCCAAAAGTAGCTTCATGTCTAAGAAATATAGAAGCCCTATTTTAATTTTGTACAGAGTTAGTTAGGTTTTTCTTCCAGAGTGATCTATAACATTCCCCCTAATCTTCCCATAACAATAAAAAGAGCTGTTCATTGTTGTTCCTGAACAAATGATATTTATTCTCTGCAGTTGCAGTGTATATATAACTCTGTTTTCATGTCCTTTGCTAATATGTTGTTAGATTGTTTAGTAATATTGTTAGTCTTGGATGTTAAAGTTGTTAGAATGTTTCGAGAATGAGTCAAATAATGGGCATTTATTGACTAGAACCTGTTTATTTACAATCCAGTTTTCCATACACAATAAGCTGTTGTTTTTGTGACCATATATTTATACTAGCAGAAACCTGGCATTACTTGCGCCATCTATCTATTCGATTTGGATTTTTTTAAAAACCCTCCAATTTATATAAATTTGCATTTTTAGTGGAATATTTTACTAAAGCACCTGAATTTAGAATTCCCTGTTGCGTTGCATAGATATATCCCAAAAAATTAAAATTACTTCAAATAAAAGTACATATTTTATTTAAATTTTCAGAAAGTCTGTACTTTCACTTTCATATTGTTCATAAGAAAAAAAAATTCAGTTATTTAAAGTTTTTGATTTTGTACTGCAGAAAAACTTCACTTACTTAAAGAATTTTAATAACTAATGTAAATTTTTCTTTCTTATCTGTACAGAATATAAAAATATAAAATATGTAAAAAGTATGAATTCATTTTGAATTATTACTTTCTTCTATATTAAATAGAAGGAAGTATTGGATTCGTGAAAATTTTCAACTTCCAGTTTTCGGTGGATTTACGCATTTTGAGGGAACCAAAGCACAATTTGACCATTTTTGGAAAATGTCTATCTGACAAAAATTTTGTGCAGTTCAAGAGTTAATGCACAGAATTTCATATAAATTTATACATAGTTGCATCTTACCAAAAAAAAAAAGTGCCCATCAACTTTTGGTGCAAATCACTCAACAAATGGCGCTGCTATACTGTGATTTCTCCCATTTAAAGGAAGACTATATCTCAGCTTATACTGTGTATAATTAAAAAAATAAACTAAGTGTGTCACAGGGAGGGCTATATTATGAAACATGTTCATTCAATTTCTGTGCATAACGGCCAATAGGTGATGCT
This sequence comes from Salticus scenicus, assembly GCA_963930645.1. Lineage (NCBI taxonomy): Eukaryota > Metazoa > Arthropoda > Arachnida > Araneae > Salticidae > Salticus > Salticus scenicus. The sequence continues at coordinate 216,327,040 of OZ005655.1, read as the reverse complement.
GTTATGCTGCAATTTTCCCGTGAATGGGGAAGTTATATCTCACATTCATTTGTGTATAATTGCTAAAAATTTAGTATGGGAAAGGGTCATTTTTATAAAACATCATGTTGATTCAATTTTGGTGCATATTGGTCGATAGGTGGCTATATTATGTTGCAATTTACTCTGTGAATAGGAAGGCTAAATCTCAACTTTCTATAAAATTTAAGAGATAAACAAGATAAAAATAATATGCGAATAAAAGTTGGCTTAATTTGGGTGTATATCGACCAACAGGTGGCGCAGCTGTTCCTCACCTTCTGTGATTCTCCACATGGTTACATCTCAAAATTTTTTGATTAAAATTGCACTAAACTCAATATCTAAAATCTTTATTGTAAGCAGCTATGATTATGTTTCTTCTGCATGTTAAACAGCATGTAGTGTTGTTATATAGAGAGATATAGAAGAAAGTTTTGTGATGGCCATAACATACTAGTTTGAAGCTTTTAGTTTATTTATTTATTTATTTTTTTCTTCTTTCTTTTATGTTTTCTTATAAATGTCTCAAAAGAAAGTATTGTTTTCAACTTCTGGTTTTTTGATGGATTTACACATTTTAAGAAGTCCAGAACCTGGTTTGACCAGTTTAAATAAAATATCTGTGTGTGTGTGACAAAAATTCTGTTCAACTGTACCTCCGGAACTACTCCGTACTACAATTACAAATAAATTTATGTGAAGTTGCACCATGACATAAATCAGTGCCTACCAACTTTTAGAGCAAATGGCTCAACAGGTGGTGCTGCCATACCAGTGGCGGATCCAGAACTTGACTTTTGGGGGGGACTGAGATTTTTCAAAATGTTATTCTAGACAAATAAAAAATTTATAATTGCAATATTCATTTGTGAATGTCAGTGTTTTTTTGGGGGGGGGAGCTTCAGCCCCCTAGCCCCCCCCCCCCTTAAATCCGCCACTGTGCCATACTTCAATTTCTGCAACTTAGAGGAAGGCTATATCTCAGAAACTACTGCACAGAATTTCATATAAATATATATGTACATGTAACTTGGCATATGTTAGTGCCTATCAAATTTTGGTGCCAATCGCTCTACAGGTGGTGCTGTTATACAGTGCTTTCTGCAATTTAGGGAAGGCTATATTTTAGGTTCTATTTCATGTAACTACACAAAACTTCATGTTGGAAAGGCATTATGAGAAATTATGCTGGTTCAGTTTGGGTGCATGTTGGCCAGTAGGTGGCTCTGCAATACAGAAATTTCCCCCCAAAAGGGGAAGGCTATATCTCTTATTCTATTGTGTATAATTGCATAGGACATGGTATGTGAGAGAACCAGCCATTGTGAAACACTATTGTGATTTATTTTAGGTGTATATCGGCCAACAGGTGGGATACTGCACTACAATTTACCCAATAAATAGGCTAAGTTAATCCCAACTTCTATGACATATGTGCATGAAACTTGATATATAAGACAACCATTATGAAAGCAAATGTTGACCTTATTTATGTGTATATCAGCCGACAGGCGGAGCTTCTATTATGATTTTTCACAAGCGTATATCTCAGCATCTGTTGATTAAAATTGCATAAACTCCTTTTGTAAAATATTTATTGTGAGAAGATATGGTTAAACTTTTATACGATTTAAACCATAAGTGGCGCTGTTATATAGAATTATGTAGAAGAAAGTTTTGTGATGGCCACAACATATTAGTTTTTATGTGAAAATAACCCTTCAACTGTGATTATATTAGTAAAATATTTTATTTCATTTTTTTAATAATAGTATTGTAAAAAATATGTAAATAATAAGTTTTAGTTTTGTAATTCTGAACAAAACCAATCTTTTTGTGATAGTGATTTTCACCAAAAATTGCAAGTGTAGGAATGAGTATGTTAGGCTTAAAATTTTTTTTTCATGGCAATATTGCACAAATAAATAGAATATTAAATAAATATTTAAATAAATTATATTTAAAATATTTTTAAAATAATAGTATATGAAATATGTTTATATTTTATTGTTTTAAAATAAAGAAAAAGTAAAGAAATATACAACACAACAAAAAACAAAACTAATGCCCGATATCCGTATCCGGCAGGCAGAAGAGCTCCGGATATCCGGTATCCGGCAGATTCACTATCCGTTTCATCCCTACATAAGACATATGTTATATTGTCAAATACATGCCACATTAAGATCTAATGAACTTTAATGTGCAAAAAATGACTATAGAATAACAGATAATTGTTTGCATTTGTACTAAAATAATTATTTTATTTTTAAAATTTAAATAAATATTTGTGATTATTAATAAAATAATTTAAAAAAAAAAATTAAATGTTTTTTTCCCCTTTATTTCCATATAGTATCTATTAGAATCAGGATGGGCAGAAACTGGAATCATTGGCATCACTCAGCCTCGACGAGTCGCTGCTACAATGGTAACAATGGTTCAATTTTTTTTTTTTTTTTTTAATCTTTTAACATAATTTTATTTGTAATTGGCTATTAAAAGTATTTATTTAATTATTATTATTATTATTTTATTTTATTTATTTTTTTTTTTATCAAGTAGAGGAAAAAATTGAATATAATCTACTCTTCTGTTTTATTGAAATTTAGAAAGTAAATGTTAACTTTTATTCTTGAAAAAAAAAAAAAAAACAGGTATTGATTCTTAGAAAAATATTTGTATGAATGTTAAATAAATTGTTAAAATTAGTTTTTATTGTATCCAAATGTACAACCATGTATTTGTTCTTATTGAATAAAATTAAAATAAAATTTTGAAATTTTATCTGTTTTCAATAAAGCGTATAGTATATCACTTTTGCATAGGCCTCATACTGACAATGCTCCTAACATATTACCAATGAATGCTAGTGGGATATTTTTCACTATGCCATTAACGTCCAGTATGATGCATTTAAAATATGTATATGTTTATGATTTTCCATCAAATTCATAATTGTTAATCTTTCCTCCTGGTTATAATATTAAAAAAGAAAAATTATAACAGAAAAATAATTAATTTTATAAAACAAGTTTTAATTTTATGAAAGGAAAACAAATGTAATTGTGAAGAGGAATAAATACTTTGTAATTAAAAGCACAATAATTTATTTGGACCTGCGATTTATTATTTTGAACAAAATGATTGTTGCGTGCTTTTGCAGTTTTTGTTATTTTCATGTAAAGTTTTCATCATTCTTCAACTTTTATTCTTATTGAAATTAAAAGGGGTGGGGAGAGATTAGACCTTAAAGTTGACAATTTAGGTTGTAAATCACTGTCATCAAAATAAATTAGCAATCAAATAACAACTCAAATTTTAAATCTTGCTAGAAATCTCTTTCAAGTGCTAATTTCCAATTGTCTTAAAAAAATTACAGAAATTACTTTACATTGTACTTTAACAACAACAGGAAAAACATACACACACACAAAGGGGAGGGGGGGGGGTAGTTTAAGTTTTAAATGTTAAATACAACAAAGCTATTGCCAAATTTTTTATTGGCTTTCATTGTTTAATTTCAAGGAATCTAAATATATCAAGCAGCTTTAATTCTTAAAATATGACATGCTTTTATATTGTACCTAAAATTTTATTATTATTATTTTAAATGTAACTTCGATATTACATAGATTTAAAGTTATACAAATTAGATTTACATTACATAACACAATACTAAATTTATTTTACATATACACTTACATTAGTTTGCAGATGATAAAAATAAAATAAAATCGTGTTAGAATATCTTATTAATAAATAATAAATTCAAATAAATAGATCAAATTGGATCTCTTTAGCAACCATGAATGGTAATCACAATCAAAGAATCGCCAATTGAATGATTGTTTGGCAATATTGTAGACATGAATGCATTTTTAGAAAATTTTTGATAGTTTTTTTTTTTTTTTTTTTTTAATTGCAACTCAGCTTCTAATATTTGTGGAAAATACTATTATTGGTTAAATCTTTATGCCAGTAATTTTTTCAAGAAAATTTATGGTTATCACTTAAAATTGTTTCCTAGTTGGTATGAGCCCCACTAGTGGTTGTGCAGTTCTATGCTCAAAACTGGTAGATGAGAAGAGAAGTGCCAGGTCACACTTGTCTACCTAGCTGTTCAGATATTCCTATGATTTTCTCCGAAACTCGTGTGAATACACAGGCTGTTAGGACCCCTTAGAGCACATAGGGAGCACATCACCTCAGGCCTTAGGACCCTTATGTAATCAATCTGCCTTAATCCCAAGCACCAACACCTAGTTGGTATGAACTATCAGCAACTGGCAATTGCTTCAGAAAATGATTTATTTATTTTAATAGAACATGAAATCAAAATAATTCATACATTTTTTTAAAACAATATTTTATTTTTTATATTAAATTTAAGAAAATAAGGTTAATTTTTTCCATTAAATACTAATTTATAAATATGTTTTATTATCAGGATAAAATGCACTGGAAATCTTGTGTTCAATGATAATGAAGGATTTTGTATGCAAATAAGATGAACTAAAAAAAAAAAAATAGATAACAATTTTTTTGGGTTGTTGTATTTAATTATTTCCTCCCCCCCCCCCCCCAAAGAAAAAAAGAAGATTTTGCAATTTATGCTGTTTTTTACAGTTTTATTTTTCATTATTGTTTTATGATTTATTTATTTTAATAGTTGGCTTCAAGAGTTTCTGAAGAAAAGGGGACATTAATTGGCCAACTTGTTGGTTACAGTATTCGTTTTGAAGATTGTTACACACCTGGAATAACGAAAATCAGAGTAGGTCTTGGAATTTTCATATTAGGAATAATATTAATTTTGATATTACCAATTGTCATAATGATTTATGAATTTAAATTTTATTTTATTTGCAATATATATATATATGGGTGTGTTTGTGTGGGTGTGTGTATAACTAGTTTGTTGTTAAAAGCATTTAACTTTTAATGAATAAAATGTTCTTTTAGCATTGAAGTTTTTCATGATATTTTTAATTTTGTAATCTGTAAGTCACATTCAAAATTGATATTTTGAATTTAGTTAATAATTATGCTAGATAATTTTGAGTTTTGAGGTATGTTTGTACTTCCCTTGTGGCTACTTGCATGAATGTTCGTGCTTGTTTTTGTTTCACATAGGGAAGTGTGCTTTCTCCCATTCTATGATATACTGTTGTTGATTCTTTGTTAGTCCATCCTGCCAGTCTTTGCTTTCCTTCTATTGGTTATGCTAATGATGTGGCTCTTGTTGTCAGGGGTAAATTTCGTAACTCTATTTCTGCTATTTTGAATGCTGCTCTTCAGTATGGTGCCTATTCCCACACAGCACACTTCCTTGAAACAAGGTTGGCTTTCAAGTGAATTTACCATGACAGAGCAAAGTTGCTAATTCAAGGATATCTCAGACCAACTTCAAGTTTGGAAAATTACACATGCCAAATCAAGCATATTACTGGCTTAAAATTTCCTTGCCGTCAAGTAACTGTCCGCGCATGCTCTTCTTATTTGCATATAGTAGCCTTGCTGGAAGGGTTGTATCATGTTGTAGTCATCTCGCGAAATACGACGCAAGTGTGGGTGGCATTAAAGTGAAGGTAAATGATTTATCTTTATAATAATTTGTCTAAATAAAATAAAGCAAGCAGTAATGTTTCAATGTGTACACCATTTCCCAAAAGTTTAGACAATCAATAAAATTTGCATTAACATAAAAAGTAATAAGGTACAATTAAAATTTGTGAGACAAGCAACAAATAAAAACAGTTTTGCTGATATAAACATATGAATTATGATCAAATATTTGAAATTATAAAATGTACATTAAGTGATATAAAAATGTGCTACCCCAAAAGTATAGACACAATACAGCATTGCATGTTTTCTTTTACATTCTTGTTCACAAAATAAAATATTTTCATTGTCGTCTGCTTCTATAAATGCAGAATAATTTTTTCCCTTTAATTGAAATATCGTCTGCTATATAATTAGCATTATAATTTAATGAGTTCAATGTATTGTTTTGTTTGTGATTCGGAAAAGAGGTTTCCTGCGTATTCTGATAAAAAATGCCGCGTTGTAAAGAAATTTCTAAAGATGAAATTATTAAGATTTTACAATTAAAAGCGCAAGGACAAAATCCTGTACAAATATCGAGAAGAACAAACAGATCCTTGAGCAGTATTTATAGAGTCAAAAGATCAGGTGGAACATGGAATACTCGAAAGCGAGTCGGAAACCAAAGAAAACAACGTTACGTGATGATAGAATGTTATTAAATAAGGCTTCAGTTGATAATTTATCTGTGCGTGCAATTGCATCAACTTCCAGAATTTCAAAATCTTATCTCGTAAAATATATGAAAATGGAAAGCAATATACATGCGTAAATGACTTAAAAACTGCAATTGACAGAATGTGGTATGAAATATCTCCTTCTGTAATTCCATGCTTAATTAATTCTATGGAACAACGTGTATTTCATGTTATAAAGTGCCGTGGCAATACAGTTCAACATTAAAAGTAAGTTTTTAGTTACTTTTATAAATGTAAAGCCAAAAACACTTACAGGTGTCTATACTTTTGGAACAGCACATTTTTATATAATTAATGTACATTTTATAATTTCAAACCTTTGATCATAATTTATATGTGTATATCAGCAAAACTGTTTTTGTTTATTACCTATCCCACGAATTTTAATTGTATCTTATTACTTTTTATGTTAATGCGAATTTTATTGATTGTCTAAATTTTTGGGACACAGTGTATTTCGAGGAATCAAATATTACAGTTTTACTTTACTTTTACGTTAACAGATGCCATTTTATTAAATGTATTCCTTTTAGGGTGGTTTTTAATAGTTTACGAATAATTTTAACGCAACTTAATTATTCATAAGATAAAAAAAGGGGAGGGGGGAGAGAGAGAGAGATTCTGTTTAAAATAAGAGAGAAAAATCTTCGTGTGTCCGGCAGGTTCTGAATAGAAATAATTGTTTAAATGTCAATTTATTGTTGGATTCTTAATACATTCTTGAATTTTAAATTCATTTCTTTCAGGCATGCCCCCCCCTCCCCTTTTGGTAAGTAAGAAGGTAAACGTTTTTCTGATGCACAGGTGAGTTTTCCCCATAGGAACCTTCTTGAATTAAAAAAAAAAAAAGACTAAATTTTCTTTAGTAACGGAGAGAGGAAGGGAGGGGCAGAATCATGAATCGTGAATACGCAATTACCAGGACGTTACCCCTCGAAAATTCTCTCTCTTCTTACTCTATATAAATAAAACTCTACAGAATTATATAGATATATATACTTTTGTAGTGTACTGAATGAAAATTTAATTTTACACTTCCCAACATTGTTGAATATTTTTTATCAATTCATTTTATTTGTGATTCTTCGCTCATTCCACTGTCCCATCCAGCTTTTGTTTGTATATATACAGAGTTGCTGCTGCCCTTATTCCTTCCGCTACTATTTTAGTAAAAAAATCTGACATTTTCAATAGAATAAACATATTACAAAAGATATGTAATCTATTGATAGTAAATATATGTAAATTTATAAATTGTAGTGGAGAAAAGTAGGGCAACGTCAACTCTGAATATGTTTGAATTGTCATAAAATTCTAATACATTATGAAGATTCAGAACAGAACTCTCCTATATATCACTTACTTTTTTTTTTTTTTTTTTTTTTTTTTTTTGTAGCACCAATAAAATAGCCTGATTTATATAACAGGGATGGAACGCTGGCTCAGAATTCATGCCGGTATTTGTTCAAGAAATTTCTATGCCTGTAATATAGTTGATTTACGAAGTAGAAAATTTTATTTCATTGATAGTGGTAGGAATTCTGCACCCGTGTTCCATCCCTGATATAATGGTCAACAGTTAGTACCTTTTTGAATTGTGCTTTGATAAACTAAAACATAAACATACAGAAAGAAAATCAAACATATTTTTGAAACTTGCAACAATATAATACTTGTGGAAAAAAGTGTACACTTACGAATACATTATACATATTTAACAGAACAAAAAAAAAAAAAAAGTACAATATGAAGTACAATATGAAATGCGAACTTTAAGTATTTTTTATTTTTCAAAATGGTGTTTTAGTTTTTAGAAATTTATAAATGTACGCTATTCATCCCTTTCTTTTTTCTAGATTAAAGCGAAATGAAATGACGACCAAGAGTTGTGAACTATTTTCTTTCTCTGTATCAAGTCCGGTACATGAGATTAAAATTCTAAAAATATTGAGGGATTTCAATTTTATACATTTTATTGTGCTATTAAAATGTATTTTTAATTATAAAGTCTATGCAATGTCATTAATATGGAAATATAATTTTGCACAAACTTAAATAACTTGAACTAATTAATTGCTAATTTCTTAACACCCAGAACTATTGAAACAGTAAAGTTGTTATGTAAAACTATTAATAACACTGCTCTGAAAAAAAAAAAAAAAAATCTGATACCATTCTTTCTGATTTTTATGTAAAATGACCTCCTGAATCCGAATATGACTCCCATTCTGTCCAGTCACAGTTTTCTAGAAATACCATCCCCTCCCTTAATTTCTTTCCCTCTTCAATAATTTTATGACTATGAATTTGATTTGAAGAATGAAAAAGAATTAATTAAACACATAAAAACAAAAAAATATATATGTAAAGTTAAAAAAATAACATTATTAATAGATAAAAAAAAAAAAAAATGTGATACATAATGCATAATTTCATTGGTAACCCCCCCCCCCCCCCCCCCAAAAAAAAAAAAAAAAAAAAATCCTTGTCGTAAATGTCCATGTTTTACAAATTTCCAACTCTGTAGCCCCTCAGAAGATATGTAACGGTTAAAATCCTACTCCCCTCCTAAAAATCAAATTTATAGCCATAAAATCACCGAAAAACGATAAAATTAGGGGGCCATTCCTAAACATCGGTGGGTGATAGGGTAAAATGGGCGTCCTATTCGGATTCAGGAGGTCATTTTACATAAGAATATATTGAAATGGTGTTAAAAGCAATTTTCATGCCAAGCAATGTAATCTTTAGATAATATTGTATCATCTTAAATTCTCATTTAAAATTACTAATTTTATATTAAGGATACAAGTAAAAGCGTGCGTGTTAGTTTTTTAAGGAAGAAAAGATGACCTTAATGCAGTTTTTACTTCAAACAAAAGGAAATTTTTTCTTTAAGTTGACGTTAAAAGCTATTCAAAGTGAAAAAATTACCTTGGATTGAGATATTGGCAAGAAAAGGGACATAGTAAGACAAAAGTAACAAAATTGAGTTCTTTTAACTGAAAAATGTGTATGAGGTACCCCAATGGGCACGAAAAACATCATATCTTTATCTCGCAATTTAACCACATGAGATACATTTATGTCAGTTTTATTGTAGGCTAATCAATGCTTTATTCTTATCCTTAGGCTGATTTTTCGATGCAACTTCTCCGATATGCGATGTAATGTAATCCTGAGCAAATACAAATAATCTGATAGCCATTTTCTCTATGCAGGGCTCTCAGCAGTCACTATTTTGATTACCACTTTTTTTTTTTTTTTAAGTAATTATTATTAATCATTTGTATTAGGGGGACCGGAAAATAATGTCGTTTTGAATTAAAATACTGACATCGGAAATTTATCCTGGATAAAATTTAAGATATTCTTAGGTAACTTATAAGATGGTTATTTGTAAAGTATCATGTAAACACTGTTAAACAAAAATTTCCGGTTTCATTTTATTAATTCAAAACGACGTAACTTTCCGGTACCCGTAATAGTATATATATCTTCGCATAGATTGCCTTTTAGAAAAAAGGTATTCAAAATAGTGATTGCTGAGAACCCTGCTATATGCTTCATTCATAGAAACTACGAATAGAATATCAATTAAAAGAGTAAAACATGAATTACAAAAAAAAAAAAAAAAAAAAAAAAAAAAAAAAGGGGATAGTAATTAACAAACTAGTAAAGGTATGAATCCAGTAAAAGTTATTATAAATACTTGCTAATTTGTCTTATAACTCCTGAAAAAATACAATATATACTACATATAATCCTTTTGATAATAAAAGGATATATTCAGTGATTTTGTTTCTTTTCCTCGGCTTTCACTATGTTTTAAAATCACAAACTGGTGTGCAACCAATATTTAAATTTTAAAACTTCTTCACACACTATAAATTTTAAGCCAGCACAACCGGTTTCGAAAGAATGTAGCCTTTCTTCGTCAGGTGCAAAAAAACACGTGCTACTGCTTTGGAGGCAAAAGCAACGGTTATTCTGGCTTAAAATTTATGGTGTGTGAAGAGGTAAATTTAAATATGTTTTAAAATATTATTTTTATATTATATAGATATTTCTCGGCTTTTTCTATTAATATATATATATATATATATATAATAAAGATGATCTATTAAGCATAGTAGAAGCCAAGCAACAGATACAAGGTCACTGAAACACAAATGACCAATAAGATTTAAAAAAAAATTATTAGTGGATGAAATACACTAATGTAAAGAAACCAGATCCACTAATCAACAGCCTGCAAAACATATGAATCAATAAAGTAACACAACAAATCCTATATATATATAGGGGAGAGTAGGGACAGATGAGAGACTTTTGACAAACATAATTTTACAAATTTACTTTTACTGGTACAACACTGTAAGTTTCCGTGAAACAAATTGAAACACTTTAACATATTTTAAAAATATAAATTTGATGATAATTATTATTTCATAAGCCAATTAACATAGTCAAAATTTTCCCATCCCAATTTATGGCAGGTTTATAAAGTTAAAATAAGTACATCATATACAGGCATACTATGAAAAATGACAAAAACAGTGGGTCACTATGTAAGATTAATTAATTATTAATAACTTCTATTTTATCCAACATTAGAATATAATGTACCACTTACATAAAATTTTCAAATGCTCGATTAGGTCATCATTTTTTTTTTTTTTTTTTACTTTTAGCAGAGAAAGTATTGTTTTTAGTTCAAATATTCAAAATTAAGTTTTTGTTATATTTACATGTTTTGTGATTCCCTGAACATTAACAAGGTTTTTAGTGGCCAGTCTGCGTGTGTTATCAGCATATCTCAAGAACAAATATTACCAAGAAATCCTAACTGTAATTGATGAATGTAATTTCTTTTCTATGTTTTACCATATCCAGGAAAACTGCTCAGGAATGAAAATTAATTCCTCATACATATATGGTAAATAAAGTATTTTTAAAAGTTAAAAAAGTAGACAAAACTCGTGTGAGTGCCACACCAGTAATTTTCCATGATTTTGAATTTGTTTCGTTGCATTTTCTCTTCCATCTATTCATAAATTTGTCTATTGATATTCTCTGTTTATGGAGTATCAGAATCTTCATTCTTCTTCCTTTTCTTACATGTCCCATCCCTCCATGAACTGCTCTGTCCCATCACTCTCTTTTCATTATTAAAAAATATATATATATATATATATATATATTAGACACATGCAACTTTTAGGTTTAATTTGGCTACTAATTCATAAAATTTATATTATTAGGTATATAAAATATGAAAAGTAATTATGTTAACATCAGTGAGTGACGTTAAGAACTTTAATCTAGAAGTTCAACTTAAATTTATGTTGCCAGTCCAACTACTATGATAACTTCGACAATTTATGCAATAGGTTTTTAATGGATTTATCTAATCAAAATTTACGAGAATGAATATAGCGTCTAGGTCCGGATTTGAATCTAAGACTTTTGCATTAACGATTCAAACGCTGTACCAACTGAAGAATCGTGAATGCATCCATGCGTGAATGAGAACTGACCTGCATGATTTGCTGATATGACAGTTGATTTTACTTACTTATTTATTTTTCTACATTTGTTCTGCCAATACAAACACAGTACCATGATAGAAATTCATTTAATTTTAATTCCATAATTACTGGATAGTAATAAATAACACTGCTCTGAAAAAAAAAAGAAAATCGAGATCTGATACCATTTTTGCTGATTCTTATGTAAAATGACCTCCTGAATCCGAATATGACCCCCATTTCGCCCAATCACCCACAGTTTTCTAAATACATGACCCCCCCCCCCTCAATTTCTTTCCCTGTTCGATAATTTTATGACTATGAATTTGATTTGAAGAATGAAAAAGAATTAATTTAACACCTAAAAACGAAAAATATATAAAGTTTAAAAAATAACATTAATAACAGATTAAAAAAATATAAGATATGTAATACATAATTTTAGTGGCAAATCCCCCCCCCCCCCCCCACAAAAAAAAAAAAAAAAAAAAAAAAAACCCTTGTCGCAAATGTCCATGTTTTAGAATTTTCCAACTCTGTAGCCCCTCAGAAGGTATTTAACGGTTAAAATAATGCTCCCACCTCCTAAAAATCAAATTTATAGCCACAAAATCACCAAAAATCATAAAAATAGGGGTCCATTCCTAAAAAATTGTGGGTGATAGGGCAAAATGGGCGTCTTATTCGGATTCAGGAGGTCATTTTACATAAAAATACGCTGAAATGGTGTCGGAGGCAATGTACCTGCGGAGCAGTGTAATTACAAAAATAACTTTGATCATTTATGCAATAAATTTTTAATATATTGGTCGATGTTTTACAACAACGAAAAGGGATTAGGCCAAGTTCAGATCTAGATCCTCTTAGTTAACGTCCTAACGCTGTCTCACTTTTCGCTCCTGTAAAAATTTATTTATTCAATACAGCAAAAAATTATTGTATAAATGGTGGAAATTATTATCCTAAATATCTAATTGCCATCAAACAGCTATGGAGTTAAAATAAATAATTTTCTTCTAAGACTGAGTTCATATTCCCAGAACAGATAAATTGAAAATTTTTAACTTTCACATGAACGAGCCATGTGAGTTATCATCCTAGAACTGAGTTGAAAGAGGGTTGGAAGTTAACATAAGTGCCCAAGTTCAAATTCTGGAGAAAATAATTTTCTGTTCTTGTAAAAATTAATTTGGATAACTCACCAAAAATCTTCATAAAATGTGATTGATCGTCCCAGAAATAAGAATGTACTAAGTTATCTACATCAGGTTAAGAGCGTCGAATAACTATCTTCTCCGACAGCCAAAACCCATATTATTCTATGGGGAAATTTATTTATAGAATTCATTACACCTTATGTATTTTTTTAATCCATTTTCATACTGGGAAAATTCACAATATTTAAATTTGAATATGTTTTCTAAAAGTAGTTTCATAAAGTTTTCATTTTTGACTTTAAAAATACGAAAAATTAAACAATTGCATTTTTCGCTTCTTTTTTCTGTACGATAAGTTATTGAAATTTAAAAGCTAATTTTTTAGAAAACGAGAACATATATAACAGTTGTGGTTTTTCCAAAAGTGAGAAAGGAATTTAAATAAATACACTAGGTTATGAGTCATTCTGCAAATAAATTTCTGCATAGAATAACATGAGCTTTAGCTGTCGGCGAAGAATGCATGCCATTAAAAGCATGCTTGATAAACAATATTTGCTTCATGTATGCTGTAGAGTAGAGAAGAGAATTATTTCTCCGCAGCTGGATTCCGGCGACGATAAGTAGAAAGTTCCTTTGCGTTTGATGTACAGTCGGCTGTAAAAGTGTCCGAGCACTACCAAAAATTCCTATGTAAAAAAATGACACTTAATACAGTTTTGTTAAATAAATCCTTGTTGAGTTCTGTTCTTAGTCTGTCTATGAACATGATTCGACAAGAATTTATTTAACAAAACAGTATTAAGTGAATTTTTTTTTTTTTTACATAGGAATTGTTGCTAGTGCTCGGACACTTTTGCTGCCGACTGTATCATGTTAAAAACATGCTTGGCAAGTAAAATTTGATTCACTTTTGCTGCATCAAGTATAATTCATATTTGATGCAGCAAGTATAATTCATATTTGATGCAGCAAGTATAATTCATACTATGTGCAGCAAGTATAATTCATACTTGATGTGTATTACTTGATTCGTATGAGCTGTGGCAAACTTAGTTCATGCTTGATACATATTACTTGATTCATGTTTGAACTATCAAGTCTAAAGCAAGTGGGACAAGTGTAAACTAGGATTCTTGATCTTGACTTGCATTAAACTTACAGGCTTGAGATGTCAAGCTCAATGCAAGTTTCTTGACTTGAGTTGTCAATGGTGACGATAGCTTAATGCAAGTTCTCTGTGCTGTCTGGGTTGGTACTCTGATTCAGACATATCTATTAATCCAAGGTAAGTTTTGCTACCTTTTCTAGGAGAAGACATCTAAATCTTGGTGATGTCTACTTCCTGGGTAATAAGCTGTTGCCTTCAAATGAGGTTAAGTTCCTGGATGTGTTCTCTGACACTAAATTGAACTGGAATAAGCATGTTGAGTTTTGCTTATATAAGGCCATAAAAGTATATTGGAAAAGAATTTACATTAAAAAAAAAAAGGAAGAAAATGCCCTACAGGGAAGTGGCACTGCAACAGAGGTGAATTTTTATAGAGAATTTACTGTATTTATACTTATTTGTTGCCAGAACAAGTTCATTGAAATTTTTTTAAAATATTGTTAGCCTTCATAAAATGTAAAAACGTATTCTTTTAATTTATCACCTATTGAAAAAAATTATTTTTATTTTGCTGGCTTGTTTGATTTCTGCCCAATGCATACCTGTAATCTTATAGCTTCGAGTATTGTGTAAATTTTATAACGTTAGTTTGAAATATAATTGATTTTATTTCTTCTTGATTGTTGCTGAAGTATCAAATTATTATTATTATTAGTTTGTAAGCAAATCTCATATTTTATAATTTTTCTTCTTTTGTTTTTAGTTTATGACAGAAGGGATGCTAATAAATGAAATGATGGCTGATCCATTGTTAAAACATTATTCAGTACTGATACTTGATGAAGTCCATGAAAGATCTTTAAATACTGATATTATACTTGGCTTACTGAGAAAAATTATAAAAAAGAGATCCGATTTAAAGCTTATAGTTTCATCAGCTACATTTGAAGCAGAGACAATTTTTAAATTTTTTAACAAAAATGAAAGTTCGGACAAGTTAGTATTTTTTAAATTGTATTTGTATATAAGGTTTATTTAATAAATTATATATATTAAATTTTGTGTTTAAAAGATAAGGACTTTTTTTTTTACTTAATTTGTTTTAATAATCTCAATTAATTTTTTGAAAGCATTTCAGATTAAAACTTATGATTCATCAAAAATAAAATAAATTCTATAAGCAAAATACCACAGAATATTTTTTTCTTTCTTATTCTAAATTCAAATTAACTTAGCTATCTTTGTAATGACTATAGAATTTCGTAACAGAGGTTAAATAAATTTTGCACAGGGTATATAACAAACTATCATTCATTATCAGTTAATATACATATTTTAAGTTGGATGATAAAAGGTGTTTTTTTTATTTATAAATTCATTTAAATATAAGGGTTGTGATTAAAGTAGTGGCGATGTAGTCTAGAAAGTTGCAGAAGACCAAGTGTGGTCAAACAGGATATGAGAATAGTAAAGATGTTGTTCCTGTTGTTGATATGTAAAGTTCATTAATAAAACAATTAATCCCATAGAAACAGTAATCGTTGTGTGCCATTAAAATAGATTGGCAGTTGTGGATTCAAAACTAGGTGATCCTTAGCAAAAATGCATCTGAATGTTATCAAGGATTATACAAAGCCTGTGTGTGTGGGGGGGGGGGGGGGGGGGGATTATTGTATTAGGTGGTTGAACAATGGGTCAAAGTATTTCATGTATGTTGGAATGAGACTATGGGTTTGTATTGCAGAGGTTGTCTGTATATTCCTTAGCATCAGATTGACATTGTAAATAGTTTCCTTTACATAGATTATTAATGGACTGTCTAAAGATTATCTGTAGAAGTTTTCATGGTCATAAAACAGGAGACCCAGGACAAGCAGTAGGGCACTCCATCTTTGTCCTGAACAATCAGCATCTTGCCAGCAATATCCTACATCTTACTGACCTTCAGGTCAGGTTTACCTTTGCTGGTGTAATTTTATGGCAGTAATGTAATGCAATTTTACTTGTAATTCATTATATATCATGAAGTTAAAGTCTGTTCTCCCCTTCCACCTTTAATTATATAAATGAAACCTGTTATAGATATAGTAATGTTCTGTATATGATTATCGTTCTCTGAAATTTGATATCAAAAGAATCTGGAGTGACTCCATTCAACTTTCTGAATATTAAGTAATTAACGGTTGTATAAATAAATTAAAATAAGATAAGTCATTAAATAAACAAAAGTGAAAATAAGGTATTTGAGTATTTTTATCCATTGTTTAATTTTACGCCATTGCACTAAAAAGAATTTGAGCCCATAGATCATATTGATAAAAGAATTTTCTTTTTGTCCCTGTAAAAAACTATAAATGCTAGATACACCAAAATTTATACAATTCGTGCGACGGTGACTTATAACATGTGTATAAATTTTCAGCTCAGATGAATAAGGCATTTAGACACTATCACACATTAAAAAATTTGAGCTTACAGGAAGTAACGATGAAGAATTTTTCTTTGTGTCCCTGTAAAAATCTGTAATTGCTAGATTCACCAAAATCAATAGGATTCATGCTACAGTGACCTACAACATATGTACCGACTTTCAACTCATTCGAACAAAGCATCTAAACACTATCGTGGTCACTCACACATACACGCACATACATTACTATAAAGGTACCAAAATTAACTTGGGAAACCTCAAAACATATAGATACACCAAAATCACAAAGTCAGATTTTTCACATGATTATAATACTTTCCTTACATATGTATGTTTGGAAAGTAAAAATTGATGTTCAATTATTTTTTGTCATTTAGTCATAAATATTGCATTTTAAATTATATTATATAATAATAAAAATTAGAAACAATAAATTAAATACCTTTTTACTTTCCAAACGCTATAGTGAGGAAAGTATTGTAATCATGTCTAAAATCCGAATTTGAGATTTTGATGTTTCTATACGTTTCGAGGTCCAATGAGTCCGTTTTCACTATTTTTGCGATGATGTATGTATGTGTGTGTTTATGTATGTGTGCCCTATGACAGAATTTTTTATGTTCTCTGCGACAAGTCTTGTTCATGCAAACCTTTACTGTAAGACAGTATTGACATATTTTCTTATTTACACATAATATGTACATGTAACTATAAAGACATCAATATTATTAGTAGACTGTTGAAGAATTCTTAAATATAAGACACGAGTTTCTATTTTCTACTGAAATTTAGAAATAGCTTTCATTTTTACGCGCAAATCTTTCTGCAAGTGACAATTTCTTTTCTGCGACAATGTCGCTGTGTCGCCTAAATTCTGCCACAGGGTATGTGTGTATGTCTGTGAGTGAACACGCTAGCGTCTAAATGCTTTGTTTGAATAAGCTGAAAGTTGGTACGTATATTGTAAGTCACCATAGTACGAACCCTATAGAGTTTGGTGAATCTAGCACTTATAGTTTTTTTACAGGGATACAAAGAAAAATTCTTTATCATTATGGCCTATGGGACCAAAATCTTAAAAGTGCGATAGCATCTAAACGCCTTATTCCATTGAGCAAAAAATGTATACTCATATTATAGGTCACAGATACTCAATCTGTATAGATTTTGGAGAATCTAGCACTTATAGTTTTTTTACAGGGACACAAAGAAAAATTCTTTATCATTATGGCCTATGGGGCCAAATTTTTAAAAGTGTGATAGCGTCTAAACGTCTTATTAATCTGAGCAAAAAATTTGTACACATGTTATAGGTTACAGTTGCACCAACTGTATAGATTTTGGTGAATCTAACACTTACAGTTTTTTTACAGGGACACAAAGAAAAATTCTTTATCATTATGGCCTATGGGACCCAATTTTTAAAAGTGCGATAGCATCTAAACGCCTTATTAAATTGAGCTGAAAATTTATATGAATATTATAAATCACTGTTGCACTAACTATAAGCATTTTGGTGAATCTAGCATTTATAGGTTTTTATAGGGACACAACGAAAAATTCTTTATCATTATGATCTATGGGCTCAAAGTTCAGCAGCGTTAAATAAAACATTGTGCAGTATATGGAGAAAAATACTCAAACACTCTATTATGATATTCTCTATTTTGTTTAACAACTCTTCTTTCTTTACTTTATCTACAAAATTGTTAATTAATGTTCGGAAAGTCGAGTGGAGTCACTCTAGAATTTTTATTTTAAGCATGTTAAAAATTAACAACATAGTGAAAGAGAATTAGGTTTATTATTGAAACATTGTTAAATAATCAATGTTACCATGATAATACATATTAGAAATTTTAAATATTTAATCTTTTAATTATTCTAACTTTTCTAACGGCTTTTTTTTTTTTTTTTTTCTCCTTAATAGATCCAAAGACACATCTGTTATAATAAGTGTTGAAGGTAGAAATTATCCTGTAGATATACACTATTCATTAAAACCAGTTCCAGATTATATAAAAGCATCTGTTGAAACAGCTATTAAAATTCACGAAAAGGAAGTTTCTGGTGATATTTTAATATTTTTAACTGGGCAAGAAGAAGTTGAAATGGCTGCATCAATGCTTAGGTAAATTTGAGTATTTTGTACATAATGTAACAATATTAAACACTTGTTTCATAGTCTATATTTCTTGATTTTATTTCTTTATAGGGATTATTCCAGAGAGATAAAGAATAATAATAAAGTTATGAAATTATTTGTTGTATCATTGTATGGTGCAATGCCTATGTCTGAACAAGTATGATATTTATATTTATTAAATTTTGTTTTCAATTATTAATTAAGGTTTTTTTTAATAACAGTTTATACACGGTAAAATGCTCTTTATATGTCTTTCATTTATAAACATTCATTTTACATTTTAATGCAAAAAGGCTTTCTTCATGCAATGAAAATATTGGTTATACAGCATTTTCCATCTTTCTCTAAAATTCATAATTTTTCTACCTCAGTTCTTCTGTTTTTAATTTTCTTAAATTTTGTTAGAAATATCTTTTTTTTTTTTTTGTCATACTGATAAAAAATTATCTGCCAGTGAACTTAATTCGATTAATAATGCCATGTATCTAATATTCAAAGACAATCTGAATTTCTGATGATTGTTAAAAAAAAATTGTCATTAAATGTTTTCTGCATGAACATAAATGGTTTATAAAAAACTAAACCATGAAGTAAACATCTAAATTTAAAACATTTTAAAATATACCACCTTTTTAATTCTTCATGTCACTTGCCGACTAGTTTCGCTTGGGGTGCCCCAGCTTGTTCTCCGGTGATATGGTGTTCGAAGTTAGTTGAAACTGACGTTTCACTTCCTCTTCTTCTCTTTTAAAGACTCGGCGCCACTGCCGGTCGAGTAGTGCCCCATCGTTGCCATTTCAATTATTAAAATTCGACAGTATTTCTACAGATTCCCTAACTGCGGCATAATTGTGGTTTTGATAATTGGCTATTTTTCGCACCTGCTCGAATTTAATATTGATATTATCGTCCCTATTAATTTGCGTTAAAGCAGTAGTTATTTTTCCTGTAGCGATATCGTGACTGTGTTCTTTATTCACGTTTTAATTTTTCTTTTAGTTTTTCTAATATAACACATTTCTCTGCCGTGGCTGTCATTATAAGGGATTTTATATGTACCAGCGGTTTCTAAAGGGTTAATTTGGTCTTTGTCGTTCCTAATCAGCTGAAATATGTTAGGGTTTGGCTTTATGAGTATGTTTATATTATGTTTGGCTGCAAAAGTTTGACACATCTTGTATAGTGCGACCACGTTTCCTACGACTAGCAGTAAGGCCGAGTCCAAAAGTTTGGAGGGATGCAAAATTGGCTGAGAGATAGTTATTTGGCATACATCCAGTTATTCGGTGTTCCCTTATCGCTTATTTTATCTCAGTCACCCCTATTTTAACACTGGACTTGTTCAATCCGCACTTGTGCAGAGTCTACCATGGTCGCAAGAAATGTGGTTAAAGAATATTTCTATTATTATTTATACTAAAAATACTAATATAAAAATTTAATTTTCTGTTAGTCATTGTTATAGTAGGAATCCAATTGGAAAAAATCTAAAATAATTTAAGGAAAAAGCTACATTCTTTATATCATCTCATGCAATGGGTAACAAAAGAGTAAAAAGTATCAGAAAAAAATAGCTGGATAACTAAATTATTTATTTATTTATTGGAATACAATATATTGCATTAGAATTTTTTAAGCTTCTTTGTTAATAAATAAATAAATAAAAAGAGTTCGTATCAAAAAAAAAAAAAAAAAAACCAGCAAACAAACTATACTTTAAGATTACTGTCTATACCCTTTGCCTTAAGGTAAAATCCCTTTTTACTTTTAAGTTTTTCATTTTAAACATGATATAACCTATTAGTCAATTTCTATAGTTTTTTTTTTTTTTTTTTTTACAAACTAAATATAAGAATGATATTTAACCTTAAGAATTTTTATTTTTATTTTAAAAGACAGATTAGTTTACTATTATTGTTGTTTTTAATTATTGGATACGTTTGTCTTTATTTATTTATTTTTCTCAATCTTTATTTTTTATTTATTTATTGGCTTTCAAATTAGTATGGTAAATCTATTGTATTTTATTTTATTTTGTAGGTAAATGTTTTTAAAAGATTATCTGCAAATGTGCGTAAAATAGTTGTATCAACAAATATAGCTGAAGCATCTGTTACTATTGGAGGAATTGCTTATAGTTTGTATTACCTATAATTTAATGTAGTATTGTTTCATTTTTTAAAATTCCTTTCTTGAATATTTACATTAAACATCGCCCTGTTTTATTTTTAGTTATAGACAGTTGTTTTGTGAAATTAAGATGTTTCAACCCCCATTCTGGTACTGATTCACTGATTGTAGTGCCTGTTTCTCAAGCTTCAGCTGAGCAAAGAGCAGGAAGAGCTGGCCGAGTTCGATCTGGAAAAGCATATCGATTGTGCACTGGTAATAAAAATTTTATCAGTTCAATTTTAAGTTAAATTCTAAATAAATCAATTGAGAATTATATATTAAAACTAAATTTATGTATTTTTTTTATTAAGATTAAGCAAGTTGTCTGAAAATAGATATAGTTTTTTTTTTTTAACTTAAATATATAATAAGTCAATTTTCTGTTATTTACAGTAATAAGAAGTTCACTTCTATAAAACAGACTTCTATACTTCTAAACTATACTTTTGAAAAACAGATACGATATTTAGTGTAGTAAGCTTTTTTTTATGGGTTTCATTTTTGTTATCACAGAAGTGAACAGTGAATAGCTATAAAATAATTCTTGCCTAGTAAATGTATTTAAGAAGTTCATAATTATGTTATTTACAGTTTGCTTACTAGATGAGAATACAGGTGCTTTAATATAATTATTTTCTATTTTTTTAAATTAAAATCATAAACATATAGTTTTAACTTTCTTATTTTTTTACATAATTTAGTATTAAAAAATGTTATTAAAATACTAAATTTACTAATTGTTAAATTATCGTTTTAAGTTGAATTGAAGTAAAAACTACTTTCCAGATAAAGTTTATTAATTTTCTTTTCTTTCTTTTTTGTTTTCTTCTAAATAACATCTAGTCTACTGTTTTTTGTTTATTTTTCCATTCCTGTAATTGTAAATATATTTTTAATTACATTGAGATAGTTCCTGAATGTAACTAATTGACTGTATTTATTCTTTTATGATATTAAATAAATATGACTGTATAATTAATACATTTTGAGTCATTTTACTTTGAGTTATTTTACTTTTTAGAAGAAGATTTTTTGAAACTACCACAATTTACAGTTCCTGAAATGCAAAGAAGTAATCTAGCTCCAGTAGTACTGCAGTTAAAAGCACTGGGCATTGACAATATTTTGAGATTTCCTTTTCCATCTGTATGTATTCAATTGTAAAAGATTTTTAGTATAATTTAGTCTTTGATTATGTTATATCTATGTAACTTCCTACAGGAAATTCAATGGAACTTTAAATTCATTTTTATCTGTTCAAGAAAAAGCCTGAAAGAAGTATTTTTTACAAATGTTGGAATAATAATTTTTTTTCCCTCATATGTGGTGTACATACCTATATATATTTTTTTTTATCTAATTTGTGGCTGTGTTGTCTGATACTTCTAAAGGTACTTACGTATTATCGCAACCAGGTTGGCACAATTTGTAAGTTTGAGTAAGAAAGTTAAGTTATTAGTATTAATTAAGTTATTATTATTATTAGTTATTATTATTAAGTTATTATTATAAGTATATTATTATTATTATTATTAGTTATTATTATTATTAAGTTATTATTATTATTAGTTAAGTTATTAGTATTAGTTAAAGTATTTCACGGCATTCAATCTAACCAGTAAGCAAAATAATTTCTTTACAAAAAACCACGTATAACACGTAGGGTTACCGTAAGTAGGGTCGCCAAATTTGGCGATTTATGCGAATTTTGGCCTGGTTGCGATAATACGTAAGTACCCTTCTAAATTATATATTCAAAATTCCTCATATCTTCATTTTGACTTCCATTACCTGATTATCGTATGTAATGAAAATATTGTATTCGGTCCAAAAATTTGATATCGAGTTTACACATGATTTACATGCTTTAAGGTCTTCTTAGCCCAAAAAAGTAGTTTGTGGCAATTGGTCAGTATGTGTGGAATCGTTTGAATATCATATCTCGGAAACTAATAAAGGTAGAACTGTGAAACTCCAGAAATGAGACAAGTTTGTTGTACAGATGATTTTTCCAACTTTTGGTGAAAATTGGAAAACTGGAAGTGGAACTGTAAGTCTATATCTCGAAAACAGCTCTAACATTTTTTTCAAAGTTGTTATATAAACACTCTATTAGATGTCCTTTCATGTGAATTAGTTGATTAGTTCAGGAAAATTGATAGGCTTCCTGTATAAATATCTTAATTTCAGGTCTTGCAAGTGCATTCCTTTAAAAACAGCTCTAAGATTTTTTTCAAATTTGTTATATTAACCCTTTTTTCAAATTTTTTTTTATATGTAACTGTTGTTCTCCTGTCAACAATTGAGTGTGCCGAGTTTTGGTAAACATCAGTATCTCAAAAACGGCTCTAACGATTTTCTTGAAAGTTGTTACATAAACCCATTTTAGATATCATTTCTCATGTATTATATAGTTATTACAGGAAATTAATAGTCATCCTGATTAGATAGGTCAGTTTTAGATCTCGGAAATTGGCGTTTCAAAAAATGGCTCTACCAATTTTTTTCTTATTTTTTAACTAGTTATATAAACATTGTTTTATATATCTTTACACGCATTTCAGTTCTCTCTTACCAGTAAATTTCTAGATGTCAAATTTGTTAGGTCAATTTTATGTCTTCTAATCATATTATCTCCCAAAAGTGCATATAATATGTGTAATAGTGGGTAATGGAAGTCATGTGGTTTTTCACGCAAGATTTTTTTTATACCACCACATGAAAAAAAATACTGATGATTATAAATCTGTTCTAAAATTTATTTTAGCTTCCAAAGATTATATTTTTTAATTATTCTTTAAACAATTGCAACTGGTTAGTTTATTAATCAGTTGTTTTAATAATGGGACATGGGGTAAGTATAGTAACAATTTGTCATAGTGTGACTTTGACCTCAATGTGCTCAATTGTTATTATACTTACACTTTTGAAACTCTTTAGGTATAAACTGCTACTAATTATTAAAAAAAAAAAAAAAAAAAAAAAAAAAAAAGAGAGAGGGAAAGAGTTCTTTATGGTTTAAAAATATCTCTCTTAAAGGAAAAAAAGAGGTTTTGTTGAAAATTAGAAGATGCAACTGAAAAGGCAGTTTGTTTTCATAAAAATTTCTCTTTTTGAATGTTTAATTTGCCTTAAAATGTATTAAGAATTCTCCAAATATCACTTTTTATAGGTATCTACATACCTGCCAACTCCCGTTTTAATGCACAATCTCCCGTTTATACGTTTTTATCTGTATTCCTCCTGTTAAAAAAAAAAAAAAAAAAAAAAAAAAAACATAAACGATTGGCAATCAAGCGCTTTACAAAAGCCTGTAAATTCACAATCTTTCTCCATCCACAACATAAATGTCAGTACAGTAAATTCCCGATTATCCGCGGTGAACGGGGAATAGACAACCGCGGATAATCGAATCAGCGGATAATCCGCAAAATGGTCAAAAAGGGGATATAAATCAACACATAAAGCCTTTTGAGCAATACTATTTAATTAACAGTTAAGCATGGCCTACATATACAATTTAACATACTAATAAAAATTTCTACTTACATTTTGCTCTATTTTTTAACAAAAAAATCGGTGAAGCATTTTTGTTTTTTTGTACTGAAACACTTTTCTTAATTTGCGATTGCAGTTTCTTTATCAGTATTTTGTCATAAAGTGATACATCGTCCTGTTCCTCGAGGTATTTTATAAGTCCATATGCATCTGCTAGGGCTGTGTTGTGGCTCATCATCTGCTGAGTTTTACCTCCTTCTTCCTCTTCTTCTTCACTATCTTCTGAAACTGGGTCTAATGCTTTTGGCCCATAACTTGTTCATCTGTAAGGTGTTCAATACCTGGATCATTGGCGTCACAATTAATCCATACTTCAATGTTTCCTTCACTGACTGTTTCTTCTCTAGTAACAAATTTAGCTAAATTTGCCAAAACATGAGCAGAAATTTCTTCCTCCTCTATAAACTCTACCAAAGTATTTTCCACATTTGGTAAAATTTTTCTTAAAGACCTTATCAATGTAGACTGCTTAACTGCCTCCCACGCAGTGTGTATGCCATAAATGCTGTCAAGAATCGTGTAATATCTCCAAAAAGCCTTGAAGGTCATTACTCTCTTCGATCTTTTTTTGTAATAAGTTTGTTCTGTATTTTTAAATTCCCTTTTAAATTCAGGCCCTTGAGGACCGCGGATAATCCGCAAAGCGGATAATCCGACCGCCGATAATCGGGAGTCTACTGTATTTATTTAAAATTTTGCTTTTACACTATTTTGTGCATTATATTGTTTATATTATGATGAAAATTTCCCTAAAACTAACTTGACTAATGAAATATTTATGTATTTATTTTAAAATGCTAAAAATTTAAGTTTGGAGGGTAAAATACTTGACATTTGTGGCCAGTTATTTTTCAAACTAATTTACAGAAGATGTTATGATTTAAAAAAAAAAGAACTTTGGGTTAGTCTTTTTAAGCCAGTCATTTGCTAAACATGATTATGTTTCTTCAATAATTAACATTGAAAACGTATGTAAATTGATATCAATCTTTTTTTCCACATTACTGTTAAAGTTCCGAAAAATAAATAATAAGTTTAATATATTTGTATGCATTATCATTGACAAATTTTCAAATTATTAATGAACTTAACATTTGAACTGTTTGAATTATATATGTCTATTGATTATTTTTGCAGGCTCCTCCTTCTAAACATGTAATAAGTGCCCTGGAATTATTATATGCTCTAGATGGTAAGTTTAATCTTAAAATTGCTATATTTATTCTGAAAGGATTTAATAACTTTTTTCTTCTTAAAATAAAAAACTTGCAGTGCCTCTACTCGAATTTTCAAACATTTAGCAGTTACCACAGTTTTTAAACAAATTCGAACCAATTACAGTAAATAAACAAAATTGAAATTTACAATAACCTTTTGCATTCATTGGTTTCACAGTGAAACCAAACATTTGACATCATTTAATTTTACTTCCATTACCCTACTACCGTAGGTAATGGAAGTATTGTATTTGGTCCAAGAATTTGATATCGAGATTTCACCTGATTTACACGTTTTAAGATCCCCTGAGTTTAAAAAAGTGGTTTTTGGCAATTGGTCAGTGTGTATGTATGTGTGGAATCTTCTGGCTATCATATCTGATCTCCAAAACTAATAAAGATATAACTACAAAACTTCAGAATTAAGACAGGTCTGGTGTACAGATGAATTTTCCAAATTTTGGTGAAAATTGAAAAACCAGAAGAAGGACATCGGAGACCGGAAGTGGGACCGTAAGTCCTTATCTCAAAAACGGCTCTAACGATTTTCTTCAAATTTGTTAAATAAACACTCTATTAGATGTCCTTTCGAATCATATAGTTGGTTAGTTCAGGAAAATTGATAGGCGTCCTGTATAAATAGCTCAATTTCAGGTCTTGCAAGCATGTTTCTTTAAAAACGGCTGTGCGGATTTTTTTCAAACTCGCCATATTAACCCACTTTTAAATATCTTTTTGTATGTAATTATTGTTTTCCGGTGAATAATTGATTTTTTGTAAAAGTTGGTATCTCAAAAACAGCTCTAACGATTTTCTCTTTAGGTCACTTTTATGTTTTCTGATCACATTATCTCTCAAAAATGCATATAATATGTGTAATAGTGGGTAATGGAAGTTGTGTGGTTGTTTCACACCTGATTTTTTTTATTTTATGCAGCAGTATTTTAATATTTTTTCCTTGTTTTAATGGATTTTTGAATTTTTGTTCCTGCTCTGTTCACCAGATAGCAGCACTAATTCAAATTTTAACAAAAATATTTCAGAGAAAGTTAAATGTATAAATCCCTTGAAATTTCTTAGTGTGTCTTGCTACTTTGATGATGCACTCATGTCTAGTTTTTTTCACTTAATGAAGAGCTGGCTATTATTTTGACTTGAAATGACTTTTTGGAGTTTATAATATTTGCTCAAAAGTTTTTTATTCATTAAATTAAATATTATTTGAATTTAATAAGGTTAACATATTAGATGTTTCAAACAAAAATATCTCGAAGATTAAAAATGCTAATTTTTTTTTTTTTTTTTTTTTTTTTTTTATGTTTATGATCAGCTATGTATCTAATAGCCATTTTTGAAATTAGTTTCACAATTTTCAAAAGAAATTAAACAGTGAACGTAAAAGGGCTAAGGTGTGTGATTACTTTATACTCAAGTTCTTATGTTTGCATAATGAACTATAATGTGTCCAAATTATTTTGTTGTGTCCCTGTAAAATATGTAAATGGTGAACAGGCAATTTTTACTAATAACTGTGGTATAGTAAAATTGTTAAATGTAAATTAGTTTCATTCCCTTTTAAATAATCTAATGTCCTTCAAATAATTAGGACTCATAGGACATAACATTTGTCAATTATTGTGTGTGTCTCTGTAAATAAACTATAAGTGCTGTACACACCATTTTCCATAATGATTATACTTTTCCAAAGCAATGCAACAAACATATAACAGTTTTATTCTGTTTTAAATAATTGAGTAATATTAAAATGCACTTCAAATAATTTGAATCCATAATATATAATGTGAAAACATTTTCTGTGCATGCTTGTAAAAAAAAAAAGGAAGGAAAACCTACATTTATCAAAATTTATACAAATCATGCAACAGTGATTTATAAAATGCTTACAAAATTTGAGCTCAGTTTTAGTGCAATGCTTTATTGCATAATGTTATATTTACACTTTGTGGTGACTTATTTAGATACTTATCATGTTCACTCAGACACATATATACATTTAAGTGATACCAATGGACATGAGACATTATTCAGTGGGGAAGGGACACATTAAAACTTTAAAGCCAAAACAATTAAGCATCTTGAAAATGATAAGTTTTTATTTGCCAAGATCGTTGATTGTCGTAGAATATTTAGAGAACTGTAAAATCAGAAAAATCTATAGTTTTCTGCCAAATGTCACATGATTTAATTTGATTGTTCTGGTATTTGCCACCAAGTGGCCTTAACCATCTGACCACTATGAAAAAGGGTAAAATTGTAATGTTGCTTTCACTTTAAAGTTTTTTAAATTAACTAAAACGATGCTTATTCTACCTTGAGATTAAAGATGTAACTGTACATTTAAAGATAAACTTCATGACTATTATATAAAATGACTTTCACACTTAAAAAAAGCTAGAAATCCTTAGCTTTTGTAATTCTGGATTAAAATGTATTGAAAAAAAAAAAAAAAAAAAAAAAATGGCAGTTCCGTGAACAGATATATCTTGCATCAGCAGTCACAGAGTTGATATGATTATTACTTTCTTCTATATTCAAGAGAAAAAAGTATTGTTTTGTAAAAACTTTTGGTTTTTGATGGATTTTCACTTTTTAAGAAGTTTAGAACACAATTTGACCATTTTTAGAAAATGTCTGCATGTGTGTCTGTGTGTGATAAAATTTTATGGCAACTGTATCTTAGGAAGTACACAGAATTTCATACAAATTGATATGTATTTGAATCATGACATAAATTAGCACCTATCAACTTTTGGTGAAAATTACCCAACAGGACGCTGCTGTCCCATTTTTTCTAAATTTTTAACATGGCAGTATAAAACAAAATTTCATATAAATGTGTTCAATTTGAATTATTTTTACCAAATTATTTGAAATTAAAAAAGGATTACTTATAATATTAATAGTCAACTTAATTTTATAAATATTCTAATATTTTGAAAAAAAAAAATAAGAAAATGATGTTTATGAAAAATAAAGAATTGATTTTGTATTATTATATCATAGCTTTTCAAGATTTTTCTACTGGTATAATGTCTAAATTATTTACTGATATATAAAAGTAATTTTTGACAATGACATAATTGTTTGGAACATTTTTCCCATTTTTACTTTCTTCTATGTTCAATAGAAGAAGGTATTGAATTCGTAAAAATTTTCGACTTCCGGTGGATTTACACATTTTGAGAGGTCCAGAACACGATTTGACCATTTTTAGTAAATGTGTGTGTGTGTGTGACTAAAATTTTGTTCCGACTGTATCTCAGGAACTACTGCACAGAATTATGTATAATTTTACATGTACAAGCACCGTGATCTATGTTAGTGTCTATCAACTCTTGGTATCAACCACTCAACAGGTGGCACTGCTATACAGCTATTTCCACAATTTATGGGAAGGCTATATCTCAGTAACTACCAAACAAAATTGCATATAAAGTCATATATCGATGCAACTTGATATAAATCGGTACCTATCAACTTTTAGTGCTAACTGCTCAATAGCTGGCGCTGCTATGCAGTAATTTACACAATTTAAGGTAAGGCTATATCACAACGACAAGAATTACTGCATAAAAATGCATATAAATTTATATGTAGATGCATCTTGACTCTGGATCAAATGATAGGCACAAAAAATGATAGTGCCTATCATTTTTTGGGGTCAACTGCTCAACATGTGGTGCTGCTGTGCAACGATTTTTCATAATTTAAGGAAGGATTGTATCTCAGGAACTACCGTGCAAAATTACATAAAAATTTATGTGTTGATGCACCTTGACATAAGTTACTGCAAATAGACTTTTGGTACTAATTGCTCAACAGGTGGTGCTTCTATACAGCGATTTCCTCAGCTTAAGAGAAGACTATATTTTTGGTTTTAATGCTTAATCAAACAACACTTGATATATGAGAAAGCCATTATGAGACATTATGCCAATTCAATCTGGATGTATATCTACCAATAGAATACGCTGCTATAGTGCAGTTTTCCCTGAGAACGGGAATGCTATATTTCAACTTCTATGGCATTTAACTGTACGAAACTTGATACATGAGAGAACCATCATAAAAACACATTTTTTAAGATGTTAGTTAAACTGTGTTTTTTTGGATATTTAGCGTTAGTTTTCTCCAAGATGAAAATTGCCTGCATTCATCATGGTAGGCAATTTTAATAAATAATTTTTTTTTGTAAATTATTTGAACTGAGTGAATTTATATAGGAAAATATAGAAGAAAGTCTTGTGAAGGCCACAACATACTAGTTTATTAAAGAATTTGAATTTATTGCATTCAAATGCTTTTCTCTCTTAACTTCACCATTTAAAATTTTTGGCTAATTTCTTATTTTATACAACATTAATTTAATTTAGTATGTATAATTTTAATTTTAGTTATTACTAGCAGGCTTTGCCCGCTTCGCTGGTCATTATATTGAAATGTATCCCTAAAACAGCATATCATTAATAATAATAAAATATCTTAAAAAAAAAAACATTGGAATCCGTCAAAATCTAATTTTAAGTTGCCCAATGCCTTCGGCAGTCCCTTACCTGCTTCTTACTCCCCCTCCCTCGCGGTTACAGTTGAAAGTTTCACAAAATCTCATCAAAGTGCATATTTCGCACACCTAATTAACACCCACACACCAAAATTCGCCTTTCTTAGGTAATTTGGACGGATTTAAGCTTCAAAATGTGATTTTTGCCCCGCCCGCCCCAAGAGGAAGGGGGGGGGGGGTAAATTTCCAAAATTACTTTATATTGCATGTTGCATACACATACATAACCGACACATCAAAAAATTGAGATTATGAAATTATTTAAAGCTGAGTGATGCTTTAAAACTTTTTTTTTTTTTTTTTTTTTTAATCTCTCCCCCCGTTCTTAAAGGAGGGAATTTCGCAAAATCTCTTCATACTATGAGTTAGATACATATAATCGTCCCTTACATAAAAAATGTCCAACCTTAGATAATTTAGTGCAGCGTTACGCATGAATACATGTTTTTGCCCCCCATTCTCTAAAGGGCGGTAGGGTGGAATTTCATAAAATCCCTTTGTAGTGTGTGTTCAGTTCGATTTCCTCGTGTGTTGAGTACCCTTCTTCCAAAATCTTTTCCCTTCTCTCCCCCCTTAAAAATCCAAAATTCCAAAATCGCAGAAAATAATTTTTTTGTACTGAAGTCTGGTCTTTCCATCTGCAATTTCTTCACCGTTAAGTAATTTGGAGCCGAGTTAAGCCTTCTGCCCCCCAAGGAGAGAGAGAGGGGGGGGGGTATTTTGCAAAATGCCGTCTTAGTTGGGGTCAGGCTCCGAAATCCAACCTGGTCACTAAAATTTGTGACCCTCTTTCCCACAGAATCGTCATGGCAGTGTTGAGTCAGTGAATCATTGAGTTTACTCTTTTATATGTACAGATTTGTTTATATTTTTTATGGACTACTTGGCTTAAGGTTGTTGTCACAAAAATGGAGTCCTTGGCGAAAAATGTCCTATCTACTTCAGTATTAAAATTAAAAATATACCCAGGATTATCAACTAATAAAGCTCTTTAATACAGATCTGAATTAGCTTTCATTTTCTTATTATTTAATTTTGATAATGACGTTATGTTGTCATGTGCCTAAACAAATTTAATATGTATTATTTTTATTATTATTATTCGCGTGAAATATTCTTTGGCAACAATTAAAAATTAAAATAAATTATTTTAAAGTTTTATTATAGAAGAAATATTTATATTATACAGAAGATTAATTAAAAATTTACATTTTTTCCGGTATAAATAGTAGCCTATGTCTTATTCCAGACTATTACCTATCTCTATACAAAATTTCATCCAGATCCGTTTAGCCGTTGTGGTGTGATTGAGTAACAGACATCCATCCAAACTTTCGCATTTATAATATTAGTATAGATTATAGTTATCATGTGCATGTGTTAGATTGAGTTATTTTGCTATCAAATTGACAAAATTTTAATTTTAAATTTCAAAACTCTGTCGTTCTTGGCGCTTATTGTATTTGGTGATCAAAAACGTAATACGAAAATATGTATGCCAGATGTATATTTTCGTAATATGCATTGTACGAAATATTGTTTCATATTATTCATTACTCTCTTAATATAAGTTGTTAAAATAACCATGATTTTTGAAAGGAATTAAATTGTGTTCGCCAAATAATTCGTCGATATTTTTTTTTCTGCTAAGGATGACCGATATCAAATCTATTCCGCTGCAACATATTAGTATCTTATATCAGATACTTTATTTAGACATTTGAAAACAAATTTTACTTCAAATTATGATAGAATATTTATCATTTTCCTTTTAATTAGTATATTAGTTGGATATTTATTGTGTAAATATCATCTTTTGAAATGAAATGTTTGTGTTTTCAATCGAATATGGAAATTTGCCATTTTTTTTTTTTTCTTTTTTTCCCTAGAGTTTTGAAATTAAAAATTTAAATTTTGTCAATTTTACAACAAAAATAACTTAATCTAACGCATGGACATAATAATTAATACATACCTATACCTAAATATGGGGATTAAAATCGGGAAATAATTTTCTTCGATTTTTAATAATATTTTACAAAAAAATCCAATGGACGTTTAACATAGGAAATATTTTTCTTGCATCCATGAACGGCCAGTGACGGCATCACTTCGCTTGCGTATTAGCACCACGGAGTAAAAAGAATAAGTATTAATATTACTCCGTGATTAGCACTTTATCAATGTGTAAAAGAAATTTTTAATTAAAAATGATGTCAGTTTTTGTGAGATGCATAATTTTTTTTTATAATTTTTTATCGTTCACGTTTAGATAAATGTATTTATTTTCCTGTTGAAAAAAATAAATAAATTCGTTTTTTTTTTTTTTTTTTTTTTTTTTTTTTGGCAACAATTAAATTATGGATAAATTTAAATGGCTAATTTTTTGCTATTATTAGCTTACAAAATTGCTATTTTATGCATAAAAATCGCAAAAAAAATTTTTTTTTCGGAATAAAAGGTAGCCAACTTTTTAAGTTAGGGTATAAGCTATCTCCATAACAAATTTTATCGAAATCCATCGAGCAGTTTTAGCGTGAAACTCAGTCAAATAAACGGACATTCACATTTATAATATACTAGCAGGCTTTGCCCGCTTCGCTGGTCATTATATTGAAATGAATCCCCAAAACAGCATATCATTAATAATAATAAAATATCTTAAAAAAAAAAAAAAAAAAAAAAAAAAATCATTGAAATCTGTCAAAATCTAATTTTAAGTTGCCCAATGCCTTCGGCAGTCCCTTACCTGCTTCTTACTCCCCCTCCCTCGCGGTTACAGTTGAAAGTTTTACAAAATCTCATCAAAGTGTATATTTCGCACACTTAATTAACACCCACACACCAAAATTCGCCATTCTTAGATAATTTGGACAGATTTAAGCTTCGAAATGTGGTTTTTGCCCCGCCCGCCCCAAGAGGAAGGGGGGGGGGGTAAATTTTCAAAATTACTTTATATTGCATGTTGCATACACATACCTAACCGACACATCAAAAAATTGAGATCATGAAATTATTTAAAGCTGAGTTATGCTTTAAAACTTTTTTTTTTAAATCTCCCCCCCCCCCCCCGTTCTTAAAGGAGGAAATTTCGCAAAATCTCTTCATACTATGAGTTAGATACATATAATCGTCCCTTACATAAAAAATGTCCAACCTTAGATAATTTAGTGCAGCGTTACGCATGAATACATGTTTTTGCCCCCCATTCTCCAAAGGGCGGTAGGGTGGAATTTCATAAAATCCCTTTGTAGTGTGTGTTCAGTTCGATTTCCCCGTGTGTTGAGTACCCTTCTTCCAAAACCTTTTACCTCCCCCCCCCCTAAAAATCCAAAATCGCAGAAAGTAATTTTTTTGTACTCAAGTCTGGTCTTTCCATCTGCAATTTCTTTACCGTTAAGTAATTTGGAGCCGAGATAAGCCTTCTGCCCCCCAAGGGAGACAGGGGGGTGGTATTTTGCAATATTCCGTCTTAGTTGGGGGTCAGGCTCCGAAAACCAACCTGGTCACTAAAATTTGTGACCATCTTTCCCACAGAATCGTCATGGCAGTGTTGAGTCAGTGAATCATTGAGTTTACTCTTTTATATGTACAGATTTGTTTATATTTTTTATGGACTACTTGGCTTAAGGTTGCTGTCACAAAAATAGAGTCCGTGGCGAAAAATGTCCTATCTACTTCAGTATTAAAATTAAAAATATACCCAGGATTATCAACTAATAAAGCTCTTTAATAGAGATCTGAATTAGCTTTCATTTTCTTATTATTTAATTTTGATAATGACGTTATGTTGTCATGTGCCTAAGCAAATTTAATATTTATTATTATTTTTATTATTATTCGCGTGAAATATTCTTTGGCAACAATTAAAAATTAAAATAAATTATTTTAAAGTTTTATTATAGAAGAAATATTTATATTATATACAGGGATGGAACACGGGCGCAGAATTCATACCGGAATCACTTTAAGGAATTTCTCTACTTGATATCGTTGATTTAAGAAGTAGAAAGTTTTCGTACATTGATAGTTGTATGAATTCTGCGCCCGTGTTCCATCCTTGTATATAGAAGATTAATTAAAAATTTACATTTTTTCCGGTATAAATAGAAGCCTATGTCTTATTCCAGACTATTATCTATCTCTGTACAAAATTTCATCCAGATCCGTTTAGCCATTGTGGCGTGATTGAGTAACAAACATCCATCCAAACTTTCGCATTTATAATATTAGTATAGATTAGTTATCATCTGATTGAGTTATTTTGCTGTCAAATTGACAAAATTTTAATTTTAAATTTCAAAATTCTGTCCTTCTTGGCGCTTATTGTATTTAGTGATCAAAAACGTAATACGAAAATATGCATGCCAGATGTATATTTTCGTAATATGCATTGTACGAAATATTGTTTCATATTATTCATTACTCTCTTAATATAAGTTGTTAAAATAACCATGATTTTTGAAAGGAATTAAATTTTGTTCGCCAAATAATTCGTCGATATTTTTTTTTTCTGCTAAGGATGACCGATATCAAATCTATTCCGCTGCAACATATTAGTATCTTATATCAGATACTTTATTTAGACATTTGAAAACAAATTTTATTTCAAACTATGATAGAATATTTATCATTTTCCTTTTAATTAGTATATTAGTTGGATATTTATTGTGTAAATATCATCTTTTGAAATGAAATGTTTGTGTTTTCAATCGAATATGGAAATTTGCCATTTTTTTTTTTTTTCCCTACAGTTTTGAAATTAAAAATTCAAATTTTGTCAATTTTACAACAAAAATAACTTAATCTAACGCATGGACATAATAATTAATACATACCTATACCTAAATATGGGGATTAAAATCGGGAAATAATTTTCCTCGATTTTTAATAATTTTTTACAAAAAAATCCAATGGACGTTTAACATAGGAAATATTTTTCTTGCATCCGTGAACGGCCAGTGACGTCATCACTTCGCTTGAATATTAGCACTTTATCAATGTGTAAAAGAAATTTTTTATTAAAAATGACGTCAGTTTTTGTGAGATGCATAATTTTTCTTTATAATTTTTTATCGTTCACGTTTAGATAAATGTATTTATTTTCCTGTTGAAAAAAATAAATAAATTCGTTTTTTTTTTTTTTTTTTGGCAACAATTAAATTATGGATAAATTTAAATGGCTAATTTTTTGCTTTTATTAGCTTACAAAATTGCTATTTTATGCATAAAAATCGCAAAAACAATTTTTTTTTTTCGGAATAAAAGGTAGCCAACTTTTTAAGTTAGGGTATAAGCTATCTCCATAACAAATTTTATCGAAATCCATCGAGCAGTTTTAGCGTGAAACTCAGTCAAATAAACGGACATTCACATTTATAATATATATAAGATATAAGATTTATTCATGAAATATTTAAGATGATTTTCTGAATATTTTTAAAAGCATTAGAATTCTTTTTTTTTTTTTTTTTTTTCTTATAGACATTTTAAAATTTATTATTAAAAAAATTTTATGCCATCATATTATTGTTTTATTTTTTCAGCTATTGATGAAGAAGGGTGCCTTACCAATCCTTTGGGTGTTCAGATGGCTGAATTTCCTCTACATCCAATGTTTTCTAAAATGTTGCTTATTTCAGGTACATTAAACGAAATGCTAAAAATTTGCTTGCAAATTAATTTTTAGTTGAATAATTAAATGATAATTTTATTTACTTGTATTGATACACTAATTTTTATTTTCTCTTGTCCATATATAATGGAAAAAGTATTGTTTTGAAATCAAAATTTCAAAGTGGAGTTTTATATATGTATTACATGTTTTGAGGGGTTTTATTTATTTATTAAGATATTTTTGATGTATTTTACATGGTACTAGGATAGCCCTCACGTACAGTAATGTATAACAATTAAAATTATTTTGAATTGTTTTCAAAGTAATGAAATCTTCCAAAACTGTGATAAAATTTTTGACAGAGTTCTGAAATAACTATCTTCCAGTACATATTTCATTTGTTGTTATTTCACTGCATATTAACGGAGAATAAGTGATCTATGTGTAGAAATTAATAATTGATTCAGTAAAACAAGAAATGTAGCAAAGAAAATTTTTTTTATTTTTATTTTAAGCAATAAAAATTAATTTAAGAAAATGAATTTTATAAAATTATTCTTGTGTTTTAGGACAGTTTGGCTGTACTGAAGAGATTTTAACAATTGTTTCTATGCTTCAAGTCCAAAATGTATTTGTTGTTGCACCTGGAAGAAAACTGGAAGCAGTATGTATTTATTAAATAATTATTGATTTTGTTTCTATTTAAATTTTTAAAAATATTCAGTAATTTAGTAAACCCATCTAAAGGATGTTATCTTTTTAAGTATTCCAAGAAACAAGCTGTGTGCTTATAATGAAGTCATCTTGTTTATATAAATTTTTAATTTATAGTACAACATATGATTTTGCTATGACTGATTTATTTCTTAACTGCATTGAGTGTACAAGGTAGGGTGATCAAAAAAGATTAGACACATTTCATATAGTTATATTTAATGAAATACTTAACTTAAATAAATAATTATATCGTTGTAATGTACAGAATTTAATAGAATTATACCTTGATAAATTTCATTATAAATACCATTAATTACTCTGCATATATGTCAAGTCGGTAGTCAGTCTTTAACTAGGTGTTATTCTGTATCACTGTGGCAATTGCATCAACAATTTGCTCCTTAAAAGTGTCAAGTCCTCTGCTTTTATGCTGTAAATAAATTTCTTGACATAGTCCAAGAAAAAGAAGTCAAGAAATGTCAAATCAGGACTTCTTGGAGGCCATAGCCAGTAGTGGCACCAGAAATTCCCTGACGGGGGGACACCACCTCCCCGACAGGGGGGCACCACATAAAGAGGAGTTTATTGTATAAGTATTTATCAAAAACTGCAATACTGTTAATAATATTACTGTTAATATTTGTACCATTCCATTTGTTAGTACTCTTCGTGCGTTTGGAGATTATCATGCCACAGACAGACATTTTCTAAAAATATTGTGGTCAAAATGTGTTCTGGACCTCTCAAAACGTGTATATTCATGGAAAACTGGAAGCTGAAAATTTTTACGAATCCAATACTTTCTCTTATTGAATATAGAATGAAAAAACTGGAATGCTCCAAATTTGTACAAGGAAAGAAAAATGCTGCCAAAAGTAGAAAAACTGAAAATTTTGTATTCCCCCCCCCCCCCCCGAAATATTTTAGGAGTATGCCCCGATGGGGGATCACAGACTCCCCGGACCCCTAGCTGGCGCCACCCCTGGCCATAGCACAGGACCAGCTTTACCAATAATAGAAAGCTTAATGAAGACCTCTGTTTTCTTACATCGCTGCTGTACAATGTTCAAAGTCAAGGTTTTGTGCCAGTTACATTTAAAAATCTTAGACACTTGTCAAGTTGTTTAAAAAGACTATTACTTTAAGAATTATGAGCTTTTGAAATGTATCCAACGTTTTTTGAGACCCTGTATTTATTATGTATATTTAATATAAATTTCAGATTAGTTCATTATTAAATCACTATTATACTACTTATTATTTTTATTATTATTCATTAGCTATTATTATAATGTATCAATTATTTAGTTATTATTTTTAAAATATTATTAATTATTCTGTCTAAGTATTACTAATATTTTTTCAGAAACGTGCTAAATGGAAATTTGCTGTAGAAGAAGGAGATTTAATTACATTTCTTAACATATCTAATGCATTTATCAAGGTAAAGTTTCTTTATGTAGAACTTATTTTAAAAATTTAATAATTACAGTAAAAGATCTTTTTGACACAAATTTAAAAACAGGAGGTTGTACATTATATAGAATTTTGCATTATATGGATCACATTCTACACATCATTAAACTTATCCTGTAAACATGGCCAAATATGTCTGAAATGTATCAAAGAAACATTCAGTAGAGTATATTTAAGTTACATTCCTTGCAACAGAAGTAGGTCAATATATAAATTTCATAGTTAAATTTACTTTATAAATATAGTTTAAACATGCCTGATGACTCTTTTTTTTTATATTATTATTATTGTAATAATAGCAATTTTTTCATTAAAAGCTCCAAGATATAAAGAAAAACTAAATATTTAGTTCTTTAGAGAGTAATAGTTTTTTACAATGTGAAAATACTAGTGCTTCTTAAGTGAAAAATTTATTGTTTATGTCTGAGAAGTTTTGAATTATATAGAGAATTTGATAATAAAGATATAGAATTTTAAAAGAAATTTTTTAATACATATACGGACTTGACAAGTTTAAAAAATAAAAAAGCCAGAGCCATTTTTACAGGTTACTTTATCGACCTAACATTTCTATGTTCAGACAGTTGTCACTTAGATAATGTAACGATTCCTTATGTTATCTCTATATATAAAATCGTTCTTCCTGAGTGAGTGAGTGAGGGGGTGATTCATCATCGCCCAGACCAAACCCCTAGACCTAGAAGCATGAAATTTTGTGACAATGTTCTTTCTATGACGTAGGCACCAATAAGAAGCGATTTTACAAAATTCGCCCCCCAAGGGGGGGAGGGGGGGCAAAACGTAATTTCACAAAATCCTTCATATCTCAAACAAAAAAACAGATATCCGTAAAATTTTTGCTTTAAAATATAGCTAATACAAACATCTAAAAACCAATTTCTGGAATTTTCAAAATTCGGTCCCCAAGGGGGTGGGGGGACAAAACGTGATTTCACATGCGTAAAACGTGATTTTGCATAATCCTATATATCTCAAACAAAAAAATAGATATACGTGAAATTTTTGCTCTAAAATATTGCTAATACAAATATCTAAAAACCAATTTCTGGAACTTTAGAAATTCAGCCCCCAGGTGGGGCAGCAAAGGGGGGGGGAGGTCTATGGGGCAAAAACAAATAGAAATACAGTGAGGGCGTTCAAAACTGGTACAGATAGGTTTTAGAGGCCTGCAAGTCGAATGGGGATATTTTTGAAAGTGTAAAGTTATTAGAAGGGTCGGGAAG
The DNA here is from genome assembly GCA_963930645.1 of Salticus scenicus. Taxonomy (NCBI): domain Eukaryota; kingdom Metazoa; phylum Arthropoda; class Arachnida; order Araneae; family Salticidae; genus Salticus; species Salticus scenicus. The sequence goes on along the minus strand of OZ005655.1, from coordinate 216,287,752 downwards.
GGGGGAGGAGAGAGGGGGAGCAAAAAAATAAAAATAGAGTTAGATCGTTCAAAATTGGTATATAGAGGTTTTCGATACTTACAAATCGATTGCGGATATTTTTTAATTTGTAAAATTATTAAGAGGTGGGGAAGGGGGGCTATGGGCAAAAACAAATAGAAATACAGTTAGGCCATTCAAAATTGGTACACAGGTTTTAATGGCCTGCAAGTCGAATGGGGCTATTTTCAAAAGTGTAAAGTTATTAGGAGGCCCAGGAAGGTGGGAGGGGCGGACGGGCAAAAAAATGAATAAAATAGAGTTAGATCATTCAAAATTGGTATATGGAGGTTTTTGATACCTACAAATCGATTGCGGATATTTTCGAATTTTTAAAATTATTGGGAGGGGCGGGAAGGAGGGGGGGCGGAAGGGCAAAAAAATAATAATAGAGATAGATCGTTCGAAACTGGTGCATAAAGGTTTTTGATACTTACAAATCGATTGCGGATATTTTCGAATTTGTAAAATTATTAGGATAGACAAGAGGGGGGGGGGCGAAGGGGGAAAATAACAGAAATAAGAGTTAGAGCATTTTTGGAATTTTTTCCGAAGGCAGTGAGAACCCAATGCGACATTTTTCCTAATCAGGTTGTGTTTCTCTCTTTTTTTTTTTTTTTTTTTTCACGTGATAAAAATTAATGCAATTTTGAGAATTCAGTAATTATAGTGATTCATTTTAAAATAGGGACCAGCGAAGCGGGCGTTGCCTGCTAGTATATATATATATAACTTAAGAATTCTAAATATTTTGAAAAAACTTTTATCATTTGACTTTTTTTTTAAATGGTCCATTGTGCATTTATGTTTGCTGTTTTTTTTTTTTTTTTTTTTTTTTTCAAGTAAATTTTGCCACATGTTTAGTGCAAATTTGGGGGGGGGGGGGGGAGTTGTTTCTGGACAGCAAATCTAATATGAAGTATGCAAAGCACTTGAAATCCAACTTCAAAGAATCAGGTTTTGATTTCTGATAGTTAAAAGATGTGAGAATGTCATAAGTGGAGTTTTTACATAGCTAAAAGCTTTTAATAAACTGGCGCAATCTAGCCAAAATATAAAATTATATTGCAAATAAAAATATCTTAATTTATGAAAGTGTGCAGAGAATTCGTTGAAAGACAGTTAAGTAACTTGGACGTTACTTAACGTCCAAGTTAGTGACAATATTGTAAAAATGTGGGTGAAGTTAGTGATATTACCAAATTATTAAAACATCAATTGTAGAATATACACAAAACATCAATTTACAAATGTTTCGAAAAACAATTACTTTCATAGACCCTGAAAGAAGAAAAAAAAAGATCCCTTGCAAAAATTAATGAGATTTTGGTGTGTGAAGGTTTTCGAATGTTTTAGGTATAAAATCCTTCTCTGTAATTCTAAATAATTCAATTACTAGAAGTTTTATGAAACAACGTAGCAGTTTTCATATAGATTAAGCAACTGCTCAAAAGGCTAAAATATCTTCATAATTTAATTTATGAATGAGATAAAAATATAAAAAATTTCCTTAAATTATTTAAAATTGTTTATCCATTAAAACAATGACAATTTCTTTCTAGTTTGGTAAGTATAAACATATGCAAAAGAACATTTAATAATGTGGAATTAAAGTACATTTAATTCCACAATTCAATAATTATATATTGAAACACTAATTTATATACCAGTCATCAACTAATAAACAGAAGAAATCTGTGATTTCATATCCACTGTTGGAAAAAAAAATATGCTATCACATAAGATTAATGTATAAAACAATTTATCAAACAATTGCATTAATATTAGTTATCATAATCTATGTTTTTCTTGGAAACTGGAATTAGAGGATAAGGTCTAAAAGTTTGATTCTTCAAATTTATTATCAAAAATACTTTAATATGAAGGGAATACTTAATTCTACTTGTTACTTTAATAATAAATATTGCCTAATTATAATAATTTGAAAATAATCTAATTATCTTTTATAACATGTTTTTAATTTTTTTTAATAAAACAGAACAAAAATAAACACTGGTGTGAAAAGAATTTTATAAATTACAAGGGGATGCTCAGGGCTGCAGAAATTAGGACTCAATTGTCAAAACTGTTGAAGAAATTCAAGTCTCCCAATGTTCCAAGTAAAGGTGTATTTTCTTTTCTTTCTTTCTTTCTTTTTTTTAAAAAAATAAATAAGTGAAAATGTAAAATCATTTTGTCACTATATAGTATAAATAATTTTAAGAGAATTCAGTACTTTGAAAGCAAGAAAGTTTAATTAATGCTCTATTTTTTAAGATAAAATATGGTAATTTTTGTTTTAGTTATATTCTTATCAAAATACGAGTTAAATCTATTAATAGCAAATACTAGCTTTTTTGTAATTGAGAATAAAATCCTTAAATGCTTTCATCTGAGTTCATGATTTATTATAAATAATATATATATTATACATTTATAATGAGAAAATTAGTTATTTTGCCACCGTTATACAGAATAAAATATATAAAATTTCTGATATAGTTGATCTTTAAAATGCTTTAAATAAAATAAATAAATAAATAAATAACTCTTTTGTGCTATTGATTATATAGATAGTTTAAAACCAAAAAGTTAATTTCTAATCATTCATATATATAAATTTCAAAAACTTTAGAAATTTTTTATTTAAATAATTAATTGACATTTAGCCTCTCCCCCCCCCCCTTTTTTTGTAATTTTTCTCGAAATTGCACTCTCACGCCCCCCCCCTCTTCCCCTTCTAAATGTCATTACTAGTAAAGTTGCTTCAAGCTAAAATTGATAAGTTTGACTTGTGTCAGAACTGGAAATTCAGGGTGGTGTGACAGAATTTGCAATTAAAATTTAAAAATTCAGCAAAAAAAAAAAAAAAAAAAAAAAAAAAAAAAAACTCCCATGGTGTGAATTTTCCATTTCTAAAAATTAATTTTCCAGTGAATTTATTTTTAAATCATCGTTTTTTGTTGTTGTCGTTTTCCTTTAAAAAAAAAAAAAAAGACAAAGTGTCAGTATAATTTTTTGAATACTGCAGCATTTTTCACAAAGAAAGCAAATGAAATTATTGGAGAGGTCGTTTTAGGTAATATTCAGCCTGGAAGCAGACCCCAACTAAACAACCGTCTTAATCACTTCTCCTTTACTAGAGATGAGACGGGCTCAGCCCGAGCCCGATCGGGCTCAAATCTTACGCAAGTCTTCGGGCTCCGGGCGGGCTCGGATTCAAGCTAAAAGTTCCGTTTATTTTATTCTTCACTAACTGGAAAATATTAAAAAAAAAAAATATATATATATATATAAAGCACCTTTAGTAATGCCATAGAGAGCACCTTTAGTAATGCCATAATAGTCATGATAGGTTATAAATCACAAAATAATCTTGCAAACCTTATTGACTTTCCTTTTTCTAAATAGAACTTTTTTTTCAACGGGGTGCATATTATGTCATACTTTTATACAGTAATCCTTCCTCCTCTGTTATACTGGGCCTCATTATATCACTCATTCGGATAAATTTTTTGTCCCCCGATAGGCGCGTTATAAACAATGGGCTGCACTATAAATATATACATGTATACAGAGACACAGACATTATAAATTGTTATAATAACATTTATAGTTATGTAAATTGAGGATTGATAATAAGAAAATTAATTTGAAAATGAAAACGGTATTTAATTTTACTATTGTGTATGCGTTGCATAGCGTATCACTTTCAATATCGGGCTCGGGCGAGCTCAGCTCAAAAATGTTTCGGGCCCGGGCGGGCTCGGATTGCCAAAATAGAGCCCGAACTCACCTCTATCCTTTACCTGAACTTCAGGCCTGTGTAATCTTTCTTTTTACTAAGTGTATCTAAAGTTTATTTGTTGTGCAATGTTCTTAATAATTACATATATTCTTATTAATTATTATTACAGCAGTTTCTCTATTATATCCATAGTTTTGGTAATTATAATTTGAAAGTTTCTTTTCAGAATTTATGTTAATTTATTCTTTTTGCCTTAATTTTGCAAATAAGTGTTGTTGTATTTTTATTTTTTTTTATTTTCTATCGCTCTTCTGCTTCTTTATTCTTTGATTTATTTTTCTTTTTGTAACTCCTCTATATCTTTCTTTTATATGTATATCCCAGGGGTGCAGAAAATGTTCAAACCTCGGAAATTTCCCCCAAACACAGTATAAATTTCCCTCAATAATGCAAAAATCTACTTTGCTATACAAAGTCATTTGTTCTATGTAATAAATCTTTAAGAGAATAAGTATACAGTGTAACATAAAAATATCGCTGTTAGTGTATAAGTACTTCAAAGTAGCAAATTGTTATTTTTGATTTACATTTTTATTTTCTCTTAAAAAAATATTCAAAATTTCCCCAGTCAGTTTAAATTTCCCCCGAACCTCGTTCGGGCGTTCGGACATATTCTGCACCCCTGGTATATCCTATTTCATAGATTCTGATATTTCATCTGGTTCTATTGGATCATGATCTGATTTAATGCACTGATAAATATTAGGATAGATATGGGGAAAACTGTCATATTTTTTAACCAAAACCTATAAGCAGCTCTTTTGTAATAAGATATTTACATGGTGTTGTTTATTTTCTTTTTTGCTGTCATCCTGATTGGATTATGTTAAAATAGTGAAGCCTACATATTTTCTATATAATGTTTTTCTCAGCGCAAAGAGCACATAACTGATTTAAATTTTCCTGTTTGTAAAGACCTTTGAGATTAATTTCTTAACCGTTCCATTGTCACCAATATAAAATTTACAATAAGTTAAGGAAATTATTTTACTTGTAATTTTTATTAAAAAGTTGTTTATTGAAACTCCTTTTATTTTTATTTTATTTTAAATATTATAATATACTCAGAAATCATAAGTGTATTTTGAATATTAAACTGTGAATTAATTTTTAATTGTTTATGCCAAAATAAATATTTGTGATTTGTGATCACTGCAACATTGAGGTTGAAGAAAAAATTGTTGGTCACAAATCTTTATTTTGGCAAAAATAACTAGAAATTAATTCACAAGTTAATATTTACAGTCTTTATGATATCTGAACATAACAATATTATAAGAGAAAAAGAGATTTTCAGTATGCAGCTTTGAACCCCCTTGGTTACATTTGATGACTGATAATCATCAAGCACTTGTTTTGCCTAAGTTATAGATGACAAGTTTATGTTTAATTCGTCATTCAAATTAGGAAAAATTAAACATGTACATTCTTTCAATTCAGAAATTTAATTCATCAACCTGGAAATTAATTTTTGATAGAAGGGAGTAGAAGGCTGATTTTTACCAACTATGTGAAAAATACCAGAGCCGGGAATCGAACCCCGGGCCTTCCGCTTAACGCACGGATGCTCTAACCACTGAGCTACCCTGGCTGATAACCAGCTCGGCACTTCTCACATAATTTACGTTGGCAAGGTCACCAAGTCTGCATTAAAGCAGTTATATCAAGTGACAAATTTGAATATGGCATAACTCCAAACGGCCACGAAATTTCAATTCAGAAATTTAATTCATCAACCTGGAAATTAATTTTTGATAGAATGGAGTAGAAGGCTGATTTTTACCAACTATGTGAAAAATACCAGAGCCGGGAATCGAACCCCGGGCCTTCCGCTTTTCAATTCAGAAATTTAATTCATCAACCTGGAAATTAATTTTTGATAGAATGGAGTCGAAGGCTGATTTTTACCAACTATGTGAAAAATACCAGAGCCGGGAATCAAACCCCGGGCCTTCCGCTTAACGCGTGGATACTCTAACCACTGAGCTACCCTGGCTGATAACCAGCTTGGCACTTCTCACATAATTTAGGTTGGCAAGGTCACCGAGTCTGCATTAAAGCAGCTATATCAAGTGACAAATTTGAATATGGCATAACTCCAAAACCAGGGTTTGAATATGGCATAACTCCAGGCCCGGGGTTCGATTCCCGGCTCTGGTATTTTTCACATAGTTGGTAAAAATCAGCTTTCTACTCCCTTCTTCAAAAAATGTACATTCTTGTTCATGGTAAGAGTGATTGGTATCAGTTGTAAAAGCAGGGTTCGAAATTAACAGAGGTCCATTGGCCCAAAACCAAAGAAATATTGTACGGACCAGCAAAATTTAAATTCTAGTGGTTCACCGGACCAGTGAAGTTTTTCAATTTTTTTTTTTTTTTTTTTTTTCTGCAAAATTGTCAGTAAATGTGTTACAGAATAGTATGTTATAGCATTAATAAGTGTACTTCATTATAATTGCCGATGTCACTTATCCTTTGTAATTTTTATTTAATTTCACTTTTATAATCTTTTCTTTTTTTTTTTTTTTTTTTTTTTTAAATCCTTATGATAAGTATGACTTTTAGTTTGTTTATTACAGCATACATTTTTACTTCTATGTTCAATAGAAGAAAGTATTGGATTCATAAAAATTTTCGACCTCTGGTTTTTGATGGATTTACATGTTTTAAGAGCTGTAGAACACAATTTGACCATTTTTAGAAAATTGTCTGCCTGTCTGTGTGTTACAAAATTTTGTGGTGACTGTATCTCAGGTACTACTGCACAGAATTTCATACAAATTGGTATGTAGTTACACATTGACATAAATTAGTGCTTATCAACCCCCAAAGCAGAATACATTTGAATGTTCTGCAACAAATTTTCAGATTTTACAAAATGTTCTGCAGGACAAGTGTGACTTTTACAAATTAACTCTTACAATATTCTTGAACACTCATAAAAAAGGCATATCTTACAATTCGATTCGCTATCAACTTTGGATGAAAATTGTCCAACAGCTTGTGTTGCCATCCCACTTTTTCTAAATTTTTAACATGGTGGTATAGAACAAAAGTTTGTATAAATGTGCATAAAGAGAATTATTTTTTAATAATCATTATGAAATTTAAAAGAATTATTTGTAATAGAGATAGTCAACTGGGAAAAAAAAAATTGCGTATGTAGGTGCCTCTCCTGCCCCCCTGTGCGGGAAGTCCCCCCTCGAGAGGAGTAAATTTTCATGATGGATATCTTTCAAAAGAGCTCGCCAATACCTTTAAAACGAATGGTTGAACCATCTATCTGCGATAATTTTAAATAAAGTTATCGATTTTTTTTTTCATTTTTAACAAAAAAAAAAAAAAAAAAAAAATTAAGTGTAATATTGAGAATAAAATTGACTTTTTTTGGATATTTAGTGTTATACTACTTCTCTAATATGGAAATCGTCTGATTTATCATGGAAGATAATTTTTTTAAATAGTAATTTTAATAAATTATTTTTACTGAGTGAATTTGTATGGGAAGTTATAGAAGAAAGTCATATGGTGGCCACAACATACTAGTTTATTTATATAAGACATAATTTGTATTTTTTAATTAATTTACAATATATATATATATTATCATACTTGCCATGTAAATTTATTTTGTTTTACAAATTTTAAATATATAATATAATGGGTGAATGGACAATAACTTAATTTTCTTAATTTTGACCCCTGAAAATGATGTTTTTTCCAGTACTTCAGTAAACCTTGTTTGTGACATGAATGAGTCTGTGTTATTCTTTTCGTTCAATTTGTCACTTTTAAAATATTTTGTATAGTTTTTTCCTGTGAGCATTATTTTTTCATTTGAAATAAATTTTATGAACACATTTGTATAGTTTTCCCCGCACGTGTTATTTTTCATTTGAAATTAATTTTATGAACACGCGTGTTTCCTCTTTTTTTAATTTTTTGCACTCTCATGCCTGCATTTAGCACACCATCATTAATGCTATTTTATTATTTCCTTTAGCATTCAAGACATTTAGTTTTCCAGCATTTATAAATTTTCTCTTACCAGACAGACAATATTTGCATATTATGGAGGATAAAGTCAAAGAGAATCACACACACCCTTCCATATAATAAAATAATAATAATTAGAAAAATCTCCACAAAACAATACATTTTTTTATATATTAATGTATTATAAAAATTGTTTTAATTATAATACAGATTATTTTTTTAGTGTTTGTTCTCAATTATGTATTTAATATCATTATTATTTTCCTTTTTGAACAGTTGATGATGATTCTATAAGAAAATGCATTGTATCTGCATTTTTTGCAAATGCTGCCTATTTGCACTATTCAGGTGTTTATAAAACAGTGCGAGGTGAACATGAACTTCATATTCATCCAGAATCTGTTGTTGCCTTAACAAAGCAGCCTAAATGGTATGTGGAATCATTTGATAGCCATTATATGTTTTGTTTTGTTTTTTAAATAACTAGAAAAATTTATGAGATTCAAAAATCTCTAGAAAAGCTAAAGATTTGTCAGACTTACAAAAACAAGACACTTTTTAAATAGAACATAAAATCACCAAAGGCAGCTGTTAAAAGGAGCTTTTTGGCAACGAATTAGCAAAAGAAAAAGTTACTAAATTAATTACCACACAGGTTTTGGTTTTAAGTGTGATTGTCTTACTAAATTTCCTTTAAGTGCTTTGCATTATTAAAGTAACTTAATATTGTTGTTGTTAATAGGTGAAAGTGCAAAATTATATATTACTTGCAATGTTACAGCACTTCAATTTGTGTTATATTTTTTATTTAATATCCATGCTTTTTTATTCTTTCTTTGTTCTTAAGTCCTTTTACAATTTTTTCACATCCAAAATACACTCTTGTTCCACATTTGTTGTAAAAGCACCTCTAATTTGTCCAAATACTTAGGCTGTCCAACTTGCCGTCCCAAATGATCCCAGGTATGCTCGATTGGTGGAAATCTGGGGATCGAGCAGGCCAGGGAAGGCCAGCTGTGAGTGCAGTGTGCAGCTGTAAAGCATAAGCAGGATTGAGGCATTCACCACAGTGCCTCCACACTCATACATGATTGTCATCACTGCTGAAATTGAATCTGGATTCATCGCTGAAGACTACTTGCTTTCATTCGGTTGCAATCCAACCCTGTTCAGTGAGACACCACTCCAAACAGAGGAGGGGGGGGGGGAGTATTATTGGCAGCACACATAACGGGCACCGTGATAGCAAATGTTCTTTAGCCAGGCACCTTGCGATGGTACATACAGACACAGACAGGTCGTGTAAGTGCTGCATATGTCCAGATGGAGGATGTTGGCGCTATGTGTATGTTTCGTATGATGTAATTTTTTAAAAATTATTATTGGTCTGTCGAGTGCATCCTGAACCTGGTTGCCATGTAAGCGACCTCTCTCTTGTCCACTGGTCCCAACACTTCCTCACAGTAAAATCAGAATGGCGTAGGTGGCTGGTTACTCACCAAGCTGATCACCCAGATTCCATCATACCAATGATTCTTCCCTTCTCGGACTCCGATGACATCTCTATTTAAAAAGCATCTCTCTGCAACAGATTATGCATACCAAATAAGCTCTGCTTATCGGTTTTATACTCCAAGAAGAACAAAGTTCAATGCCTCCTGGTGGCATTATGCAATGCACAATCATGCTGCATTTCTAATCATTTGCATATCTTGACACATACCTTCGTGGCAAGTTTCGTTACAATCCCACAATTACTTCTTGGTGTGTAAATTTTTATGGCAATTAGTGTATTTTTTGATTGGATAGAGTTCTACAACCTAACAGCATAATGATTCAAAATTAAAACTAATAAATAGAAAAAAAAATGTTTTGTGCATCCCATTTTTTTATTTTTTATTTTGAAAATGGCAGTAGCTACCATTTAACAGAAAACATGTATTTATAATTTTCTCGTTTAAAGTATTGGTATTCTGAATTTTATTCTTGCAATTATTAAAAAAGAGTAAAAGTACAAAATAATTTCCATAAAAAAGACATTTAAAGCACATGAAACCTACATCAAATTTACAATAAATAAATAAAGTTTATAGAAACTTACAGAAAAAAAAAAAAAAAAAAAAAAAGAAGAAGAAGAAAATTATTTCAAATTAAATGGATGGAGCTAATTTTCAATGGCAGGTTTCTGTTATTGTCTGTCAATTGTAGCAACAGATCTATCCAAATCTAATAAATACTCTCGATTATAAAGTGATTTAGCTCAAACAATAATAATTTCACTTATTTTTCTACCATCCGACAAGAATTTTTAATTTTTTTTTTTTTTTTTTTACGGATCTTCTTACAGATAAAGCATGCAATTTTGCTTTCAAATCAACTTTCAAGAAAATTTACATCAAAAATATTTTCATTTTTTAATTAGCAAAAATTTCTCAACTCGAAAAAAAAAAAAAAATTCTCTTAATTCAAAGTACCAGTAACAGAAAATCATTTGGGTATTCTCATTTAAAAAAAAAATTCCACCACTTATCTACTTCATATCACTACTTGTGTAAAAAATGTATCCTGTTCAGAACTGTACGTTTTACTAAAACTAAAATTTCTGCTTATTTTCTATGAAATAATTTCAGTTGATAAACTGAATCAATAATAGAGTTTTACACCTGCAGATGTTATGATAGCAGCCAGATGTCAAGATATATAGAAATTTTTCATTTACTCCGTGGTTAACTGGACTACTTAAATAAGAGCTTAGATTACATGGAAATGTTGGTCTTATTACCTACTTAAAAAAACTAAAAGAGGTGATCCAAACATAATTTGTCTTTACTTTTTATTTGTCAAGTTGACTGTTGGTGTCATTAGTCAATAATTTTTTTTTCTTAATACATTTAGAATCTGTGCTGCCCGGTGTGCAAATACTTATCTTCTTAGCTTTTCCCAAGCAGTTATTCAAAATCATAGAAGAAATTGAATAATCTAACTAATTTTTTGACGCAAGACATTTCGGTTCAAAAAGCTAGCCAATCTGGTTATTATTTGTCTACCACATAAAAGTTTGTGGGAGAGAAGCCTTAAAATTTGTCTAAGGATTTTTGAATCATTAACAATATGTGTATGTTTGTGTATATATATATATATACATTTTTTTTTTCAGGGTGGTATTTAATGAAGTATTACATACAACAAAAGAGTACATGAGGGATATTACAGTTATTGAACCATCTTGGCTATATGAACTAGCTCCGCATTATTATCAGTATGGAACTGTAAGTAACTTTTCTTTCTTAAAAATATTTTGAAAAAGCATAAGTTATCTATATACCATTAATGATTTAATTAATTTAAATTTTCCTGCTGAAGGAATAAGGGAAATAAAAAAAAAAATTAAAAACTCTTTAAGAAATTTACGGTTACTATTGATACAAAGTTCAGTGATGCCTGCTAGTCTTTCAAAATCCTGGATCACTGGAACCCATAAGTTCCAAAAATCTGGGTCCTTTTTTCAAAAAAATGGGTTCCCATAAAAATGAATTTAAATTAATATATTAAAATTTTATCTTATTGAATTGAAAAACAGTTTTTATTAATTTTTAACCAGCTCTTTTTTGAGATTGTCTTAAAGCTAATATTATTAAGGAGGTGGTTTCTGTTAAGAAACAAATGAAAACATTTAGCTCAATGTGCTCTGAAACCAGAAAGGAAAAAGGAATAAAAGAAAATATAGCATAATATTATACACACGCATATATATATAGGGTAGGTGCTCCAGTGATTGGCATGCTCCAGTAATTGACATCTATCCCGAAATAATTAATGAATAAGAAAAATAATAAAAGCATATATTTTTACATATAAGAATTTTAACATTTTATGTCAAACACTGGAGCATAGGATGCTAATAACTGGTAAAATGAATAACTAGCAGTGTTAAACACTGGAACATAGGGGGGTCAATTACTGATAAAAGGAAAAACTGGCAGTGTCAATTACTGGATCATTGAGTGGGTGTCAAATAAAAATTCATAAAAAAAAATAATTGTTATCTTATCAAATGTATATGCCATATGTACTAACTTAAGATTTCTAAAAATATTTTCTGATGACTAGAACATTAAAAACATCAGAGATTGCTCTAAAAGTGTCAATCACCAGTGCACTTACCCTAATTGTTTTTTTTTTTAACTAAAAACATTTTTGAAAATGTCCTTGAAATTATCAGCATTAGGAGAACAAAATGAGATGAGATTTTTTTTTTTTTTTGAGGGAGGTATCCTATTTTATCACTTTGTTTTGACTGAGATAAGTAGATTGATTACAAAATTTAGTTATACATTCTAATTCAAATCCAGTACAGAACCCATTATCCGGCAATCGCAGGACCGACCGATTCCGGTTATCGGAATTTTCCAGATTTCAGTCCCTGCTGAAAACGGAAATATCATGTCTGCAAAAGCAACCCCTTCCTTTAACCTAAAAAAACTTAGCAATAAACTGTACTGATAATTTAAATAATTCATTAGAGAAAAAAGTAAAGAAGTGTACTTATTTATCTTAAAAAAAAAAAAAAAAACTACTATAATAATAACATTCTGAAATTAACAAAAACATTTTATTTTTTGCTTAATGCTAGCTGCAAACATATTACTTTTTTTTAATATTTAGGCCTTCTCAATAATAAAGTTTCTTGAATCTTTCATACACTCATAATGTCATGTTCCTGTAATCACATTTGTTTTTCTTTTGTTTCAATGAACTTCTCAGAACTTTGTTTTTGTTTTCGTGATGGTTACTCGTGTATGTTTATTGTATTGGAATTGGACAGAAATGTTTTTGATTTTTTGAAAGAATGAGGTTTTGCGACCATTTTCCGAATTTCATATTTCGGCTAAGCTTTGATATAGGGCATTGGTAATTCATTGTGTGGTGATGTATCATACACTTTTTATTGATAATCTTTTCGTATCAGGACTTTGTTTTTGATTTCGTGCTGGTTGCTCATTTGTGTTTATCGTATAGGATTTTTTTTTTTTTTTTTTCTTTATTGTAAAATGGGGTTTTAAAGGATTATTTTTCTTCTTCAGAGCACGATGCTTTAAAAATATAAGGAAAATTTTGATTTTAAACAAGAAATATATTTTATAATTTCTTTTCTTTCAGTCTGAAATTTTTTTGCATCCTGCCTTCAATATTTTATGTAATTTATGCACTATAGTGCATAAACGGCATCACTGAAATTATTCTAAAAGTTTTCACTGATTTTTGAGAAATTACCTATCGTGTTATTTTTTATTAGTTAACTAATATAAATTAAAACTTAAAGTACCAAATTACTTTTTCCATTTACCTGTTTCCTAGCACAGCAGTCACTATGCAAACACCCTCTTCCAAAACGACCAATCAACTATGAACATAATTTTAGTGGGCAAGTGATAGTGCAGTGTTAATATTCTCTCCTGAACTTTTCCTTGATGTTCAACTTATCAGTGATACATTTTTTGCAAAATGTATGTTTTGTGTCGATCAGGGTGTCTACTAGGTCATGGAAGTCATGAAAAGGTCATGAAAATCAGCAATGGGTCATGAAAGTCATGAAATTCAGAAATAGGTCATGAAAGTTAAGAAATTTCATGAAATTCAGCCGTTAGTTTGAGTCCTGCATCGAGTCAGGTAACCCATTTTCATGTGTCGGGTAGAATAATTTAAAATTTTTTCTCATGCAGTTTGGTTGGGTTAACTGATTTTTTTTTTTTTTTTTTTTTCCCCTACGAGTCGGGTGGACTTAAAAATAATTTTACAATAATAAGTAAAAATTTGTTTAATATATTTATAACTGTATAACTGATGCAAACGTATTATATCTTTATATATATATTTCTTTTGTGCGTGTGTATGTCACTGAACTCCTCCTAAACGGCTGGACCGAGTTTAATAAAATTTTTTGTGTGTCTTCAGGTGGATTCGAGAATGGTTTAGATTTACAAAAAAATTGATAAAATTGATTGAAATTGATAAATTTTTAATTTTTAATCTCAAAACTCTGTCATCTTTGGCAGAAAAAAAATATCGCCATATCATCTGGCGAACATATTTAATTTCTTTCAAAAATAATGGTTATTTCAACAACTTATATTAAGAGAGTAATGAATAATATGAAACAATTTCGTACAATATATATTACGAAAATATACATCTGGCATGTATATTTTCGTATTAAGTTTTTGATCGCCAAATACAAAAAACGCCAAGGAAGACAGAGTTTTGAAATTTAAAATTTTGTCAATTTGAGAGCAAAATAACTCAATCTAACACATGCATGCGATAACTAATACATATCTATACCCAAATACGGGGATTAAAATCGAGAAATAATTTTCCTCGATTTTTAATAATTTTTTATAAAAAATCCAATGGGAGATTAACATAGGAAATCTTTTTCTTGCATCCACTGACGGTCAGTGACGTCACACTTCGCTTGCGTATATTCTATTGTAATTCCAGTTTGTCCCGACAGTAGGTGCTACGATCAAATTCAGGAAAATATTTTGTAACTTCGTGTTATTATTGTTATACAAAAAATTGTGTTCTAATTGAAATATTACATCAAGATGTAATTAGTGGTTGAAGAGTTTTGAAGTGTGCTTAAAAAACTGTACATTTTGCAAATTTAGTGCGGAATTGGAGTGAGTATTTTATATAATTTTCTATCAAATTTACACGCGCGTTGATTAACAACCACCCTAACCTACAAATTTATTTGTGTAGCTAATTTATTATATTTTATTTATTTATTTTTTGAATGGAACACCTTTAGTATCGGATCCCTTTGGCAAAATTTGAAATTTAGCACAGAAGTAGCTTGGACGCTTCTCGCCAAGATCTTTAGTTCCACAATTGAGATAGCCATTTCAATTCATCGCAAAAATGGCTTACAATATTTAAAGTCACCAATGGGGTCCCATACTTTTGTGCGTGTGTATGTCACTGATATTTTATTTATTTATTTTTTGTATGGAACACCTTTAGTATCGGATCCTTTTGGCAAAATTTGAAATTTGGCACCGAAGTAGCTCGGACGCTTCTCGACAAGATCTTTAGTTCCACAATTGAGATAGCCATGTCAATTCATCGCAAAAATGGCTTAAAATATTTAAAGTCACCAAAGGGGTCCCAATTTGTAGCTTCGATTTAGAAAATCCATGCTTTTCTCACGGCCAATTATATGTTGCGTGTTCCAGGGTTGGAAAACCTTCAAATTTGTTTGTGTATACTCCTCAAGGATTAACCAAAAATATTTTACATCCAATGGCATTACGATAAATTAAGTTTTTGTAAATTAAAAAAAATATTCCTGTTATAAAATAAATTGAGTTTCAAATTTTTCACCTTTAATTAAAACGAGTTTAAGTTTTTATTTAATACGAACTCTACATTTCACTTCGCTTATACTATACACATACTCGCATGCATCGATTGATTGAATTGTGATAAATGTACGTGTAATGATGTTAGATATTGTAATAACTTTTTGATAAAAATTTTCATCAAATCGGTCCAGATTGTTACAGCTTATTCAAAAAAGACGGAATTTTCATGTGAAATTCGTTGCTATCAGAGATTCTCTCATGAATTGAAATATTTGTCATATGAAATAAAATTTTGTGCTGTTCGACATTCAGCGGATGTTTTAAATAACAAGTAGCAAGTAGAAAGTACCAAGTAGCAAGTAGCAAGAAGGAAGTAGCGAAAATTTCGGTAATTAATTATGTCTTTTACGTTATAATCGGAATTCATAGTCACCGTTCACAGCGCTCCATACCTGTTTCACTTATATACCACATCCTTACACACTTACAATAAGTTAGTTATTTTTTTCTAGCAAAATATTCTCTAGAAATAATTTATATGACAAAACAACGTTTGTCGGGTCAGCTAGTATATATATATATGTGCACGATTATAAATATGTGTACCCATATTATTATAGTAAAGTGAACAAACATATCAGACAGAAGCTATTAACAAAGGAACATAAAGTTGTTATTATTAAGAATATAAGCATTATACAATAAACTACAAACCTAGAAACCCATTTTATGCACTTGAAGTGCACAACACACATAAATTGTTAAAAATTATTATTAATCCATTTTTAAGATTTTAAAAATTTTGACTTAGTGCATTAGTAATTACGTTTATACTTATTGTTAAATTATTTACCAGTTGTATAGCAATAAAAAATTATTTTATAATTTAAATTGCAGGATTTTTAGATGAATTATTAATTTTCATTTGGGTTGGGTATGGGTTGTTAAAATTACCTATTGCGGTTTCGGGTCAATTTTCGAGTTACTATGATTTAGTAGTGTAAATATATAAGCATGATTATAATCCTAGTATAGTCATTTATTTCTTTAAAAAACAAAATTGTTTTCTATGGAAATCTACAAGCATTCTAACTTTTGTTGATCCAAAAAAAAAGTGTATTTTTTTTCTTTATTTTATTTTATTTTTTACTTAACATTTAAAATGTTAATAATAATTAAAAAAAAATGTTTTCATATTTTTATTTATTTATTTTTTAACAGTAAATAATGCTGTTAAACAATAACTTCAAAAATAAAGGTGGTATATTAGTTAAAAGAAAAGAAATGAGTACATTAATTTAAAAAGAAAGATTTTATATGTCGATAAAAAAGGTCATGAAAATTTTTTTGAGGTCATGAATTTTTTTTTCTGGTATGCCAGTAGACAACCCTGTCAATAATTTTTATGCATTAATGAAATCTAAATGAAATCCTAAAAACTTGCAAATGTTTTAACCACCCCGATTTTTCTTGAAGGTGACAAAAATTGTTTTTTGAGAGTAATACACAGATTTTTAAAACAAGTTAACCTATTTTCATGATAGTGTAAATATAGGATTTTTTTTTATATTTTTTTGTTTATGAAAAATCTAATAAAATATATATATATAAATGAAAAATTGTTAAATTTGCAAATAAATATATATTTCCCCCAAAATTTTTAGGCATGATTAAATTTTTTTGCATATTGGCCAAAAGGTAGAGCTGTTATGCTGTAATTGTCTCCATTTATGGAGAAGCTATATCTCAACTTTCATCATGCATAAACTTTATATGTACAATGCATATTATAAAAAATTATGCTGATTTAATTCAGGCGTATGTTCATCGAAAGGAGGCACTGCTATTGTAGAAATGCTACCTATTGAACAATTTATTTCTAAATCTAATTAACATTAATTTATGCTAAGGTACAACTATATATAAAGTTTTGTTAAATTCTATTTAGTAGTTCATAAAATACAGCATCTACAAAATTTTGGTAACACACATACATATTTTGAAAATAGTCAGATTAAGTTCAGTATATCGCAAAACATATATACATTGAAAAACAAACAAAGGTAAAAAAAAATTCACAAATCTAATTACTTTCTTTTCATGTAAATAAAAATTGATAGAGAGGCTTTTTTTTTTTTTTTTTTTTTTTTTGTCTATAGCAATTTTCTATTTCTCTATATTTTCATACATATTTTTTATAGCTTTGATTTGTTTATTATTATTGATATGGCTTTAATCAAAATCTTATTGAATAGCTCCAAAATAAAAATAATTGTTCAGAAAAATGACTTATTAAGTGACTAAAAATGAGAAAAATTATGAATTTGCATGTTTGAAATTTTCTAAAACAGAATATACCACTTTTTTAACTCAATCCAAGAAATTATTTAGTTCAGTACATGTGTTCAAATTTTCAAAATGTTTAGGATTTCGACAGTTTTCAAAACTTGATTGTGAATTTTATTGAACCTATTTTTAAAAATATTAAAAAGAGATTGAAGGGATTTTTTAATAATATACATAGAAAATTTTAAATGTTTTAGCATCTGATTTATGTTTAGCTATGTGGATGTTTCTACTTGCATAAGTACATTCTGAGGACTATGAATCACTTTCTTACAAATGCAAGAAGCATGTAAATGAAAACAAATTGAGAAAAGTGCTTGATTGCTCAATTGGTAGAGCATTTGTGAACTTAAAGGCTGCGAGTTCAATCCTCGGGACAGCTAAGTGTACATTACTTTGTAATTATTTTTGCAAGTGGTTCTTAAACTGTGCTGAAGAAATAAAAATCATGTTTCTATACTTGAGATTAGAACTTTAAATGCAAGTATTTAAGCACACCTTTTAAATTACTATAATATAATTTTAGCAACTACAAAATACTTCCTATATTAGTTTAATCTTTTGTGGTCCAACGCCATATCTGTGTGGCTCAAAATTGGATCACAATTTTGCCACACTACCTGGAAAACCTGGAATAGTTAGGGAATTTGAAAATTGACTATAAAAGTCAGGAAATTTAAATATTTTAGCCAGAATCTGGAAAAGTCAGGGAATTTCATACAGTGATTGACAAAAGAAAAAAAAATCTGCCAATACATGGTCATTTTTCCATTTTTTTTTTTTTTTTTTTTTTCCCCTTAGCTTCCACCATTTTTTTTTTTTTTTAAACATTCCCATATTCTTTTGTGCTCGTGTAAGAAATTTCTTATCTGGCTTATAAGCGACAAATGTATGAAATTCCCTGACTTTTCCAGATTCTGGCTAAAATATTTAAATTTCCTGACTTTTATAGTCAAAAATTCACTATATGCAACTTTTGTCATATGTAAATTTTGTGTTTTCAAGTGGTACCATATTATATTGCCCTTAACACAGCCAATGCTCAATATACGGTTAGACTAGAATTTTTTTAGAATATACCTTGAGAACCTGGTAAAGTGACGGACTTTCATTCTCCTGTTTGAGTGGCAACCTTGTTACAGTCGTCCAAAATAATAAAATGTGGAAAAGAATGAGTGAAATGGGATAAATCTTGCTCTAGCTTCCATTGAGTACTGCCTTGAACAAAAACAGCAACAACTAATTTAGAATACTGGGAAAATACAAAAGAAAGGGTGTGGCTTCAAAACAATTTAGTTTTGACACTTTAATGGAAAATTCCATATAATTATTCCTCATGCAAAAAATAAGTATAAAGACTGTTTAGTATTATTCTCAAATAGGAGTGTACCTTGCAGAAGAAGAGAAACTGCATAATTTTTGAAAAAAAAAAAAAAAAAAAAAAAAAAAAAACATACAAAAACCTAACCTGCATTTAGGGAAGTGCTTTAAAAAATATAACATGAAAAATTTTAAAATTCATTAATGCACAACAAAAATTATCAATAAAGCTCTTTAATTTAAATTTTACTTTCTACAGCATATAAATAAATGAAGA
The DNA here is from genome assembly GCA_963930645.1 of Salticus scenicus. Lineage (NCBI taxonomy): Eukaryota > Metazoa > Arthropoda > Arachnida > Araneae > Salticidae > Salticus > Salticus scenicus. The sequence continues at coordinate 216,268,599 of OZ005655.1, read as the reverse complement.
CTCAATTAAAATTGTTAGGTCAACAATAAATTGATATAACTGAAGAATTAATTTGGACCAGACTACTGAGAACGCGAAAATTAATTTAAACTGCAAAGGGTAATGTGGACTGTTTTAAATACATTTAACAATTATATTAAGCATAGTTTTTCCTTTTTGTTTGAAATAATCTATTTCTTTAAAATGAGAGGAAATAAAATTATACTTTTAAAAAATTAAAGAACACGCTTTTAATGAAAGGTGAACTATAAAGCACAAAATATCTATCTTTATAGTATTAAAATGCAGGGTAAGAAAAAATTGTGTGACACACCATATTACAGGGTGATTATAAAATAATTTAGAATTAAACAAAAACCATTTTTAAAAAATCTCCCCTAACTGGGCTCGAACGTTAGACCTTTAGGTTTGTAGCCTGGAGCTTTACCTCACAGCCACAGCGTTCACGTAAGGAAAGTCTTTTTTTACAATATAGATTTTTTGTTTGCTCCCAGAGCAGTTACAAACATACATACAGGTGAAGCTAATAAAAGAGTGTTAAAAATTATTATTGATATGTGGCATTTTTTAATAAGCTGTTGCATGAAAATCACAATCCTAAAAATTAAAGAACACGCACAATAGGACACTTATTTGTAGATATTGCAAACATGAATTTGATTTTTTATTATTTTCTAGCTTTACTACAAACTCAGCAACTTTTATATCTGTGAAACTATACTTGATTAAATCTGATGCCAGGTATTTAAAAAAAATAAGTTCGATTAGCACTTAAAAAAAAAAAAATTTTTTTTAGTTCTTTTATGTTAAATCAATTTGTCTGTCAATTTTCTTTAATATGAATTTAGTGTGGAATAATGGAATCTTTTGGAAATGTCTAGAAACTTCATGGAAACAACTAAAATTTAGAACCTTTTAGAAAATTCTGGAAGCCAAATTTTTTTAGAAGGTTCTATGAAGTTTCTAGACAATTCCATATTTAGCTATGTAGAATACTGAATCAGTACAAAAAACCCTTAACGGGTTAAAAGTTTGTGACGCCGCTACTTTATGGCTATAAGAATTTGAAATACGAGTCTTAAAAATAATGATATCAAATTTTAAGTGACGCTTTGCAATTAGTTAAAATATACATAGATTTTCTTATTTGATCATTTACTTTCTACTTTTATTTATATTTATAATGCAAGCGTAATATTTTTAGCTTCAAGATCAGACAGATATATAAAATACACTCACCGATGCTTTTTCATTTACATTCAAATTCAAAATAACAGTTTTAAAAGGAATGATATAAAAATTCCAGTGGCGCCTCAGTGTTATTTTAAAAGATTTGTTTTTAGATTCCACTAAAACTACTTTTGTTTTGTCTAATAAAGTATATTTACATATTGAAACAGTGCTTTTAATTTTCAAATATACTGTCAAATAATTATACTTTCACTGAGTTTGCATTATAAATTAAAATTATTTATTTCAATAAATTGATTTATCTTTTGCATCACGCTATCCAAAACATAGTATATCATAGTATCCAACTGAGTGAAAATTTGCGCAAAGAGGTAGTGTGACGTAAAGAAAACATTTACACAGATTTTACTTGCAGTTTTGGATAGCGTGACGCAAAAGATAAATCAATTTATTGAAATAAATAATTTTAATTTATAATGCAAACTCAGTGAAAGTATAATTATTTGACAGTATATTTGAAAATTAAAAGCACTGTTTCAATATGTAAATATACTTTATTAGACAAAACAAAAGTAGTTTTAGTGGAATCTAAAAACAAATCTTTTAAAATAACACCGAGGCGCCACTGGAATTTTTATATCATTCCTTTTAAAACTGTTATTTTGAATTTGAAATGTAAATGAAAAAGCATCGGTGAGTAGTAGATCAGACAGTATTTTATATATCTGTCTGATCTTGAAGCTAAAAATATTACGCTTGCATTATAAATATAAATAAAAGTAGAAAGTAAATGATCAAATAAGAAAATCTATGTATATTTTAACTAATTGCAAAGCGTCACTTAAAATTTGATATCATTATTTTTAAGACTCATATTTCAAATTCTTATAGCCATAAAGTAGCGGCATCACAAACTTTTAACCCGTTAAGGGTTTTTTGTACTGATATCATTACTTTTTAGGGGTTATTGATCAAAAAATAAAAACAAGTCCTTCTGGCTCCTAGGAAGGGTGAACTGATTTATTTTTTATTATGAAGTTGCCACCATTTTTTTTTTCAAGATGGCAGCTACAATTTATTAATGGACTTCGTGGATTTATTAATGAAGGCTTGTATATATGGAGTTTTAAGCAAATCGGCTCATAAAACCTTTCTAATGTAAATTTGAATTTTTCAGTGGGCTGGCACAGGGAAACAAGAGGATAGATTAAGTTGGCAAATGAACATAACAAATACATTTCTGAGATAAATCCAGACTACAAATTTAGTTTGAATTAATTCAGTATTTCAAATGTTAGCATGCTGACAAATTTTCAAGTAGCCTGCCACTTGGAAAGAAAATGGAGAAGTTTCGCACTAGAAAAAAATATTGAGTGGGATTCTCAAACTCTTTAAAATAATAATAACAATAATAAGTGGGAAATTTCAAATTTAAGTTAGAATTACGTAATTTACATTTTGCAAGTTTCTTTTTAAAGAATTACAAATGCAAATTAAACAATTAAAAAAAAAAAAAAAAAAATCAAGTTAATGTTAAAAATGGAAATTTATTTATTTTCTTTTCCCTTTTGAGACTAAGTATAGGTACTGCTCCAATATTCACAATTTTAAATTTTCATCAAAAGTGCAGGTAAAAATTATTTCATAAAAATATTTAGTGGAAGAAAATAGACAAAATATAAATTAAGCTCTACATTTCTATAATTTTAAAAATAAGATAAAATCATTTGGAGAATACAAGTTAAGCTGAAGTTCATACAAGTTAAGTAAAATACAAGTTAAGCTTAAGTTTTATGGAAAATACAAGTTATATATATATTTCTTTTTAAAAATTAAAAATCTCTTTTTAAAATACAGTTAGAGTTTATTCATATATTTACTTTTCAGACTTTAAAATGATACACATTTTAAATATTAACATAATCAAACTAATTTTTTATTATTATTATTATTTAAAGCAATAATAGCTAGGGGATGAAAAAGGGGATAAATACGCTGTATATAAAAAAAAAAAAAAAAAAAAAAAAAAATTAAAATAGAATTAAAATTCATGAAAAATGTGTTATAGCAATTATTGAAAAACACATCAAAATAAATAAATAACATCTTTACTTTGAAACCAATAATAGTTTATTTAAAAAATATAATTCTTTCTTTCTTTTTTTTTAATTAATTATTTTCTGCATGAAAAATTCCATTTCATAAATATATTTACAACAACGATAAGAAAATAAAAAACTCCTTTAATTTTAAATAATATTTCTACATGTTTCTAAGCAATTAAAAGTGCCCCCCTTTTTTTTTTTTTTTTTAAGAAAAATAAATAAAATATAGGAATGTATATGGTTTCAATGTAAGTTACGAGATGGCGCCACTAGATGGCCAAATTATTACCTTCATGATAAAACAATATACATTCCGATATTTAAACTATTTTTCTTTAAAAAAAAAACCACTTTTAATTGCTTAGAAACATGTAGAAATAATTATTTAAAATTAAAGGAGGGTTTTTTGTTTGTTGTAGTTGTAAATATATTTATGAAATCTAATTTTTCATGCAGAAATTAATTAAAAAAAAAAAAAAAGAAAGAAAGAAAGAGAGAATTATATTTTTTAAATAAATTATTATGGGATTCAAAGTAAAGATATTAATATTTAAAATATATATCACTTTAAAGTCTGAAAAGTGAATATATGAATAAACTTTAACTGTATTTTGAAAAGAGATTTTTAATTTTTAAAAAGAAATATATACATATATATATATTTTCAAAAGTGTAGGTTTTAATTTAAATTAAAATCAAAAGATGGCGCCAAAACTGCATTTGCTGTTTTTTCCTATTCCCTGTGCAGAAGGTTACATGAATAGGAATCGCAAATGATTGAGCTACTACAAAATCGATGTTTATGAATTATTAAAAATTTTTTGCTTTAAAAAATTGTAAATTCATCATTATTATGATAAAATGGAATGTCTAAAATTACAAAATACTTCCTTATTTAAAATGTTATCTAAATACTTTTTTGACTAAATATGAAATTTTAAATTCAAAAATATCTTTTTCATAGCAGAAGAGAAAATATATTTAAGTGAATTTGACTTAGTATATATACAATAAATATATAAAAAATGTAATAAAGTATTTTTGCGTTAAAAAAAAAAAGGAAAGTTTAAATAATTCATTGACTGCATTCACGTTGGTCAGCCAACCAACGTGCCTTGAAAGTGAGAACCGAATTACGACATTTTCGCTGAATAAAAGCATGCATTTTGGCGGAGTAATATAGTTCTATTTTTAAAGCAACTTTTACAAAAAACAAAAGTTTTCCTGAAAAAAAACGAAAACGTTACTAGATTCAGAAAGATCCCATTAACAACATATATTAATTAAATTAAAATCGTTCGTGCGGTTTTAGAGATATTTTTTCATTACATCCTTGCAGCGTACACCACACATTTTCCCTTTATGGCTTTAAATTGAGATTCAGATCTCAAAACATACTGCATGTAGAAACGTAAAATTTTCAGGATAGATTAAGACCGACGATAAAAGACTATTTTGAAAATATCTCAACAAAATATGGCATATTTGCTGAGATATTAAGTGTCGGCTTTTACAAATCTTTTTGATGTCAAACTAGGCGTATATATGAGTTCGCAGCGTTCCGTCCGTTTGTCCTTCCGCTTGCGTCACTCGAAAAACTGCCGTTTTTCATGATAGACACCATGTCGCATAACTTTGGAAGATAGAAAAAAAAAAAAATCAAGAATGGTGCAAAAAAATAAAGCAGCAATCATCGTTACAAAAGATTCAGATTATTATGTGTCTTTCAATATTGTCTTGTAATGGACATCTACATCTTTTGTAGTATGTAAATAAAATCAGTTTCCTACATAATTAAAAAGTTTAAAATAGAATACTTTTATTTATAAGAGGTGCCATAAAGAAAATTTTGGCAAGATGTGATCAGCTCTAAGAAAAAAAAAAAATAAATTTTGAAAGACATTCAATGAGATAAATGACAAGTTTACTCCTGAACAAAAAGGAACTGCTCAGCTTTGAATGCTTTTCAAATTTTATTTTTTTTATTTCAAGATGACCAGAATTTTCCTTATTTTCCACTTTTTAAGGCGACCCTATATAAAAAGTATTCTGTTTTATTTATTATTAAAAATGAAAACTTAAATATTTAAGCATTCTAAAATGTAAGCTTAAACTTACATTTCAGTAAGTTATCAAAATAAAAAAAATTAGTGATAAAAAATAGAATTTTTCTTTATGTTTATATAGCGTAGGTGCTCCAGTGATTGGCATCTATTTTGAAATAATAAATAAGAAAAATAATAAAATCATATTTTACATTTAAAGTCAAACACTGGAGCATAGGATGCTAATAACTGGTAAAATGAATAACTAGCAGTGTCAAACACTGGAACATAGGGGGGTAAATTAGTGATAAAATGAATAACTGGCAGTGTCAATTACTGGAACATTGAGTGGGTGTCAAATAAAAATTCTTTAAAAAATATATATATGAAATTTATATATTTTAACATGTATGTGGTTCTGAATGTCTTTCATGCAATATGTATTAACTTAAGATTTCTAAAAATATTTTCTGATCACTAGAACATAAGTGATTGCTCCTAAAAGTGTCAATCACTGGTGCACAATTTTCTATCAGATATATAATGCAGTTTTTTTTTTTTTTTTCTTTTTTAAAGCCTGATGCTTCTTATTAATTATTGAATATCTGTTCTATTTCAGGATAATGAAATAGCAAGGAAGAAACTTTGTAGATAATGAAATGTAAATAGATATATTCTGAAATAAAATGTACACAATTTTATAATAAAAATATTTATTTGGCAAATAGAATTTATTTACACTCATAAAATAAACATAGAAATACAAAAAATATACAGATAAGTCAATTTTTTTTATTCAAATAAGAGTTCCTTTATATCAAGAAGTAAACTCCAAACATGAGAAAATTTTGCAAACCATCTTGATGGAAACCTGTGGGAAATTCTAACATACATATTTAAAAGAGAGAAAAAACAAACTTACATTTAAAACCAGGAACACCGATACATTTTCCCTCAAAATATCATGGATATCCCCTGAAACAAAAAATGTCAAAATTTTTTAAGCCTAATTCTTAGTGAAAAAGGATTATTCATTTAACCCTACAAGGCACCCAGTTCCATATATGGAACACAGACTTTAATTGTTCCTATAGCTATAAAACTATTAGTAGCGACATCTCTTGACATCTTGATAGAAGCTACTGACATTTAGCAATATAGTAATACGAATCTTTACCTAAAGATGCCGTCCGTGTTTTTGTTATAGTGCACTCAGTGTGAAATTTGAATGAAAGTGATACGTTAGTCGTTTGTCTGAATTCAAAAATAAAAGAATAGTTATTGAACAGTTTTGACTCGAAAAAAAAAAAAATACTGTGTTGTTATAACGAAGTGTATATTTTGCAGAGGTAAGTTGTTTTTTATATTACAATAGTAAACGTATTAGTAAATCATATTTTTATGTATGTTCCACATACGGTACGTTGAGCTAAAAAGTTGATTTTTCCATAAAATATGGTTTTATTTTTATTAGTTTTCCCTATCTTCCGATCACTACTTATAACCTATGTATTTTTGTTGCGCACTAAAAGAAAAATTGAGCCTTGTAGTGTTAAGTGTTATACACCAAAATCACTCTTGCCAATAGAATAACTTACTAAGAGCAGACAATGCCTTATATTGCCAACAGCCACAGCCCACGTTATTCTATAAGGAAATTTGTTTCCACAATTACTCATTATTTTTTTTTTTTTTTTTTTTTTTTTTAATTCTGTTTTCACATTTAGAAATTTCACAATTGTTAAATTAGCACTCATTTTTCAAAAACTGATTTTTCACAATTTTAATGTTTTCAAGCTAAAAACTGCAAAAAATACACTCTTTAACAGTTGTGAATTTTCTGTATGTAAATATAGAATTTTAAAAAACTAGGTAAGTAATGAACAATTGTGGAAACAAATTTTCCCATAGAATAACATGATCTGAAGCTATCAGCGAGATTAAGTATTGTCTGTTTATTTAAAAAAAAAACATACAATCCCAAACATGAATTATTATATATATTCCTATATAAAGTACTGGACAGTTAAAAACATACCTAAAATTTGGAATTTTTCTCTTTGTTATTCGCCATGATAGCAGGGGTTATCACAAAGGTATGAAGGATGGCTGCTGTTCTAATTGTTTCCGTTTAGGCACAAATAAGTTAGCAATATTGCTTTTATCCAGTTCTTTTTTAGAGTCTCCACCTTGCTGAAAATAACGCAAAACTGTGTCCAATAATACTTCAGTTGGTTTTTCCCTTTCAGGCTCCGCTTCTTTTTTGCTTAAAAAATTAATTTTTAAAATTAATATATGATATACATTTAAGTTTCAAAATTGATTTATTATATATAATTAAACTTATTTGTTTACAAAAGGAAATATGTTTTAGACCCAAGCTTAGTTATGAACATTTCTTCAAATTCAGCTAAAGATAGAAAATACTGTGAATTAAAATGAAAACAAAATATAGATATAAATTGAAAAAAAAAAAAAGATATTAATAAAGATTGATAACACATGAAATACTTACACATTTTTCTTAGCTTTTTGAGGTGGATGAGGAAAAGCACAAGAACTACCTTTATCACATTCACCTTGCATATATTTAGGACATATCAGAATGTGTGCTTTTTTACACTGAAAAGAAAAAAAAAAAAAAAAGTCAATAACTATTGTCCAAATTACTAAAAGTCAGGCTTTTTCATTTTTATCATTATTTCCTCATAAATACGATCACACATGGTTTTCTAAATACATTTTTTTATATATAATTTTAAAGCATGGTACTTGTTTAATAGAACAAAAAATATATATGCAGGGTGTGGAAATTTTACTGTGGCAAGTAAAATTTCAGTCTAAATGTAAATAGAATTCTTACAGTATACGGTGCTACCAAAAATAAATAAATAAAAATATAGATTTTAAAAAGTAAAATCATGCTAATCTTAGGTAAGGTGACCAGACATCCTCTTTTTAAGAGGACAGTCTTCTTTTTCAAACACTCTGCCCTCTTAAACGAAAAAAAATAAACATTACAAGACTAAAAAGTGCTCTTTATTATGTTTTTCGTCCTCTGTCCACTTTTTCAAATGAAAAACATTTAGTTCTTAATTTCAAAAATTTCGCAAAACTGGGAATCTCAATCGTTGGTTGTATTGAACGGTGAACACTAACTTTTTTCTGTGTTATGTTCGCTAAAGAACTTTCTAATGAACTTGCCAAAGCATATTATGGTTTATATCTATTCAGATTCTTCTAATCACAAAGAAATAAGTATTCCTTATATCTGTATGGTTCTTTGATCCAGAACACAGAATCACTATTGAAATTGTCATGAAATCATTAAGAAGGTGGTGTTGCAGTTGGTACGCAGTGGGTTGACGTGTGTTGTCACTCTTGCATGAATAATATTCCTCATAAAAATACGCCCACCAGTGACCGAGAGGTTCTGTCCTCGAAGCTGGTATAAGTGAGGCACTGGGTTCGATACCCAGTCCCGCTCGTTGGTTTGACCGTTAAGAGTTTTACGTTGTTTTCTCCAAAACTAGTGTAAATATGGGCTAGGATCTCTTAGAAAGACTCCATTGAGGACTCTCCTACTCAGGCCTAGAGCCCTAGTGCAGACAGTTGGCCTTAATGTTAACACTACCACCACCTCAGAAAAATTTGCAAAAGTTAGTTAAATTCATTTTATGTCTTCCTGGAAAAAACGCTCCCATAAAGCGACTTTTTTTTTTTTTTTTTTTTTTTTCTTCTTCAATGAACAAAATGTAGACATGTGAAAAAAATCCTCTTTATATACCTACTTTAAAAACTTATTAACTACCAAGACTAATTTAGTTATACTTGTGAGAACTTTCATAAAATGTCGATAAAGAATGGGTGTTCGTTAAAACAAATTGTTTCATCTGCCAAATATTAATTTTATTTTTTCCTTTACCAATTTTATTTTTTTCTTTTATCATTATGATTTTAATTTTTAAAAAAAAATCTATATACCAACTTTTTTATGTAACTGCATGAAAGTACCACACACACAAAAAAGTTTTTTTCTATAGCAGAAATCATATTTAAAAAAAAAAAAAAAAAAAATCTATATTGTCCCTTGACACCTATAAAAATTAGAGATTTTTCCACTTGTATCCGTATATTATTAATTTAAATTAAGGTGTACTGATGCAAATTCATCATTTGAGATAAAAATGTTTCGACCACTTGTGTAAAGTAGCTTTTGAATCGGTTTTTATAATAATTTTTCTTCAATTTTGTGTCTCTAAAATGACCTCTTTTTCAAAATTTAATGTCTTCTATTTTCTTATAAAATAAAAGACATTGCGTAATTTCTTCTCTTTTTCCAATAAAAATTCTGGTTACCTTATACGTAAAATATAGAGTAAGTTAATCATATTTTGTGGCAAGCAACTTTTTTCTTCAGCGAGTGTAATCTAAGTTGAAATTTCGGGCCCTGATATATGTATGTATTTTTTTTAAGTTGATAGCCTATATTTTCAGTATTTTAGCAATTAGTAATGATGACAAAGTAAGGTAAAGATTGGTAATGATGAAAAACAAAGTAACATGATCATGAGTCTTATTTTAAAATAACAATCAATAGTTCAAAAGAAAACTTTCCAGTACATTAAATTTTACTTTTATACATATTTGTATATTTTAATTACCTCAATAAGAAAATTGGTGATTAAGATTTGAATTAAAAGAAAAAAAAAAAAAACACTTGTCAGTTTCAAGTGTTTCTGTTAAAACAAAATAGAGAAGTTAGCACTAATTTATTTTGAATATGCTTGTTTTAATTACTATACAAAATTTGTATAATCCATTGTTGTAATTGGTTTGTAGCCATCCTGTATACTTTCATCAATAAACATAATTGAAAAATCATACAGTTCCCATAGATTATTAAGACTTTCCAACTGTATGTACTTGTTACATCATTTAACCCTCAATGTACTTTAACTGATTACACAACAGAAAGACAGACAAATAGACAGATGGACTAACTGAATTCATAATCACTCTTACTCATTTGTTGGAAACTTAAAAATGCTCGAAAACAAACGAAGATGCAATTCCAGCAATTTTCAATTGTAGCCCTGTAAATCTTATTATATTCTATCGAAAACATTTTTTTGTACAAATGATGACAAATATCAATTTCATTGTGATTTTTGCAAAATAAAGGTATTAAAATATGGTTCATAGAAATAGTTCTCACAGAACGCAATGCTTTGGAATTTGTTTGGGTGTCTCTATACACAAACTACAACATGGTATTTACACCATTTTCAATAGGAAACATCCTGCTGTGATCTTCAATAATATATATCAATTTCAAGGAATTCTATGAATATTTACAGGAGTTAGAGCATGGACAGAAGAACAAACTGAAGTCAAACACTTTTCAGCTTTGTTGGAAAGTGTTTGAAAAGGAAACATTCTAATGCACTTACTTGTTTATTATTCAGTAACACATTGAACAAAAATGGCTTAATAAAATGTAAGTTGGTTTTGTGTTTTTTTTTTTTTTTTTTTTTTTTTTTTTGTGAATTATTAATGCAATACTTTTATAATGTGATGAATAAAAATACAGTTTTGTTTAAAAATAATTTACTAATTTTAACTTTATAGACATTAAGAAAAAAAAGTAAAGATGCTATAAATATTTAAAACACCTGAAGAGACTAATTCACGTTAAAATTACCAAAAATGTATTTATGTACATACCATAAAAACTGAAAATAACACTATAGTGTTGAAATCCATCATATACTAATCATTGTTCAAATTATGTCATATTATTATCCTTAGAAGCATTGTTTTGCAATTAAACAAGAATTAAAAGTCTTGAAAGTAAAATACAGTCTCCAATATATTTATTCAAAAAAAAAAGTCACATTATAAAGATTTTCAGGTTCATATTAAAAATATTGTTCAGGAATAAATTCCTAAATTTCAAGGAGCAAAGGAGAGAGAGAAAGAGAGAGGGGGGCGAGAACTAAAATACGTATCTCTTAGACCGCATGCAGGAGAGCAAATGTGAGGATTTTTGTTTTATTCTCACGGAGAGGTCCGCCAAGCAGGGAAGCCATCTGCCTCCGTTATCAGCGTTTTTCGCCAAAGGCATGCCAATTTCAATTCTTTGTTTCCAAGTATAAACTAATGTTAATTTTTTGAATTATTAAAGATGGTTTATAAAATCATTAACCCTGCATTTGGTCGGCTTTTGCCAAGTGCCTAACTGTCGACTTGAAAGCAGGTGCAAATATGAAACATTATTATTGTGCAATTTCAAATGAATTATTACTTCCACTATTAAACCACATTAATTCTGACTATGAGTTTCCTTGTTTAGAAATATTTGAAAACACTTTTTTTTTTTTTTATAACTATACTTAATGTCAGAATTTTCATTACTTTTTAATTAATTAATTTATTTATTTTTATCTTATTAAAGAAAGTACATTTCTATTCAAAAAATAACATTTTTATTTATGATTTTAGATTTTCAGATATAAAACATAAAATTTAAGTCTATAAATGATGCCTGTTACAGTTTTATGTTAATATAATGTACGTCATGTGTATCATTAAAATTGTGTAATTTCGGATGACATTTAAAAAAACAATTCTTTCCTCAAATGCCTGAGAAAAAATTATTTGAATAATACAATATCTAATTTGAAATTTAATTAATCTTTTTTTTTTTTTTTTTTTAATGCAATAATGCATTAATTTATTCAGTTTTTGTTTTATTTAAAATTAAATTAAAAGTTAACAAAATGTGTGAACACTTTCACAAACACCTCCCCCGAATGTAATTCCATTTTCTTAAATATAACCCCTTCACCCTAAATCACCGGGCGTACATACGAATCTTGTAACTCTAACATATTTTTGTTTATTTACTAAGATTTGTAAGATCATAAGGGGTTTTTCACAAAAAATAACTTTTGCAACATGGTTGAAATAACTGGATTTTTGAATTAATTACGCAGCATATGAAAAACTACTTATGAAATTTCAACTCCTCTGGAAAATACCTAAAATCTAGCTCATTCTTTTGCCGACAATTTCCTTAATTTTTACTCCATTCAAATGAACTTTTGACAAAAGTTGCCCAGTATACCTAGCTTTCAACCTATGTAATAAAAAGTTTTCTATCTTTCAAGGCAGTGAAAATGTTTTTCATAAAAATGTTCATATTTCATGAGATATTTAAGATATTTGTATTCCGATTGCAGTATATTGTTTCAAAAGTGTTTTTTCAATTTATCTGGAAGTGGGAATAATTTTCGTTTAAAACAATGCTTATCTCTCTTATTTAGCATGCTATCGTCACACAAATTCATCCACAGATTGTTCTAGGTCTGTATTAACATCATAGCGGCCAACCTTTGAGAATCAAAATTAGGGAGATTTTGTATACGACTTAATTTATGCCATAGAGCATTAATAGCACAGTAATTGTTGGAAAGAGAAGGAGCAAATAAATGGGAAATTTTGTAGTATCTAGAGGCTTTCTTATTACAAATATGAGAGAAAAAATAAACAAATAAAACATAATGAAATTATATATATACATAGATTTGGAAAAAAAATTTCCTACCTGAAAAATCTATTTTTCATTTTTCCCCCATGTTTACAAATTCGGTATAGACATAACATTTAAATATTTAATTTAATTGTGGAAAAACAAATAGATTCATTAACATTCAGCAATAAAGTCTAAAAATAATTACATACATGAGAAATACTGAGCACTTCTATTGCTTTATTGTTTCTAGAATTGATCATTGATCACTATCTGGAGATGGGGAAAGGGGAGGAATAAAAAAATAATTACACAGTAAGAAATATTAAACTGTTTCAACTCTACTTCTAGAATTTAATATAGCAAACTTAAAATGAATATTATCATTTATGATGCAGATGGATAAAGATTGGGAGATAAAAAGCTTCTGCAGAACATTTGATTGCCGATCGCTAGTTGGAGATAAATAAAGGGGAGGAAGCAAAGAAATATTTAACAATTCTATTTCTTTATAGGTTCTAGAATCTCACAAAGCAAGTTTGAAATGAATACAGACATTTACATTGTAGATGGAGAAAGATAGGGATCAGAAGCTTTCGTAGAGCATTTGATGGCTGATTGTTCCATGGGGTTTCTTTTTATAAAAGGAACAGTATCCACAACTTTTTAAAAAATTGAAGAACTAAGTTAGCAGAATTCCACAAATTAGACAAAAAGACGGGGAAAAAAATATAAATTAAAATCGCGGATTTCCGTGAATTTGCGGTAAATATCACATGCCTGAAATGTCAGCATGTGGAAGACAGAGAAAGAAAAAAAAAAAAAAAATAGCCACGACGCGTGATGAAAATTTTGAAAAATTCAGGAGATATTAATATTTTTTGGGAGTTTGCTTCAAAATTCGGGAGTTTTCCGAATTTTTTTGGGAGAGTTGGCAGCTATGTAACGTATCTTAAAGTTACAGATCATTTCCTTCATTTAGGGATACAGGATGGTCGCAAACATTATTGATTTTGCTCAATTTATTGCTGGCTCCATAATAATTGTCGTAACCTAATCTTCACTTAAAAACACGAGGAAGACCCTGTTCTTTATATATCCACTGTTTAAAAGCATTACATCTAGAGAAGAGTCTTTAAATTGAGGGGGGGGAAAAACTGATTGTTTGTAAATCTTGTTAAAATTTTGAGCAGGAATGTATAAAACAGAATATGTTACACCTGACATATTTCAGTAAAAGTTTTGACCCACAGGCAAAAAGATGACAATAATAATTTTGATTAAAATCTGCCATTTTATTTTATTTTGAGTGCAACTAAAACTCTACTCATTCTATTCCATATCTTTTTAAATTTTCATGGTACTTTTTTTTTAAGTATCTATATATTTCACTAATAAATTATGATATATGTATTACTTGTAGTACATGCATAGTCAAAACATTATTAGTAAAAATGCACATATTTCATCTGATATTTAATATTTTTATGTCCTGATGCAGCATTTTGTCTACTGTAGTATGACAAATTTTCTAAAAATAATATTGCATTGGTCTGAATAAAAAAAGATAAGCTATTTTCATACAAATGAATATATGCAACTAAAATAAGCATGTTTAACACCCCCCCCCCCCCACCACCAATTTAAAATATAAAATTTTGCTTTTTCATTTGAGACTGTAAAATGAAAGAGGGGAAATATTAAATATGTTAAAGACTATAACAAACCTCTTTTCCATAAGAACAATATCCCTGAACAAAATCTTTACACAGAACAGCATTTGGTGATAATTTTTCATGTCTGTAGAGACAATTTTCTTTGTCACACTGTCCAACCAGAAAATATGAGCAAACAGCCATTTTACCAGGATCAACTACATGCGAAAATGGACATCCATCAATTTTGCAAGTACCCCGCAAAAATCTGTAAAAATAATATCAATTACAAAAACAATATAAAAAATTTTGCCAACAAATCACAAATAATAATAAAAAAATAAAAAAAAAACATTTAACATATATACTTAATTAAAAAACTTTTTTAAAACAAATGTTTTCACAAGTAGATTTTGAGGAAAGTAACTTTAAATACTATTTTTACATTTGAAAATAAAGGTTTAATGTGATGTGGCCAACCAGTGACTCCCAGTCCACATGTTATTTGCAGTATACTATTTTGTGAAAATATTTGTTATGAGAAACAAATATCACACTGATTATTGATTATAAAATTTTATTAGATTAATTATAAATTCTTTGTAGGATAATTATGAACATGGCCATATTCAAGACCCAAGGTTATCCTAAAAATGACATTCATATTTTTAAAAAATAAAAGTATAAAAATAAATAAATAATAGTAATCTAAATTCATTCCGAAATGCTTTACACACTCTTCTGAGCATTTACAGATGACCCTAGATCAGCGGTTCTCAATCTTTTTTAATAAACATACCACCTTCACATACTATCCGAAAGAAAATCCTTTCAAAACATCATAAATAAATGGCTTATTTAAAATAAAAATCAAGAACTACAGAATTTTATAATGTGAATGAAACATTTATTAAACAAATGATTTAAAAAAAAAAAAAAAAAAAAGTTAAATATAGATATAGAAAAATTCAGTATTAAATGTAAGTTGCTCTTCATAAAATATAATACATTCTTCTAAATCCTTTGGACTTGTTTCTAAACATCTGCTCAGGATCAACTTTTGTAAAGAAGAAATCAAATTTTTTTTATGTTTTGCAAACTTGAACTCTCACATGGTGAACATATATATTTTTGCATAATACCCCTTACAGTTAAGCCCATAGACCTTATATAATAGACCACGCATCCCTCCTCATTATCTGTCTGCGACATGAAGTAGCTTCCCCAGCAAAATTATCACGTGATGTAGACCAGGAGAGAGAGACGAGAATGAATATTATCTGATTTTTCCATTGGAAAGAAAGTAGTTTAGAGTTTTTTAATTTCTGTATTGTGCACATACTTTTTATTTAACCCTTTCCTTCCCCGTGATTCCAATTGGAATCATAACATTTCAGATTATCTTTCTTACTATCTAACACTCCCGCTGATTCAAAATGAACAATATTAAAATCTATATACATTTTCCCACCGAAAAATACCTATTTTGGATGACTTCACTATCTTTGTTAATAATTGAAAGTATATTTTACGCTGTTCTGATAATAATATCGGAATCAGTTTCCTGTTTTGGGCAATTTAAGTAAATTAACTGTTTGAAATATTTTTTATTTTATTCTTTAATGTTTATAATATGTATTTTAATTAATTGCAATATGTATTTCTCCAAAATTTTGATATTTTTATTTATTGAAAAGTTATGGTTTTTAATGACATCAGTGGTTATATTAAACATAAATAAACACATATCAGTTGCTTTGTTAGCTGTATTAATTCGTACTCTGCTATAACTTCTATTTAAAAAAAATATTTATATACATTACGTTTGAAAAAAAATTATCACTAAATATAAGATTTATTGTTTTATGGAGGGAAAAAGTTGGGAATGAAAGGGTTAAGCCTTTAGATTTATGCATCGTTGGAAAGCTAAAATGTCATAGATTAATTATTAAAAAAAATTCTTTTGTGAGAAACCATTCTGAAGGGGAGAATTTTTTGTTTGAATTCTTACAAAAATAAGTGCTTTCTTATGGAAGAATCACCCTCAACTCCATGTCATGTGACATACGGTGCTGACCGCAAAGGATGAAGGTTTCAGATTACACCCTCATGTTGAAGACATTCACTATAATGGGAAGTCCTATTGGTGGCGTAGTCTATATATATAAGGTCTATGGTTAAGCATATCTTTTTTTCATTACACAATAATTAAAATAAAACTAGAGTGACAATTTTGAAATATATTTTCTTGCTTTTTTTCTAAAAAATATAATGGATAAATGTCTATAACAGTTAACAACAAATTAAATTTTATTTCTATTTCATACCTGGTGCAAACTGCAATTTTACTTGGATCGTGAATATAAGTACACTTAACCCCTCTATTGCATCTTCCAAAACGATTATAAAACATACAGTAGGTGTTGACTTTTGATAACTTCTTAGATGAAGCTGTAAGAATCCTGTTGATGCTGCGATGTAATGCACGGCTGAAAAGAAGGTAAATTTTTCTTTTTTATTAATCAAAAAATACAACAAAGCATGATTTTTACTTTTTAAAAATGAATTTATGATTTCAAACTGCACAATAAATAACCAGTGACAGAATCATCAGAACATACAATAGCTTATTTAAAAAATAAAATAAAAATCAGATTTAAAAAATAAATAAGTAGTCATTCTTTTAGGTATAATTGCTTTTTTTTTTTTTTTTTTTTTTTTTTTTAAGTAATAGAATTTTATAGATTTATTAATTGAAAAAAATGGGTTTACTACTGCATACTAAAAAATTATTCATCAAAATATTGTTTCAACTAAATACAATATAAGGTAAAATATTTTAACTTTTCTTATTCTTATATTTAATTTTCTAATATTAGATATGCTAGTTGCCATTTGAGAACACTTTTCACATTTTGGGTATAAAAAAATAAATATAAGGTAAAGACACCAGTGTTCGCCACCCTCGCAAAAGACATATTAAAATAATCATTTAATAACATCAATGAATTTGAATCTGCCCTTGCTAAATTCCCTAAAACTGGAGAATCTAGCTTGAGTGGATTCAAATTCATAGATGTTAAGTAACTAACAGTTATTTTAACATGTCTATTGTGAGGGTGGCGAGCACTAGTGTTTTTATCTTATTGTGCTTTTTTGCTAGTAGATATGTGGCAGTTCTCAAAAAGTAGGCACTGAATACACATAATAAATTTAAGCCTTTATTTAATGAATAAATTTAATTTTTTTCCCCCTCTGAGTTTCTAAGTTGAATTGGACAATCAAAATATCAATTGATTCATGTACTGGTAAAAAAAAGAAAACAAAACAAAAGTTATAATTTGTTTTCTGCTGTTTTTAATAAAAAATAATGAACAAACACAGGAAAGGGATAGCCATGGAAAACACCTTATGAAATTGTAACTCTGGAAAATATCTAAAATCTAGCTTGTTCTTTTGACTCAAATTGCTTTCTACATCTAGTTTTCAACTTATGCAATAAAAAATGCGTAACCTTTGTACATGCGCAGTAAAAAAGTATTTACTACAAATACTCATACCTCGGGAAAAATTAAATCTATGCATTTTAATTTATAAATTGTTCTTAATTTATAAATCTCAAAATAATGTTTCTATTTTTTTTTTTTTTTTTCCAAATTTTTCTACAAATATGGCAAAATTTTGTTGAAATCCATTCTTGTTATCAGAAAAAACTTCCTAAATAAAAAATATATACATATATCTGTTAAAATATTTGTGGTCATCAATCATGAAGATTGATAGGTTCAGAATTCCTCCTTTAATATTCTTTATTGCAATGAATGTTAACACATTCATCAAAGCAATGGCACGTGTTCATCCTAATAAACAAGTAAGTTAAGATAATAAATAATCAAAATAAGTTCATTTAGTAAATAAGTCAATGTATATGCAAAAATTATTTAGATAAACATTGTATAAAAGAAGTGATACCTCATTCCTAGGGCAGAGGGAATAATCTTAGAAGACGAGATAACTCATTTGTCATGGCAAAAGTGTTAAAGCGATTTTTTTCTAATATAATTGAAACAAAAAAATTCACACGACTTTCTCTTACCCTGAAATTTAATACTATAAATACAGGTTGGAGATTAAGAGGTAAGATAACGAGTACTGTTACGTAAACCTATGCTAAACAATTCAAATTAAGCTTCAGAAGAGTTTTATTTTATAATTAGTTCTGTGTGAGTTAGCTGCCCCCCCTCAATCCCCTATTTCATTAATGCATCTATATTTATATAGAATTTAAATCTGTTATTAAAATTAAAAGTTCACTTAAAACTATACAGACAACTTTCACATGAACATTCCTTGAAACTTATCAGTCTTGATCAAACTTTTTCAGCAACAAACTTATATCAACTTACTAATTGAATACAACTTTTTGAATTACTTATTCAATACAACTTTTGGATCTCTTAAATTATTCATTTTTTAGTTACTCTAAGAGCCACAGACAAAAATCAAATGTTAAAAAACTTGAATTTGGTAATCAGAAAGCCTCAAAATGTGTAAATATGCAAAAAACCAGCAATGGATATTTAGCTTAAAAACATTCATTATTTACCATATGTCTATGAGGAATTCATTTCAATTCCTGACCAGCTTTCCTGGAAATGGTAAAATATTATAGTACAGCACTTCCACTAACAGTAAAAAAAGAAGGTTATCGCTTGAACATTTGCAGCCCTGTATATCATTTGAAGATTATGTACAGACTACATGGTGCACCTAAATATAATCCTATAGTAATAATACACGGCATAACCTGAAATAAACTTCAGGCCTAGTATTAGGGCTTCTCAAAATTTTAGGGAGGAATTTTAGGAATTTTTTTCAAAATTTTAGGAAAATTTTAGGGGAAAACCGATGATATTATAAAACTTCTAAATCCGTAATGGGTAATAATTGACGTGTTAAAATTGGAAATGTTGTGTTGTTTTGTATATTCAGGTTGAGCCAAACAAAATTAAGAGCCCTTACTCCATCAAAATTTAAATAATCTAATCTATAAAACAGACAGCCCTTTTATAAAATAAATTTTATTTTATGTAAATCATGCTTTCTGCATTTTCGGTACTTGGCTCGATGAAACCCTTTACTTGATATCTCTAGTGGTTTAAAATTTTTATGCTTTCTGTGACATTTCTTGTATGTATAACTCTTTTGGGATGAGCATGTTATATATGATACAGCCTTTAAATTATTTCTCTGGACGAGCATATCATATTTAAATAGAACGTTTGGTATGATATGCCTGCCCACAGAAAGAATTTAAAGGATGTGTCATATGTTAAACACCCGAGTGGGAAGGAACATTTGCAGCCATTTCATATGATACACCCGTCCCAAAACGGTTAAACCTTCTCTGCAAGATGATTCAATTTTTCTCTAATTTCCACACATGTATAATTAATTAGAAAGTTTATAAGATTACTATACTGCAGAAGAATTCTGAATTATTAATGTAAGACATGAGTTTCTGTCTACCACTGACTCAACTCTATGAAGAAAAAAAATTCGGCGACAATGTTGCAAGTTCTGTTACTAAGCTAGTAGCAGATATGTAAAACTTTTCGGAACATAAAACACATTTAGCAGAATAAATGTTGCCATTTACAGCTTCAAGCCATTCTCTCAGCAAAACACCGTCAAATTCTTTTTTCAACCACGAGTCTTGAAATTTCGTTTTACCTTTAACCAAGATAAGGATGCAAATGAAATGAAATGATATGCTGAGATTTAGTGTAAAATCATTCAATGCAACAACGCTAAGAATTAATACAATAATAAAATAATCTACACATGCATGTGCAAGCGGTAAACACAATACAAGAGCATTCGATATGAACTGGACCAGAATGAATAATACTCTCGACCCTTGGATTAGCCTTGGATAAGTTTTTTTAGGATTCATGGAAGAAATGTAGGAGAATTTTAGGAATGATTAAAATATTTAGGAATATTAGGGGGAATGCGAGCCCTGAAACTTGTATTAATTTTCAGCTATTGTCGCACTATAATCTAGTTCTTTTGTGTAGCCCTGTAAATGAACAGTGGATGATTTCCCTACCATATTCTACATGAGACATGTTTTTACGCATATAAAAAATATATATTAGTTTCATTTGGTTTAGTGCAGTCTATAGATATTAAACTCTACTTACCTGCATTTTCCCCCATAGACATAATGTATTTGAATTCTCTTGGGTGTCCCTGTACACGAACCATTTGCTTCATCTCAACGAAAAGCTTACTGTAGCATCCCTATATCATACACATTTAGAATACCGAGTTTGGACTTTCTGCTACTATTTGTTCTTGAGATATGCTGATAACACACACACAGACCATTTGCTAAAAACACGATTTTTGAATTCAGGGGACCTCAAAACGTGTAAATATAACAAAAACTCATGTTCAAAAATTTGACCCTAAAACAATACTTTCTCTACCTTATGGGTAAGAGAAAGTAAAAAAGAATATTCAATTTTTGTGTGTGTGTAATGTTTCTAAAACACTTTCCCATAACAAAGTTCAAAAGTTTCCCATAACAAAGTTCAATATAATTAAATATTTAATATATAATAATAATATAAAGCGTTTATATGATTTCGATTCATTTATCTTTTTGAGCAATAACTTCCATAAGCATGCTCTGAAAACTAAGTATTTTTTGTCTGTTATTAGGGTTCACTACAGCATGTTCTTAATGAAAATAAAGTATAGCATAATGATTTAATACTTTTTTAACGAAGTTGACAATACACATTTAAAATTATTGAAATTTGAATACCTTAAACATACCTTAAAAAACCCGAATAAAAGAACATCAAAACAATATCAAATTCAACCGGAATACCACCGCGTTAGCCAAAAATTATCTAGAAAACAATAAAAATAGATTTTGAAAATGTCACCAAATTAGCTAATTTCAATAATCAAACCTACGCTTATCTTCGAGAAAACATTGAAATTGCGCACAATCATGACATAATAAATGACCACGAATCAGCGGAGATAAACGAGATATGGCGTCACATGCTCACATGTACATCCATAAAAGGGATGATCAACTTTTCAAAGACCGCCAGCCACAGAGTGCAGTTGGCGCCGTCGAAAGAGGGGATCCCCAGCCGAAAAAAGCTTTTCTGCCAGCACAAAGTGATGTTTAAGGTATTCAAATTTCAATAATTTTAAATGTGTAAAGTATAGCATTTATAGTTTGTTTACAGGGTCACACAAAATATTTCCTATTTCCTACACATCACGATTTATAGAAGTAAAATAAAAGTCAATTTTAAAGGTGTTATGCTGCCACAAATTCATAAAATATAAGTCACATTGCAGAAAATAGAATATTTACTGAAAAAATATTAAATGGTCAAGCATAAATTTTAAACAGAAAAATTAAAAAATTCATTGTTTTGCTATTCCCTAAATATTTATTAAAACTGATCAAATTCTGTGAGTCAAATAAGAAATTATAAGCAAAATTAATGTGCAGAAAAAAGATGTTACAAAGAATTTTAGCTTATGGAATACAAAAAAAAGTCTATCTTTAGCATGGTAAATTAAACTCATCTTTCTAGAATATGTGCATCCATACAGCAGTGGCTAATGAACTAAACTCGAACATATTTTTTTTTTTTGTTATTAGAGCAAAACAGATAATAAATTGTTTCCATTAGGAGCATACATACCTGATATGAAAAAGTACTTTTTAAAGATAACAAAATAACTAAATATGGCATGCATATTCAATTAGAACTAAATATTTAGAGAATAATAATTATCCTTAAGCAAATTTTTGCATCAAAAGTGAGGTATTGATCAGTCCTTTGAATACTAATGATGCTGTTTTACACATCAGAATGAAAACATATAAAAGTAAAGAAGAAAGGTAAAACTGAAATTGGTTTATAAAAGGGAAATTAAAAGCTGAAGAATGAGAATATTACATTTACAAATTTGACATTATAAAATTTAACTAATTTCACAGAAAAACAATTTGGAAATAACAGAATTATAAACAAGGCAGCCCCTATTTCCCTTTCACTCTTTTTCTTTTCAATTAAATGTATTATTTAATGGCTTTGCTATTAGAGCTTCAAAGCTTTATTAAGAATGGAATCTATTTTATAATTTTTGGAGAAATAAACAAAAATTTACTAAATAACTTTATTCCTCACCAAATAGTTTCAACTCATATTTTTATTCTATTATTTAGATTGATATTGCTTCAGTTTGGAAATTTTTATAACAATAAAAGACTTACCTTGCCAAATTTGTAGAAGCAGAAAAACTTTTAACAGAATTTTCTGGAGTTTTCATAATCAATTTAGTGTTAGCTCTTAGGATATTTCTCTTTGTATAACCTAATAACAAAGTATTTAGTAATGAAAATAAAAGTTAAAAATAAGCAATATATTAAAAATAAGCAATATATTTAGTATAATCTTATTTTGTAATTCTTTTATTGTCATTTCTAAGTCTAAAGTGTTTCAAATTAAAACTTTTTTAAAAATAATTATATGCCAAAAATTAAAAACAAGTTTATTCTTAAGAGCACTCACAAAATTAACAGAAAGAATTACACTACACTTAATATATATATGTAGTGCACTGGTGTAGTAATCTTAGCCAACAATCTATATTAATAAAATCAGACTTTTGTCTGTAAATTTCTCAGAATAAAAAAATTAGCAATATCTTCACATTTTATGCATCATGAAAGCCAAAAATGACTTACAAATTTTTTTCTGGGGGGAGGGGGGGGGGTATTGTGTCTGTATGTCTGTAACGATATTTTTGTCTGGGTATCACGTGAGAATGGCTGGACAGAATTCAACAGCAACTGACAGGAATTTATGTCTGTACCCAACTTAAAATTATATCTATACACTTTTGCGACCCCCCCCCCCTGTTCCCCCCTTCGAGGATAGAAGACAAATAACTCAGCTCCAAATTACATATGGGGATAGAGTACAGAAAAAAAAAAAAGTGATTTTGAGGTTTTTTTTTTTTTTTTTTTTGGGGGGGGGGGGGATTTAACAAATTCTGGATTATTGAGTAGAACGCTACCAAAAATGAGACAAAGGTTAAAAACTGCCATGCATCTTTTTTAGAATATTTCCAAAAACTTTTTTTTTTTTTTTTTTTTTAAATAATTTATTTTAGGAGAGGAAGCAAATTCCAAATTAAAATTACAAGTATTGTACACACATATGAAGTAAAATTGTTTACATATATGTATAGTGCCCTCTTTCTAAATATTTAATTTATTTTGCAATATGATTTAATAAAATTATTACAAAAATTATTTTTGAAAAGACATTTTTTAGATACCATTTCATTTATAAATGTATTTACAATTTAAATCATGAGAGAATAAACTTGTAAAACAGTGGTTACTAATCTTTAAAAAATCCAACAACCCACTGACTGTTATTAAGTAGTGAAAAAGCAGCTATTCTGTTAAAAGAATCTAGGGTCCTGGCTACGGACTGAAATTCTTATTTTTTAGTCTTAAAAATTTGAAACATTTAGACTATTTTTGTAGATTTATATTCATAAGTAACAATTTGAATATCGAAATTACATATATGAAATAATTTTGGAAAGATGAATTTAAATCACCTTTGTTTGGTAACTTCCTAAGAGTTTTCCCATTTAAATTCCTAGCATATCTTGTACCTTGAATAAATACTACTGGAGAATGAGCAAGTCCTGAAATACAATTTTTTTTTTTTTTATAAATTCAAAAAACGACCGCATAATGAGAATATAATTGTTGATTTAAAAACTTACGATTCTTTATTTTACTTTTCAGTTGTCTACTTCTAGTTTGATATCCATAATTTGCTTTCCTGAAATAGAAAATAGTAATAAGAAAATAAAACGACTGCATTGAATTTAATATAGGTAGATATTTCAATTTAAAATACTCACCTACTGAATCTAGAATGATGCATTGCAATAGTATTAGTTTTATATCTCATCTGTCTAAGATCAGACCTAGCACCTAAAGAAAATCCAAAATTATAATAATATTTAAAATATATATATATATATATATATATATATATATATATATGAAAAATCAAACACAGTTCACCTTTTACTAGAAAAAGTTGATCAATATACAATTTATTTATTAGTTGATTAAATAAGGTGAAAAAAACTTTTCACCTAATTTAATAAGTTTATAATAAAAAAGTAATGACAGAATAAAGGATCAATTCAAACAGACTTGCAAAAATCTACTCGCCATGTGGTGACTTATAAAACTGAACTAACAACTTCCCATTTTTTTTTCTCTTGTGAACTTCATATGCACAAAGCTCATTCATCAACTATGTAAAAGTTGTTATTTTGGTAAGTGAACATAAATTATGTCAAACAACAGTGAAATGATTCCACATTTCGAAAACTTGCCATAAAAAAATATGGCCTATTTTGGAAATCTGATTTATAAAAAAAAAAAAAGGGGGGGGGGGGCAGAAATTTTTTCTACTAGCCCAAAATAATTTTACATTTCTGAAATTGGAGGAAAAAAAAAATTGCTGTGATTAAATGCAAGTTTATTCAAACAATTATTTTTATTATTATTAAATTACTTAATTTTATTATCTAATCATTATAAGTAATTTGTTTTTAGGGTAGCCTTTAACAAGTTAGTAGTCGCCAGTTGGTCGATTTGCCGCCCATCCTTCAGTGTTGCCAGATTTTTTTATTCAATAGCCACCAAAATTTTTTTAAAGTAGCATTTGATTGTACATAAAACGTGAATAAAATCGAAGGAATGTCAATCACATCACTTCTTAAAATTATTGGCGAGAGTTAAATAAAAAGTGCGCAATTTGTAATAATAGGTGGCGCTGTCTATAGCGACTACTAACGTGTTAACTAAATGTTTTGAACATAATTTGACAGTTTGTGAACCAGTGCCTAATTGATGGGAAAACCCTAATATCTATATTAGGATTTTCGTGTCAATTTGGCACGTGTTAACATTATCTCAAAGAGCTGATATTTTGCTAAAAATTGTTTAGGGTCAAATAGAAAAAAAATTAGAGGGTGTGTGCATTGGATTTCTTAAAAAAAAAAAAAAAAAATTCCTTCTCATTTAAGGGACATCCTAAAAAATATTTTTTAACACATTTTGAAATAAGTGTTTTTAAAATTTACTAATTTATATCGTAACAGATGTGAAGCTTGCAACCAAATACATATTTGAGGCACAATAAGTCCCATCCCATATTGGCATACTAATGAATCTAATGAAAGAGACAATATTAACTAAAGGAAAAATAGTCTATCTTTTATACAGGCATGAGAGTGAGAAAAGGACAAAAAGTCTGAAAATATGCGTAAACTTAAATTTCACAAAAAAAAGAAGGAAAACGACGTGGCACCAACATATTTCGCATTAAAAAGAAAAAGAAATTAAGAACTATATCATTCGGGTAAATTACAAAGCAGTTTTAAGAGTAAAATAAAAATACAAATAATTTCTAATAACAATTCAACAATAATACATTAAAATAATGTTATTGCAACAATAAATTTATTTACTTACTTATTTAAAGTTTTCAAAATCATGTGTACAAGCTCAACTAACTGTAAAGACTCATTTATTGTCATGTAAATTTATATAAATAAGAATCTGATTATCACTATTTGAAATACTCAAGCCTAGTTAATTAAAAAAAAAAAAAAAAAAAAAAAAAAAAAAGATAGAGAGAGAGAATCTCCCTTTCCTTTTTTTTTTTCCAATTTTAATGCAATTTTAATATTATTTTAGTTGAAAATATTAGACAATGTTGATAGATAAACTTCCAGTATTGGAAAAGGTATAAAATTGCATGAAAGCTAAAATATGAAACTGGCCTAAATAAAAATAATAAGCTAATCAGGATAAGGTAAATGGTTCAAATTTAATGGTGGATAGACTACTAGATGGAGCATTTCAGTCTGAAACTATGTTGATTGATTTGCCAAATTCATTATCCTCTTTTCTTTATTTTTAAAAAGGTTTTTCCTTTTTTTAAAAAAAGCAATCAATGTAAGCCAGAGCAGGTAAAAAAAAAAAAAAAATATATATATATATATATATATACTAGCAAATGAATCACTATAATTACTGAATCCTCAAAATTGCATTAATTTTTATCACGTGAAAAAAAAAAAAAAAGAGAAACAAAATCTGATTAGGAAAAATGTCGCACCAGGTTCTCACTGCCTTCAGAAAAAATTCCCAAAATGCTCTAACTCTTATTTCGATTATTTTCCCCCTTCGCCCCCCCCTTCCCGCCTATCCTAATATTTTTACAAATTCGAAAATGTCCGCAATCGATTTGTAAGTATCAAAAACCTCTATACACCAGTTTTGAACGATCTATCTCTATTTTTATTTTTTTGCCCCTCCGCTCCCCCTTCCCGCCCCCCCTCCCAATAACTTTTAAAAATTCAAAAATATCCGCAATCGATTTGTAGGTATCAAAAACCTCTATGTACCAATTTTGAATGATCTAACTATTTTTTTTTGCCCCTCCGCCCCCCCCCCAACCTTTCCGGCCCTCCTAATAACTTTACACTTTCGAAAATAGCCCCATTCGACTTGCAGGCCTCTAAAACCTATCTGTACCAATTTTGAACAGCCTAATTGTATTTCTATTTGTTTTTGCCCATAGCCCCCCTTACTGCCCCACCCCCCTTCCTGCCCCTCCTAATAGTTTTACATATTCGAAAATATCCGTAATCGATTTGTAAGTATCGAAAACCTCTATATACCAATTTTGAACGATCTAACTCTGTTTTTATTTTTTTGCCCCCCCCCCTCCTAATAACTTTACACGTTCGAAAATATCCCCATTCGACTTGCAGGCCTCTAAAACCTATCTGTACCAATTTTGAACAGCCTAACTGTGTTTCTATTTGTTTTTGCCCCATAGCCCCCTTACCGCCCCACCCCCCTACCCACCCCTCCTAATAATTTTACAAATTCAAAAATATCCGCAATTGATTTGTAAGTATCGAAAACCTCTATGTACCAATTTTGAATGATAGGACACTATTTTTATTTTTTTGCCCCCCTCCTAATAACTTTACACAATCGAAAATATCCCCATTCGACTTGCAGACCTTTAAAACCTATCTGTACCAATTTTGAACGGCCTAACTGTATTTCTATTTGTTTTTGCTCCATACCCCCCCCCCCTTGCTGCCCCACCTGGGGGCTGAATTTCTAAAATTCCAGAAATTTGATTTTAGATAGTTGCATTAGCTATATTTTAGAGCAAAAATTTCACGTATATCTATTTTTTTGTTTGAAATATATAGGATTATGCGAAATCACGTTTTATGCATGTGAAATCATGTTTTGCCCCCCTCGCCCCCCTTGGGGGGCGAATTTTGAAAAATCGCTTGTTAGTGGATACCTACGTCATAGAAAGAACATTGTCATAAAATTTCATGCTTCTAGGTCTAAGGGTTTCATCTGGGCGATGATGAATCACGCCCTGACCCACTCAGTCGGAAGAACCATTTTATATATATATCCGTTTTTAGTATTGTCCTAGTTCAAAATACTGACCAATACTGGTAGGTAATAAAATAAAATTTAAATAAAAATTATCATTATTCAATTATCTCTTTCAGTTTTTGGAACAGCTTCAATATAAGGCATCAATTGCTATTGCCGGTATACTGTTCGTGAAATTTTACATTTGGGAATTTTTTACTTTTATTTATTTATTTTTTTATGTTAAAAATCTGAAATTCTTGGAAATTTTTTTTAAAAGTCGGAAATTCCGATGAAAGTCGGAAAAATATTATTCCTGTTTATAGTCGTCTTCAATTTTCAGCATCTTACCATAAATGTGGTTCGAATTATACCCAAAAAACTTAATTTTTTACAAAATTTCTTTTAAGAAAGTTAGAAGTCGAGTTGTACATGAATATTGATTGTAGTAAAAAAAATAGTAAAATCTTTTGCCACCATTAATTTTTAATTATGATTTTCTAAAAAATAAATATGTTTTCAGGTGAATTAAACAATTTTTAACTTTTTTTTTTTTTTTTTTTTTTTTTAATTGGTCACTTTTTTTATTTGAATGGTCACGATCCCTTATTTATTTTGCATTAGTTTCATGGTGGGAACCCTGAAACTGCAACTACTTCTATTTGATATTGAATTGAATATAGTCGTTTGATATTAAAATAAAACATTATCAGCAATATTATAACGCGTACAAGGGACTCTTTTTCTTTCAAGATAAAGATTTATGATTATAATTTAAAACAGTGATTAAATCGTGGCTTTCTTCCCATAAATAATATCCAGCACAAAAAAAAAAAAAAAAAAAAAAAAAAGTTTAATTCCTGCTTTAACTGAGGAAGGAAATTGTAATTTAATAATTATAGTCAAGTATCTACTATTTTTCTGGGGATTAAAAATCCCCTTTATATATCTTTCTATGTTCAGTACATTCCTTCTATTAAGCAATGTCTAGTAATGAATAGTAATTCTGCTAAAAATTGAAATAATATAAATTAACCAATTACTTTCCTTTTTATACATGGTAAGCCAAAAGTCTCTAACACATTTAAACTTTAATATAAAAACAAGCGAGTGGCATATGATTGAGTACTGCTTCAATATAATGCTTTGCATTATGAAAAGTTTGATTTAAGCAAATAAAAAATTATTTCGGTGCTGTACTTTGTGTTCTATTTATTACTACTTGTATATAATTTGCTTGTAATAAAGGATGCTTATATTGAAATATTGTTGCACATTTCATGAAATAAATGCTCCTTAATTACTTGCCTTGTGCTTTTTATGCTTTTTCTTGCTGTTTTTAAAGTACAGTACCATCATCGATGACCACATCTTGCAGAACTATTTACTTAACTTTTTTTATAAGAAATATTGTATACAGTAGGGAACCAATTATCTGGAATGGTTTTTACAAGACTATTCTGGATAACTGGTTGCTCATCAAAGCAACCCTCATTAATCAGAATTTTAGAATGCATATGGTTCTTATTTAAAATAAAAAATCAATAACTATTTTTTATCAATTAATCAAATTTAAATATTTAATTAACCTGATTTTTTTTTTTTTTTTTAATAAAAATATTAAAATAATTTTCAATCAAAATAAATTATTAATTAAAATGTGGAAAAAAAAAAAAAAAAAAAAAATATCATTGAAATTTATTAACCTTACATAAAAATCAAAATCTGCCCAAATCCAAGTGTTTTTAACCATGATTAGCCAATGATTTTAAAACATTGAATATTACTAAGGATTTAGAAAAATAAGACCTGATTTTAAAGGCTTTTCATTTCTTATGAAAATTCATGTTTTTTATGTCCATGAAAGTGCAAAATATTCATAAAAGTTACTTGATTTTATTTATCACCTCCCCACCCCCAATAAATAAATGAATAAATTAAATTCAGAAAAGAACCAATTATCACCATTTCACCCAACCCTTTCCAGATAAATAAAATCGTCAGTTTTATGATATTGTGTAGTGGCACCATCTATCGACATTTTTCTTAATTAAAAACTATCTTTTCAGTTTACGCTGTACTTACCAAATAAATACTACTTTTAAATACAACAAAATTAAATGGAATTACTATTATTTATTAAACATTTCTTTTATTTTTAATTGTTTCATATTACAATGCTAAACCATTATCATTAAATAAATAAAAAAACTTCTGTAAGTTTTTTTTAAAATATACATTAGAAGTTAATTGATTGAAAATATAATTCCGGATAAACGGTTCCATACTGTACATATCAATCACTCTTGTACGCCAATTACTTGATTTTATAATAAAATCTAAAATCAAGGCCTACCCTGTATTTTTAAATTTTCATATAAAGCAATTTTGTTAAAATTCTGCAGCTTAATTTTACATAGTTACTGTTGCATACACAATTATTTAAAAAATTTTTGTAAGTTTCATACATTTCTAGAATTACCTCGTAAGGCAAAAATAATTATACTATTAAAACAATTACCTTTAAATCTCAAGTGCTGAGATACTGTTGCATACATAGGCTTCTGATAACTTGGTGATTTCCTTTTATATAATGAAAGATATTTAGATTTAATTAATTTAGCACTGTAATTTGTTGGAGTTGCATTTTTATTAATAATGACATTTTTACTCTTAAAAAGTCGTCTGACTAAAACTGCTCTATCTCTTCTTAGAGGAATCTTTGTGCGAGATTTCTGTACGGCATTCAAATTTATAACCTTGTATTTTGAAATTTTGGATTTAGATTTTTTATAAAGTATTCTTTTGTTATTTATTTTAGAGCTCGTCTTCATTGTGACTGGCTGAATAACTTTCTTTTTTGGGACTTCATTGGTTTCTGAAAATAAAGGATCTGTTAATTCGGAGCTTAATGCCAGCAAATTTTCCTCTAGTTTGTCTACTACAGAATCGTCCGTAGACTTTTCAGAGACTTCATTCTTTTCTGAAAGAAAAGGAGCAGTTAATTCAGAAGTTATTGCCAGCAAATTTTTCTCCAGTTTGTCAATTGCAGAATCATTTAAAGCTTCAAGAAAAGTATCACAATCAGTATTTAAAGATGTATTTTTTTTATCTACTGGTGTAGATAAGGTATTGACTGCTTTTTTGTCCGAACTTAGAGTTGATGTTTTGTTTATTACTTTATATTTACTATTTACATTTTTCTTAATCTTTTTCAGAGAAGATTTGTGTTGAGCAAGATGTTCTAACCGTGCTCTTTTATTAGGCGGAGATAAATTTACTTTTCTGTATTTAGTTTGTTTTGGCTTTACATCTTTAATTGCATTAGAAAACTTTATTTTGTGCAAGGTGGGAGATTTTATTTTGACATGAGGCGATTTTTTAAAAACTTTTCTAGATGAAGAAACAATCTTATTTGGTGTATGTAATTTCATAATTATTCTTTGAGTAGCAGAAAATGAAGGTTTTATTTGCAGTATACTAGCTTTACCAGATGCACATAAACTATGATTCAATTTTTTAGAATCAGAAAAAATCACCTTCCTTGATATAGATTTTGTTATAGGACTTTGGATACTAGCTTTCAATTCATCTGTGTTTTTTAATTTTACTACAGATGCAGGATTATTCACTTTTATTAACTGATTTGCATTATCTTTCTTATAAACAGACTTGCTTATATTGAAATTCTTTTCCTGTAGTAGATTATTTCTACTGTTAGAATTCAAAAAATATTTCTCTCTATTTGCAAGCCCTTTTGACTGTACTGCAACTAAGTCTTTCTTTTTTGAAAAGGTACTCTCTTTCTTCATAAGACTAGTACTGTAAAAAACACTCCTCTGACTGGGTTGTTTATTGTGCACAATACTGTTACATTTTAAATCTGAATTTGAAATTTTGTGAGGAGTGCTTGCCGTTGTCTTCTTAATTAATTTAGTCAATGATTCAACTTCTTTGATAAAATCTTTAGCATCAAAAGGTAACTTTTCCAATTTGTTACTCGATGTAGATGGAACTGTAATTGACTTGTTCTTAGAATTAAAAACTGCTTTTGGTTTTACATCAGAAACATTACTATTTACAACAAACTTACTTACAGGAGGAGCTTTATTTTTGGTGAATGAATATTTAGAATTGAAATTTTGCCTCTGATTATATAATTCATTTCCTTTTTTCTTATCAGCAATGCCTGAATGAAGGGGCTTTCTAAAAGAATAGTTTTGACTAAAATGTGGTACTGAAATACAATGATTCTTCTCTACTTTATAGCTGTGAAAAGACTTTGGTTTATCAGCTTGTTGGTTAATTCTTTGTTGCTGAATAATAGCAATAGATTTTAATTCTTTTTCTTTTTTTAAAGTTTCATGTTTCTTTAAGAGACCTAAAAAGGAAAGAAGAAATAATCTTATCAGTTTTATAAATCAAAATACGATTATTAAAAAAATGATAAAAATTTAAAAAAGTAATGGTAACCTTTCCTTTATTTACACAGTGACAGCATTAGTATAAATTAAATAGATATGAGTAGGGTTCACACCAGTATGGTTAATCAAGAAATGCTGCCAAAATCACACCGTCCATTTGTTTTTTAAAATAGCTTTATACACCAATTTCTTATCTTTTTTCTTTTCTATTTTGTTTTATAAAAATTGAAACAAATATATCTACATTTGTAAAATACTTATAAAAAAAAATTCTTTTATAATTTAAATACAAATATTTAAAACAAGCTAGATTTAAAGCCAGTTCACTAACTAGATCACTAGATTGAGCACACTAATTTTATGTCTTTTTGGTAAACCTTAGCTCAAAAATTAATTTCAATGCGTGTTTTTCATCTTTAAATTCTGTACCAATGCCTCTTTGTGTCAGTGATATTGTATTGTTGCTTTCACACTGGAAATTGTGAAAGCAACAATAATTACCTTTTTTTGGCTGATGAAGGGTCATGCATAATTATTTAAATTTTTACAATTGTTAAGTATTTTTGCATTTTACAAAAAAACAATGTTTGTTTACCTTACTTATTTCTATACCAGATATGGCAGTCTATTTTGCTAAAATATGTCAACAAGAATTTTGATAAAAAGCAAAAACCGCATAATTTTGTAAAAAATTTCCTTAATCATCTCTAATTTTTATTCAACTATTCACAAGTAAAAATTATGAAACCACAGAAAAATCAAGAATTGTTATTGTATTAGGATTTAATTTTGATTTTTAACAAGGGAATTTCAATGTGAAAATATTTAAACATATATCAGAATTCAAAATCTGCTTCATAGAAGTGTTCTCAGCACTAGTATTGCACAATAAGTTTCCAATAGTAATGGCTGTATCACACGGGAGATTTTGCTCAGCTTTTTACTAAACACAACATACTACTCAACTTTTTAAAAAGACTATCAAACAAGTTGATTACCTGCTGACCTTTA
This sequence comes from Salticus scenicus, assembly GCA_963930645.1. Classification (NCBI taxonomy): domain Eukaryota; kingdom Metazoa; phylum Arthropoda; class Arachnida; order Araneae; family Salticidae; genus Salticus; species Salticus scenicus. The sequence continues at coordinate 216,235,070 of OZ005655.1, read as the reverse complement.
ATCTTCCCCCATGCGCTGCTGTGTTATGTTTAGTAAAATGCTGTGAGAAAATCCCTCATGTGATATGGCCTTAACTCTGCTCTAAATTATCTCAGGAATGGGATTTTTCAATATGTAGGTTGGTTATGTGTACCTAACACACACTATAAGGGAATTTTGCAAATATTGTCCCCTTTGGTGTGGGGGGAAAATGAGGTTTTTCCCAGATTTCAATTAAACTTTTTTTTTCTTCATTTTATAAAATGTTTATATTAATATAATAAGTTATATGTAATTTTGAGAATTAAATATAGAGACTAGCAAAGCAGTAATACCTGCTAATTATCTATAGAAATAAAGAGAAGTGTCTGTGTGTGCGTGTATCTGTGTGGTGTCTGCACTTTGGTGCTCAAACTACTGAGCGCAGAGATACAAAACTTGACAGATGGCGATGGGTAGCCGGGACAAGTGTGCACCTCATCAAGATTTTTTTTTTTTTTTTTAATTTGTCTAATTTTTTTTTTTTTTTGATTTTATAGATTGACTTTTATTTAATTCATTTATTAGAAGATGATTTTTTTTTTATTTTTTTAAATTCATTATATTTATTGAAATCAAATGGTAAAACAGTAGAAAAAATTAAACATTAAATTTTAAATTAAAATACAATACAAAACAATACTTTTTAGAATGTAACAACTTTTATTTTTCATTTATTTACATAATTAACTTCTTTGAAAGGATTTTTTTTTTTTTTTTTTTTTTTTTTTTTTTAAGTTTATTGTATTTATCGGAAAAATGGTAATATAGTACAAAAGATCAAACTTATTAAAATTAAAATTTAATTAAATTTATTTTTTATTTGTTTAATTTTATAAAGGAAAATCTACTTTGTCTTTTATTTATCACATTGGTCTAAATCATTGTAAAGAAAGAGCAAGGGCTATAAAATATATAATTCAAAAACTAAAATATTTAATAGATGCTGAGATACAGCCGTCTTTAAAATCATAGTTCTTGAATAATAGCAGCTCCACCTGTTGTCAATAAATACTCAAATTGAAGTGCCCAGAAAAGACTTTTCTGCAGGCATTGGGAACCTAAATCTGATGCAGTGTGGGTTGGAAAAATACTGCCGTAGACAGCAGGTATCCAAAGCGAGATTTAGAGAGATGTCAATGTATTTATTTTTTATAAAGTGATGTAAATTTCATAGTGATGTAAAAAAAATAGTGATTCAATTCTTTTGAAAATTCATTTAAGTATAATGACCAGTGAAGCGGTGCAGTCTGCTAGTATAATATAAATGTAAGTATCTATCGCACTTTCTTTAACCTCAGTTACCTGATATATATACATTTCTTTTTTTTTTTAAATATAAAGCAATTTGTATAAATACAAGATTCACATAAAAAAATAAAAATTCCACAAGTAAAAAATTCAATGGGATTTTTGAAATTTAAGTAACTAATTACATTTTGAAGAAAATAACATTTTTGATGAAGTACAAATGTGCAAATCAAACAATTTAACTTTATGTTCTTTTCTGGTTAGAAAACTAATAAGTGTTGAAATATTAACCAATTTTACAACTTTTTTTTTTTTTTTTTTTTTTTTAAATATAGTTAGATTTTCCTCGATCCCACTCTCTAATGTAAATCCTGTAACCTACTTAACTTTATCCACTTCCAGATTACGTTATTACATGCTTATAAGAGATTGTGTATCTATTTTTTCCATCAGACAATCATAACACATGTCTACAACTAAAAATTGTTAACCTTGAAGAGCACAGGCAGTGTACGGCATAAGCCAGTCAGTGAGAAGACAGCTGAGAATTCCATAATAATCACGGGATTAACACCTTCGTTTTACTTACCCTCTTTTCAAAGTTAATTCAGTGAGCATCTAGTTTTTCAAGCTGAAGTTATGTAAAAGTAATAGGACATTGTATTAAACATAAATATCATTAAAAAATTATATTGAGGCATTAAAACTCACTGGCATACACAGTACGCCACCCATGTTCTTATTGGAAGTTAAGATTCATAGTTGCCATGTGGCGACGTAATTTGAAAAGGTGGCAATCCAAAAAAAATGCTGTAATCGGCAATTTTTTCATGAAAATATATTTTCCGTTTTTAAAAAAAGTCACGAATATAGTTCATTTAAAAAAAAAAAGAAATCCCATTAACAATCGGTGTTCGAATGCCTTCCGATTTCCAATCTTTCTCTATCCACAACATAAATGTCAGTATTAATTTAAAACTTACTTTATGAGATTCTAGAACCTAAAAAGAAATAGAATTGTTAAATATTTCTAGTTCATGTAATTATTTTTTGCCTCTCTCTCCTTTTCTTATCTCCAACTAGCAATCAGCAATCAAATGTTCTGCAGTTTTTTCCCCAATCTTTCTCCATCTGTAATATACATATGACAGTATTCATTTTAAACTTGTTTATTAGATTCTAGAAGTAGAATTGAGAGTTTGATATTTCTTATTCATGTAATTATTTTTTTACTACCCCACCCCCCACCTTTCCCCATATCCTGACAGTGATTAATGATTAATTCTAGAAATAATAAAGCGATAGAAATGCTCAATATTTCTCACATATGTAATTACTTTTAGACTTTATACTGAACTTGAATGTATTTATTTTTTCTCATTTAAATTAAACATTTATACTTCATATCTATACCAAATGTGTAAACATGAAATGAAGACTAGATTTTTTTATGCACAAAAATTTTTTCTAAATCAATTTAGGAAAATTGATGCTCAGTCCCCATAGCAGAAAATGCGAGACGCGCGACGTACGTCGCAGATTTTTTTTTTAATCTGCAGATTATTTCCAAACCAGCATTATGCAGACATTCCAAATTTCTTGATTTTGGAAGGAAAGATAGCGATTTTCAATCTTTTTCCATCCACAGCATAATTGCCAATGTTCATTTTAAACATGCTTTATTAAATTCTAGAACCTATAAAGAGGTAGAACTGTTCAATCTCTCTCACTCATTTAATTTTTTGTGACCCCCCCCCCACCCTTATGCTTATTAACGATCGGTGATCAAACAGATTGCAGAATCTTTGCGATTTCGAAATTTTTTTTCCATCAGCAACGTAAGTACCAATATTCTTTTTAAACTTACTTAATTAGATTCCAGAACCTATTAAGAAGTAGAACTGTTCAATATCTCACTCATATTTTAATCTCCCCCAACCCAATAACGATCGGTGATCCAACCTTCCCCAAAAGCGTTGTAATTTTTTATCTTTCTCCATCCACAGCATAAATGTATATATGCATTAAAAAAACATGCTTTATTAGATTCTGGAACCTATAACGAAGTAAAATTATTCAATATCTCTTACTCATGTAATTTTTTGTGACCCCCTCCCCCTTACGCCTATTAACGATTGGCGATCAAACAGATCGTGGAATCTTTGGAATTTCGAATTTTTTTTTCCCTCAGCAACATAAATGCCAATATTCTTTCTAAACTTACTTAATTAGATCCCAAAACCTATAACGAAGTAGAATTGTTCAATATCTCACTCATATTTGTTTTAGTCTCCCCTCCCTCCCAATAACGATCGGTGATCCAACGTTCTACAAAAACGTTGTAATTTTTAATCTTTCTCCATCCACAACATAAATGTCAATATTCATTAAAAAACGCTTCATTAGATTCTGGAACCTATAAAGAAGTAAAATTGTTAGTTCAATATCTCTCACTCATGTAATTTTTTGTGACACCCCCCCCCACTACGCCTATTAATGGTCGTCGATCAAACAGATCGCGGAATCTGCAATTTCGAATTTTTTTTCCATCCACAGCACACATGCCAATGTTCATTTTAAACTTACCTTATTAGATTCTAGAACCTATAAAGAAGTAGAATTGTACAATATCTCTCATTCATATCATATAATTTTTGGTGACCCCCCCCCCCCCCCCCCGTTACTATTTGGTACCGATCAGTATTGAAACTTCCTGCAGAAGTGTTGTGATTCCTAATCTTTCTCTGTTGCAGTCTAACTGTCAATACTCTGTTTAAACTTGCCTCATTAAATTGCAGAACCTGTTGAAAGGTAGAATGTGATATACTCATGTAATTTTTGTTATTGCGTCTTTGAATATATACAAGATTTTGCATCAATTTCAAAGTTTGATGATCTTGACACATTTTTGTTTGAATACCAGTATTTTTGTAAATGGATCACTAGCACTATAGATGAAGAAAGTGGATCTGAAGAGATCACAGGTTTTTTACAAAAAGTCTTTTAGTGAGCTGTCAAAGAAAATACCTGTTTACTTATTAAGTTACTTAAATATGCAGTTTCAATTCCAGTATCAGAAGATTTCTGTAAAAGTTGGGGCTCAGACATTGAGATGGGGAGCAAAATGCAATTAAGATGTACAGATGGCAATGACAAACAAGCTGTAATTGTTGGTAAAAGAAAGTTTATACGTCTTAATATCCCTTCAACTGGTTACACAGGAACCAGAAATTTTTAGAAAGCTGCATTAATTTCAATGTTTAGAATCTCTTACTACTAGAGTGTCTAAGCATCCTTCTTACTACAAGTTTTTACTAGAGTCAGTACGAAAAAAATCATAAACAAAGATAGTTTTTATACAATATGAAGGATAATGTGGCTAATGTCAATTCTTTTATCTTACCTAGCTATATGTAATCAAAATTTTATAACTACAATGCTTTGACATGTCTAACAGATTAATATTAATAACATTATATAGATGCAAAGTTGTGATAAAAATATGCTTATTGAATCCAGTAACTTTTTTTTTTCGTAACTTATTCTGAAATTATGCTACAGATTATTTTCTAATGCCCAAATAGCTGTCGCAGATCGGCATAAAAGTTTCTGCTACTGGGTGCTCAGTTCATTTCATGCACATTAAAAACTGATAGTTAGCTACTGTATTATTATTATTATTTTTTTTTTTTTTAATGTATAATTAATGTACAAACATAAAAATTTTATTCTACATTTGTTTGAAAAATTTATTTTTCTGTTGACATGGAATTTTTATAAGGTTTTGTTTTTATGTGGATATAAAAGTAACTGCAGTTATACTAAAGAATTTTTTGGTGTTAATAAAAAAAATCCTGAAAATGTTTAATATAGATAAAAGCTATATATGTAACAATTTATGTAATCAATTGATTGAAAGTGACGTTAATAATGTTTAACCAATCCACCAATTAATCATGCTAATGGAAAATTTTCAGCTAATTTCTAATTTTTTAACAATCGCATGTCTGTTAATAAAATTAAACCTCTGATAATAGGCTTTGTCTCCTTCTCCCCATCCTCAGACTCAAAATAATTTCGTTTTCCTCTAATTCTAATCATAACTATTTTCCGTTTGCAGATGGAAGTGCCAGACTGGGCGAAATTTATTAAATGAATCAAATTTTTGTATTTCTTTTGCAATGGGACAAAATAAATATTCTTGTAAAACACAAATTGTGTATCAGAAATCAGAGCATATCATTATAGCCTGCTGTTTTCCATAGCAAAATGCATGTATTAATATTTATCTACGAAAGTCCATATATTTTTTCCAATTACTAAAACTTTAAAATCTTCTTTCTAAGTACTATAGCTATTAATAGCTTTTAAAAAAAGTTTGATTATATGCTATCCCAGGGGCAGAAACACCACGACATAGTCGCGGACACAGAAAAATGGCTTGCAGACAGTTTTTGTGTGCACTAATAAAAAAATTAGTCTGCAACTTTCAGACACTCTTTGTCTGTATTAATAAAAAAAAAAAAAACTGCCCACAACTCTCTATCTGCAGTCATAAAAAATTGTCTGCAATTTACGACATTTTTTGCCCACAACAATGCGCTACCGATGTATGATGTCTTAGACGCTCTCTGGTAAGAACTGTAGAAAACCCTATAGGTGACTTGGTAGGAACACACAAAACAATGCTTAACCACGGCGACCTAGATCTCCCTTGATATGCAGTGTTATGCATGTATTCTTTACTCCCGTTACCTGCTACTGAAATGCTACGAGAACTTAGGAAAGTGCTAATTTCATTTAAAACTGCTTCAAAACTTCTCTCCTTCACTTCAAAATTCACTTATAATGTTTAATACCAAGTTAATAGTGTTTAATTGAACCAAGTATAAGCACTCACTGTAAAGAAAAGAAACAAAATATAAGCAAAGATATGCACTGTATACCTTTGATGGATTGGCCAAATCATCATTAGTACTATTATTACAATTATTTTGCAAAAATATATTTACTAGAATTTTGTCTTCCAAGGATAAAGAAAAAGAAATAGAAAAAAAAAAAAAAAAAAAAACATAATAAATTTATGTTTTTGCATAAATGCATAGAAATTTACTCATTTTTCTTGTGAATTTGAGATAAATAAATACAGATTGGGTATAAATAGGAGAACTAATTATAAGAAAGATAATATGTTTAAGCAATTATAAATTCTGTGGAGCACATTAAAAAATAAATAAAAATAAAAGAAATAGCATATTTTTTTTCTAAGTCTGAAATTTTCTACAAATCTCTGTGGATTTCATCCTTGTTTATTTTCAGAAGCAAAAATTAATTAACTCATTCTACCCAATGCTTCAAATTATTTTAACAATTTACAACAATTAACAACTTAAAAATTATTCGAAAGAAATTAAAATTAAATCCGATTTTTTAAAATGATAATAGTTTACTATTGTAAACGAATTTTCATTTCGAAATACGAATATTAAGTAAAATATACATGCAAGCCCATTTTATCAGGTAACCATACTCGTACTGGGTTACCATTATATAGAAACATGTATATTTAATAAAATTGTGAGATTATTATAATAATTTTTTAATGATATATTTGGTAATTTGACATTTTCAGCAAGAGATTTTAAAATTTAATACATATTTTATTACAAAAATATGGGTCGTCTCATGCGTATGAAATGATTCTCACAAAACATACACAAAGAAAATTAATATATAAATTACATACGTGAGTAAAACTCTAATTCTTTCAATAGAGAAATTTTATCGACATTAGCCATCAGGAAACGTTATGGTAACGTCGTTATGTTAAACGATTTTATGTTATAATCAAATAAACTTTTTCATTATCATACTACATAAAAATACGCCCGTGAATACGCCACACAACATATATTGGTTGTTTTGGTCATGAATACAGAGTAGAAGTAGAGGAGAGGAGTGAAAACGTCATGTTATATGCATAGATTATATAGATCTATCATCCCCATGTTTTCCAACCACGGAAGACAAAAAATTTTGATGCCGAAAAAAGTTCTAAACTCAGCCATTAGAGAGTATTTAAAAAAAAAAAAAGAATAAAAAGAAAAATGAATTTAAAACTGTATCTGGAGTGTTTCATTCACCTTTAGTAAATAAATTATTCATAAATTTTACTTACTAAATTATCCGTGTGTATTCCTGTGTGTGATTTACTCGGGTAAAGGCAGCCATTAGAGTGACTTTTTCCGAAAAAAAAAAGGCCTCACTTTTTCCCTCTCGCTGATCAATCTATGTCTTATTACTATATCTATGGTTATATGTTATATGATCCTGGTTTTGAAAAAAAGCATTCAAGCTGATATTTGCGCCATCTGTTGACAACTTTCAAAAACAGCCTTCTTTGTAAACGAAGTTGGAAAATTTAAATAGATTTATTTTTCAGTTATAATAGACTTTTTTATGGGCTCTTATAAAATTCAAATAGAGACGTATATATATATATATATATATATATATATATACAGATCTATCATCCCCATGTTAACTAGCAAAGATTTTTGATGCCGAAAAAGTTTTTTAACATTAGCCATTATAGAGTGTAAAACCAGAGCCTCCTTAAGTAGATGCCTAGCGAGTCGCTCGAAAACTTGGCAACAGTACGAGAAGAACATAACCAGTAGATGGCGCTTGATACCGTGTCGTAAAGTTCTGTTTATTTCCCGCGATTCAATTGACTTTCAATTGAGTTCTTCATGGTTTGTGTTTTATTAATTTAATAAATGTGAGAGGTTTTTTCTTTATAATATGGTGTATTACGTCGTTTCATTTTGTAAATCGGACAGTCGCCGTGAAAATATATGTTTTCAAATGGCCTGCAAATATTTCAAGACAAGGTATGTAAACTGCATAAGTAATTAATGCAAAATTACCAACCCTCCGGATTTTTGAATATCAATAATATTTTTCACAAAAAACATTATTTTTATTTATTATCGTAAATTCTATGATTAAGACGAAGATAAATTTAAAAAAAATTATGATATAAAAATTCGAAGGGTCGACACCTCTGTTAGTAAGTTAGATTTAACAAATAAAATAGTTATGCTTATTTCAAAATGAAATGAAATTTTTATTTATTGATGTAGGAATACAGAAAAATAACTTGTTCTTAGTTACTTTGAAGTAACTCAAAATTGGAGTATTTTATAGTTCTATTCATAAATTACATTAGCAGGGATGGAACACGGGCGCAGAATTCATACCACTATGAATGTAAGAAATTTTCTACCTCTTAAATCAAAGATATTATAGGTATGGAAATTTCGTAAACAGATTCCGGTATGAATTCTGCGCCCGTGTTCCATCCCTGCATTAGTAACTTATGAATAAAACTATAAAATACTCCAATATAAGGAACAAGATTGATTTATATTTTTTAATACCACTGTTTTAACTTGTGTAAATGCGTATAAAAATTTGATTATTTCAGTTAAATCGAAACAAAAGTGTTGGGAATCTTGAAAAGAAAAAATAGAAAATTTTTATTTCTACTTTTGTTCTTTTTAAAAATATTAAATTTTAAGATTCATAACATTACTTTTATTAACTTTTTGCCACACAAATGGAATATAGAATTAAAAATTCATGTAAAAATTAAATATCATGATTACTGATATGAAAAATTATCAGATATGACAGAAAGATGACTTGATTTTTTGAAATAGAAATTCTCCACATCCATACACTCACATATACACACACACACACACATATACTGGCTAATTGCCCAAAACTACTTTTTTTGGACTCATGAGACCTTAAAAATATAAATCAGGGGAAAACTCGATATCGAATTTTTGGACCGAACACAATACTTTCATTACGTACGGTAGTAGGGTAATGGAAGTAAAAATATTTCAAGGATGTTATTAATTTGTCCTTAAATTTGCCAATCTTTATCAAATTTTTCAAATTGAAACCTAATACGAGTTTTAAAATACAATTGTGAATTTCCTGCATTTGTTTGTTTTTGAGTTATTCTGATAATAAATATGCATATAAATCAATCACTAAAAACAAAAAAAAAAAGTTTTTTTTGTATTCTGGGAACCCCAAAACGTGACTTTATTAAAAAACCTGAGTTGAAAATAGAACTTCAAAAAAAAAAAAATACTTTGTTTACATTATAGGTTCAAAAAATTAATTTTCCTTCTTCAACAGTATTCGTCGACATAAAAAAAGTGTAGCAAAGCACTTCCGTCAATTACATTCTACAGAAAAGAACGTTTAGCTTAATTTTGGATAGCCCTGTATATTTTCAATAAACTATGTGCACATCAGATTGTGCATTTAAATTTAGTCTTATATGAAAAACACCTAACACAAAATGAAATACACTTTCAGCATTTTCCAAGTATATCCGAGATAGACAAACCGACGCGCACAGACCAACCGCTAAAAACATTATTTTTCGTTTCAGGAGACCTCAAAACATGTAAACATAACACAACTTTATTTCGAAACTGTCTATCAGTTTCGAAAGCATACACTCTCGGAACTGGTAAAGCTAATAAAATCTTGAAAAAAAAAAAAAAAAACTTCGTGCGAGAGAAAACTTATACTCAAGAAATCCTTAATTTTAAAAATTTAAATCTTAATGGTTATTTATTTATTTTTTGTGACGGACTAGACAACAGATTGTTTTCTTCTCCAATTTTTATTACTGAATGTTAACTTATCTCGTTAATGTGCTGGTCTATTTTTCTTATAAATAATATAAAATTCTCGATTTAAGAAAAATAATTCACACCTAATAAGGTAAAAATGTAACGTAAAGGACATGACCAAAAAAAAGAAAAAAAAGACATGATTTTAATAATTTATCATTATAAATTATTCATTCTAAACTGAAACTCATTTAAAGTTCAGAGATTTTAATTTATATAAACGAAACTTTCATCTGATATCTAAATTAAAAAAAATTTTGAAATTTTTATTGAATAAATATATAAAAAATAATTTAATCGCGTGATAGACATGCCATGTTTTTGCTTATTTAATTTTAAATTTCGTTTTTTAATTAATAATATATTTAAAAAAAAGGTGTTATTTATTAGATACGCTGTAATTCAATTAGTTGAAAAGCTAAAATAGGTCTTGTCCACTTCCGAAGAAAATTAAACCCTATACTTTTTTAAATATAAATATTTGAATATTTTTTTGAAAATATTTACGATAAAGCACTTTCACATCATTTTTTCAAATTAAAAGAAAAAATAAAACAATTTTGGACTTTAAATTGAAATTAATAGCTAGATTTTTATATGAAAAATATAACTTATCTATGAAAGAGAAGAAAATTGTTGCTCTGCGTAGGTGCTGTCACCTAGCGTTAGTTTTGTTTTTTAAATGTTGCCTAATTTAACATTGGGATTCGCTGCGCGTGGAAGGCATCTACTTAAGGAGGCTCTGGTAAAACTCTGAAGTAGTAATACCATAGAATAATAATAAAGGAAGAAGAAGCGTACGTGTTTTGGTTTCGGTTTGTAAAATCCAGGAATGCCGGGTATAGGATTGTAACAGTGCTTCCATCTGATTGGTTGGCGACTTGTTGGCGAGATTTTCGCAAGGCAGCACCCACAACAAACAGCGATAAATGCGCTGAGGATGGGTGCCCTACTCTCGGAGGAAGGATAAGAATGGAGACGTCGAGAGCCGGTTTTCAATGGAGAAAGAGTGAAGTAACTGTATCAGGTCCCTTTAACTCGTGTCCCTTTAACTGTGCACCCAAAACATTCGCTTAAATTCTATTGCCGTTAGTGTTAAACGTACGAAAAAACGGTATAAATCACGGTTTATCCTTCAAAAATACTGCGAAATATTTTTTTTTTAGTGTATCAATCTTTTTTTTTACTTTATCTTACCCATAAGTATTGTTTTTGGGTCAAAATTTCGAACGCGGGTTTTTGTTATATTTACATGTTCTGAGGTCCCCTGAATACGAAAATCATGTTTTTAGCAAATGGTCTGTGTGTATGTCTGTGTGTATGTCTCTCTCTGTGTGTGTGTGTGTGTGTGTGTGTGTCTGTGTGTGTGTCTGTGTGTTATCAGCATATCTCAAAAACAAATTATGGCAGAAAGTTCAAACTTGGTATTCTAAATTTGTATCATATAAGGATGCTACACTAAAATTTTCGTTAAGATCAAGCAAATGGTTCGTGTACAGGGACACTCAAAAGTATTCAAATACATTATGTCTATGGGGGAAATTGCAGGTAAGTAGAGTTGAACATCTATAGCCTGCACTAAACCAAATGAAACAAATATATATGTTTTGTAATAGAGATAGTCAACAGGGGAAAAAAATATTGTGTATGCAGGAGCCTCGCCTCCCCCTGGGGGGGGGGAAGCCCCACTCGAGGGGAGTAAATTTTCATGAGGGGTATCTTTCAAAAGAGCTCGCCAGTACCTTTAAAACGAATGGTTGAACCATTGATCTGCGATAATTTAAAATAAAGTTATCGATTTTTTTTTTACTTTTAACAACAACAAAAAAATATTATTATTATTATTATTATTATTTATTTTTTTTTAAATATTGGGAATAAAATGGACTTTTTTTTTTTTTTTTTTTTGATATTTGGTGTTATACTACTTCTCTAATAAGGAAATGGTCTGCATTATCATAAAAGATAATTCTTTAAATAATAATTTTAATAAATTATTTTTTAAAAACAGAATTATTTTTTAATAACCAAATTAAATTCTATATAAATGTAGGTGCATTAATGAAACGGCGGGTTGAGGGGGGCGGTACCTCCCTCATACAGAACTAATTATCATATAAATCTCTCCCGAAGCCTAATTTGAATTGTTTAACATAGGTTTACACAACATCGTTATATTACCTCTTAATCTCCAACCTGTATTTATAGTATTAAATTTCAGGATAAGAGAAAGTCGTGTGAGTGACACACCAGATTATTGTAAATTTTTTTTTATAATGAAATAAAAGCAGGAGCATTTCATCGTTAAATATTCTTTTCCTTTTTCATGCTGTAAAATTACACAACACAGCGGCCTGGAAAAATTTTCTTATTTAAAGTTAAATATCACATTGAAAAAGCTAAAAACTTATAAAAAATATAGTTTTTAAGATTATGTTAAATTGGCGAGAACATAGGTTGCTTTCTATTTGAAACTGTGATAGTGATAAAAATAATAATTTTTATTATTTACTTCTATTCAGAAGAAGAAAGTATTGAATTCGTGAAAATTTTTGATGCATTTACACGTTTTGTAAAGCCTTGAAAATGATTTGACCATTTTTAAAAATGCAAGTCTGACTGTGTATCGTGTATGTGTTATCAAAATTTGTGGGTGCTGTATCTCATTAATTAATGGACAGAATTCCACAAAACTTTATATTTAGTTGAATCTTCATATGAATTGGTACTGATTATATTTCGGAGTAAATCGCCCATGAGGTGGCGCTGCTATGCATATATGTATGTGTCATCAAAATTTGTGATTGCTGTATCTCATTAAGTAATGGACGGAATTCCACAAAACTTTATATTTTTGTTAAATCTTCATATGAATTGGTACTGATTATATTTCGGAGTAAATCGCCCATCAGGTGGCGCTACTATGCATATTACTCCCATTTAAGATAAAGCTATATTTCATCTTCTGTTGTGTATAATTTCGTAAAATTTTATATTTAATTGGGTCTTAATGGGATTTTATCCTGGTAACACTTTGTAGTAAATTTCCCAACAGGTGGCCCTGCTATGCTGTGAGGCTTATTAAATGTAAGTGTAAAATTTGCAATATTGATTTTAATTATCTCAAAATAACTTTAAATGTTTGGGTTTTTTAAATAATGCTTTTGTAATTAAATATATTTACACAGTCATTATGAGTGTATTTTCAGCAAGATAACAAAATTGAAAACTAATTTCTGATCCTCATTATCTAAAATTTAATGATAATTTAATTTAAAATTGTTATGAACAATTTATTTGTTCTTTCCTTAATAAAGCAAAATCTGCTACAAATGTAAGGCGATATTTTCTTTGTCCTATTTTTGGGATTTGAAATTAATTCTTTAATATACATAATCTCAATATTTTATTTGAAAGATGGGATATTTATTTAAAGAATATTACTATTTTTAGAAAATCTTATGTAAATATTCATATATTTTCCTTTTTATCAATTATATATTTATATAAATTCAGTCTATATTGTTTAAAATGTCAATTTTTAAAATATACTTTTTTTTTTTTTTTTAATTAAAAGGTTGGCAAGGATGTAGAAGTTGATAAAACCCTTCTAAAATAGTTTTCTAGATCCCTGTTAGTTATAATGATATGAAAAAATTGTTTTATTCCATATCAATTGTTTTAAACCCTTGCACTTGAATGAGTTACTTGTGGCAATTTGTTTTCTTATGCAATAAAAACAAACAATTTTGTTTGAATAATAATAATAATAATAAAAGGAATTTACATTGCAAATTTTTGTAAAAAATTAGAAATAAAACTAGGCGCCTTAATATTCAATGCAAAAAATAACAACCCTCCCCCTCCCCTCCCTGATGTAGATAATTGGGCCAATAATTTACCCAAGCACCAACACAACACCATTTTTTAAACTAGTTAATTTTCTATCTAGCTATCTATCTACACACATATATATAAATTAAATCAATTTAGATCAATAAATCAATCAAGATAACTAGTTACTTTTACTTAGTTTGGCCTGTGCATGTTTCTGTGGTGATTTAATTGACTAACTATTATTCGTTCTCATTCTTTTCTATTATTATCAAACGCATTATATAATATATATTTATTTATTTACTGAAAATTAACTAATTTCAAAAATGGTATTGGTGCTTGTGTTAAGTCCAATTATCTACGACCTCGGTCTCAAAGGGTGATACCACGGATTTTCTATTAATCCGTGGGAGATACCCTCCTCTGTAGGGGGATGTCTTTCTGAAGAGTCCTATCATGTATGTACTGAATTGCAGAGAAAACAATGGGAACAGCTGTGTAGATGAATACGACCTGCACTACCCAACACGTTTTTCGTAAATGTTTTGAGTGCACCAATATGGCTGAACCGGTTACAGTTGGAGCTTCACTTAAACGAGCTCTCGCCCTCTCCATATCTATCCTTCCTCCGAGGCCCTACTTCAAGGTCGAGAGGAGCAAAAGTAGCTTTCGCTGGCATTTCACTAGAAGGGGTTTGTAAGCATTAGAGTCACGGAGTATTATTGAAAGAGGAGATGAAAGTCCAATGGGAGGAAGTTTTAAAACTGCGATGTGAATTTCTGCCAGCTATTGGGGGCGACACTTGTCCCTTTACCCTATATTTCGGCGCGAAGTACTGTTGTTTTCAGTTTCATTCTACTGACGTGCTTTTCGAATTTTGAATTTTAAACAGTTTAATATTTTTGTACGTGCTTAAAACTACTTAATCCGCGTTTGTAATGATCGATAGATGCCGCTTTCTCAACTGCAGTTGTTAGTAAATATTGCCACGTGTAATAATTGCCACGTGCATTTATTATTGCGCTTTCTTGTTGTTCTATCATTGTTTCAGCGTGAAAGCTATCAGTGGTATGATAATTTCACCTTAGCCCACCAGAGGGCGAGCATTTCATTACAATCGCGGATTGAGATGGGTTCATGTAAATGCTTCGTTCCTGGATGTAAAACAGGTTATGATAGTGACAAAAAAAAAAAAAAAAGAGAGAAAAGCCCAAGGACAGAAATGCCCGAGTTTGTTTTCTGCTCCACGGGTAAGTATTATTATTCGAGTCCCCGAACCCGCAACAGAGAATTTTTTGCGACCCGAACCCGACCCGAAAAATAAATCAACATTACTTATTCATCTAAAAATCATGCAAAATAAGGTAAAATGATATAACATGATATAAAATAAAGTAAATTTTCATTGTCACACAGTTGGTAAATTATATATATATATATATATATATAAAACTAGTATGTTGTGACTTGTGACCACCACAAGACATTCTTCTATATTTTTCTGTCAAATTCACTAACGCTGTTATTCACCAATAACTTCAACTCCCGGTTGAACATGAAAATTTAAAAATCCTATAAAGGCGGGGTTCAAATTTTCAGCAAATATTGCCGCATTGTTCCTGCCATCTAGCGGTATAGTTATTTTCTGATTTTTTATGTGAAAATAACCAATCAAAAATTATATGAAATCCTCGACGCTAGATGGCAGAAACAGCGTGCCAGATTTTGCTGGAAAGCTATACCCTGCCTTTAGACGCTTTTCATAATTTTGCATTGAACCGGGAGTTGAAGTTAATGGTGAATACGGCCATAAGTGCGAATAATTTATTAAAACTATTATTAAGAAGTTTAACGTGATGAATGCAAATAATTTTCATCTTAGGGAAATCAAACAAAGAAAGACAGTTTTGTTCTCCATAAATAGTATATTAAAAAATGCGTTTTCATAATGGTTATTTCACTTATCAAATTTTGTACATGAAAACACCATAGACAGAGAAGTTGAGATATAGCTTTTCCATCTCGGCCACCTATTGGCCGATATGCATCCAAATTGAATCGGCATAATGTCTGATTATGGTCTTTTCAGATATCTTTTTTTATTTTATTAGTGCTAGAGGCCTATTTCAGTCGGTACAGTTGTCGAATTTTTATACGTCACGCTTAATAGTGCTAAGGGCCTATTTCAGTCGGTTTATTGAATGGGGATTTATTGAATGAAGTCCCCCCAAGGCACAACTTTGACATGAGACCCCCCCCAAGGTACCCCTATTTCAGTCGGTACAGCGTTGTCGAATTTTTATAATACGCTCTTAATTAGTGCTAAGGGCCTATTTCAGTCAGTTTATTGAATGGGGATTTATTGAATGAAGTCCCCCCAAGGCACAACTTTGACATGAGTCCCCCCCAGGCCCAACTTTGACATGAGTCACCCCAAGGTACCCCTATTTCAGTCGGTACAGCGTTGTCGAATTTTTATAATACACTCTTAATTAGTGCTAAGGGCCTATTTCAGTCGGTTTATTGAATGGGGATTTATTGAATAAAGTCCCCCCAAGGCCCAACTTTGACATGAGTCCCCCCCAAGGTACCCCTATTTCAGTCGGTACAGCGTTCTCGAATTTTTATAATACACTCTTAATAGTGCTAAGGGCCTATTTCTGTCGGTTTATTGAATGGGGATTTATTGAATGAAGTCCCCCCAAGGCACAACTTTGACATGAGTCCCCCCCCCAGGCCCAACTTTGACATGAGTCCCCCCCAAGGTACAACTTTGACATGAGTCCCCCCCAAGGCACACCTTTGACATGAGTCCCCCCAAAGGCACACCTCCCCCTCATTGGGAAAAAGAGAAAAAACGTTGTTTTGCGGCTATAAGACAGTTTGGACTTCCAACGTTATTTGTTACAATATCTGCAGCTGAAACACATTGGTTTGATTTAATGAAAACTTTATCATGGAATTTAGATTGTCATGAATTAACTAAAGAAGAATTTGTCGATATTAACAAGTTTAGCAGTAGGCCTCTCGCACTAAATTAAAATCTGTCAATGTCAGATTTTCATGTTTTTTTTAATTTTCTTTTAGCATTCGAGCATGAAGTTAACTAATAACTAACTTTTTATTTATTTATTTATATATATATATATATATATATATATATTAATAATACACAATAGAACCTGAGATATCTCTTTTCCTTAAATTAAGGAAATCGTTGTATAACACCGCTACCTATTGAATTATTGTTACCAAAAGTGGGAAGACTATAAATTATATCATGGTACATCCACATAGAAATTTATGTGCAATTTTGTTTAGTAGTTCCTGAAATATAGCCTTTCCTTGAACTGTAAAAATCACTGTATAGCAGCGCAACCTTTTGAGAAATTGACATAAAAAGTTGATAGGGACTAGGTTATGTGAAGATGCATCTACATATAAATTGATATGCAATTCTATGTAGTAGTTCCTGAGATATAGCATTCCCTTAAATTGTGGAAATCACTTTATAGCAGCGCTACCTGTTGAGTGATGGGCACCAAAAATTGATAGGCACTAATTTATGTCAAGGTGCATTTATTTATAAATTTATATGCAATTATGTGCAGTAGTTCCAGAGATACAGTCACCACAAAATTTTTTGTCACACACATACAGGGATACAGACTGATATTTTCTAGAAATAGTCAAATCGTGTTCGGGTCTCTAAAAACGTGCAAATTCATCAAAAACCGGAAGTTGAAAATTTTTACGAATCTAATACTTTCTTCTACTTAATATCGAAGAAAGTAAAAAATAAAATAAAATAAAAAAAAATAAATAAATAAATAAACTGTGAAATCTTTTCAATTTCCAGAATGTAAATGCGAGGTTATACTGTATTTGTATTTCTTTAATTTATATATTAACAACAGTCGAGAAAGATTTATAATACTTTTCTAATTTTCATACAATTTCTACAAAAGATACATATATTAGTTCCGTTGAAGAAAAGAAAACAGATCCAGATACAAATACGGATCTAATTTTTTGGCGGATATCCGCGGATACGAATAGGGTGCTCCGTTACATGTCTGTCCTCCAGCATCCGAGCGGTTCAGCGCTCGAAGCTGGTAGATGGGAGTTGTCAGGTTCGATCCCAGGTCGAGCTCATCGACCTAGCCGTTCGGAGTTTTCCGTGGTTTCCTCCGAAACACGCGTAAATACGGGCTAGGACCCCTTAGAAAGACTCAAACGGAGGGCATTCCCCCTATAGGCCTAGGACACATCAAATCCTCCAATCAAACAACCAACTGATACATGTCTAGTATGTGCAGAATGTTGAAATTAGTTACATAGTTGTAAACATAGTTACATAGTTGTAAAAAATTCTGTCAACCCGACTCGAACCCGACCCGCGGGTCGGGTCGGGTTCGGGTTAAATCGGGTTACCCGACCCGATGCAGGACTCTTATTATTATTTGTTTTTGCTGCTTACGAATTATCTTGATCCGTGTAATGCTTGCCGTTTCTCGAGATAAATTAATGCTGTTCATGATAATAGAGGTTACAACATTGACATATTTTTTTCATTATTAAGTGTGTGTTGGTGTTGCGGAAAAAGGCCGATAGTCTACTCTTGGGTCCTACGCATGAAAGGGAGTGCCTTCCATGGAGGTCTTTCTAAGGGGTCCTAGCCCGTATTTACGCAAGTTTCGGAGAAAACGACGAAAAAATCCGAACGGCTAGCCCGACGAGCGCGACCTGGGATCGAACCCAGCACCTCACGTCTGCCAGCTTTGAGCGCAGAACCGCTCGACTGTTAAAAATGGTTATGTTAAAAATGGGTAACATCTTTAATTAGAATTCAGTAATTTTTCATTTACTAATTTACAACATGCAATCTAATGTGGTGCAGTATTAAAGTATCAAAAATTATTATATATAATACCTATAAATACTCTGTAATAATAATAGTTATTATTATTATTGTTGTTATTATTCTGTAAATACTCTGTGTTTAATAATTCACAAAACTAGAATTTAAAATTTAACATTGCAAGATAATTTTCACTTATTAATTATAAATGATTTTTACTTTGTTTTAGTATTTTATAACTTGTATATCTAATTAAATGGAATAAATAAATGATTCTTATAATATTTAACGTTTCTCTTCTCACTACAACTATGCAGTTCCCTCCGACCTTATGCCTGAAATTTTTTTAATTTCCGTTGCTATAGTATTCCATATTGTATGCCACGATTTACTTAATAAAATTTTACTAAAATTAATTTGGATGAAAGTTTTTAGAGTATGCTAAACATAAAAGTTACACTAATTGTTCGCTTAATTTTCTAATATCAAGTATCTTATTACACTAATATTATAAGAAACGAAATGTATTATTAACCCAGCATGATCTCAGAATGAAATGCCTCACTCACTAGGCTGTCCTTTCTTCCTCCACTTTGATACATTTACCTTATCCTAGTTTTTGTTGTTTAATTTTATTAGGCTCAGTTTTATGCAACTCCATATGTACTATTTTTAACGTAATAATTCTTATGATAATCCATTATTATGCAAAAATTCAACTTAATTTTGTATGTTAAAAAAAAAAAAAAAAAAAAAAAAAAAAAAAAAAAAAAAAATCCTGAAATTTTAATAACTTATGCAATTGCGTAAGTTTCGCACGGGTTTACTAGTATAATGTTAAAATAGTGTACTGCTGCACTACATGATACAGCAATGCTTAGACTTAGATTCTTCATTGTCTCTGATTCTGAGAATGACTCAGGCAGTTGAAACTGGTCATAATCTTAATCAAATATTCAATTAATATATATGTATATGTATATATATATGTATATATATCAGAGCAAAATTAAAAAAAAGCCTTAATTACAAAATTCGCATGCATTGGTGAAAATTTTAGAGAAAAATCTTTACATAAAATTACAACTTTATTTTTTAAATCACTTTTTAAAGCTAATTTCTAAAGTGCGAAAAAGAAAATTAAAGAAAAAAAAAAAATGCATTTTATAAAAGCTACATGAAATAAATTTAATTACCAAACTAAATAAAAAGTTCAAGTTTAAATCACAAGACGGTCAAAGTTTATGATTTATTCAAATATTCAACATAGACTAGTGATTTATGAGTTAATGACAGTAATTTATTGAAACTGCAAATCACAAATTATGATTTGTTAATTTAATTTAGTTCATTCGAGCGTATAATCTTGAGTGTTTCTGCTGTATGATTTAACATGTCTATTCTAATTTTTTTTTAACGTAATTTTTTATCGGGACTATTGGGAATTTTCATACCAATAGTAAACCAAAATAACTTTTCCTTTTACTGAAAAATATAATGCCAACACTTGAAAATTTATTGAAACAGTACGTAATTTTATTACACATCAGGTTATACAGAAAAAAAAAAAAATTGCATAACAAAGAATTATTTTAAGCTTGATGTTGGTAAAAGGAAATGAATGAAAAAATCAAATCGCTAGCAACTTCTTCTTCTTATTATTTTTTTTAATATTATTATTATTTTATCACACCGTCAAATATAGCAACAACGAAAAATTATAAGACTCACTGTCATAAGATATCCAAAAAAACCAAAAAAAAAAAAAAAACTATCTCTCCATAACAATGCAGTTTAGCTTCGGTTTTACACATAAAGATCAACGTCATTTTAAATGTTCTAAGTAAAATGCTTAAAATAGTTCTTAAAAAAAAAAAAAACATGTTGTCAAAAAGACTCTATTAAATGAAATCTGCGTTCAACTGAATTTTTTTTAAGCTCAATATTATTCTTAAAAAATTAATAAAAACGAAACATTTCCCTGTTGGAAGTTACGGAAGCTGGAAAGCAGTGTATAGCGAACGCTGGCGCCCTCTCTTAACGTTAGAAAACAACATCGCAAAATTTCAGCGTTTCTTTCGTCTCCTCTTAAATAATACTCCGTGATTAGAGTATTGGCATGCTCCTTCTTACAAGACCTTAGATCGCGCCCATCACAACTGCTCCAGCTCGTTCCTTCTTCTAATGAGCATGCGCGGGGACTTGCTCAAGTTGCTGGCCAAAATCATGACGATCTAAGAAATTGATTCGCAGCCGGTGCTACCCTCTATTAGCGATTAATTTAACCAAACATTTTCACTTTCAGAAATTTTATTTTACTTTCCCTTTTAACTTTTTTTAAAATAATAAAAATCTCAGACTCAGACATTTTTTATTTTATATTAAATTTTATTTTCTACCAATTAAAAAAAAAAAAAAAAAAAGAAAGAAAGAAAAAGAAAAGAAAAGAATGAATGAAAGTAGGGTTTAGAAAAAGATTCAAGTTAATATTTGAAAGTGCAAAAGACTCTTCATTTATGAAAATATTCATAGATAATTAGAGAAAAAAAAATCAACAATATTTTAAAAGTTTAATAAAATAACAACAGAATTGTATGAGATATAATAATTCCAAATCAAGTTTATTAGTGTTTTATGATTGTGTTTATATTAATTTTTCACATCAAATACTTTGTATGAAAGTTTTAAACTGATAAAAATGATGCAGAAAATTGATTTTAAATTAAATTATGTATAATTTCCTATCCTTCGTATAATACTGCTTATTAATATTTCCAAATAATTTATAACATTACGAAAAAATATATAAAATATTTCAGTTTTAAATTGCATTATATTATTATCAGTAAATTATAAAAGAAAGTAAATTTGAATTAATTTAAATCCTATATATTCAACACTAAATATTATACTATATTATGCATAACACACAAAAATTTCATAAAAATTTTTCTAACTATATTTGAAGTATTCTCATCAATATTATATCAAAAATTTATTAGAGTACTTAAAAGTAGGCATATTCAAAAACTAAGCAAATGAGAGTTAATGTTTATCACTAACAAACATTTAGAGGGTCATTTAAACTGTTTATCCTCTTCCCTTCCTCCCTGTTTGAATCGTAATGTCATAAGACAATATAAAAAAGTTTTAACATATTTCATCAATTTCAATTTTATTTTAAGTGCTAACCTCATATATGATATATCATATATAGTTAAAGAATTTGACCCCCTTTGATAAATATTACTGTTTCGAATAAATTTCAAAATTGTATCATTTGATTATATTATTTATAATTTTTCATTTAAAAATATAGAAAATTCTTTGTTGGAGCCATAAACTGTAATAATTAGAATATATTAAACCCATGTCTTAAAGTAAATTAATGCTTTAGCTTTTTGCTTATTTTACTTAATTATTTATTAAACAGTGGGAGGCATGACTATGACTAGAAAAGCTATAAAATAAAATAAAATGTTTTTACGACTTATATATGTAAAATATTTATAAACAATACTGACATGAAATTAAATTTCTATATAGCTAAAAGCTTCTAAATTAGATTTAATGATAATAATAATTGTAAATATTTGCAGGGGAGAAAATAAACAGCTTTACTGATCCTCTTACTGTTTGTTATTGATAAAAATTAATTCTCATTTGCTCAGTTTCTAAGATACGTAATTTTAAGTACTTTGTTAAATCTAATAAAATTCTTATTTAATATTAATGGGAATATCTCGAATACTTGTTAGAAAAAATCATATGTAACTTTTCTATGTCATGTATAATATTTTTAGTTGAATATATAGGATTTTAATTAATTAATTCAAATTTACTTTCTTTATAATTTACTGATAATATAATGCAATTTAAAACTGAAATATTTTATATATTTTTTTCTTATTGTTATAAATTAATTGGAAATATTAATAAGCAGTATTATACGAAGAATAGGAAATTATACATAATTTAACTTAAAACCAATTTTCCACTTCATTTGTTTCTATTTAAAGCTTTCATTCAAAGCATTTGATGTGAAAAAGTAGTATAAACACAATCATAAAGCACTATTAAACTTGATTTTGAATTTTTATATCTCATACACTTCTGCTATTTTATTAAGCTTTTTAAAATATTGTTGATTTTTTATTTTATTTTTATTATTATTATTATCGATAAATATTTTCATAAATGAAGAGCCTCCTACACTTTCAAATATTTATTTGTATCTTTTTCTAAACTCTGTTTATTATCTTTTTTTTTTTTTTTTTTTTTTTTTTTAATTGGTGGAAAACAAAATTTGAAATGAAATAAAAGATTCTGAGTCTTAGATTTTTATTATTTTAAAAAAGGTTGAAAGGGAAAATAAAATCTCTGAAAGTGAAAATGTTTGATTAAATTAATCGCTAATAGAGGGTAGCACCGGCTGCGAATCAATTTCTTAGATCGTCATGATTTTGGCCAGCAACTTGAGCAAGTCCCCGCGCATGCTCATTGGAAGAAGGAACGAGCTGGAGCAGTTGTGATGGGCGCGATTTAACGTCTTGTCTCCTTCTTCCTTTATTATTATTCTATGAGTAATACATTGTGATTATAATTAAAGTTACGATTTCAAAACGTTATAATTTTAAAACTACCCAGCAGAGCGATTTCATATTTTACCAGAGCAGTCGAAAGGTAATGAAATTTTGTTTGGGAGAGGAAAAAGTAATTCCAACATGTTCCTATTGATAGCGCTGACGCGAATTTGGAAAATGCCTACTCCTTAGAACCTTGGCGACAGATGCTTGGCGCGAAACGGCATTTTGTGACGATAAATATGAAAAGTGGAAACTAATCTTTGATTGAATCAAACCTGTCAGAATGAATCATCGATTCACATCCACCGTACTTGCGTTCTTATCGTAGTATAAAAATAAAACATATTGTTTTATAAAAAAAAAAAATAATTTTCTTCACATTTAATTGAATGAAAGGCGATTATTTTACAGAAGACATTTTTTTTTCTTTTATGTTTAAAATGTGCTAAATAAAAATACAAATTTATTACAGATAACTTTTTTTACCAATATGTAAACGTATCATAATAAATTTCTGCACAATTTATTAACTTTATCATTCAATAATTTTCTTTATTCAATATAAATTATTTTTATTCAAATAAATTAATTTATACTTTTACATATTTCATCTGAAGTATTCTTTCTTTCTGTCTCGTTTTCGTTAAGGGAAAAAAAAATTAATTCTTGGTAAAGTAATGATGTATTTAAGTAATTACTGAGTAATTACAAACATAAGTAATTAAGTAAAATGTTTGTTAGGTAATGTTAATTTTGATTAATGAGATTTTTTTTTCTTTGCCTAACTCTGAAATTAAGTATAGCATGCACAGTTTTATTTATTAAGCTTGGTTAATTTTTAAAATAGCAACACATTGATTTTCTTCTATTTACTTATTTAGATTAATAAATAAATAAGGCTCACTTTCAAAAAATTGAACTAATTCAAATGTTTGTGCAGGTATAGATTGATTACATTGATAATATGATTAATTGCATGTATTATAATCTCGAAATTTCTAATTATTTTTATGTAAATTATTTTTAACTCAATTTATTTCAGTAATAATCTTGCTTTAGTAAAAATGAACTATGTCCAAACATTTAAAAGTATTTATATAATCTTAATATTTTTTCTATATAAATATAACCTTTCATTTTTAAATATTCATGCACACAATTCTCCATTCAGAGGCCTTTTTTGTAGCCTTTTATATTGTTACAACTTGAATGGAGACAAAAAAAAAAAAAAAAAAAAGATATTTGAAAATTAAATTTTTATTATTGAGAAATTTTTAGTTATGTTGATGCAGTAGACTGTGCCAACTAGTCATATAATTTAGGATACTTTGATATAGTTAAAATACAAGTGATTAAATAGTATCACAGCCATTTTCTCAGCACATATGGTGTTGTCATTACAAAGATTGGCACTAGAAGTTGACATTACTCACTAGTTGCTCATCATTTTATGCGCATAGTATTTCCCCCCCGATAATCGCATGATAATGATGAAATGAATATTTTTAATGAAAATGTTATAAAATAAAAGAAATATAAAAATATATTTAATTTAGAAATATATGTTATTCATTAAAAGCTTAATCATAATTCACTGTAAGAAAAACATTGATATCTGTGATAATTTAGATGGATTCCTCAAAATAACTTCTAAAGGCTACATTTTGCTATCTGAAAACATGAAATTAAAAAGTAAAATTTACAGTAATTAAGGATATCCACTTAATTTTCGAAGTATACCTGATATACTCTAATAAAAATGTTGATATAAGTATTTGAGATGTATCCACCAAAATAACTTATTTTAACAATAAATAATCTATATATATAAAAGAGTAAACTCACTGATTACTGAATCAACAGTCGTGGCGATTCTATGGGAGATACAGGTGAAAATTTTGGTGAGCACGCTGGTTTTAGGACCTTGATGACCACTAGGATGGGATTTTGCAAAATCAGAGAGCAAAAACATTTTTATAAACATAACTCTGCTCCAAATTGCTTCACGGTGAAAAAATTTCAGAGGGAGAGACTAGACTTGAGTACAAAAAAAAAAAATATTTTCTGCAATTTTGGAATTCTGGATTTTTAAGGGGGTAAAAATGATTTTTGGAGGCAAATTTAGAAAATACGCATTTTTTAATTAAGCCTCGCTTTCCCAACATCAAGGCGTTACTGCAGAAAAATCGCTTTCAGGTGCCGCTTGGCATATTTGGCGAAAATCACCAGCACAGCACCTTTTTGTACAATTTAGAAGTTGCAACATTCCACTGGTTATGTTTGGTATCTCTGACGAATTAGCGCACTTCTTGAATGAGGCGGGCTTAACTAAATTTCACTTCAAAATGGGGTCAAAATGTTCCCATCTTGGGAAAGCGAGGGTTAAACTCTACCAATAATAGCACAAAGGTATAGAAAACCACTAAGAGTCAACTTGAGGATATTTCCAAAAAATCATTATTGGTTTTCTGCAATTTTCGATTTTGGGGAGGAGTTATGAGTGGGCAAATTCAAGTCCCCCTTTTAGCACTAAATTTGTCTGGGGAAATATATAGAATCACAAATTTTAGTGTGTGGCTTATTTATGTATGCCTGACACCTATTGTAACGGGATTTTGCGAAAGTTCCCAATTGGGGGGGGGGGGGGGCAATGAACCTGTTTCCAAGCATAACTTTGCTTCAAATTATCTCAGCAAGATTAATTTTATGTGTCGGTTGTTTATGCCTTCCCAACACGCACTGTAAAGGTATTTTTACGCAATTTCTTCCTCCCTCTGCAGGTGGATAGGGAGGCAAAAATATGTTTATAAGAGTAACTCTGCTCCAAATTATCTCAGGATAGTGATTTTTCAACATGTCGATTGGTTATGCTTTCTCAAGAGATATACTACAAAGAGATTTTGTAAAATTCCACATTTTCCCCCTTGGGGGTTGGAGAGGAGAAAACATGTTTCCAAGTGCAAATCTGCTCCGAACTATCTTAGGTGATTTTTTATGTGCGGGCTGGTTATGAGTTTCCAACACGCACTATGAAGGTATTTTGTAAAATTTCTCCTTTCCTCCCTTTAAGGGTGTTGAGTAGGGGGCAAAAGCACCTTTTAAAGTGTAACTGCTCCAAATTACATACATACCAAGTCTACTGTTTTTGGAGGGGACTTAAACTGGAAAAATTTTATAGCTGATTTTAGTAATACTAATCGTCGAAAATATATATAACATATTCCATTCAAAAATACTAATGTGAATTTTGATTTAAAAGATTAAAAACAGCAGCTATGAAATTATCTCATGAAAGTGATTTTTTGATATGTCGATTGGTTATGTGTATTCAACACACACAAACTACAAAGTAATTATTTGAAATTCCGTGCCATCTCCCCTCTTGAGGGTTGGGGGGGGGAGATTAAAAAACATGTTTGCATGCGTAACTCTGTTCCAAATAATCTTAGAATGGCAATTTTTGATGTGTGGACTGCTTATGCATATTCCACACACACTACAAAGTGATTTTGTGAAATTCCACTCTACCGCCCCTTAGGGGTGGGGGTAAACTCTGCAGTAAATTATCTTAAGAAGGAGATTTTCGATGTGTGGGTCAGTTATATATATCGAACTCATAATATAAAATTATTTAGCAAAATTCCCTCCTCCTTCTTCCATTTAAGAGCGGGGAGGGAGTAAAAACACGTTTTAAAATATAGTGCTGCTTCAAATAATCTCAGGATCCTGATTTTTAATGTGTTGGTTAGGTATGTGTATGCAACGTGTACCCTATGCAACATGCAACATGTACTATAAAGGGATTTTGTGAAGTGTGGCAAGTGGAAAAACCTTTACCGAAGGTAGCGAGAACTTTAACTTAGATTTTGACTGATTTCAATGATTTTTTAAAATTATTAAAGGTATAGCGTTTTGAAAATTCATTTCAATATAATGACCAGCGAAGCAGGCAAAGCCTGCTAGTACATTATAAAAGAGCATCAAAGAACTGGTGTTTAAAAGTAATAATTACAAAACTTTGAATAAACACCATAAAAGCAAGAACTTCCAACAGTTGTTTCGGTTCTAAAGAAAACCTAGCCCTTCGTCAAGTGAATAAAGTAGGCACGAGTGCTGTAACAAAGCGGCAACACAGTGCAACCTGCAACAGTGTGTTATTGCTTCTTCTACAGCACTCGTGTGTACTTTTTTTGCCTGATGAAGGTTTTTTTTTTTTTTTTTTTTTTTAACCTGAAACAATTGTTGCGAGTGTTTGCTTCTATGGTGTTTATTCAAAGTTTTGTAATTAGTAATAAATAATACATTTTCCTATTTAAAAAAAAAAAAAAAAAAAAAAAAAAAAAAATTAAAGAGTAAAATTTACTGTCATTCACTTAATTTTCAAAGTACACCTGATCATTTTTTTTTTTTTTTTTTTTTTTTTCATAGATTTGGTAAAATAGAAATTTTGGCCAATGACAGTCCTTCGTATGTTGTCATTCTTTCTATCAAGGCACCCTAGTATAACTTACTTGTCAATATTGCAGCCATATTTATTTTAATAATTTAAACTTTAAAAGAAAAATCTTTATTAAATGACGAATTAATTGCCTTAACGATGTTACACGTACATACATTTTAATAAATTATAGCTATATTTTAATACAGTTGTACATATTTTTTATTAATACTTCCTTAATATGGAAGCTTATTTTTAAGATTAATAAAACAAATATTTAAAATTGAGCTATTTCACTATGCATAGAAATCTGTATAGTAGCGATCACTTCCATGCATGTGAACTCATTTTGCAACCATTAAAACCAAAAGAGAAAAAAACATCACTGGATACAACTTACACATTTTGCATGAAAATCTGTATAGCAGTGGTCACGGTACCATACATGTATGCTTGCTTAGCTAGCATTAAAAAAAAAAAAAAGAATCTGACGTGGGCACCACGACTTCCTTATACAGCTATTGGAATATACATATGGTTATGGAAACATTGATATTTTTGTGTGAGGTAATTAATTTGTAACTAAACAGGCAGGTTCTAGTCCATGGACATTCCTGAAAAGAAGCAAAAAAAAAAAAAAAAAAAAAAAAGCTACTCCAACCACAACAGTCCTGATGATACCACCAATTGTAAATTTTTCAGGAATTTTCTATGGCTTATTACAGAAAATACCATTGGCAAATACTCAGCTTAGACAGTACAAAAATAAAAAAAATTGGTGTACAATGAATATTTAAATTAAAAAAACTTTTTCATACACCATAAAATTATGAAAGCATTACCAGTTTCGAAAAGACATGGCCTTTCTTCTTCAGGTACAAAAACCACCAGTCTTGCTTTTTTCTCCAAGGTAATAGCAAGTGCTTTGCACCTGAAAAAGAAAGACCATGTCCTTTTGAAACTGGTAGTGGTTTTATTAATTTTATGGTAAATGAAGAAGTTTTTAAGTTTAAATATTAAACACAGCTTAGTGTTCAATGAAAATCATTTCAGTATAAATTGCCTACTTTTATTCTTGTAGGCAAAAATTAGTGGTGAGAAATGATAAATTTTACCAAAACAAATAATTCTGTTAAAAATGAGAAAAGATTTACAAATTCTGGCTCTCCTGAAGCAATATTTGTCACCAAATTCGATTACTAATCTCGTCATGCTGCCAAGTTTGTAGCCGACGTAAATGTTGATCTTGGCATCAATTTTAGCGATTTGCTGAAAATTTTTGTAAAGAATAAAACCTTACATTACAGCTTTATGGAAGTCTGAATAGCTGCTTTTGTGAGGGGGTTTCCTCCTTCATCAGCTTACTTCCTCGTGATCCATGCCATCGGTACTAGATGTTTTCTTCTGTCTCTTAAACATATTAGGATGCTGTGCTTTTTTTTCTTTCTCTCTTGGCGGTAATAATAAACTTATACTTAAATTGTAATTTTTAAATTTACTAGATGAGGCTAAGTCTTCAAAAACAATTTGTTAAAAATGAAGTATAACTTAAAAATTTTCATGAAATTTGTAAAATTTTGGGTGTGTGGTGATTAAATCTCCAGGTCTCTCATGATTAAGATCTTAGCAGAAGAATTAAAAATTATTTTGCATGGAGCATTTTTAAAAATTTTAACTTATTAAATTTATATGTAATATGTAAAATTTTGAGTCATGGAGTGAAAGCGAAAAGTTGCCAATTAATGAAAAATGTGTTTTTTCTTTGGACTAAAGCTGAATTGTTGCTAATTGATCAAACTATGTTCGATTTGAATGAAACAATTGAATATTACCATAAAAATTAATTAATAGCAAAATAAATAACACCATAAAATTAAAAAACATACAAAAGTTCAAATGGCGAACAATTCAAAAGAATGCAAGAAAATTAAATGATAAATGTTTATCTATTTTAAGAAAAGATTTATTTACTGCATGTCATGATGAACTTTTTTCTTCCATCTGACATCAGTGTTAATGAAATGAGCTAGCAAGCCCACATCTGCAGGCACGAAAACAATTTTGTGCACTATAGATATGTTCCAGCTGGCGTAGGATGCAAAGACTTCACAAATGGAGAACTATCTGAGGAAAACTGCTCTTTCTTTTCTTCTTCAGTCTTTTTTAAACAGTAACTATATAAATACATATTTTAATATTTAAGGATAATGTGCAATTTTTTGGAACTATAGATTTATACACTGAAATTGCTTATTTCAAATTCATCAGATAAAGCTATAGGGTAGGTGCTCCAGTGATTGGCATGCTCCACTAATAGACATCTATCCCGAAATAATTAATAAATAAGAAAATTATAAAATCATATTTTATGTATAAGAATTTTAACATTTTTTGTCAAACACTGGAGCATAGGGTGCTAATAACTGATAAAATGAATAACTAGCAGTGTCAAACAATGAAACATAGGGGTCCAATTACTGATAAAATGAAAAACTGGCAGTGTCAATTACTGGAATATTGAGTGGGTGTCAAATAAAAATTCATAAAAAAAAAATAATTGTTATAAAATGTATATATTTTAACATATATGTGGTTCTGAATGTCTTTCATGCCATATGTACTAACTTAAGATTTCTGAAAATATTTTCTGATGACTAGAACATTTAAAACATCAGAAATTGCTCTAAAAGTGTCAATCACTGGTGCACTTACCCTATCTACAAATAAAAAATAATAAATAAATAAATAAAATAAATGAACTATAACAAAATTTTTATAAACAAACACCATAAAATTAAAAAAACATACAAAAGTTCGAATGGCAAACAACTGAAAAGGATACAAGAAAGTCAAATTTCAATGCTGATCTATTTTTAGATTTATTTACAGCATGTCACAAGGAACCGTGTCTTCAATAAGCTTATCCTCCTCTTTCTTCTTCTATCTGATGTCGATATTAATAAAAATCGCTAGCAAGCCCACGTCTACAGGCACAAAATCAATTTCGTGCACTGAAGCTATGGTCCAGCTGGCATAGGATTAACTTCATAACTAGAGAACTTCCAAGAAACACTGTTCCTTCATTTCTCTTCGATCTTCTTTAAACTGTGATTATTTATAATTTTGAGCTTTTCAACTGTTTTTTTTTTTAATTGTACTTTATACATTTTTTGCATTTATTTATTTATTTATTTTTTTTTTTTTTTAAGTGTATTTTGATGCAATTTCATTTTCTGCCATTTTGAGTATGGCATTCTTTGATAAACTTTCCTTTCCTAAAGGTTTGTAAATTCCAAGGATAATAGCAAAATTGTGCCAAATTATTGATTTATTAAAAACACGCTAAGTCATACCATAAACTGTATTATTATTCACAATTAACAAAAATTAATTCTTGTTTTTATAAATTCAAATTAACTTCACTCAGAATGTATGTGTACTGCTTAATCAGCAGTCTACTTAATGCAATCTATTCTATGTAAATATATCTCACTATAATATTCAAAATGTAGTGTGTAATAAATATATTCATCGATATTATCATTATAAAAATGATTGAACTGATAATTGCATGTTATCATCAGTTCGACCAATTTCATTTCAAACGGTGATATTTAACAAAATAAACATCTAACTAATATACTAATTAAAAGGCGAATGATCACAATTATATCATAATTTTAAGTCAAATTAGTTTATTATCTTTTAATTAAAAAAATAAATGAAATGTTAATTCTAGGCACTTATACAACTTACAGACATTAAACTAATAATTATAAAACCATTGAATGTTGTGAACATACCTTGCAATAAGTTCTTCACACACACACAAAATAAACATTTGGATTCCAGCATTATTAATTACTAATTCACTTAAATGCATATGTGAAATAATAACTCATACATAGGCAAAATATAAAATAAATATACGTCAATCTCTTTTCAAGTTTATCTCGACATAATAAACACGACAATTTGTTTACATGTAGGATGTTTCCAATTAGCTATGAACGTTTAGAAACTTATTTAGAAAATAAAAATAGCTATTCAATTACAAAATGAATGTTTTAAATCATACTTCAAAGTATCTAATTCAGGAGACAAAAGCCCCTAAAATTTATTTAAAATTATTGAACAAATTTCTATTGTTATTGCTAATACGAATTCTGACGTCCGCTTGTCATCAGACATGCGAGCAACCCTACCGTCTATCATCATGACTCGCGCTCGCCAAAGCCCGATTATGTTTTTTCGCCAAGGTTCTGAGGAGTAGGCATGTCAGGGGAAATGCCTAAATGGACTCATTAAACACAGGAATGTTGTTAAACAATGGAATACCAGGAAACAATAGACTTCAAGGGTTTACTACAATTTATTTAGCAAAAAGACAAGTAACAAAAGTATCCGAACACTAGCAAAAATTCCTATGTAAAAAAAGTAGAGTTAATGCTGTTTTGTTTAATAAAAATTCTTGTCGAATCCTGTTCTTAGACTGACTAAAAACATGATTCGACAAGGATTTATTTAGCAAAACAGTACTAACTTTACCTTTTTTACATAGGAATTTTTGCTAGTGTTCGGAGTCAGGGTTGACTCTCCTTTTCACTGGTTTGATAGGAGACAGGCCGTATTTGTTGATTAAAACTTCCCCCATGTTCATGTTGCAACCATCGAGCAGATATACTAGTAGAGGGCGAATCCCTATTCTTTTCTACGGAAGAAAACGTGTCCAACATGTTATTTCGTTGAGCTAACTTTTTTCGCTACTTATCGCTTTCTTGGCAATAGTTTTTTTCCCATAAAAAACATTTTTTTAGGTTGTAAATACCAAAGATTATTTGCATCATTAGATATTATTTGACAAATATATTATAAGAGTTATGTATTTATTATTATTATTTCTAGCGTCTCTTTGTAGCGGCAGGCCTCTACGGAGCTAAGTGAGTTTGGCGAGAATTCACGCTTGGCGCCCACTGTGGCTTGACGCTATGCGCTTACGCACTACGAGGAAAGATCACAAACCACGCGGGCGCAATACCTCTTAGTCGAAAGCCGAATCATTCGGCTTTCGACTAACACAATACCGTAGTAGTTCACGCGCACAGGAGAAAGGAGAAATCTTAAAGTTATTGTCACGTGACACTTCTCGATGATGTTGGGCACGCAAAGGGGTTGCCATTTCGCTCTCTACCTAAATTAAAGCTCGATGGTTGCAACCGGTCGGCGTTAGTTCACATCCATCGGCAGTCGTGACGTCAGAAGGGGGTGTGTCTAAAGAGTTAAAAGGAATCCGGCAATTTTGCATGGATTTTATTTTGTCGTTGTCAAAGCTTAGAAAGGTAGTTTTGCATGTTCTGTTTATGCCAGAATAATGAAATATATATGCAGAAATAATAATGAGATTTCGTTTGAGGAATTTATAATTGTTTTGCAAGAACAATATAACACGAAATTAAAAATTATCTAAATTTGTTTGCTTCAAAAGCGACAAGGTTTTCATTGAAGTAAAATATAGTACAATCAGAGCCTCCTTAAGTAGATGCCTTCCACGCGCTTCGAATCCCAATGTTAAATTAGGCAACATTTAAAAAACAAAACTAACGCTAGGTGACAGCACCTACGCAGAGCAACAATTTTCTTCTGTTTCATAGATAAGTTATATTTTTCATATAAAATCTAGCTATTAATTTCAATTTAAAGTCCAAAATTGTATTTTTTTTTTCTTTTAATTTGAAAAAATGATGTGAAAGTGCTTTATCGTAAATATTTTCAAAAGAATATTCAAATATTTATATTTAAAAAAGTATAGGGTTTAATTTTCTTCGAAAGTGGACAAGACCTATTTTAGCTTTTCAACTAATTGAATTACAACGTATCAAATAAAAAACACCTTTTTTTTTTTTTTTTTTTTTTTTAAATATATTATTAATTAAAAAACGAAATTTAAAATTAAATAAGCAAAAACATGGCATGTCTATCACGCGATTAAATTATTTTTTATATATTTATTCAATAAAAATTTCAAAATTTTTTTTAATTTAGATATCAGATGAAAGTTTCGTTTATATAAATTAAAATCTCTTAACTTTAAATGAGTTCAGTTTAGAATGAATAATTTATAATGATAAATTATTAAAATCATGTCTTTTTTTTCTTTTTTTGGTCATGTCCTTTACGTTACATTTTTACCTTATTAGGTGTGAATTATTTTTCTTAAATCGAGAATTTTATATTATTTATAAGAAAAATAGACCAGCACATTAACGAGATAAGTTAACATTCAGTAATGAAAATTGGAGAAGAAAACAATCTGTTGTCTAGTCTGTCACAAAAAATAAATAAATAACCATTAAGATTTAAATTTTTAAAATTAAGGATTTCTTGAGTATAAGTTTTCTCTCGCACGAAAAGTTTTTTTTTCTTTTTTTTTTTTTCAAGATTTTATTAGCTCCACCAGTTCCGAGAGGGTATGCTTTCGAAACTAATAGATATTTTCGAAATAAAGTTGTGTTATGTTTACATGTTTTGAGGTCAATTGAAACAAAAAATGTTTTTAGCGGTTGGTCTGTGCGCGTCGGTTTGTCTATCTCAGATATACTTGGAAAATGCTGAAAGTGTATTTCATTTTGTGTTAAGTGTTTTTCATATAAGACTAAATTTAAATGCACAATCTGATGTGCACATAGTTTATTGAAAACATACAGGGCTATCCAAAATTAAGCTAAACGTTCTTTTCTGTAGAATGTAATTGACGGAAGTGCTTTGCTACACTTTTTTATGTCGACGAATACTGTTGAAGAAGGAAAATTAATTTTTCGAACCTATAATGTAAACAAAGTATTTTTTTGAAGTTCTATTTTCAACTCAGGTTTTTGAATAAAGTCACGTTTTGGGGTTCTCTGAATTAAAAAAAAAAAAAAAAATTTAGTTTTTAATGATTGATTTATATGCATATTTATTATCAGAATAACTTAAAAACAAACAAATGCAGGAAATTCACAATTGTATTTTAAAACTCTTATTAGGTTTCAATTTGAAAAATTTGATAAAGATTGGCAAATTTAAGGACAAATTAATAACATCCTTGAAATATTTTTACTTCCATTACCTTACTACCGTAGGTAATGAAAGTATTGTGTTCGGTCCAAAAATTCGATATCGAGTTTTCCCCTGATTTATATTTTTAAGGTCTCACGAGTCCAAAAAATGTAGTTTTTGGCAATTAGGCAGTATATGTGTGTGTGTGTATATGTGAGTGTATGGATGTGGAGAATTTCTATTTCAAAAAATCAAGTCATCATTCGGTTATATCTGATAATTTTTCAAATCAGTAATCATGATATTTAATTTTTACATGAATTTTTAATTCCATATTCCATTTGTGTGGTAAAAGGTTAATAAGAGCAATGTTATGAATCTTAAAACTTAATATTTTTAAAAAGAACAAAAGTAGAAATAAAAATTTTCTATTTTTTCTTTTCAAGATTCCCAACACTTTTGTTTCGATTTAACTGAAATAATCAAATTTTTATACGCATTTACACAAGTCTTTAAAAAACAGTGGTATTAAAAAAATATAAATCAATCTTGTTCCTATATTGGAGTATTTTATAGTTTTATTCATAAGATACTAATGTAATTTATGAATAAAACTATAAAATACTACAATATAGAGTTACTTCAAAGTAACTAAGAACAAGTTATTTTTCTGTATTCCTACATCAATAAATAAAAATTTCATTTCATTTTGTAATAAGCATAACTATTTTATTTGTTAAATCTAACTTACTAACAGAGGTGTAACCCTTCGAATTTTTATATCATAATTTCTTTTAAATTTATCTTCGTCTTAATCACAGAATTTACGATAATAAATAAAAATAATGTTTTTTGTGAAAAATATTATTGATATTCAAAAATCCGGAGGGTTGGTAATTTAGCATTAATTACTTATGCAGTTTACATACCTTGTCTTGAAATATGAAAGCGTGAAAACTTATATTTTCACGGCGACTCTCCGATTTACAAAATGGAACGACGCAATACACCATATTATTAAAAAAAAAAAACTCTCACATTTGTTAAATTAATAAAACATAAACCATGAAGAACTCAATTGAATCGCGGGAAATAAACAGAACTTTACGACACGGTATCAAGCGCCATCTACTGGCTATGTTCTTCTTGTACTGTTGCCAAGTTTCCGAGCGACTCGCTAGGCATCTACTTAAGGAGGCTCTGGTACAATCGTAAAATTCAGATCCATTAGTGATTCTTTTCTAAACATTCAGAAAAAAAAAAATATATATATATGTTTTTAATGCTTTATTGACAATCTGCTTGTGATGTGTAATGGTTAATTTCATTTGTGACAGACATATCACACAGCTTTCTTGTTTAATTTTAAATACTAAATTTAAATTTATCCTAATGAATTTTGGTGTTCCGATGTATCTATATGTTTTTCTTATAAATGATACATTTTTTTTTTTTTTTTTTTAATCTAAGAAAAAATAATTACATTTACTAAGGTAAAGATATAGCGTGACAAACATGACAACGAAGCATGTTTTCAGTAATTGATCTTTGTCACTCATTTGCTCTAAACTGAAATACATCCGGAGTCCAGAGATTTTAATTTACACACACAGGGCTTTTGTCTCATTAAAAAAATAAATAAATAATAATAATTGTGTGACAGACATTACATGTATAAAAAAATTGGAATTATTTTCTGCTTAATAAAAAAGAAATGATCTATATTTTTTAAATATATGCAATGTGCTGTATTACTTGATAGGTTTTTTTATTAAAAAAAAAAAAAAAAAGAGAGAGAGAAATGTTTGATATTTTTTATTTTATTATTATTATTATTTTCATTTTTTAAATATCTTAATTCATTGTTGAAATCATTGAGTTGTTGGGCAATGACAATGATACTACACAATCTGGTATATTACTGTGCTAAAACCAACTCATTTTCTATTAACCTACTGCTATAGTCCTTGATAAAGATATAGTAATTTTGTAAATTTCAAAATTATTTTTCAGTATTTATTAACTTTTCTATATATTTTGCTTTGAAGTAATTGTTTATTGATTTATTCAAGTCTTTCTTCCTGGTATTTGATCATCATAATTATGAAATATTATTATTATATTATAAAAACCTTTTCAAACAATATACAAGAAATATTTATATGTATAAGAACAGATCATTTTTTGTGATAAAGGAAAAATTCAAACAAATAAATTAGAAATAGTATAAGAAATGAAGATTAATCCTATGAAATTAAAACAATAGACGAATTATTATGAAAAAATACTCATTTGACAACATCTTTCTCAAGGGAAAATTATTACAAAAGGGAAAATAATACTAATATCTTTCTGATAATACCAATTTATTAAAAAATCCAAAATATTGCTAATTAGTTTGTCCAGTATCAGTAAAAACAAAATATACCAATGATTTAATGAAGAGTCATTACAAAGGAATATTAATTTAGAAATTTCTTTTTTCCTGTTTTACTTGTTACTTTATTTTAAGTGGGTGGTCCCCCCCCCCCAAGTTTCTTCAAAATTAAATAAATTTAATTTTTGACTATTCAAACAAACTAGAAATTCAGTCTTATGCTAATGCTTCTTTTTTTTGCCTTAGCCCTCTGTTACCATACACACAAAGTTTAATATTTACGCATCTTTAATATTTAAACGAATCATTTCATTATAGAAACTATGTCAATCAAAAGCTGAAATTTTTGAAATCTTACATTATAAGAATTGTAAAATGTACCATTTTCGAAACTAAAAGGTGACCATTATCAGCAAAACTAAGAAAATGTGTTGAGTAATAATTAAGGTCAAATACACTGCATAATATATTTTTATACAGGGCCCCAGAAATTATAATTACTTTCTCGTACTTATACGGCAGACAATATTTTGTTTTGGAGTCCAATTTTTGATTTAGGTGTGTTTGTGTGCAAGGCCGACTGGAAACACATGAGTCCTAGGTCAAAGGTGGTGTGCCCTCCATGGAGGTCTTTCTAAGAGGTTCTAGCCCATGTTTATGCAAGTTTCAGAGAAAACCATGAAAAATTTCAAATGGTTAAGTCAATGTACGCAATCTGGGATCGAACCCAGCACTTCCCGTCTACCAGCTTTGAGCTCAGAGCTACTTGGTAACTGGTTGGGCCATTTTTGACTTAGAATTTTGCTACAATTGCACGTTTTGAGGTTTTCTGAATACATATATCAGACTTTTAGCTTAGAGTCTGCTATCATTATAAGTTAAAAACATGAAAATTATAGAAGTTCAAATTTGGTATTTGAAAGATTGTATGGGAATGCCACTTGAAATTTTTGACTTAAGATCTATAAGTTTCCAATAGTGAGGTGAGTAAAGTTCTGCGAATAATTTTAAATGTATATTTTAGTTTTATAAGAACCATGAATATTTCATGAATGTTTGTTAAACATTCAAATAAGGAGTGAAGGTGATGATAGATCCTCCCATCCCCCCCCCCTTACACACGGAAATATATGCCACATTAAAGTGCTTCTATAACTAGAAAGTTAAGAGAAGGAAGTGTGTGTGTCACCCCATATTTTTTAATCAATAGCATACTAGTAATAATTAGAGTACTATTACTTAACTCAATTATTATTATTTACTATTAATTTTAAACTACTTATAATACTTTTAGAAAACTTCCCAGGACTTAATTATTAAGATTACATATTTCAAAATTTTCTTTTCTTTGATTTAGGGAAGTGAAGAGAGGTGCCTATAAAGGGAAAATTTAAAATTAAGATAAGTTGAAAATTGCAAAAATTTAAAGCTAAAAATTATAACTCTTATATGTGTATGTATATATATATATATATATATATAAATTAAATAAAAAAAAAAAAAAGAGAGAGAGAAATATACATTTCACTCTATATATTCTGCATATTTATGTAGAGTGAAAGTTCTTAGGAAATGCATTTATTATTATTATTTATTTATTTTTCAGTATTTAAATCAAAAAGTAACACTAAAATACTTAAAATATATGAAAAATGAACTTAAAACACAAAGTTACAAAATGACACAAAAATTCCAACTTCAGGATCGAACCGATGTACTCGGAGATTATAGATGGATGTGCTATCCACTGTACCATCGGTACTCGCTGAAATGTACGATAGAAAATAATCATGAAGGTAAACTGCTAGCAGCAACCGATGACGCAATCTACTATTTTGATCATGTGACAAGCAGTGACGACGTCACGACTGCCGATGGATGTGAACTAACGCCGACCGTTGCAACCAACCAACTAATCAATCATTACAACAGACAACACACAACAGAGGTACTGGCTGATACTGAATAAATTTATGATTTATTTTATATACATGGGCCACGGCATTTATACATGGTGATCACGGAATGATGAATACCCCACATCCATGATAAAAACGAAGCGAAGCCATCAACTATAGTTCGTGAAATAAAGCAACTTTTCAAAAAGTATTTATTTTACTTCTATAACTTACCTAATTTGTATTTATTAGCTTTTATATAAACAAAGAAAACGGGAAAAATTTTCATTTTTTCCCCCTAGAAAAACACATTGTGTAGGATTTTTGATAATTACTACAGTACTATAATTAAAGTTTTTTATCTATAATATAGGATATAATTAAATTAAACTGGCTTTTTAAACCAGAATCCTGAGCACTGTCGTAGTCTGTGTTAATACAAGCGTGATAATAAATTCAAATCGAATAAATTTACAAATATCTTATTTATTATTTTATTTATTTAGCTTAAAGTACTTATATATTAATTGCATGCCAGCGATTAATTAGGGGCAGTGGCGGCTCGTGCAAATTTTCACAGGTGGGGCCCGATCCATCGTATGATGCGTAATTTAACTTTAATACTATTCATTATTCAAACATGAAAACAAACATTAATAAAATGGGATGTAAAACGAAATTTCGGATTTTTTTTTTTTTTTTTTTTTTTTTTTATGATGGCGAATCTTAAATTCAACACTATGGAAAACATTGCATAAAATTATCATAAAAATTAAAGTTTTATAAATACAATTGAAAAATTCTGCAATGTTCTGATCAATGGAATATCAAAATTTAAATATCTGGAAGCTAGTAGACGGAAATTTCCAAGTTCGATACCAGATCGCTTTCGTCGGCATGTACATTTGGAGTTTACTATGGTTTTCTCCAAAACTCAAATTTAAAGGCCTATGTAACACTTAGAAAGACTTTCTACAGAGAGTACACCACTAAGGTCTAGGGCCCTCTTTTAGTCAACTGGCTTTAACCCTAACACTGCACAACATTAAAATTTAAATTCAAATGTCTCAGAGTGTAATAATATTTAGCTTACGCTAATTATATCCCTAAATCTTTTAATTATAGAATTTCAAGTGTCATATTCATGTTTCTTATCTATTGGAATTTAGAAAGTCATGATTAATGTAATGTGGATACATATTAAAAAAAAAACACACCATATTTCTCACTTAATTTTCGATAGTTTAAATTAACTTTCAATAAATAAAGAAATAAAACGGCCTACCACTTAAAAAAAAAAAAAAAAAGAAAGAAAGAAAAAAGAAAGTAGAGAAAATAAAGAAAAAGAAACATTGCGGATGTTTCTATTAAACCGCATTTAAAAGAAAAATCCTTTAATAATAATAATAAATCACAATTTTATGTAGCTGTTTAATCCATTTATCCATGTAAATCCATTAATTATTTATCTAAAAATTTTACAATTTATTTACATAAAAGTTTTAATACATTATTCTGAAGGAAAAAAATAAAAAATCGCATATTATTTTTATTTCCCCTCCCCCCTCATTTAAATTCAAAATACTTTAGTTAAAGAGGTCTTAAATTCTTATACAAGCTTTTATCTCAAAGGCTAGTCTAGAAAATATTTTTGACTATTACCAGATTTCTTTTTTTAAACACCAAAATTTTAAACTGTCATATATAACTCTAAAAAATTCACTGAAAAATCAATGAGCAAAAAAAAAAAAAAAGAAAGAAAGAAAAACGTAATGCAGAAGTTGCCAAATATTACCCGTGGTTAACAGACAGTTTTTTCCCCTATACTTTTGCTCCAAAGGGCAGGAATCTGCTGGCCCGTTGGCGAGAAAATTATAGCGTGCTTAAACTGATAAAGTAATTAGTCGCCAAATATGTTAACCTAATTGTCTAGTAGAATAAACTGTACAAATAAACACGCCAATTTCGGGCCGAATGAAAGCGGCCCGGCCCGCTATATTAGATAAGGAAAAGGGAAGTAGCGGTCTCTCTCTCAGTGATTAGTGATTTGTGACAGCTGGAAAAATATATTGACAAATAAATGATAATGAAAGAAGATAAAGAAAAAAATAGACATAGTTATTTTGTAACTATGTCTTTGAACAGTTATAAAAAACAAAATTATTATTATTATTACTATTTTAATCAAGAAAAAATTTAGGTGGGGCCGTGCCCGTTTGCCCTCAATGTAGAACCGCCACTGTTTAGGGGCATGCAAGTTAATATACAATGCATATTTTGCATGCATTTTGTTATTTATATTTGTTATATATTTATGAATATCCTAGAAGTGGCTTGTGGAATATAAATTATTATCTTATATATTTATATTCATGTATATAAATATTCCACTATTGGCATGTGGTTAATATGCAAATACTTTTATTATTTATTTCAAATATCTTATTTATGAATTGCACAAACGAAGAATATATCATATGGTTTCATTTTCATATAGCAAGCACTATCATCGAGTCTCATCTTGTGTACAGGGTACAGGTCATCAAATGCACACTGTCTGGTGACAGTGTGACAAGAATGAAACAGAAAAGTATCTAAACTTTATTAAACTTGGCAAATTTTTACTAAAAATTTTTAGATATATTTGTAAATTGTTTTAATTGTTCTTTGTTTTCTTAGTTTTTACAGGCACCTGAACAATGTGCTGTGTTATATTTGCAATACTTATTTATAAAAGATATAATTTCTTATATATGTTTCTTCTTTTATTACAAAATGTTTCCATTCATAGAAAGCTTTGCAAAAAAAGAAATCTTTTTTTAATTTTTGTGATCATTTTCAGATTTATTGTTTATTTTCTATACTTATTGCTAAATAAAACAAATTTTGGGA
This sequence comes from Salticus scenicus, assembly GCA_963930645.1. Taxonomy (NCBI): domain Eukaryota; kingdom Metazoa; phylum Arthropoda; class Arachnida; order Araneae; family Salticidae; genus Salticus; species Salticus scenicus. The sequence goes on along the minus strand of OZ005655.1, from coordinate 216,193,148 downwards.
TAGTTTTTCATTTACAATAACCTTAAATAATAATAATAAAATATCAAAGTATATTAATATTTATTTTAGCAGCTTTAGTTTTAATTTTGTTGGGAATATCTTTATTGTATGAGTTGTTAGAAACCTAAAACTGAATATATAAACTCTATCTTATATAATAAAAGTATTTCTAACAAAATTAAAACTGAAGTTGTTAAAATAAATATTAATATACTCAGGGGTAGAAGTGGTCCTATATTTTAAAAATAACCTTAAAAAATGTCCTATATTTCTTATATTTTTCTACTTTCTGTTCTATATTTTTCTACTTTCTATTCTATGTGTCTCTATTTTCTTGCTATCTGATTGTGTTTGCGATTGCTTCTGCCACTTTGTTTACGATGATTTTCGTTGATTTTAAAGGTCAACTTTCTCAAAAACTTGCCCAAAGACAATCCTAGACTGATAAAAAATGATCGATAAATGTCAATTAAAAAAATGTTACAATCACCATTAACAACAGTGTATTTGTGCTTCATAATCAGTGTAGGTTTAGTATTTGAAGAAATTTTGAAGTTATTGTAAGAGAAATCTATGTTAATTCACATTTTATATGATGAACTGTCAAAACTATAATTAAAGCTCATGAGACTTTTTTGAATGAATCCACACTGGAAAATAAATTGGGTGAGGATTTGATGAACATTGATGTTTGCAAGGAAACAGTTGCTTAGAAATCTTTAGATATAGATAATAGTACCAAAAGTCTTTTGCTGAAACTTTCTTCAGACTTAAAATTTCAATTTTTATCAGATGCTAAAGAGTTTTAGGTGAATATCACTGAATATTTACAGCCGAAGTTACCCTTAAGGAGAAAGCTGTTAAAAATTTAAAAAATTTTACATATTTTTTTAAGAAAAGAGCCTTACACGGCAACACCACCATCTATAAAATGTCTTGCCAATATATTGCCCCAGGTAATACCAAAAGATTGTGTAGGTAAACTCACAGATGAATGGAAGATATATAACTGATGATGCTGTCTATGAGGAATGGAGCTTTGAAGAAACTTGGCAACCAATAGATTACTATTGGAAAAATGTCCTTGCCATGATCAATGATGATCAACTTCCTAAATACAAATATTTGGGTATTTCAGTGAAAGCCATCTTGACATTTTCACATGGACAAGTGTCAGTGGAAAGAGGGTTTTCCATAAATAAAATGTTAACATTGGAAAGAGCTTCGTATAGCCTTGATACTAGTGTTCACATTTTTTTTTTTTTTTTAAAGAGCAGGGTGGATTTATCGAAAAGGGCACATATTAATAGACAAAAGGACACTTTCTTCACCTCTTATTAAATGGTTTATTACAGGACCCAAAATTTCAACTCAGATTACATTCGCAAAAAAAAAAAAAAAAAAAAAATTACTCGCCATAATTTAGGGTTGTCATTCTTTTTTAAGCATTTTGGGTTTTTTATTTTTCCCAACTATTTGAAATGCTTTTACAAATATGCCTAAATTTATATGTATTAAAAGTGTGTTGCATATCATCATGCCTCATAATCGTCTATAATTAAAAATCATTATAATGTATTGTATTTGAGATTTGGAAGAGATTAAAATATCTAATAACATAAATGCAAAGATTCATTAAAGAAAAAAAGAAAAAAAAAAAAAAAAACTCTTTGTCAAACAATATTCTGTGAAAATCATTTTATTTTGAAACATTAAGCTTCCTTATTTACATATTTCTTTATTTAGCTTTTTACATCAGAAATGTCTTTTTTGTCCATTTTATTTTTGTAATCAGATGGAATGTCGATGTGTATAGCTTGTTCATTATTGTCATTTGAAATAACCATTTCAGAATAACTTTTTTGATAAAATCATTGCTTACAAATTGTTGTTATAAGTGCAAATCCTTGGCGTTTCAGTGAAAAACTGGAGAATGTGAACTGTTTTTTGGTAATTATTCAACAAAATAAAAATAAGCAGTATCTTTAAAAGGGCTCAGACTTATTTTCAGGCGACAATATTGCATAGGCAAATTTTCACATTTCTCTTCTCTCTGATAGTGGGTGACGGGTAAAGAGGCTCTCTGCTCTACTTGTCTATTCTCTCTCTGCTTGGAGAAATCAGAGTGGGAGAAACAAAACTGCCGAAGAGATTAAAACTTTTATGCATGTACTAAGCATTTTTCCTTTCCCAGGCTGGGGCGATCGTCGGACAGCGCACACACAGACTCGGCACTCTGAGAAGAGAAAAAGGAGTGGTTATAAGGTCACAAGATTTTGCCATATTTAAATCTACAAAAAAGAATGTTTTCTGTCACCGTATCGTGTAAGAATTCTATCTATAACTTGACCAAATTTTTACTTGCCACAGTAAAAATTCCACTCGCCAAATTTCACACTCTGGTTTATTAAATGTACAGTCCACAAAATAAAATAATAAATAAAAATAGAACAGCCCATCTATTTCATCACCCAACAAACAAATACCATCCTTTTTGGATATATGTCTATTTTTATTTAATTATTTACATATGTAAACATGCAATAATGTTAAAATTTCTATTTCCAACAAATGCACAATTTTGTTTTTATAGATTCTACAGAAAATTTTACCTTTGGATACTAAATTTAAAGTTACATGGTCAATAAGTTTAGTAATTATACTTATTGGGGATTTTTGAATTTTTTAATGTTAAATTCATTTTTCAATCTTAAATCTGGTCTTCTGCTGGCAAAAGCTTATTAGGTGTAGCTCAAAATCTACTTGATCAAAAGAACTGAAATTTCATGAAAGTATAAATAAAATAATTAGAAGCTGATTTGTGGTAAAATATTTGTAATTTACAATTCAAGAATTTTTACTTAAGTAATTTCAAAATACTTATTTTTTACATTAAACTTTATTTAAAAATATTTTAATTGTAATTTACAAATATTTTAAAATTATTGCTTATTACATATAGATGCTTTAAGTATTTCTTTCCATAAATTATATAAATTACACATAATTCTAATAAGGAATAGTAAGTATCTGTTGTGTCCCTCTCAGATATTTATGCAATAAGATAGACAAGAATGATTTTTTTTTTTTCTTTTTTTTTCTTAGGTCTATACATTATTATTTATTTAAAAAAAAAAAAAAAAAAAAAAAGAAAAGAAATTAAAAGAATGCTCTTTTTATTTAGAAACTTTTGGAGGGAGGGAAAAACAAACAAACAAAAACAAAAAAAAACTACACAGCATATACAAAGTGAATGTAAATTAACAAAATTTACATTTACAGTCTCAACAAATTGTTAAAATATGCTGTAATTTTGTCCTAATCGATAAAATTCCTGTCTTTATTCAAAACTGATTCAAAAAATGTATGATATTTTTACGACTGATTGCCGAAATACGTAATTTTTTCTTTGTTAATCAATAAATTTCCTCTGTTTTTTTAAGTTAAATTTCCAAATACTCAATTATTTCGCTGATAATAGAGGAAATTTGCACTCTTTTCTCAAAGCTGAATACTGAAATATGCAATAATTTTGCAGCCGAAATTCGGAAATAGGGATTATTCTCACCACTAACTGTCAATTTTTTATTGTCTAAATTTACATTTAGTCATAACTAATTCCTAAATTCTGCTATTATTTCACCGCTAATTAATAAATTTCACGTTTTTTATCCATTTTCCCAAAGCTCTTCCTGAAATTCACAATATTTTTGAGGCCAATTGCTATTATTTTGCCAGTCTATGAAATTTATATTCTTTACAAAGTTGAATCTCAAATTCTGAATTATTTTGCTGCTAATCGATGAAATTTGTGCTTTTTTCAAAGCTGCTTATTGACAATAGTTGTGGGCCTAGTTATGAAAGATTAGGCAGGATTATCAGGGGCCAATCCAGGATTTCAAAATAAATACCTATTTTTGTGAAAAATCTTAACTATATTTTATTTTTGTGAAAAATTGTAGCACACTCTTTTTCTCTGTCGTGTGTGTGTGTGTTGGGGGGGGGGGGAGTTCAAACTAAGTAGAATAATAAAAATAATGTTCAGCAATTAGTGTGAGGCTTATAGCAGAACAGAAACCAAAACTCGCTTTTCTCTGAAGTAAACAGTTCAGTAGAGAGACTGTAAGTAGGAGTTGTTTTCATTCATGCTAGTATCACTGCACTATGGGAGGATAGACACATCACCATACAGCCATCAGAACGTCAAACCAATCTGACTAATCAGCGAACAGTACACTATGGCCACAACTCCAGAGAGTGTGTATTGATACAAGTGAGGGTCGTTTTGTTGACCTATGCTATACCGTTTCTTGCCCAAGTAAATGTTAGTGTAGATTAAACCAACATTCTGCAAGATTCTTGCTTCTTGAGTCGCATCAACAGAAATGCACAAATAAGTTACTTTTCTTCGAAAATGTGCTCATTTAAAATGTCAGATTTTGCTAGGATGACTAAGATTTTTGTCAAAGTACCGATTTTAGCTGTATGATTTTTGTGAAGGTATCTTTTTTGTCAAGTCGATTTTTGTGAAGGTACCTTTTTTGCCAGCTTGATTTTTGTAAAGGTCCCCATAAACGGTAGTAAAATTGACCTGTATTAACCCCTGATTATATAAATATATAATGCCTTGTGATTTAGTGTGAATAAGAATAAGAAATAAAAGTATTTCAGACTATAATAATTACACAAAATAAAATACACTTTTGTATAAAGTAAAATTAAGTTTGCACTAGTTGTTTTGTGCAGTATAGATATGCTATCCGGGTAGCTACTGATCATAATATACTTATTTATGTTTAACTTAATTTGGTCGCAGTGTCATTGTTAAGAAAACTAAGATGAATAATATAATGAAGCATATTTCATAATAAAATAGCAAATAGAAGTGTCTAATATTTGTATAATTGTTTTCCCTAGTTACAGTTAATTTGATTACCATTGAAAAGTGTTGCATGTAAAAATATTATCTTTATTATTATTATTATTTTACATATAAAATCAGTATAATATATGAACTGTGATGGTGATACTATAGCATATTTATTTTCTTTTATAACAAACTTACTGTTTTATAGTGATTGAACATGTCTTTTTTATATTTACAGTTTCTGAGAGATGGCAGCATTTTTACCTGATACAGATAGTGAGGATGAATTGCCACCTGGCTGGGAAGAGCGGGCTACATTAGATGGCAAAGTCTACTATGCCAAGTATGTTTATATGCAAAGTTTCTTTCAAATGATTTCAGGAGGGTGCTGAGCCTTGCTTGCCCTGTGATTGAAAAAATAGCACCCTTTTTGCCCCTCATGAAAAAATAAATAAATAAAATACAGCCTTTTTGCTTTTTGCTGAAAATAACTTTCAAACTAAAGATATGTTGTTGTTGTTGTTATAATATAAATATAAAGGGAAAATCTAGTCTGGTAGACCCCTTGGCAATTTTTCCAAAAATCATCAAGTGCAACGTGTCCACAATTATAACCCTTCATTGGCGACCTAACCAAACAACTAAACACATCGGAAATAGCAATTTGATTAAAACAAGCAAGACCATAATAAAATAAAATTTTTAATAAAAATTTTGCTTAAAAAATTACAAAATTATAACCAACCACAATGAAGTTTTAAAAATGTTACAAATACTGGTTGAAAAGTTTTTTAAAGCACATGTTATATATATATTTTTTAAAACAACAGCTTAAAATTTTTTAAAGCACTTGTTATAGATTATTTAAAAACACCAACTTAAAAGTTTTTTAAAGCACTTGTTATAAATTATTTAAAACACTAAACACATGCAATATGAAATAATGTAATAGCACCCCTCCTTTGAATCTTCATCCCATTATACAAATTTTAAATTATCAACTTGTTATAAATAGTAAATGCAGAATTTCATTGCACTGAATCAGAATAAAAAAAGCAAACAACAAAATGTGTAATTTCGATGCTAATTTCAAACTTTGCATGATCCTCTATTTTCAAAACACTATTGTGTCAAACAAACATAATAAATTCACATACAGTGATGCCACTAGTCTTTCAAAATTCTGGGACCCATGAGTTAAACAAGTCTGGGTCCTTTTTTAAAAAAAATTGTGTCCCCACATAAATGAATGTATATCAGTGATGCCGCTAGGCTTTCAAAATCCTGGGTCTGTGGGACCCATGAATTCCAAAAATCTGGATCCCTTTATCCAAAAAAAAAAAAAAAAAAAAAAAAAAAATTCCCACAAAATATAATATAATATCCCATATTTATAAATGAATTTATATGTTAAAGATATAAATTAAAATTTTGTCTTATTGTAGATGAAAAACAGTTTTTTATGAATTTTTAACCTGCTCTTTTTGAGATTGTCTTAAAACTATTATTATGTAAGAGGTGGTTGCTGTTAAGAAACAACTGAAAACATTCAGCTCAATGTGCTCTGAAACCAGAAAAAAAAAAAAAAAAAAAAAAGAAGAAGAAGAGGAATAAGAGGAAATATAGTATAATAGCTAATTATTAGTAGTAGTATTTTAAACTAGAAACATTTTTAAAAAGTTTTTAAAATCTGCATTATGTAAAATATTCTAAAATAACAAAATGAGACTTTTTTTTTTTCCGAGAAAGGAAGGAATAAACAGATTGATTACAAAATTTAGTTACACATTCCACTTCAAATACAGTTCAGGATCCATTATCTGGCCTTTGCTGAAAACAGAAATATCATGTCTGCAAAAGCTACCCCCAGTCACCCACCATACTTTAACTATAAAATAACTTTCCAATAAACTATACTGATAACTTAAATAATGCATTAGAAGAAAAAGTAAAAGAAGTGTACTTAATTATCTGTAAAAGAAATTAATAATAATAACATTCTGACATTAGCAAAAATATTTTATTTCTTGTTTAACATGGCAAACATATTACTTTTTTTTTAATACTTAGGTTTTTCTTATTAATAAAGTTTCTTGAATCTTAATACAGACATGATGTCATGTTCCTATAATCATGTTTTGTTTATTCGTTTCATTTGTTTTTGTTTTATTTCAATGAACTTAGAACGCAGCTGAGTGATGTGATTCAATGTATCGACACTTAACTGGTAGCTTTTTCGTATTAGAACTTCGTTTTTGAATTTCAGATCTTTGTATTTGTTTTTGTACCGGCCATTCATGTGTGTTTATCGTATTGAAATTGGATAGGAATGTTTTTAATTTTTTGAAAGAATGGTTTTACGACCATTTTTCGAATTTCATATTTCAGCAAAGCTTTGTAGAGGGCATCCATTGGCGATTCGTTATGCGGTGATGTGATTCAGTGTATCATACACTTTTACTGATGATCTTTTTGCATCGGAACTTCATTTTCTCGTCTTGAAGTTGGAACTTTGTTTGGATTTTGTGCTGGCTGCTCATTTGTGATTATCGTACAAAATTAGTTCTTTTCCCTTTATGGTAAAATGGAGTTTTAAAGGATTTTTTTTTCTTCTTCAGAGCAGAATGCTTTAAAAATATAAGGAAAATATCAGTTTTAAACAAGAAATATATTTTAAAATTTGCTTTTTTTCTTTCTTCCAGTTTGAAAATTTTTTTTAAGAATGAAAATTACACATCCTCTGGGACCCGCCACAATAAATTTTTCACGTCCGGCCTTCGATTTTTCGCGTAATTCATGCGCTATAGCACATAAGCGGTATCGCCGACATACATAAAATAAAATTATATTTCTGTTACATATATAATATTTACTTAGAGATTAATATTGATTTGCTAAATTATTTTTAAATAGAATATCGAACAAAATCATATAAAAAAAATTGCCTTTAAATAACTGATATTAACAATCTCCTTCACCATTCCTTCTTATTTAGAAATAAAATATACTTTATGGTGTCATCAGGAAGATAAAATTCATTAAGAATAATGTAATAACCTATATCTATGTAAACCACATAATTTTTCTTTTTTTTTTTTTTTTTTTTTTTTTTTTGGGGGGGGGGGGCATATATGAGACTAACATTTTGCTCTCTCATTTTTCATTTTTAAATTCTTATACTTTACAAAGTGTCAACAGTATTTCGTTTTTACTTATAAAAGACAAGGTGGAAAAAAGAGAGAGAGAGAGAGAAAAACCAATTCACACAATTTATATATATATAAAAAAATATATAAGACATTACTAAAGACAGAATTCTTTCTTTAGTTTTGAAAATTTTTATTCCGTGTTTCTTTAAAATTATAAAGGGAAGAGTAAAATGACTTTGCTCCAGAGGCCCTTCTTTTCATATAAATCTAACCCAAGCTAACATTTTATGTGCCTTTGGCAGTATCCAACCATACCAAGGCACTACTTGCATCATTGTTAGATAATGTTATGCATAATAATTTAGTTCAAGCATCACACAGAGCCATTTTACAGCCTATTTAAGCTAGATGTATCAAGCTAGATTCTAGTTAGATGTTATGTTAATTAAGTGTTCAATTTTACAAGACTGAAATAAAAAAACATGTTTATCACTGCAATTAAAGCAGTAATTTGTATTGTGTATTGCAATTTTATAATTGACATACTTTTTATTTTATTTATTTTTTTGGGGGGAGGAGGGGGGCAGTATAGTAGTGGCATATTCTTTTAGAGAACATTCCTTTTTTCTGACTTCAGTAATTATATGAATTTACATTTTTTTACCTGTAAATAAAAAATAATTCTTAATTATTTAAATACAGTGAAATACGTTTAACACAAAAACGCTTAACATGAAAAATCGGTTAACACGAAATGATATAGTGGTCCAGACAGTATACTATTTAATGCATTTTTTATCTTTTAACACGAAAAAATTCACTTTTGATCTTCAGTGGCATGTTTACTTCAACAGAGATGCCAACATTTTAATTTATTCCAAAACATTTTTAGACCCACCTTTATTTCCATACCACTTTTTTCTTAAGAGTAATTTTTTCTTATTTTATCGTAGTTACATATTGAAGGAAAATAGTCTATAAATAATGTGGTGCGAATTAAAGACTGCTAAAAATGTTCCGGAATAAATTAAAATGTTGGTAACTATGCTACAATATGTTGCATTCAATGATCATGTTTTTACAGCACCGACAATGAGATTTTTGACATCGTTCATCATTAAAATGATTTCACTTAGGTAAATTTTGATTATGAATCTGACAACTGAATCAACGATGCAGTTTCTGTCCCCTCTACTTCAGAAATGAAGAAAATAATGAGTATCTGCAGTTATTTAGATGTGCATTCCAATTCAAAGATGAATAAAACAATGTATAATCTCGATAAATTTTTAAACAATATGGTGCTGAAAAAGACAGTAAAAGATATCTGACTTTTTTCCCCCCAAAAAACAATCATATTTGAACTTGACTTTTATCCTAATAGATATAAGTTAGTAGTATTTTTACAGGAAACGGAAATAATAATTGACGACAAGGAAAAAACATTGTTCTATGGTACTTTTTTTACGAATCTTTTTTACACGAAATTCTTTTAACACAAAAAAATATTTTGGTCCCCTCAAATTCGTGTTAAATGTTTTTCACTGTATATAATTATTTTTTTCTATCACTTTTTCAGCCATGTTACTAAAAGTACTCAGTGGTCTCATCCTCGTACTGGGAAGAAAAAAACTGTGGCTGGAGGTAAATTTACTAGTTAATATTGCAAAGTTTTTCTTTACAGCATGTTTATTAAGTAAGATTATCTTTTGCAAAAGTATCAACTCGTGTATTATTTATTAATTTTTAGAATTGCCACATGGATGGGAAAGAAAAGTTTCTGATGATGGAATTGTTTTCTATGTTGAGTAAGTTCAAAACTTATTCAGATTTATAATTTTGTATTTCTTCGATTAAATGCATCAGCTATCTCTTTTTGCGTGATTATTTATAACATTCTACATTTGATAAAAAGTTTTTAATGTATTATGTCATAGATTTTTGTTCTATCACATAATTTAAAGAAAGATGACTATATTACACTCTTCAGGCTCTACTTAAATATAAAATAAGCTATAATATGAAGAATGAGCATCATGTTAATGTTAAGTTATTTAATATACTGGGTGATCCAAAAGTCAGGACAAACTTTAAAAATGAATAATTCGAAAACGAATCAAGATACAAAGGTACGGTTTGCACCAAATGTATGAAAAAGAAGCCGGGTTTTTTGGGGCAACGGAAAAAAAAAAATAGCTCTGTTGGCGACCAACAGATGGCGCTGTCGTATTTCTGATGTAGAACTATGCAAAGCAACAAACGATATAAAAAGGAGCAACTGCGACAGGTAATGGTTGTCGAAGCTTACATGCATCGAAATATCGCATTCTCAGTCACTACTTTAATCACGCATGGCCTTCAAGATCTCCCGATCTGACACCCTGTGACTTTTGGCTGTGGGGATTCTTGAAGTCAAAAGTGTACAGCGACCAACCGGAATCTCTAGCAGCACTGAAAGATGACATCTGCCAAAATGTGTCTGCCATAACGCAAGAAATGTTAATAAATCCTGTGAACAGTGTGGTGAATCGTCTCACAGCTGTACTTCTGAATGATGAACAGCACATTGAGCAGTTATTGTAGTAGTACTAATTAGCTGTAATTAAGCTGACATGTAAGTTATCAACACTTTTTTCATTTGTAAATAATCTTTTGGTGAAATAAAACACTATAGCGCCATCTGTTGGTCGCCAACAGAACTACTTTTTGTTCGTTGCCACTAGTGCTGGACGATATCAGGAATTAAATATCGCGATATATCACCAAGTTAATATCGATATTAGCGATATATTGCGATATTTCTTTCAAGGCAGAAAAAAAATAGACATTTGTTATTTTTTAAAGACATATGCACACGAATTTTAAAGTATACAAGTATAGAGTGTTTTCCATGTATTTTCTGGTATATTACTACCATAACTTTATCATAAAAAAAAAAAAAAAATCATAAAAAGTGAATTAATGTTTTGTGTTTCTTATAACTTATACTATTGCTTTTTAGTATACCTCTGTATAGTTTATCCTCTATTCTTCCCATTTTAAGCTTTAATTATTTTAAAATCATATTTTAACACAGCTAATATGTGATCTGTGTTTTATTTGTACCAATTATATCAAAATTCATAATTCTACTAAAAATAAAGCTTCAGAAAAATTGTCTTAAGATGCAGGTATTAAATAAAAATGAAAATCATTTTAATTAGTTCAGAATTGTAATTATAAATAGTTCAGAATTGCCATTGAATACACCTTTTTTTGGTTGTAGAAAGTAATATTTTTTACTTAAAACTCTTATATGCATTCTAAATGTCAGTTACTTGTCATTTTTATTTTTGTATCCTCTTACCAAATCATTACAATATCTTTTAAATATATATGTTCAATTCACATTCGTAATAGTTTCACAGTATTTGAAATTTGAATTACATATTATAATGTGTGTGTGTGTCTGTGTGTGTGTGTGTGTGTATTTATGTATACATTGTCAGTATAAAAATTATATTATTTAAACAAAATTATGTTGAAGTTTCATTTTGTTACTTAAAGTAACTCATTTTGCATTTAAACCAATTTTATTTAATATGTACGGCTTTAAAAATAAAATAAATAAATAAATGGAAAGAGAAATATAAATGCTACATAAAAAAAGTAATAAACTATTCAATATTATATAATTCTATAAAGAAACTGTCACTGTAAAATTACTGACGATAAAACTTTATTTTACATCAGTTAGATAGCACCCTTTCTCCCTTCCCATGTTATCCAATAGGATTTTTGTCGCTTCGTTTTATAAAAATATTTTATTCAAAAATGAACTTTTTCGAATTCTGTTTTTTGAATATTACTCTTTGAACAGGTCGTCTTTTAGCTTAGTGAGCAATTTTTCGAAAAAATAAATTTAAATATTTTACTTAGAGATCCACACTTAGAGTCCATAATTTACTTATTGAAATAAAATATTTAAATTAATTTTTTCGAAAAATTGCTCACTAAGCTAAAAGGCGACCCGTTCAAAGAGTAATATTCAAAAAACGGAATTTGAAAAACTTCATTTTTGAATGAGATATTTTTATAAAACGAAGCAACAAAAATCACATTGGATAACATGGGAAAGGAGAAAGGAAGCTATCTGACTGATGTACAGTCTTAATAAAAAAAATATTTTATCGAAATATTTAATAATAATAAAATAATATTAAAAAAAAATACATTCCATAATTGCTTATATTTTCAGAAGTTTTTTATTAAACGCTAAGAAAATTTGCAAAAAATCTCTTCTAGTAGATATCAGTTCAGTGACGCCAGATGGTCGAAAATTATTTCCCGAAACAAGTCTTCAAATTTCCCCAAATCACGTTTTTTTTTTTTTTTTTCGAAAAAATCCCCAACTTGATTTCTACTAAAAAGGGAAAATAAAAATTTTTTCAAAAAAAAAAAAAAAATATCAAGCAGATTTTTCTATGATTTAAGCTCAGATTTTTCCCCAAATGAAGGCAATTTTTGAAAAAATCCCCAAATAACAATAAAGCTATTGAAAGTCTCTAGACATAGGGATAAATCATTACGTTACCAACATTGACAGAAAGTTGAAAAACGCCCCAGATTTGTCCCCAAAAATTTTAGAATTCCCCAAAAAAGTCCCCACAACCATTTGGTCTCCAAAATTGTCCCCAGAAGCCTCAAAACTCCCTAAAATGGGGACAAAATCCCCAATCTGGCATCACTGTATCAGTTCGGCTTTGATGATCTTTATTAAACACATGTTGAAGCATGTTATTGGCCATTTTATATCGACACTTTGAAATAGACCGATATCAATGAACCAATAGCAGGAAAGGAGCTAAAACAGAAGATATTGTTTTCATTCGTCATATTGCCTTTTCTGTGGTTTCCATCACCTACGATATGCGTGAATGTAGAGTGGGAATCTGGGAAATCAGTATAGTGTAATATATCAGAACCCATAATAGATATCTCGAATAGGGATATATCGTTTCGACTAATATCAAATCTCTTTCCTAGTAAACACACCTGCTGATTATAGGTATTGTGATATTGGAGTATGTCTGATGAATTTTTTCTGAAGGGGTAGAACCATGACCTTGAACGAAGTCAGCTTATTCACGGGATAATCAAAGCAGATGGCTTTCAATAAATATTTTATTATTATTATTATTATTATTATTATTATTATTATTTTTTTTTTTTATGCGGTGGCCTTTTTAAAGCAGTGATGTTTAGATTTGAGTTTATGAAGGATGAGGAAGTATATGTATATGTGTTGCAATAGAAATCGTTTGGCGTGGGGCTATTTTTTCTAGTTTATCAGTGAGTAATTAGAGGAAAGTAGAAAATGAGTATTAAAATAAGATATTTGGCGCTTTTTTTCTTCCGGTTTCGCTCTCGTTAGCTGTTGTATGTTGGCTGATCGGGTTTCATTCGCTCGAGTTTCGTTCACTCGGGTGCGCACTCGGCAATATCGTTAAAGGGATATATTGGAGGAGCTAGATCTTAAATATTGTTATCGGGATATTAAAAAAATATCGATACTTAGGGATATATTGATAAATAATCCAGCCCTAGTTGCCACACAAAACCCGGTTTCTTTTTCATCCGTTTGGTGAGAACCGTATCTTTGTATCTTGATTCGTTTTCGAATTATTCATTTTTGAAGTTTGTCCTGACTTTTGGATCACCCGGTATATTTTTAAATATATAAATTAAAAACTAAAATGCCTGTTAATTAAGCTTCTTTAGTAACCACTTACGGCTGTTCAACCAAGCTTTCTTCATACTTGTTTAATGATGAAGGGTGGCGATAATCAGGGAAATCATAGAAAAATCAGGGTACTTTATCAAATCTGAAAATATCTGGGGTAAATCAAGGAATTTTGTAAAACCAAAAAATCATGGAAATTTTCATTTTTGTCCTGTAAACATGACTGAAAGATTGCCAAACAAATGTTATCTTAGCGATGATTATACAGGATTGGCTGCTTTCTTGTTGAATCCCGCCAAGTTAACATTTAATTTTTTTTTTTTTTTATTAAATATTTTCAGTGCAACAGCATGAGGGATAATTTTCTGCTCTGATGTTAATATGTTGTGCAATTAAAATGATTCATATTTTTATAATTTTGTTAATTTCCCCCAAATTTTTTAATTAATTAATTAATTTTTATTTATTTTCATATGTTAAGAAAGTGAACAAAGAAAAAAAAAAGGAAAGGTTGAGATATTTTTGCCCATCAGTATAGTTTTTTGAATTGCAGTGACTTAGTGAGCATGTTACATAAGAGTGTGATATACACAAAATTATAGAATGCATGTAATAAGTAATGGAAATCATGAAAATCTGTTAAAATTAGCCAGGGAAAAGGAGGGAGAAATCAGGGAACTTTTTTCTGCATTTTTGTAGTCACCCTATGATGGGTGTCTACTCCACTCCTATCTCTCTTTTTATCAAGCATCATCATCTTGCAACTGTCATGGTATAGTCTGTGTTACTGCAAGTTTCACTATTAGTTAAAATTTCAACTGCCTCATGTTTATGTTTAATGGCATTAGAGAAGCTATTATAATTTGTGAATTTTTTAACATTATTAAAATCTATCTTTATATTTTTATTTTTATGGTCTTTTGTAAGGGCTGAGGTTAATGTATTATTTTTTATGTCATTAAAATGCTCTTTGATTTTGTTCTTTTTCTTTCATTCATTACTATATAGAAAAACTTCTTTAAAAATTAATTTTATATATACCGACTGTCTCTAAAGGATCAACATGATTTTCATTATTTTGGATTATCTCAAAAATATTTTCATTGGGTTTTATTGGTAAGTGAACTCGTAATTTTTCCAGCTTCAAATTTTAATTTATGGCACGGATGTAGTGTACTTAAATTTTTGTTTTTAATTTTGAAAAGAATACAGAGATAATCCTATAAGTGTACTTAAATTTCAGCTAATAATTTAATCCTTTATTTGGCAACAAATTTTGTAAAGTAAAGGAGTACCAATGGTATCCCCTAATTTAGGTTTCATTTGAGAGTTAAAATTCTCACAATTAAAGCAAATATTTTTGACCAGTTTAAAGGAACTATTAAATACTGGTTTAGATATGTTGTTGATGTTTTTACCATCATTAATGACAGTTCACCAATAGAAACAATCTTAGAAGATATTAAATCATTGAAAATATTCAATTTATTTTAGAAAAAGAATAAAAAAAAAAAATAGGCTAAATTTTCTAGACGTCACAGTGATATGGACTCCCAAAATACAAAGTAATTTTGTATCCTGTCATTGAAATATGAAACCAATTCGCCGTTAATTATCAAAATTTATGATCGATGACACAAATAATTGCAGAAATATGCAATAGTTTTGAGGCCCAATTGTCAAAATTTAAGTTTTAAAAACAAATAATTGCTGAAATGTAGAATTAATTCGTCACTAATTGATAAAATTCACAATTTTTCAAAGTCATTTCCTGAAATATGTGACAGTTTTGCGGTGTGTTATTGAATTAAGGAAAAATTTCACAGTTTGTTGACAAAATTTTATGTTTAATTGCACAGTTGCTAAAACAGGCTATTACTTCATAGTTAATCAGTCAAATTCATACTTTTCTTTCCTTTTTTTTATTTTTTTTATTCTTTCATGGTTGGATAATTGTCGGTAGAGATGCATTTGAAGAATGAGATAATTTTTATAGTGAAAAAAATAAACAAAAACACTCGAAAATGAGTAAAATTTGACTATGTCATATACTCAAAATAGCTTAATTTTAAAAATCCCATTACTAATTATTGATCATCGTCAATCCCAATATCCCAAATATAGATTATCATTGATGTAGTCTTCTGCAAACCAGTATAAAACTGCCATGAAATATAGTTCTGAAGACTTGAGGGAGTAAATTTTATGGTTGAGCCCTTTCTGTTTAAATTTGTAGAAATTCATTTTAAGTTTAATTTTTACTGAAGCTATAAATACATTAATAAAATTAGAAAAACCTTACTTCAGATGTAGGAAGTGGCTTTAAATGGTGAAGTACTTTCAGATAGGGGGATCCCCCTCATTGTCAGCACCAGTCACTCTTGCGGTGCTAAGTTCTTATGAATTTTTACTTGATCTCATGTGACTGTACTTGAACTCCGTGTTTATATTTTATTCAGCAATATATAAATTATTTCAATTCATAAATAGTTGTAGATAAGTTGCTTTGCTTCAAAATAGTTTCTATACAGTTTTTCGTTCGATACTGTTATATTTAAATCATAACATACTAATTATTTTAATAAAATAATTTCACCTATCAAGTGAAAACATCTTTGACTCTTGACAGGCAGAGCAGATCAAGCTTTGAAAGTGTTTTTGTAATCGACGAAAGCCTTAGCAATTTTGAAATTTTCTCATTCCTTTTAAATTGAAGTTCTTTTTCAAATTTTATAGGCCTTCAAATTTTAATTGCCACCGTTTAAATTTTAGTCACTTTTAAAATGTAGGTGCCCCAAGGCCCATGCCTCATGGGCCTGAGCGTAAATCCGTCACTGATTACAAATATCTAAATTCTGAGTTAGTTTGTCTATTTTAGCAAATACAATGGTATAGCTAGAGTGTAATTTTGAGGGATGTTAATTTTTTTAATTCTCCCTTTTGCTCAATTGCTTAGTGTTTACAATATACAATTAATTGTAAGGGAAATACTATTATAGTTATAGACAATTATTAAAACTTAATTATAGAAAGGGAAAGGAAAAAAAAAAAAAGAAACAGCTTTAGTAGTTTTTTGATAGAAGAAATTTATTCAAAAGTTTAGAATCTAAATAAACAGGAATATTATATATATATATATATATATAGATAGATAGATAGATAGATAGATAAGGAAGAACAGTAAGAGTGAGTATAATTACAGGAGTCTGTCCAGAGGCAAACCTGGGTCCGTTAAAGGACCCTTCACAAAATTTAATATCTTAAAAAATGACCCTTCACAGAATTGTTTATCCTAAAACAGAACCCTTCACAAAATTATTTATCCTGAAAAAGGACCCATCACAAAAATGTTCCCCTCAAAAACAAATCTTTGATAAATCTGTTTCATTTTCAAAACTAATCTTCCATGGAATGAACAGGCTGCCTGAATAATCGGCTATGTTTTGCTGTATTTCTCCGAACTGCTGAAATCAGTTGCTAATTTATAAAGAGCTTCTATGCACATATGTAAATTTAGTCCTGTAAAAGTGAGTTGTCATTGTCTAAAATAAAACATTAATTATAATTTTACTTTGCAAAATGACATTTTTCACAATTTCACAAAAAGAGGACCCTAGCCGAAAAGTTCGGAAGAACTTTATTTTCACACTAAATTTAAATTCACAAAAATACGTCTAAAAATTTTCACAATTTTACAAAAACAATACCCTGTCTGAAAAGCCTGGACAGATCCCTGAATTAGAAATATTAATATCCTCTGGTATAGTTTGACGTTATTCATAAATATTTTATTTCAGCCATCTAAATAAGAAAACAACTTACACAGATCCAAGATTAGCTTTTGCTGTGGAAGAAAAAGACTCACCTACAGATATTAGACAGAGGTTTGATGCTAGTACACATGCTCTTCAAATCTTACATGGTAGAGATTTAGGTGGAAAAGTTGCTATAGTTACTGGTGCTAATTGTGGAATTGGTAAGTTATTTTATTTATTTATTTATTTTGCCTTTGTTGAGAATATGTATTTAGATAGTTGTCAAAAGGTGGGCAATGAACACACATCACAAATTCAGGCCTTAACAATAAATAAATAAATTCTCATTGACCTGAAAAAAAATATCCAACAAGTTTATAATTCTGTTCAAAGACAAAAAATTGACATAATTTATTTAAAAAGTTTTGTATAAATTTCATTAAAATTTCATTAAATTCTTAAAATTTCATTATTTTAGATTTAAATGATCAGTTTCGGCCATTCGAAATTTTAATTAATTCACTAGGTTACAACTTATTTCCAGATGTTTTTAATGAAAAATAACAAATGAATATAGGAAATGAAATAATTGTTGGTAATTTCCTCAACAAAAAATATTAATTATGAATTATTTGTATAAATTTAGAAATTATTGCAGAAGTTTAGGCTGAAATAATAATAATAATAAAGCATTTAATTAGAAATTGCTGTACGGTTGTCTAGGTATTTTGATCAAACAGAGGCTTAGGAAATACTTTTCACTGAAGATTACTTTTATTCAGATATTTTTCATCTATACTTTTAAAAATGCAAGTTAAAATTTTTTTGATAAGCTGCAAAATGTAAGTACAAGAGTGTGAGGTAACAACAAGAAAATTGTAGCATATTCACAGGATAGTGAAAGATTGAGCTCGCTGTTTGGCATAAATTATATCTTTGATTCCCCAATAATACTCAACCAAACACTAAGACAGGTGACACGCAAGCGCGCCCCATCATCGACTGACCCAGATACGAGGGTATCCATGCAGTCCCGTCTCAAGACGACCCAACATCGTGCAGGCCTTAGCCGCTACGACAGCAACATACCAACTTCGCGACAGCAGGGAAGTGGCCCAGGTAAGGTTCGACAATCAGCTATAGCAAGGCTCATATCGCCCCTTCGGACCAACCGGAGTTGGTCAAAGTTGGGGCTGAGGGCCCTAGTAACTGGCCGACCTCGGTTTGGCGGCCAGAAGGCTTGTTTGCCTTCTGAGGACGGCCTAAGGCCGTCCACCAGGCCCGCTCTCCCAACGGAGTTCACCCCTAGCCGATAACGCACATCCATGCCGACTAGTAAGATCAGCACCGCTTCCCGTTTTTGCTAAGCCTCCTTGTACTGCCACTCGGAAGGCCCCACCCAGGACACCTGGACAGCCCCTGTTTGCTCGGGCCATCACAACCCTATGTGAGCACCGATGTCCGCCAGGGTAGTCCCGCCGTCCGGTCATGCACCACCAGCCAGTTTTGACAGACCTCCTCACACCACGTGGTATAACTTCTCCCTGAAACGCTCATGCGGCTAGCACTGCTACGAGTTCGTGCGATGCCAACAAAAAATTCCCTTTTTGACAGTCCGAATTGGCTGTTTTGAATCAGCGCTTCTACCTACGGTAGACAGGGAGCACATGCTCCCCCTTCTCTCCACACCACGCCAACACCAACCGTCTCACCAACTCGAACTCACCGTCACACCACCACACACTTACCAACACGTCAACTTACCATCTTGCCAACTTACCAACTCACACTCGCCATCTTGCCAACTTACCAACTCACACTCGCCATCTTGCCAACTTACCATCTCACACTCGCCATCTCGCCGTCACTCTACACTTCGTTACACCATAACGCTCACACCTTTTCATCACCAACTCTCATCGTCTCACCGTCGCACTTACCAAACGAAGAGACCTTCTAGGAGGCTCTTCTGGGGCGTCAGGCTCAGACGCTTCGAGAATCCGTCGTCCACCACCAAGCGGGTTAAGCGCCCAGTCCAGGAGATCCGTCATGATGACTGCGATTCCTTTCCTACAATAGTAGTCCAGGCACAAATCCCGCCGCGTTCGAAGGTGGTAGTTCGGCGGGAAGTAACGTTCCCTGACCGACCGCCACCGTGCGCACTCTAGCATCACGTGCTTTACCGAGCTCAGAGCTGCCAACCTAATCCGGCAAATTGTTAACGCCTATTGAAAAACGCCCCTTTTTCTACACCACTTAATTTTTAGAGCAATTCTCTTCAAATATATCTATGATGAATTAAGTAGAAAAATACTCTAAAAATTAAGTGGTGTAGAAAAAGGGGCGGTACTAACAATTTGCCGGATTAGGTTGGCAGCTCTGCGAGCTTGCGCTGGCCCCGCAAATACATGCAGGGTTCTTCTGAAAGAAGCGGTGCTGGTGAACTCCGAATGAACCATGCCCGGTGAGGACCTGATTAACAAAGAAATCTCCCTGCACTCTCCGACTACTCACCTTCGGAAACACTTCATGCGTAAATCTACCCTTCGTGGAGCCATCCCAACGACGCTGCCACTTATCTATGAGGCGCCTAAACAGGACGCCCCTTGCACACTTCACACTAAGCTTGACAGGAAGATCTATGTCTTCACGTGCAGTTGCCACCTTAGCAGAACCATCGACCAGTTCGTTAAAGTGATGACCCACATGGGCTCTGATCCAATGCATCGTGATTCCGATCCCGCCACTCTTAATCAGGTCCTTGGTCTCAGCAACCGTCTTGTGCCTAGGCTTCAGACAGTTAAGCGCTTGCAGCGCCGATCTGGAGTCAGAGTAGACATCCATCTCACTGAGCCCCGACTCCATAGCATCTCTGATGGCTTCCCTGATCGCTATGACCTCCGCCGTGAATACAGAGCTATGGTCGGTAATCCGGAACTGGTCTTCCGAGACGATCTCTCCCCCAGAGACCCGCATGAACGCGCAGCCAACCCTGCCGTCCTCCATCTTCGAGCCATCCGTGTAATAACACGATGCTGAATTGGGCGTTACTGTTGGAAATATTTTAATTGCTTCCTTTGTACCATGCAGTTTCAATTTGTGTGTTTGGTAAATTAATAAGTTTTATTATATTTATGGAGGCTACCCACATATGGGGAAAGTGTTAGATAAGTTCATTTCTAAAATATAGTAAAAAAAAAACATTTTTTTTAAATTTTAATTCTTTATAGATAATGTTTACTTACATTACTTAGGATACTTGGCCTTTCATCTGTCATTAAAGAACTTTTATTTTATTTATCTTTAATTGGGGAAATTTTCTACTGTTTAATATTTATTTGCCGTGATGATGCTTTGTTTACATTTGAGTACGATGTTTTCAGTCAACCGGAAGTGGGTCAATAGGCCAGGTTGAAACTGTATCAGCTGTCTGCTTAATGACGTCATTTATTTATCAATTATTCGTTTATGATGTCTGGTGACTGATTTGACAGATGTGCATCAGTCATTGGCTGTAATTTGATCCACTGAGTGATTATAAATAGAAAGAAGAAACACCCATCTCTCTCTTATCTTTATATGTTTTTAGCATGATTGTATAATCTGTTGCTTAGCCTTTGGGCTACTTATGTTTTTTATTTTTAGTTATTTTTAAGTTATTTATGAATTGGTTTATTGTTTATGAAGCTGTGAAAAGAAGGAGTTTGATAGAGATGGATTAAATTTATTGTAGGCCTGGATGTCAGAGAGGTTTTTTGATAACTTATTTTTTTATCAGTAATTGCTGTTTAAAATACAGCTGTTAAAATTTTTTTCTTAATGTTTGTTTATCTTTCTCCGGGTAGTACTCCAAGTTTAAACACATTAATTAGATTGCCTTGTTTTAATCAATTAAAAGTATAAGATAGTTGCCTTTCAATATAGATATTAGTTATGTTTATATTATAATGTTTAATACTTTTTTACAAATATTGTTAAGTTTTTGTTGAATAAATTCATTGTTATTGTTTAAAAAAAAACGTTGTCAGTCTTTAATTATACAGTTTTCTTAACACATATTTAAGTTTTAAAACTGAATTAAAATACTTTCATTGTGTTATATAAATCTCTGCTAAAATAAATCAAATTAAATTAAAGTAAAATTAAGTTTTTGCTAATAAGGGTTATGGGCTTTGTGTTTTACTTGTAAATAGTTATGTAATTAATACATTTAAATCGAAAATTACGATCGTGGTTTTTGGAAATTCTACTCGTTTTTGGGTTTTATGAAATTTACTTGTTTTTGTTATAAACAAGTTTTAGTGAATCTTTTGCATGAAATATGCCTGATAATAAGTATTTTTTTAGATTCAGATGCCCAATTTATGAATTTTTTAATTATTATCCACAGTAAATAACTACCAGTATATAATCAGTTTATTTAAGTGTTTAAGAGCTGTATTAAGTATATTTTTAAAATGGCTGTTAGTTTAAGCCCTGCTATAGAAAAACTTAACTCAAATAACTATCCTGTTTGGTGCAAAGATGTGAAATTTATTCTAATTGAAAAGAATTGTTGGGATATTGTTAATAAAACGGAGAAACTACCGGAGATAGATGAAAACCTTGGTATTACTATTAAAAATGTTGAGGATTTTAAATCCAGAAGTAGAACGGCTTTAGCAACATTGTATTTAAACGTGGCACCAGAGTTTAGAAATATTATTGATAATTGTACATGTCCTGTTGAGGCATGGGAAAAGTTAAAAAAGAATTTTATCTCTGACTCCAGAGCCAGGCACATGCAGCTTTTTTCTGGCTTTTTTCAGTGTGTAATTAATTCAAATGAAACAATAAACTCGTATGTTAATAGACTGTGTAGAATTACAGATCAACTAAGAGACATCGGAAAGGAAATACCAGAGGAGTATATCTGCTTCCAGTTGCTGAGACACCTCCCCAAAAAGTTTGAAAGTACCATACAGTACATCTTGAGGTGGAAGGAACCCGACTTCAAGTTCAACACCATTGTGGCAGAATTAACTGCTGAAGAGACAAGGTTACAAGTACGAGAGGAAGATAGAAAACATGACTTGGCTGTAGAGGTACAAAACACTCAGTATAGAGGTAAAAACTTTCCTACTAAAACTTCATTGTCTTGCTACCGATGTGGAAAAGTTGGTCATATGAAAAAGGACTGTAGAGTTAATCTATCTAAATCTAAAAATAGTAAAATTGTTAAATCTGATAAAAATGTTAATGGCTCAGTCGGCCGCGGTAAAAACAAAGTAACCCCTCCTCCATTTCACTATTTGGCTCAATTAAATTACAGTAATTGTAACGACAGTGACGACTGTTGGCTATTCGATACAGCAGCGTCACATCATTTCAGTAAAGATTTAAATTGCTTTGAAAATTATTGTCCTATTGAGGGGGAAGACTTAATTGTCGCGGTAGATGGAGTCAGTGTTCCTATAGATGGGAAAGGTTCTGTTAGATTAAGTTTTAATAATACTGAATATGTTTTTGATGAAGTTTTGTATTCATCTAAATTAAGAAAGAATCTTATATCCGGTTCTAAATTGGATATAAATGGTGCTACTTTTTCTGGTGGTAGGGGCAAGGTGACGGTGTTCAGTAGAACTGGAAAATTTATGTTCACAGCTAAACTTAAAAATGGTATTTATTATGTCTACCCAAAAGTTTTCAAAGGAAATGGGGGGCAGTCTTTGAAGCCAACTATTTCAATGACTAAGGCTAAAGATATTGAATATTGGCATACTTGTTTTGATCATATAAGTCCTGATATCATTGTAAATACTAGTCGTCATAATGGAGTAAAAGGGCTTCCTAAATTAAAGTTTAAAAAGTTAAGCTGTGAACCATGTAAAATCAGTAAACAACGTAGAATTTCATTTAAATCAATAGAAGATAGTAATTTAAAGGAACCACTTGAAAAAATATTTATGGATGTCTGGGGACCCTTAAAAGTTGAGGGTAAAAATGGTGAAAGATTTTTTTTTGTCTATTATTGATGGGTATTCAAAACGAACTGCTGTATACCCCATTAAAGAAAAGTCACAGGTGTATGAAGTGTTTGAAAAGCACATTACTAGGGCTGAGCGTTTCTTAGGTAAAAAACTAAAGTTTATTAGAACTGATAATGGTTCAGAATTCAATAATGAACTTTTTAAAACATATTGTGATAAAAATGGTGTTATCCATGAATTCACAAATACTTTCACACCCGAACAGAATGGTATTTGTGAAAGATTAAATCAAACCATTTTAAATTGTGTTCGTGCCATGTTGAAAGATAGTAATTTACCTTTTCGTTTTTGGCCCGAGGCATGTCTCCATTTTTGTTATACATGGAATAGGGTTATACATCGTGGACAACAAAAAACACCTTTTGAACTTTATACGGGGCACAAACCTTCTATAAGGCACCTTAAACCTTTTGGTTTAATCTGTTATGTTGGTGTACCCAAACAAAAGAGATTACACAAACTTGAGTCTAAAGCTAAAAAAGGGATCATTATTGGATATGCTTTAAAAACCAAAGGGTATCGTATCTGGATTGAGGAAGAAGATAAAGTTATTGAGTCATTAAATGTGACTTTTTCAGATCAAATGTATAGTCGCAGTGGAGCTGTGATGGGCACTCCATTAGAGAGCCTGGATTTGCTGTCCGATGAAACGGTTGATTGTAGAGCTTCCGATCCCGTGGAAATTGTGATGCATAATCCCAGTGTTTCTGATGATGATGAGCCATTAGTCCCTGCAGGTCCTCCTCAATCTGATATAGTTTGGAATAGGAAAGCTGTCCCGAGGAAAATAGGGGATAGAGTTGATATATACTATTACCCTGAAGGTAAAAATACCCGTTTAAGATCCCTTAATGATGTTGAAAAATATTGTGATGGCAATAACATTAAGTTTGATGCTTCCTTGTTTGATTTTTCAGGGAAAAATTTGTCTCAAGGTGTAATTAATCAGAAGGTTGATTCCCCAGTCTCCAGTTTTGTGAATAAAGATAAAGACGTTCATGCATGACTAGATATAGTTGTTCCTAAAACTTTTAACCAAGCTGTAAAATCAAAACAGTCTTCAGAATGGAAAAGGGCCATGGAAGAGGAGATCAGTAGCATGATAGATAGAAAAGTTTGGCATTTAGTTGTTTTACCTGAAGGAAAAAATGCATTGGGAAATAGATGGGTTTTTGCTCTTAAGAAAGATGAGCACGGGAAAATTGCCCGTTTTAAAGCAAGACTCGTGGCTCAGGGGTTTCACCAAGTAAAGGGTGAAACGTATGACGAAACCTTTTCCCCTGTTGTCAATTTTTCCGTCGTACGGTTCTTCTTTTCTTTGTTGGTTTCCTGTTACAAATGGCACAATACGCAATGTGACGTAAAAAGTGCTTATTTGTATGCCCCATTGCATGAAGAAATTTATATGGTTCAGCCACAGGGTTTTTCTGTTATTGGAAAGGAGCAACTAGTCTGTAAATTAGATCGTGCTTTATATGGACTCCACCAAAGTGGTAGACTTTGGTATTACGAATTGAACAAAGTTTTATTAGACGTAGGCTTTAAAAAATTCAACTGGTGTAATTGTACTTATTATTTTGAAAATTTTATTGTACTTTTGGTATATGTAGACGACCTTGTTATTTTTGGAAAAACACAAAAACAGATTGATAATATAATTGGTATTTTGGAACAAAAGTTTGACATAAAAGTATTGGGAAAAACCAAGAAGCTATTAGGGGTTGAGTTTACATATGATGAAGAAGGAGTTCAGTTATCTCAAGAACTGTATATTAATGAGGTATACGAAAGGTTTTGTTCCTTTAATATTCCTTTTTCTTCTCTCCCTATAGTGAAAGGTGTTAAATTTTCCAAAACAGATTGTCCTGTGAATCAGCATGAAATTGAGGAGGTAGCTAAATTACCCTATCGGAATGTATTAGGTTGCCTATCTTTTATTGCTAGTAGAACCAGGCCAGATATTACATATGCTGTTAACATATATAGTCAGTTCCAGAATAATCCAGGTTTAAATCATTGGTATGGACTAATTAAATTATTGGGATATGTTTTATGCACTAAAGTTTTTAAATTAAATCTTTCTTGTAGTGTTCCTGAGTTAATAGCTTATTCTGATTCTGATTTTGCAAACAATCGGGATGATTTTATATCATTAGGAGGACAAATAGTGTTTCTTAATAATAGTCCTATCTCTTGGCGGACCTTCAAGCAAAAGGGTGTTAGTCTCTCAGTTATGGAGAGTGAATTCATATCGATGTGTGAATGTGTCAAAGAGCTCAAATGGATTGACCATATTCTGGAGGATTGTGTTGAGTTTAAATTAATCCCAGGTCACCATAAGAGTCCAATCCTTTTTGCTGATAATCAGGCTGCTATAGACTTTACAAAATCACCAATTGAAAACACGCGTTCTAAGCACATTAATGTGAAATTATTCTTTATTCGTGAATGGTTGTTTGAATCCCTTTTTGATCTTAGACATATTCGTAGTGAGTTTAACCTTTCGGACCCGTTCACCAAGCCCCTTACCAAAGGTGAATTATTTAAGTTTAATCGAAAAGTTTTTATAAATGTAAATGTTTAAAAGTAAATGGTTTTTTGGAACTTGGTTTCCTGTTAATATGTATTTTTCATTTTCATTACCTATGTGTTGTATATTTTTATTTATGGAAACTTTAGGTTTTTTTGGAGTGAATGAAGTCATAGGCCTATGCATGTTTGTATTTGTTTTATGTGAATGTTTTATGGGATTTTCACTTGGTGTTTTTCATCATTGTATGTATTATTTTGAATATGGTTTGTTTTTGTAATGGAAATGGAAAATATGTTCTATTGAATTGTTTCTTTGTATATTAATCTTTGTCTTACAATTTTTTTTAGTGGTATCCTTATATGAAATTCTTATGCATCTGTAATTGTCAAGAAAAAATTAGAACTTTGTGTAGTGCCGGTTTTGGAGCTGGAAAGCTGCTGGTGTTTTTGGAGATGTTATGATCTGGATGTCCATATCTGTTACCTGAATTCAGCTTCAAGTTTTTGAAGATTTTAGTTAATCATTTATTTATTTATTTAATTTTTTTTTGTAAATTGTTTGGCAACTTCTTAGTTAAATCGAAACGGCATGGTGGGGGGCATTCTGTTGGAAATATTTTAATTGCTTCCTTTGTACCATGCAGTTTCAATTTGTGTGTTTGGTAAATTAATAAGTTTTATTATATTTATGGAGGCTACCCACATATGGGGAAAGTGTTAGATAAGTTCATTTCTAAAATATAGTAAAAAAAAAACATTTTTTTTAAATTTTAATTCTTTATAGATAATGTTTACTTACATTACTTAGGATACTTGGCCTTTCATCTGTCATTAAAGAACTTTTATTTTATTTATCTTTAATTGGGGAAATTTTCTACTGTTTAATATTTATTTGCCGTGATGATGCTTTGTTTACATTTGAGTACGATGTTTTCAGTCAACCGGAAGTGGGTCAATAGGCCAGGTTGAAACTGTATCAGCTGTCTGCTTAATGACGTCATTTATTTATCAATTATTCGTTTATGATGTCTGGTGACTGATTTGACAGATGTGCATCAGTCATTGGCTGTAATTTGATCCACTGAGTGATTATAAATAGAAAGAAGAAACACCCATCTCTCTCTTATCTTTATATGTTTTTAGCATGATTGTATAATCTGTTGCTTAGCCTTTGGGCTACTTATGTTTTTTATTTTTAGTTATTTTTAAGTTATTTATGAATTGGTTTATTGTTTATGAAGCTGTGAAAAGAAGGAGTTTGATAGAGATGGATTAAATTTATTGTAGGCCTGGATGTCAGAGAGGTTTTTTGATAACTTATTTTTTTATCAGTAATTGCTGTTTAAAATACAGCTGTTAAAATTTTTTTCTTAATGTTTGTTTATCTTTCTCCGGGTAGTACTCCAAGTTTAAACACATTAATTAGATTGCCTTGTTTTAATCAATTAAAAGTATAAGATAGTTGCCTTTCAATATAGATATTAGTTATGTTTATATTATAATGTTTAATACTTTTTTACAAATATTGTTAAGTTTTTGTTGAATAAATTCATTGTTATTGTTTAAAAAAAAACGTTGTCAGTCTTTAATTATACAGTTTTCTTAACACATATTTAAGTTTTAAAACTGAATTAAAATACTTTCATTGTGTTATATAAATCTCTGCTAAAATAAATCAAATTAAATTAAAGTAAAATTAAGTTTTTGCTAATAGTTACGTCTCGAGTCCAAGGCAGTCTCCAGAGGTCTTCACGTCTCAGCTGATATCTCCAAGTCTCTACCGTTTCCGGCGTGAGATTGGTGTCTTCAACGCCTTCACCCCATCTCACTAAGCCAGTATACAACTGCTCAAATTCCGCACGGAGATGCAGAGGTGGAATCCCCGCAAGCACATTCAGTGCGTCACTCGACACCGTGCGGTAGCATTTTGTCACACACAATAACAGATTTCTCTGTATGGTGTTGAGCTTGTTATTCAACTTTACACGGTTGGTGAACCAAACAGGAGCCGCATACAGTACAATTGTTAGCTGGTGTGAAGTAGATCCAAGGCTAAGTGAATTAGCAGAGGAGCCTACTCTAGACATAAACACCAGCTTAACAACATTTAAAGTTAATTAAATGAATTTGATAAAATGGAAGCTAGAGTAAGTAAATATGCTGAAAGATAAATATGTAGAAATTGTTAAATAAATGACCATAACAAATTTTAATTTAATTTGTGTTTTAATTGAAACAATAAATTCAACAAAAAGTTTATATAAATATAACAATAAGTTTATATGAATAACAATAAGATAATTGAAGTAGACAAATACTTTTTATATATAACAAACATACCAAAGCAGATGCTGGATGACAAACAAGGTGAGTACGAAGACAATATTTAACATCTTTTTATTTCCCATATAGGTTGCAGAAAAAAACTACTACGTGCCATTAGAAAGAAGCTGGTGACACTTATGTAGAAGACGTGACGTTCTTGTTTCCACTTGTTATTGTCGCGATATGAACACCTATAAATTTCATTTAAATTTCGAACTCACAAAAAGGATTAACGTGAGTTATAACTAACTAAAAATGAAAAGATTTTATTTGAATATAAAAAATAAACGCCACATATTACGGCGACATCTTATGAAGTCGGCATCGGCGAAAAATGAACAATGGCAGGGGCAAGAGCAAAGGTAAAAGCAACCGCAAAGGCAACCGCGAACACCCACTACCATCGCCGTTCGCTATTTATAGCTTCGCGGGAGAAACGAAGTGATCTTCCGGACGTACGTCGCGGCGCGTGCGTAGACTTCGGCTATCGTTCTTAGAGATGTTTTATGCAAATTTTTGAAACTCGGCTCAGTCGGAACTTCCGGAAGGTTAGCTATTGTTTACGTTTCGCGTTTGAAAAATTAAGATGGATGATTTAAATTTGAAAGCTCTTTAATATAGCATTTCATTGAACGATATATTTATTTTCCTGGTAAGTAGAAAATATATTAAAAGGAAATTAGGATTTTTAATAAGTGTTTAATTTTATTTCAACTAACGTTTTTTTCTTTAAGCTTTATTTTAAGAGTGATTAATTTTTAATATATTTAATTAGCATAACGATAAGAAAAAACGGGAAACTATAGGTTTACTATTAACAAGGCCCCCCCTCTTATCGTTTGCACTTTTACGCTTAAAAAGTTAATAAAAAGAAAAAGCATCCAGCAAAACTTTGCACAAATTGTATAATCATACGACTGTGACTAAACAGTTTAACAGTTTCTTCAGAACTAAAAAAACAATTAGGTATGATCTTCAGCTGAACAGCAACAGAGATCAATATCTGGATAGAGGTGATCTACAAAACAATTTGTTTTTGAAACACAAATAACATATACCTGTTTACTCAAACCTCTCCTCCAGTTTTGAAAAGATTTTTAACATGCTCTTTAAAAAAAACTGTAGAAAAGAAGTTCATAAAATGGATTATTTGTATAATAAGTTTAACAACAAATATAACATGAGTATAATCACATTCAATATTATAAATATATGTATAAACACAATTCTTTCTTACAATATAAAAGTATAAATTACATACAAATATTTAACAAAAAGAACAGAATGGATTATTTCGGGAATGGAGAGGAGAGAGAGAGATTAACAAAAAATTGCTGTGAGCAATTGAATAAAAAAAAATTGACTTACTGTCAAAGAAAGAATGAGAATTGAAATTCTCAAAAAAAACTTCCAGCCTAAACCTGGAAAGATTTTGCTTAACTTGCAAAATTTGAATTTTTTTTTCTCGAATTCAAGGAAACATTTGAATTCATAGAAAAGTTTAAATTTTTTGAATTCATAAATCTTGAATTCTTAAAAAAAAATTTGAATTCATTAAGGATTTGAATTCATAAAAAAAATTTTAGAAAATTTACATTTTTAAATTTTATAAATTCATAGAAAAATTTGAAATTGAAAATTTAAGATTAACTTTTGAAACATTTTCGAAGAAAAGATTTTTCACAAATTTTTGTAATTCAAATTTAGTTTGTGGCTTAGTAAATATGTCAGCCAAATTTAATTTGCTACGAATGAAAACTAATTCAAAAATATTTTTGATAACAAGATCTCTAATAAAATATAGTTTGACCTCTATATGTTTGCTTCTATTATTCTCTATAGGAGATTTAATAAAGTCTATGGCAGCCATATTGTCAATTAGTAATTTTGAGATTTTCTTATTTTTTATAATCTTCATGCTTTGGCATTCTTCTAGAATTCGATCTAGCCAGACAATTTCTTTTGCTGCTTCTGTAGCGGCAATGAACTCAGATTCCATAGTGGATAAACTAACAGCCTTCTCTTTAAAGGTCCTCCAACTGATGGGGCTACTATCTAGAAATACTATTTGTCCACCTATGGATGTCCGATCATCACGATTTGAAGCAAAGTCGGCGTCTGTGTAGGCTATGATCTGTGAATCAGCACATGAAAGTTTTAATTTTAATTGGCTTGTTTTCTTTACATATCCCAGTAGTTTGATCAATCCATTCCAGTGATGAATTCCTGGATTCGATTGGAATTGGCTATAGATATTGACGGCATATGCTATATCAGGTCTTGTTCTGTTAGATAAATATGATAAACACCCTAGAATATTGCGATATGGATACTTTGTCATTTCTTTGGTTTCTTCTTCGGTTTGAGGACAGCTTGATTTTGAGTAAATACAGCCTTTGCTGATTGGTAAGGATGAAATTGGAGGGTTAAAACTATTAAAACGACTGCATATTTCTTGAATATAGCTTTCTTGATGAATGAATAGCTTTGAGTCAATTTCAACAAATTCTACTCCAAGTAGTTTCTTTGTCCTTCCCAAAATTTTTAATTTGAATTTTTGTTTTAAAACATTAATGGCTTCCTCTAAAAACATTTTACTTTTACCAAATAAAACCATGTCATCAACATATAATAATAGGATAACTTGAAATTTGAATGTATAAACACAGTTGCAAGAAGTAAATTTAATAAAACCGATATTTGATAAAACTCTGTCAATTTCGTAAAACCATGCTCGTCCACTTTGGTGAAGGCCATAGAGAGCTTTGTCGAGCTTGCAAACTAACTTCTCTTCTCCTTGTTTAATAAAACCAGGTGGTTGCTGCATGTATATTTCATCTTCTAGCGGAGCATATAGGTATGCGCCAGTGACATCACATTGTACGTGATTCCACTTGTGCTGCACTACCAAAAGTGAAAAGAAAAAACGAATTAGATCGAAGTTTATAACAGGACTAAAAGTTTCTTCATAACTCTCGCCTTTTACTTGAGCGTAACCTTGAGCTACAAGCCTTGCCTTGAATTTAGCAATTCGACCTTCTTCATCTCGTTTTATAGCATATACCCAGCGACATCCAATTATTTGCTTATTTTGAGGAGGTTCTACAAGATGCCAAACCTTTCGTTCTTGGATGGTTTTTATTTCGGTTTTCATTGCTTCTAGCCATTCTTGAAATTGGTCTGATTTTTGGGCTTGTTTGAAAGTTCTTGGTATAATTAATTCTAGTCAAGAGGAATTATGACAAAAATTGGCACTTGTGTCTGAGTCAGATTCTTCTATTGGAGTGAATGAAAATTTAGTGGGGTCATACTTGATTTTGTTTTCTTGGCAATATTTTCTAACGTCTCTATGGGATCTTAATCTTGTTCTTGTATTTTCGGGATAGTAGTATACGTCTGTTCTGGATTTATCACTTCTTAAAACTTGTTTTCTTTCAAACTTTATGTTCTTTAATGATTGAGCAGGTTTTTCATCATCTGAGGATTCCTCAGTGTCAGATAATTCAGACGGTACGCTGGACTCTATTTCAGGAGTTTCGTCAACAGCCTCTTCATCAGAATCATCGTCACTATCCTTTGGAAATACATCTTGAATTGTGTAATGCTGGTTAATGGTGCCCAGCACTGCTCCACTTGCTTCTGTTTTGAACAAACGATCTTCTTTAAATGTGACCTTTAAAGATTCTACTATTTTATTTTGCTCTGGGATCCAAATACGGTATCCTCTTGTATGGTGTGCATATCCAACTAGATAACCTTTCACAGCTTTTGGATCCAGTTTCTGTCTTCTTTGTTTTGCCAGTCCTACATAAGCTACACATCCAAATGGTTTAAGGTGTCTGATTGATGGTTTTCTTCCACCGTACAATTCGAATGGTGATTTTTCAAAATCTTTATGGCATAGTCTGTTCCAGGCATAATTGAAATGTGAAACGGCTTCTGGCCAAAAACAAAAGTCTAAACCACTTTCATATAATGATGTACGGGCTCCATTAATAACAGTTTGGTTATAACGTTCAATAGCACCATTTTGTTCTGGAGTGAACGTGTTTGTTAGTTCATGTTTGATGCCTTTTTCCTGACAAAATGTTGAAAATTCTTTGTTGACAAACTCTGTTCCATTATCTGAGCGGATAGCTATTAAAGGTTTACCTATAAATCTTTCTGCCCTTTTGATGTGATTAATTAAGGTTTCAGCTACTTCAGATTTTTGGACTATAGGATAAATGAATACTTTACGGGAATAATCGTCCATTATTGATAGAAAATATCGTTCTCCATGTTTGCCTCTTACTTGACATGGTCCCCAAACATCTGTATATAACAGTTCTAAGGGTCTCTTGGATCGAACAAAGTTTCTGTATTTAAATGAAGTGCGTTTAAATTTATTCAACCTGCAATCTTCACAAAAAAATTCTGTATGTCCCTTTAAGAATGGTAATCCCTTTGCACCCCTCTTATTACTTGTATGCGTCAAAGTTTGAGGATTTACATGAGCGCATCTCTTATGCCACAGGTTTAGAACTTCCTGTTCTTTTGAAAAGGTTGTGGAGGCTTCGAAAGTTACATGTTGTTTTATAGATTTTGGGATTTTTGCTTGGACACGATAAACACCACTTTTTAATTTTGCTCTGAACATTATATTATCATTGGACATAATTTTGACTTCGCCTCTTCCCCCAATAAACTGTAGACCTTCTTTGTCAAGTTGTGGCCCTGATATAAGGTTTCTCCTAAGCTTTGATGAATACATCACTCCCTTTAAAGTAAAATTTCTTTGGCCAAAACGCAATTTAATGTCTCCTTTTCCTTCGATTGGCAAAGTGATGCCTTCCATGGCTACAGCCATTTCTTCATTTTGTTGAGGTTTAAATGATGTGAAAAGTTCACGGTCTTTACTAAAATGATGAGACGCGGCAGAATCGAATACCCAATCTGATTCATTTGTTTGCTGAGCTAAACTGGCCTCAGTAATGTAGTAAGATGAATTTGAATCCCTACTACTATTACGGGTCTTAGATTTTGATCTAGATTGATATGAAGATTTTTTTCGACTCTGCCTACCTCTTGATTGGAAGGATTTCTTAGGACTGAAATTCTGAGAAGGTAAGTTTTGGTTTTGAAAAGAGGGTTTAAAGTCAACATTTTTACTTCTATTGAGAGAAAAACAATTTTGTCTAGCATGGCCATTCTTATGACAAAATGTACAAATTAATTTTTGTTTTAGAAGCTTATTTTTACCTGTATCATTTAGATGAGAAAACTGAGCAGAAATTTTAGCTTTACTTAATTCATTATCTTTATTTCTTAAATTTAGCCTAGTTTCCTCGGCTACTAAGCAAGTTACAATTTCATTGAATGTAAATTTATCATCTTCCCATCTCAGTATGTTTTGAACGATACCGTCGAAATATGATGGGAGATAACGTAACAATTGATAAGATGCAAAAATTTCCGTCAGTCCCCCCTTAGAATTTTCTATTTGTTTAAATATCCTCATGACCCGGGACGCAAAGACATTTACACCCTCACCAGGCAATATTTTGCAATCACACAGCTCAGAAAATAAACTCATGTGCTGTGCACGAGTATCTGGAACAAAACTTTTGTTAATTAAATTCCATGCCTTTACGGGGTCATCCTCGTTTTCTACAATTTTCCTATACTCAGTTTCTATATTTAAGTATAAGACAGCCAAAGCAGCATTAGCTCTAGACTTAAATTTATTAACAGCAGACGCATTGCTTCTGTCATCAGCCAAAACTGGGGCTGTTTCCGTACCAACAACTATGTCCCAGAGTCCCCGGTCAAGAAGAACAAATTTAATGTCACTCCTCCATTCCTCGAAATTAATCGCATTCAGTTTGGGAATAGAATGTAAATTGTTGACAGCCATTTTTGAGTAAAAAAATTGTATAATTATGGTTCAAACAATTTAAAAATATAATATATCAAAAATATCACAATTTTTCTTATAAAAACCTTTGCCCCCCCGAATTAAACATTCGGTAAATTCATTTATTACTTGAAAATTTATTCAAATATATATATATGAAATTTCAAAAAGTTTTTTTTTTCTACTTTACTGAAAAAATTTTTACAATATTCCCTCAACAATATGCAACAAAATGGTCATCATTACTTAAATTAAACAAAACATTCAAGATTTTCATTTATTAACATTAAACAACTTTTAATCTAAATTCAAACAATTTCTTGTTTCAAAAATTATAAATGCAAAAAAAATTTAACTTTCAATTTATTTTTCAAACAAAACAGAAAAACATTAATTTATGAAAGGGCCAGCATATTTACATGCTGAAAAAGGAAAAGCCCATAACCACTTTTTATTTCTCTTGTTAGCTGGTGTGAAGTAGATCCAAGGCTAAGTGAATTAGCAGAGGAGCCTACTCTAGACATAAACACCAGCTTAACAACATTTAAAGTTAATTAAATGAATTTGATAAAATGGAAGCTAGAGTAAGTAAATATGCTGAAAGATAAATATGTAGAAATTGTTAAATAAATGACCATAACAAATTTTAATTTAATTTGTGTTTTAATTGAAACAATAAATTCAACAAAAAGTTTATATAAATATAACAATAAGTTTATATGAATAACAATAAGATAATTGAAGTAGACAAATACTTTTTATATATAACAAACATACCAAAGCAGATGCTGGATGACAAACAAGGTGAGTACGAAGACAATATTTAACATCTTTTTATTTCCCATATAGGTTGCAGAAAAAAACTACTACGTGCCATTAGAAAGAAGCTGGTGACACTTATGTAGAAGACGTGACGTTCTTGTTTCCACTTGTTATTGTCGCGATATGAACACCTATAAATTTCATTTAAATTTCGAACTCACAAAAAGGATTAACGTGAGTTATAACTAACTAAAAATGAAAAGATTTTATTTGAATATAAAAAATAAACGCCACATATTACGGCGACATCTTATGAAGTCGGCATCGGCGAAAAATGAACAATGGCAGGGGCAAGAGCAAAGGTAAAAGCAACCGCAAAGGCAACCGCGAACACCCACTACCATCGCCGTTCGCTATTTATAGCTTCGCGGGAGAAACGAAGTGATCTTCCGGACGTACGTCGCGGCGCGTGCGTAGACTTCGGCTATCGTTCTTAGAGATGTTTTATGCAAATTTTTGAAACTCGGCTCAGTCGGAACTTCCGGAAGGTTAGCTATTGTTTACGTTTCGCGTTTGAAAAATTAAGATGGATGATTTAAATTTGAAAGCTCTTTAATATAGCATTTCATTGAACGATATATTTATTTTCCTGGTAAGTAGAAAATATATTAAAAGGAAATTAGGATTTTTAATAAGTGTTTAATTTTATTTCAACTAACGTTTTTTTCTTTAAGCTTTATTTTAAGAGTGATTAATTTTTAATATATTTAATTAGCATAACGATAAGAAAAAACGGGAAACTATAGGTTTACTATTAACAACAATTTTCTCAGCGACGGCCGAGTAGACTGCCTTCCGGACCTTAGGCTTCAATCCCCAGTTAGCGCCCGTGTAGCGCATCAACTTGTATTGAAGCTTTGATGCTTTCTCCTGAACATAGTTCAGGTGAGGCATCCAACTCTGAGCAGTGTCTATCAGCACTCCAAGGTATCGTATCTCGTAACTAAATGACACCTTGTGTCCCTTCATACGTATCGGCCACGAAGGCGCGTATCTCATCTTCCCAACAGCCGGAATAACCGTGTACAAACACTTCTCATAACTAAACTCCAACTGCACACTATGTGCCCACTCACATATCTCATCCAACACTGGGTTTATAATTCTGTTGAACTTATAAACCCGCTCCTCTCTCGCCATCAGGAAGATGTCGTCGGCAAAAGCCTGAACCACCAAGTCTGGAGTGGACTGAAGCCTGCTCAGCAATTCATTCACGAGCACCAACCAGAGAATCGGCCCTAGGCATGAGCCCTGCGGAACGCCAACATTATAGCTGAACTCCCCTGCGTTCGAAAGTATGGTCCTGTCCCTAAGGAACGAGTCCACGAGACCCAGGAGGTCCGACGGTACTTCATACTCCACCAGGAGGCGGAGAATTTCCGTACGCCGGGCACTATTGAAAGCGTTCTTAATATCAAGGGTGACCAGACATGAGTGTCTGCCACCTCTCTTCGACTCGGCTACGAACTCCACCACTCTCTTGAGCGCATCTAGTGTGCCCAAGTTCCTGCGAAAACCAAACTGTTTCACGCTCAGAATACCCCTCGCTTCCAGATGGGTCGCCAGACGCACTGCGCACATCTTATCCAGTGCCTTCCCTAAGGCCGGCAGCAGACAGATCGGGCGGTAGGAGCCGGGATGGCTTTTGTCTTTTCCCTCCTTCGGGAAGTAGACTACCAGAGCCCTTTTCCACTCCCGCGGAAAACAAGAGGTGCTGAGGCAGTGATTATACAAAGAGAGTAACCACCGAGGGTGGTACTCAAGAACCTTACGGACGATTTCCAAGCTGAAGCCGTCGTGACCGGGTGCCTTGTTAGGCGGCAGCGACTCTACTGCAAACTCCAGTTCCCCGATAGCAAACAGTTCGGGATCGTCGGTTCTAGATGAATCGATCTGCAATACGTCATCTGCTTGTGTGAAGTGATACCTTGCCAGTTCTGCTTGTATCTCCTCCCACGAGGAGATTTCTTCGCCATTTGCCAGTTTTAGTTTCTCTGGGGCTTCACGCCTCCACTTCCCTTTCACCACACAACACACCTGACCAAACTTATCAGTGCAGAGCGTATCTGAGAGATATTTCCTAAACGATTGACGTTTGGCTCGCAAGATCGATCTCTTGTATTCTGCCCGCTTCCGCTTATACAGCACCTCAAGCCTCACCCTCTGATTCGACTCCAGCGTTCGCTGGTAGAGCCGCCTCAGCGCGCGCAGCCGGGACCTCTGGGCGGTCAGACCTACCGTCCACCACTCTTTGCTTCTGTCTTGGCCAGAAGCCTTTCTGTGCTTGTTACATAGCCTCGTCAAAGTCGATATCAGATATTCAATTCCTGTGTCTGGGGAGCAGCAATCATAAGAAGCCAGATCTGCAGTGCGCAGATCGCGGAGGAAGGCCTCCCAAACCAGATCCCTCGGCCTCCAGCGACGGCTGGATTCCTTAGGGTGCATGGAGCCTGGTTTGCCCCGAAGGGTCCACTTCATGGCTCTATGATCACTCAGCATCTCTTCATCAGAGACTTCCCAGTTTGCGATGAGCTCGAGGCAACCGCGGACCAACAGGACGTCGATCCAGCTGGTGCCAAGACTCCCCACGAAGGTGGGTTCGCTATCTGGGTCATTCACAATATCCAGTTCATTGTTCGAAGCGAAGGAGATTAACAAACTCCCCCTAGGATCTGTTGGATTTTTCCCCCAGAGCGTGGATTTTGCGTTGAAGTCACCCACTAGGACAACTCGATCCTCAGGGTAACGTCTCAACAGCGCCTCCAGCTTTTCCAGGTTCGGAGCAGCATCTTCCCTCGGTGCGCAGTAGCATGTGGCCACTAACACATTCGAGTTGGACACCTTCGTTCGGACAGCTAGTACGTCTCGATCACCGAGGACCTGACAGAAGGTGACTCGCTGGCTCACCCAAAGAGCGACTCGACCGTCACTACAACTCGGGTTCACTTGCGAGTACCC
Source organism: Salticus scenicus (assembly GCA_963930645.1). Lineage (NCBI taxonomy): Eukaryota > Metazoa > Arthropoda > Arachnida > Araneae > Salticidae > Salticus > Salticus scenicus. The sequence goes on along the minus strand of OZ005655.1, from coordinate 216,155,093 downwards.
TGCCGGCAACCCTACAGTGAGTCCGCCAAATAGGTAAGGTTCATTCAGACATGCCACGTCCACAGAGTCTCGCTCTATCGTTTTAGCGAGGTTGAACATCACGGTATAACTGTGGTGGCAGTTAAGATGCAGGAATCTAAGGCTTCGGTCCATGATTCACTGCCCGCAATTTTTCAACCTCTGCCTTGTGGACAAAACACTCCTTCGAACCCACCCTATGGTTAACAGGCAGTTTATTACCCGATCGGCCTCGGTTGCTAACCGTACAATTGGGACATGCAGGCTCCCCCTTGCAGTCCCTTTGCAGGTGGTCCTCCTGTCCGCAGCGCCCACAGAGGGGTTTGCCGCGGCAGACCTTCGCTGTGTGCCCGTATTTATAACACCGGAAGCACATCAACGGCCGTACATTTCGCTTGAATCCCAAACGTCTCCATCCAACATTGAGCCACTTCTCTCCGGCCAGCTTCGTCATCGTCTCATTGTCCAGAGCGAGTATCACGTTTTGCCCATTCTTACCGGGAAAGATCTTCTTCACCCGGATTTCGCAGTTCGAACCCATAACTGCGTTCTGAAGCTTTATTGCTTCTGTGATCTCCTCTGCCGACATAGAGTCTTCGATGCCAAAGACGATGATCTCTGGTATACGAGGGCCAGGTTTCGTTAGCTCATTATCCGCCGCTAGCCCCGTTTCGCCCATCTTAGCCTCTAGTTTGGCAAGGTCCGCAGCGCTGTTAACAGAGATCAACACTCCGTTGCCAGCTACTGGCCGCATCCCTCGAACAGCTAGTTTAGCTTCGATTGGGTTAATCCTTTTGGCTATGTCCGTCATCAGAGCCTCAGAGGTTATGTCCGTTCGCGGTCGGACAATAAGCAGATGCTTCACCTCGGCCGTCGAGCGACGTGCTGACGCACCGGGTCGAGCTCTCCTTCGGGATGACGCTCGTTCCCTCTTCGACCCCCTTCGGAACTGAAAAGTCCCCAGACACGGCGCTTCGAACATGGTCCGAATACTTGGTTGGTACCACTCCTCCAGTCGTGCCTACTGAGCTCGAGGGTGCTTCACTTTCCGCTACATTAAGAGGTTTTTCTGCCTCCGCTGCGGGAGGTTGTTCCTCTGTGGGAACTACTGGGGTATCCCTCTTTTTCCCCTTCTTTTGGCGGCTACCTCTATTTCGCTTCCTGTTAGCACCCTTCTCCTCGGCTGATTTTAAAGGCCTCCTGGTAGAAGCTTTCCCGCACTGTTCAACTAGTCTGTGCTGCCGGGTGAATGCTTGACGCACCCATCTAATGAAGGCATGGACTTTCTCCAGCTTTGGTCCCGACAGCTTTGACCTGTCAACAGCGTGTGAGAGATCCAAACTTAGTCGGTTCATCTCCATAACGAGGGTCTGAGACGTGCCGGCCATCTCCTCAAGGGAGATATTGGCCAGCTCCTCGCTATGCAATTGTATACCTTTGTCCATTGTCTGCGCGGCGACAATGGTCGTCTCTGGATCCCCAGAGACTGCTTGAGGGCCGGTGGGGGAGCCGGCATCTGAGATCTCAGAGCCCGCCTCTGCTGCATCACTCTCCCCACTCATTCCAGTATAGTAGACTGTGTCAGGGTCGTTACACTTTTCATCGTGCTCGCCTTCACTGTCTTCCACACTCTGGAATGACGCTATCGAATTACCATCACTATCGTACACCACAGTCTTCTTATCATCTCTCTCACACACAACACTCTTCTTACTCCTCCTCTTACGTCTCTTCACCTTCGCACGACTTTCATCAGTTTTACACCTACCACTACCATTACCTCCAACTGAGTGGCTGGGAGTTGGTTCAGTCCCAGTTGAGGACCTATCCGGGGCGGACCCGCTCAAACAGCCAGTAGGAGCTGGAGCTTCGGGGAGGTCCCCAGCCACAGGTATTGTGTCACGTCCTGAAAAGGACGATTCATCATGCCGCAATGGGTTCATGATTACTTCACTAATAAACGCTTTTTATAAATCAAAACCTGTTTTATTTACTATTTATTCTGTTTGGATCATTTGTGATTTTAATATTACTTGGCGATTTAATCTTACAAACATTTCCATTAAATGTTTCATGAGAGTAATGCAAAATCTCTCAAAATTATATGTAACAAATATTTAGAACCATGCAATAAAAACAACTACAGTGAACTCTCGTTAAAACGGACAATCAAGGGCCAACAGTTTTTGTCCATATTAACGAGAGTCCATTATAACAAGAGTTCATAAACTGAAGTTTTATATGAACTCTAAAATCACTATTATGTACACATACACAGTATAACACGAATGAAAATTTGTTTCCTCAAACCCTTTTATTCACTAAAAATATAAAAGCATGAAAACCGATACTTACTTTCAAAACTTCTTTTCTTCATATAGTACAACTTGATAACAAAATTCCACAATAGAAGTGGAGACAGGTGCAAATTGTTGACTTCAACTGTCACTGTCAATCAATACTATTTACCTCCCACAGTGTAATTGTAATAGCACAGAGTGAAAGAGATTAACCCTTTTATTATTGAACCTTTTCATGTTAAAAAATATATATATTGAATTTGAAAAGATTTTGGGAACTGACTCTTTTTTGAAGAAAGTAAGCTTTGAGGGAAAAAAATGTCCATCTTAACGAATGAATTGTACGTATAAAGCGATGTTTATTACATGCAATTCCTATAGGCCTTAGCCGGGGATTCTGTTTTTGTACGTAATAACGAGAAACCCATCTTAAACGGGGCTGTCTTAACGAGAATTCACTGTATTTATCTTTTTTGATTCAAAGGACAATGTATGTTTAAATTTTTCTAGCCAATGCAAAAAGAATTTCCTTTTCACTTTGACTAACAGATGTTAAATTTCCTCAATCCATTATATGAAAATGAGCCAGCCAACATCCTTAATAATACAGAGAATGTCATTCTTGGGATAACCTGATATCATCTGGAAAACACATGTTGTCCTATAATCAACTGCAGGATTTTCTATGTATAAATGTCAAAATGTCTCACTTGTAAACATATTGCGTATGAAATATAAATATTTACACAATGTTGAAACAACAATATAAAAATTATTAAAAGCAAACTGCAGTTTTGGTAGAGGTAAAGCATACTGTCATCAGTGCAGAATGGCAAGGTGGATTATTGCTCTTACACATAGATAGGGAAGCAAATTTCAGAGTTGGAATAGCAACCAATAGGAACTTAAGAAACTTTAGTTGTTAGTCAATAGGAAATTGGGATATAGAAATCTATGTAAAAATCAAGAATATGTAAATTTTATGCAGTATTTCCAACAATACAAGAGAAAAGCTATAGCAAAATAACAATTAATGACATTTACATTTTTATGGTTTTTATGGATATTGAAAGCTACTAGAAAATCGAGTTCATGTAAGTGTTTATGCCGACAGATTATTTTAGCTGAATTAAAGTTAAAAGTATGATTTCTGCCAGCAATGCTTAGCAATGACCAATTTGTTTATTTCTTGTTTCTGAATATAACCCATATGTTCTTTAAGACAAAATTTGAGTTTTGAATGAAGAGGAGGAATGACATCAACTGACGTCAACATTCATTGGTTCATATAGGCAACACCTGATGTCAAAGTCACTCGAGTAGGAAAAAGTTACTTCAAGTTGCTTGGATTTTATTTTTACATACTGATTTTATTTTTTTATTTTTAACTTAGCATCAATTTTGAATAGAAAGTGGCCTCTAATAATGTGTACATTACCACTTAAGTGTCCTGAAAGGAAATACTATTTTAGGTTTTAACTTTTAATCTTAGTTAATTTTAATATTTTGATTTTGCAGTATAAAAAGACAGCATTACACATTTAGAAGCCATTGAATTTAA